>QXTE01000119.1:3923622-4512671 GCA_003942145.1 Platysternon megacephalum | reverse complement strand
CCCCCTCCCCCCCCCCCCCCTATCCTCCCCATACCTATCCTGTCATCACAGACCCGTCAGTAAGCTTGGTCTGTTATTTGCTTGGTGAAGAACCCTGTATGCTCCAAAATGCATCGGTTCACCCTCCCAGCAAAAAATAAAGCTTCAATAGTTTGCAGCTCAGTTACCTCCAAAGCTATGTAACTTATACTGATAGGTGCTTTGAAGTAGGTAAACAGGTGGGGGAGACCTCACCAAAGCTACTGTACCTCAGTTCCCCCTTCCCAAGGCACTGGTGCTTGATCATGCCCCTCTTGTTCCCTGCCACCAACAGTGTTCTGGCCCATGTGCCCAGCGCGTAGAATCCCTGCCGTGCCATTCTGCATGACCTCAGCTGCACTATTTACAGGCATGCACAGATGTTGTGCCAACGTGCCGAGGTTCAGGATGTGGGGATTAACTCATGCTCCTCATTTTGGATGAGTCTCAAGTAACAGACCACTAGACTGTAGGGTTCAAATTCCTTCGCAGAGTGAATGTCGTTTATGATCTGAAATATATTATTCAGCATCTCTGGTTAAAGCAAAATACAGCTGAAGCTGAGCACCTGGCGTGGGATTCCATTAGTTTCAATTGAGGGACCGTTGAGAGGGAAGTACACACATCGGCAATGTGCAACGCCACCGCCTTCATACATACACATGTTCAGGGCTCATGTTTGACCACGTGCCCTATGGGCTGTTCTAGCCAATGGTGTCCATGTACAGAACTAGCTTATTAGAGAGAAACTGAACATAAGCACGTCAGCTAACATGCTACAGACTGGCTGCGCAGCAGCCTGGGCTCCGTGCTGTAGATCTCAAAATACTTCTGCAGTGTCCATGACTATACAGCCTGCACACTGGTTACAACACAGCAGTGCATAGCCTGTTAGTTTCAAATGCCACTGGCTTATACCAGTGTCTGCGGCCATCTCTTTTCAGTGCAATGTGCTGGCCATATCTGTTTGCCATATGAATCTTAACAGCAGGTATCTTGAGCTAACAAGTGTATTTTAAGATTACATCTAATTGCAGCAATGGAGAAAGGGACACCAGTTCGATAGCTGTTAAATTTGCTCAGTGATTTGACTGAATTAAGTCACTTTGAAATGTTGAGGTTCCAATAGGTGTTTCAGGGGAATGTCACTGCAGCAATGAAGGGGTTAGTGCACATTATCCATCCTACACCACCTAGGCTGGAGTGCAATGTCCTTGAATTCAGTGGGACTTTATGTAAACCTCTTACATCATGGATCAGTCTCAGAACTTGTCTATCAGTTGTCTTTTCTCTTAGTCTCCCTTTGCTGCCTGCTCTGTGTGTAAAAACCCAGAGGCAGAAGGTGACTGTTCCCAGTAATTTTCTCTATGCTAAGTTCAAAAACTGCTGAGGAAAACTAACTAGAACTCAGTCCTTGTATGCACCCTTCAGAGACAAAAACCAGGGAAGGACCCCAACAATGGGGGGTGGGGGGAGAGGAGAGTGGCCAACAAATCACCCAAAAAAGCCATAGAGTGCAAATAAAGAGAGGGCAAAGATCAAGGGGAGGATGAAGGCAAATGCAGGAATAGAAGGGGGCTGGTGTCCCGTGTTGCTTTTCCCACTAAACCTACTGCAAGGTGCCTGCTCTTGCTGCTGTTGGTGTGTAGTCAAAATAGGAGACTGGATCATTAGCAGAATTTAAAATGCTAAATTCCTACCCAAGGGCAATGTTCTATCCTGTATGTATAGGATTCCTATGAATAGTCTCAGTGTAGTTTATGGTCCCAATTGTGTAGCTCTGCCACACAAATCCTAACCTGGTCCTCATCACATGATTGTAAACACCCCCATCCCTCCCCCAGTGTAACAACCAGCACCCTCTTCAAAACTCAGCTAAGTTCAGGCTTCAGACCGCCGCCACGGTGGTGTGAATGTGCACATGCAACCTGAGTGTAACATTAGTTGTAATGTATTGTGTCTATTGGGCCAGTTTCTCTGCTTTGATTCCAGCTGACTTGCACTGTCTCAATAGCACAAAACTGCTTGAAAGCACCCCTGAAGGATCAGTAGAGATTGGCCTTGATATAGGGGAGGTAGTTGCCATTGCCGGTTCTATGCCACTCACTCCCTGGTGTGTGGGTAAGGGGACACTGCAACCAGCATAACCCCAAGCATCCTAAGGACTTTCCTAAATTACGCTGAAGGTCATTTTGGTCCCCATCTGGCCCAGGCTCAGGGGTGCAGAAAGGTGGCTTGGAGCTGCTTTTTCCCAGCTCTTATCACGCCTGTTGTCTAAACTTTTCATTGTTCTTGGTCACTTAATTTCACTTTCAGAAATTCCATTTTAGCTACTACTTTGTCAGCTCTTTAAATGGAGGCTCTTTATTCTGACAGCAGAAAGGTGATTTAACAAATTAAAATACTTTCTATAACCCAGAAAATAATTAAGTGAATAAATAGTGCTCCTGGCATAGACCTGGTAGGTCAGTGTCCCACCCCCATTACTCTTGGTGCAGCTGTCTTGACACGAGAGCGCTTGGCTTGTGGGAGTCCAGTGGCAGAGGATGTGCTTCAAAACTCAACACTCCTCGCTTTGCTCTTAAAAACTGAAGGCTTTTTCTTCATTGCGAAGCCAATATTTCAGCTTGTTGGAAACTAACTGGCTTTGTTACTGAGCTTGTCCCCCACCACGCGGGTCACACTTGCCGAAAGGTGCCCATCACCACCACTAGAATCTGAATGCTTTTGCATTCTCACATGTGCCCTATACCTGGTACTGCCTGCACTCCTGCTTTTGTATGACATGCGTACAAGGGGTGTGACATTGCTGTTATAAGCAGAGTCCATACGTCCTCATGCATAGAATACACAACTCCTAGAACAGCTATTCAGGGTTATTACCAGAACAGTGTAATTCCTTGCCAGGAATAGCCATCCCACCCAAAATCTTCCTGCAGGGGGCTGGAGCAGCACTGACTGAAGGGGATACACAAACTCTTGTGTCTTAAGGAGGTGTTGTCAGGGTTTTAATTAAGCAGAGTTAATAAAATTATAAACTGTAAGTGCACATAACTGTTTGGACTGTGCAAACGTTTTTGTTCCCATGACCAGTAGCTCTGTCTTTGGTTTTCCATTCTGTCATGTCCTTTTCCCACTCTCTCACCAAGGGCGGCTCAGACAGTGGATGCTGTTTTCCTGTTCTGAGTTTTCATCTCCAGAAACAAATAACCCTTCCTTCCCCAAATAGACTGTTTGCCACAGAGAGTCTAACTTGGATGGATTCCCTCTTTACAGTACTCTTATTAGGGAGCCTGGATTTGGCCTGTCCAGCAAATGCCACCAGCACCCCACTTTCTGATGGCTTGTTTAACGCTGGGGTTCTCAACCTTTTTCTTTCTGAGCCCCCCCCCCCCCCGCCACCCACCAACGTGCTATAAAAACTACAGCCCACCTGTGCCATAACTGTTTCTCTGCATATAAAAGCCAGTGCCAGCATTGGGGGGGTAGGAAGCAGGGCAATTGCTTGGGTCCCCATACCACAGGTGGTCCCACAAAACGAAATTGCTCAGGCTTCAGGTTCAGCCCTGGGTGACAGGGCTTCAGCTTTCTGCCCTGAGCTCCAGTGAGTCTGATGGTGGCCCTGTTTGGTGGACCCCTGAAACCTGCTTGCGGCCCCCAAGGGGGCCTTGGACCCCTGGTTGAGAACTGCTGGTTTAAAGGGTCTCCCTCCCACTCTTCCCTGTGATCTAACTTTCATCATTCACATAGGACAGGGAGGTGCAGCCAGATTCTTCTTTTCTAATTTCCATGGCAGTAGTCATGGTTACAGACTGTTTATGCAAATAACCAATATTTCTCTCCACCTACCCATACCAATCACTGACCATTAAAGAGCTGATGACATGGCTTGTTTGGTGTTCTTTGGCTTTATCCGCCATTGGAAATCCTGGTTTCTTTCCCATGCGTTCTCAGGAGTATGTGCTAGAATGTTTATTTGCTGGAGGGTGGAGTCATTTAACACATTTTAACTTTTCAACTCTGCCCATGTGATTTGATAGAAAAAGTAGAGGCAATCAAGTTGAGTACTCTGGGTTTATGGTGAAATGTAATTCTCAACATTTTATGAGGAAATACTCCAGTTGCGCTAACAGGTTCTGTCTGTATAACCAAGGTCAACTTCCATCTTCTCTCCTGTATCATGTTAGTTCACTATATTCAGGAAGTGCTATTTGCTAGAAGGCAAACAGTTCAAGATTCCTCCCCTCCCTGCTGGGAATATGCCTGTAGGCACAGATATCATCCCAAATCTCTAATGGTAATCCGTAGGCTTTGTACTGGTATAACTATATCTACACGAGGCTTTTACCGATATACACCTATGTTAGCAAAAAATCGTACCCCTTACCAATAGAAACAACGAGGAGTCCAGTGGCACCTTAAAGACTAACAGATTTATTTGGGCATAAGCTTTCATGGGTAAAAACTGCATCTGAAGAAGTGGTTTTTTACCCACGAAAGCTCATGCCCAAATAAATCTGTTAGTCTTTAAGGTGCCACCAGACTCCTCATTGTTTTTGTGGATAGAGACTAACGCAGCTACCCCTCTGATACTTACCAATGGAGTTATGCCAGTAAAACTTAAGAGTAGGACAGCCCTTAGTGGCTCCAGTGGCCCCAGCGGAGGAAACGCTATAGGAGAGCAAGCTCGAGTCTCTTCTGATTCCTACATCATCAGCAAGGCCGAGAATTCTAACTGCAGAATCTTATTGGTGGTAAATGCAGAAGCTGAAGAACATAGCTTGGTTTTCAGATTCCAGGTGGAGCCTGCAGGACTGATAGTAAAACTGTTCACTTGCAATATGAGCTCTGTAGAAACTGTTTACCTCCTCTCAGCGCCACTTGTAGAACAACTTTTACAGCAAACCGTCCTTTAAGCTGATGTCTAGGGTATGGTTGTGACTGTGATAGGAAGTGAAAAATATTCTATAGCCCCCTCATTCCACAGGACACCAAAGCAGTTAAACTATAGAGATGAGGGTGTCAGTCAGCCAGTCTGCAGCCTTCTGCATAACTTACAAATGACACACTTAGCAGTAGTGATCACCAGCATGTCCTCGTGAGGGCAGCTCTGGCTAGACTCATCAGGACTTTCCGCTGCATTTAAAACATAACTGTCCTTACCGTTGCTTTCTTTCTTTTTTGTAAGGTGAAAGAATCTTGGGCTATGCTGAGGAGCCCTGTTATCTCTGGTTCGTCATGGAGTTCTGCGAAGGGGGAGATCTGAATCAGTACGTGCTCTCGCGGCGACCGGACCCGGCCACTAACAAGAGTTTCATGCTACAGCTAACCAGCGCAATTGCCTTCCTGCACAAGAACCATATTGTGCACAGGGACCTGAAGCCAGACAACATTTTGATCACCGAGAAGTCTGGCACCCCGGTTCTCAAGGTGGCAGACTTCGGACTCAGCAAGGTCTGTGCTGGCCTGACGGCTCGGGGCAAGGAAGGTGGGAATGATAACAAAAATGTGAATGTGAACAAGTACTGGCTGTCTTCAGCCTGCGGCTCTGACTTCTACATGGCCCCTGAGGTCTGGGAGGGACACTACACAGCCAAGGCAGACATCTTTGCCCTGGGCATCATCATCTGGGCCATGATTGAGAGGATAACTTTCATCGATGCAGAGACCAAGAAGGAGCTACTGGGGACCTACATCAAGCAGGGCACAGAGATTGTGCCCGTTGGGGAAGCACTGCTAGAAAACCCAAAGATGGAGTTGCATATCCCCCAGAAACGCAGGACTTCCATGTCTGAGGGAATCAAGCAACTCTTGAAAGACATGTTAGCTGCTAACCCACAGGATCGACCTGATGCCTTTGAGCTTGAAACCAGAATGGACCAGGTTACATGTGCTGCTTAAATTCAGGGCAAAGCATTAGTGCATTTTGCAATTGGGTAAGTGTTCTGCAGTTTTTCTGCAACTCTTTTCTTCACCTATTGCACCATCCCACTTATTGGCTGTACTGTGTAATGGCACAGTGGAGCCTTTTATATTCTTAGAGCTATTTATCCACTGACTCATGTAAGAACTACTTCCTGAGGCTTTCATCCACCTTTATTTAAACCAAAAAAATCATAAAAAGGAGATGGAAAACAGAACTAGCAGCAGCCCTGTCTAATGTTCTCCAAACCCTGGGTTGGAAACATGTCTAACCCAAGTCTCAGTTGTCTGAGAGGACCCCTACCTCACTCACTCACTAACTGAGCTGGCTAGTGTGTGGTGAGGCAAGGGACCACTCAAACAACTGGGACAGAAACTTTCCTGCTGGCTCATTCTCTGCGCACTGACCAACAAGAGGGAGGGATCCTGCAGGGAAAGAATAGTATGCTCACATGATCCTTGTATCATGTGTACACATGAGGGGACAGAAGGCTTCACTGGCAGCCTTGTCGATAACTAGAGTGCTTCCCTTGGCAGCCTTAATGTTCTCTTAATTGTGGTTTTTGCATGTAATATAGCAATTTTCTTCTGTTTCTACACAAATGAGGCTCATCACTGTGCTCAGAGGCCACTTGAGGTGACCTACAGAGGTCTTCCCATGATAAGGTGCCATATTCCACTCACTAGTTCCCTTTTGGATGCAATACAGTTTTGCTCAGCTACTTCATCCTCCTTTCCACATCAGAGGACCTCCTCTACTTAATGGTTGCAATCAGGCAGAGCCTAGTTTAGGCAACCCTGAAGCTGGAACAGTGGACATCAGATTTCCTGGGCTCTGCGTATCCATTCCCATCCCAATATAATGTACTGGACTGATAACACTCCTAGTGAATATGAAGAGGTAAAATAGCTGCACAAACTGCTTAGGAATACAGTTGTGCAACAGGTGAGTTTTCAACATGCACAATCTTGCTTCACCTAGAAGGAATGTAATTGGTCTTGTTTCATTTTTACTTCCCAGTACTAAATAAGGGAGTTCCTTCAAGTGTGAAATATACTTGTGCAATGCCAGGCATGTGTTCCTGTATTTGGCACAGTTGGGAGATATAAGCATTCACAGGCAGAAAGTTTACAGAATTGTTGTATTTTAACAGATTGCTCCCAGCTCACTTTAAATGGAACCGCTTTCCTTCTAGGCTCAGTTCCCTAAACCACATCTAGGAACTCCAAAATTCAAGGAGGAAGCAAAGCTCTCAAATTTGCTTTTGCCACTGCTGTATTCAGAATCTAAAGGACTCCAGTAGCCAAAAGCCTAGTCTGTCAGAGCTGTAGTACTAGGGAATGGGGTTACATTGAGCTGGTGTCCTCAGTAACTAGGAAGTTTTTCTTTGTGGCAAAGCCACTTAGAAACAAAAGCAGTTATTAGGGACTCCCCCAGCCAAAGAACCAGGATGAAACTGGAAAATTGCAGATCTGGGAGATGAAAGTAGAACTTGCTTTTGGAGAACCTTGGTCTTTCAAAAGCTCCTGCAGTGCTCTGTATAATGCTGATCAGGAGAGATCTGTGACACTTCGTTAGTGGAAAAATGACTAAACTGGAACTTAGCCTACCTGTTCTGCTTGCTGTGGTCAGGAGACTGAGGAGTTCATACTCAAATTAAATGTTAAAGGAAATTACAAATTGGAGCTGCCTTGGCACATGTCACTANTCCCCCCCCCCCCCCCCCCCCCCCCCCCCCAAGGTGAAGTTGTGAAGATCAACCTGTAGACTAGAGACAGGCCTCTGCAGTAATATGCATGTACAACAGGATGAGTTAAGGACACTTTGGCAGCCTTGGCTCCTAATTTCCTCGCTGCTGTTGATTTGCCTTGACCTGAAGTGAGCATTCCAGAGATTATGTAATAAAAATGAGTTCTCCCTCCCCTTTCTCTAGACACCAGTTTGGAATGTGCCCAGACAAGTAGGTTATTTGGGGCATTTCTTACCAGTGTCAGTCAATCAGCAGCTGGTTTTCTCAGCTGAGGAGCTACTGTGATTAAAAAAAAAAAAGTTTAAGAATCTGACTTTACCCAGGAAAGCAAAGACACCCTTAGTTGAGACTTTACTCTAGATACTCGCCCTTTAGTACCATGTATGTGATAAAAGGTACATCACAGTGAGTGACTGAATGGTGGGGCTGCTTTAGTGCACAGTATGGTGGATCATTGGCTATGTATAATGCAGGTTCCTGATGGGGTTGAGATAGGGGGTTAAGAATGAATGAGCAGAATTGTGAACCCTTGAAATGGACTTTAGTGATAACTGATCCTTACCTGTTCTGGTATGACTAGATGCTACTAGAATAGCATACTTCACCTCTTGGTTTTAAGGGAAGAGGTGGATGTTTTCCTCTCACGGGGGTTGGGGATATGCTATTTTTAAAGCACTTGGCATCATGCATCTCCCGAGTGGTCCATGTTTTGCCTCTCCTGTTGCCATCTGTGATCACTCACGCTCTGCTAACGTAATGCTGCTGAGTTATGTAACACCCCAGTGCCCTCTGGGGAAAATCCATTCTGCACATATCTGCAGAATAGTAAATGCAGGATAATAAACAGAGAGAGAGGACAGTCCTACCCTGCAGCTGTTTACGTAAAACCCTAGCTGCCTGTTCAGATTCCCCCCTTCCCTATCCATGGATGGAGCCAGCAATTCGTCTTCACCAAATGTTTCCTTTAGTGACCTAGCTGCAGTGGAGGTGGTTGCAATTTAGTTACATGAATGGTATGTGCCATAGTGGCCACGCTTTGCTTGTCCCCAGGAGCTGAGCTGAGTGCCGGCGATATGTTCCTTATAGACTTGGCGCATCGTGTTGCACGAGGGGGAAGAATTTCTCTGGTTCCTTCACTGTGCAGCAGTGCTCTTACATGCATGGCTTTTTAAACAGCATTCATACCTTCAAATCCACAACAGGTCCCTTTCATTGAATGCTGTAACATTCCCAACGCTTAAGCCTGAAACTGCCTGAGACGCTTCAGAATGAACAAATCAGTGCCTGAGGTCGGCATTAATGCCCCAGCCGTTGAGCATTTAACCACAAGTCAGTTCCCACAGCAAGTGTAACTTTGACCCTTATGAACCTTGTATCTTGAATTGCTGTATGTGCCATTCAGAACAAGGCCTCTCATTTCTGTTTGGCAAGAGACTTCAGACTTTAACTAAACTTCATGGCCTAGCTTAGACAGCATGCAATGCTGCCAGCCAGAGCTTGCCCATTCTTGGTATTGCACTGGCCACTTCTGGCTTCTCAAGGTCCAAGGGGGCTCATGTCTCTACACTTATGCTACAGATATTGCAGATCTGCCACGCAGCAGATTTTATATTTAACCAATATTTATGGTTTCCTGCTGTTCTGCTGAAGCCAGCCAGAACCAATGGGCTGGAGACAGTGAAGGTGATCTTCCTACTGGTGTTACCAGCCTGGCTGAGTATCCCAGAGCTGTCTGTCCCATGTGTCAAGAATCAGAGGGGTAGCCGTGTTAGTCTAGATCTGTAAAAAGCAACAGAGAGTCCTGTGGCACCTTTAAGACTAACAGATGTATTGGAGCATAAGCTTTTGTGGGCGAATACCCACTGATGAAGTGGGTATTCACCCACGAAAGCTTATGCTCCAATACATCTGTTAGTCTTAAAGGTGCCCCAGGACTCTCTGTTGCTTGTCCCATGTGGTTACTCAGACTCTCCTAGTTGTTGCTCCTGACTCCACACACCCTGAGACTTACTCTGTAAGAGTAGAAGGCATTCCCTGCAATGTTTGTGTGCATATTTCACTGAATGAAATAAAAGGAATATTTTTTTCTCCTCATTTGAGTAGACACAAGGGGTAAGACTTTCACAGGACCCCACCTTCTGGAGGGTGCTGTCACTGTTACCTAAGATCTTATGCACAATGTATACAACCTTTCCCTTTCTAGGTATGTGATACAGAAGTCATTCTAGTACAACCAGAAACTGAGCAGTTTGATCCTGGTGGGTGACCTCAGGTTAATCCTTTGATTCCTGTAGGTGTTTAGCATTGTTACTGCACCTGCATTACACATTAGCAAGTACTTAACCTCTCCATGCCTCAAGGGGGAGACTGACTGTAAGCATGAAAGTAGTTGGATAATATTACTTGTAAGTAACCATCAGCATTAATGTGGATTCCATCTTGTGGGTCTGATTCTGCCCTTGTAATTTTGCCATGTTCCTTGGTGCAGAGCAACACTAAAGGGGCAGAAGCAACCCAGCCAGTTCCTTTGTGGCAAGAGACACACAGGATTTCCTTCCTTCCTTCCTTCACTCTGCAGTTATCATCCTGTTCTGTATTCTGGTGAAAGAATGTACTGCTTGATCACAGACAGTGGCATCAGTTCCCCCTTTTCCCAGCTGTGCACTGCGTTCTAATGTTGTGGCCACTGTGGCATATGTACGCGACGGGCTTCCCTCTCCCAGTGTCAACTGTGGCAGCAAACCACCCCTTATGGTTATAGGTTAGGCAAGTTATTTATATTTGGACATCAATTTAGTAGTGGACATAGTTAAATATTTATACAGCCAGGAACCTAGGGCACTCTGGCGGGGATGAGTTGTCTAGAGACCTTACTCTGCTCAGGTGAGTGATGGTGTGGGGACGAGCACACACAAGTAAGAGCTCATAGATTTTGGTTTGTTTCTCATCACAGTGGTTCTAGTAACCTTAACTATAGAAATAAGCAGAGAATAAGATGAGTAAAGGCAAGTTCTCCCTTGTGCTGTTCTGATAGCTGAGGCTTTGGTCCCCCATAACGACCTTCCAGAAGCTATAAACATCCTGATTAATGCTCTCCCAAAACTTCTTCAAGAGCTGCTCTTCTTCGAGAATGGAAAGTGTTATTTTAGAAGAGTTGAAGTGTGGTCGGAGGGCTATACAGAGCTGCCAGCACTGGGTATTACACAACTCCCACATGTCCAGAAAGTTTAAGGTTGCCAGGTAGTGCCGTGAGCCCTTCCAGAAGGGGGAGAGTGGCTAAACTTAAACCTCTGGAAACAGGCAATATAGAGCTAAAACACCCCCCTACAATCTTACCCTTGCCCTCTGAGTGATGCCGTAATATTCCCGTAACACACCTGCTGGCACCTTGCCATTGCAGCTAGTGTAGAACACGCAGGGAATAGGCCACGTGAGCACTATAGGACTAAGTCTAACACCTTCCCTGTGCTACAGCAAAACTAGCGTTTAGCAGAGATGTACTGAACAAGAGCTGCCTACACCACACTCCCTGTGCCTGCTCCACAGAACCCACCCCATTTTACAAGCCCTTCGCCCTCACGCACAGCGTTCTGCTTTCACTTACCAATCATTAAACCCCCAGTTCACTCCTATCCCATCTCACTGCTGACAACCCCCGAGGCAAGAAGACCCTGTGCAGCACTGAAATGAGACATCGTGCATCCCTAAAGATACTCAGACACCTCTGTCCTTGGATCACACACGTGGTGAGGAGGGAGTGGGTCTCAGACTCCCTAGATCACCCATCACGTTCACAGCTCTGTCAGGCTGCCACCATTCAGTAGGGCTATATCTAGCACAGCGAATGCAGCAGAAGTGCATGCAGATAACTCCCAGTGGCTGTTGCCAGCTCCAGAGGGGCAGAGTTAAGGTTGCAGTGCTGTTTATCTTAACTATATCCTGTTTTTCAGAGGTCTTCGTGCAGCCCCTCTGCACGTTAGGGAAGAGCATGAGGCACCATGGGGTAACCTGAACCCTGGGTTAAACTCTTAGTCATTTAATTGTTCTTTTTAAAAAAAAAGTTTCTCTGCACCCAGATCTTCCCCCTGCACTGCCTCAGGCTTCTCAGCTATTATTAGCCTGGCCGCAGAATGCACTGGCTGGGTGTTGGTACCTTCACTGCTTCTGTATCATCTGCAATGTCTGCCTGTCCAGCACTGCCTGCTTTGTCCTCCTCAGCTGTCCTCCCCATGGAGAGGCAGGCATCAGCATGGGACCCCCAGGTAGAGGCGCTGGGGAGAGCATGGAGTTAAGGGGGACATCTTTTGAAGGGAAGGACAGAAATTGGAGGAGGGCCATAAAGAAGGCTTGGTCTAGTGGTTAGCAGCTGGGACATGGGAGACCTGGATTCAATTCCCTGCTCTGCAACAGACTTCCTGTATGACCATAGACCACATCTAGTCTCTGGCTTTCAGTTCTCCATCTGTAAAACTGAGAACAACACAGCGGCCTGAGGAGTACTGAGGAGAAATACATTAATGACTGTGAGGTGCTACAGTGATGGGGGGCCATGCAAGTACCTATAATTGGAGGTTTGGGGGGGCGGGTCAGCTGGAGCCTCCCCACATAGTTCTGACCCTCCCTCCTTTCCATCCCACTCTTGCTTGCACTGTTCCAGTGCCCAGGATGACTGGGCCCAGGCCCTCCCACCTCCCAAGTGGGCATCCTAACTACTGGACTGCAGTTATTCCCTCTCTCTGGCCCAGTGACTATCATAGGCCAGAGACAGAGTCATTCCCATTCTCTCTCTGTAGTCCAGGGGTTAGGGCACCCACATGGGAGGTGGGAAACTCTGGGCCCAGTCCCCCTGCTCTAACCACTCTCTCATTATCTACCCAGAGTGCAATAGCTTCTACAGGAGAGACTGGGGGAGCCCCACATCAGAATATCCCATAGCTCAGGGACTAGAGAACTCTCCTGAGAGGTGGGAGACACTTGTTCTTTCTGAAGTGAGCCCGACTCTCACCACCACCTCCTCATCCAGCCAGATTTTGAAGGGGACCTACTCTGGTAGATGGCCTCTGAGCATGTGACTTAGGCAGTCGAATGCCTTTTGTCTTGTAATTCATGCATCACTCTGGGACTTAGGCAGGAAATAGGCGTCCAGTCACCTAGGGGGAGGCATCCGTGCGTGTGCTCAGAGGCAGAAACATGGGCGTTTAGGGAACATTTACTTGGAAAAAGTTAGGTGCTGAGTGAGTTTAGGCAACTACGGGATCATTGTTTTATCCTCCTTAATCAGTGCCGGCACTCTCCTTTAATGATGCTGCAGGTGGAAGAGTAGCCACAGATCCAGCAATCATTCTCACAGCTGCATAGAACACCTGTAATTAATCTTTCAGAAAGTAGTTAGAGGCCCTTCTAAATTAGTTGAACTACTCAGGATGCACTGCACACAATATTAAACCCCCTTAACAGGTGGATAGTAGCACCATGCCCACTGATCATTCACAGACTTCTGCCAGGGCAAGGTTCACACTTCCAGCATGCATGGATGTCTCAGGTTCATTGTCCACAGCATGTCCCCTTGAGCCACACAGTCACTGTAACAGCAAGCTGCCTGGAAACCCTCTTGCCCTAGTCTCTTTGGCTTGTCATATGTCATTGTGGAGATCTCTGATCAATAACTTTTCCAGTAGCGCTTCCTGAAAGGGGTAGGGGGTGCCATGCGCTAGATGAGCAACTGAGCACAGTAAAATGGAAGGGGGGGTTTGAGTATCTTAGGGACCCTTTGTTCAAATGACCCCCAAATTCGGACCACTACGCCTATCTGCAGCCTTCGGAGGCACAGCAAATTTCAAGGCAAGCCGCATAAATCTGGATTTTACAGCTCTGAGAGTCTACTTTTAAACAAGTGTTGTTCAGCCATAGCAGTAGCAGAGAAAGCATTCCACTCTAATCAGGAGGGCTTATATTGGAGCTCAGGTGTAGCTTCTAGCCTTTGACTAGCACAGCAGTGAGAGGGGCTAGGTGAGGGAATGAGCCAGTGGAGGAGCTGCTATGGCTTTTGTTAACATAATTACAAATGAATGTGAAGAGTGGTCTGACTGTATAGACTACTTCTCAGGCTGGAGTGTGTGTGGAGTAGTGGGCAGGTAATGATTTGATGGGATTTCAGTGCCCAGCAGAGGTTGTCTTTCTCTGAAACTGACTTATTCCAGCAGACTAGACCACTCCTTGCACTACCTCCTCTTTCAGCCTCTAACTACTGTGGAGATGAAGGAAGAGGGGGACACGCATCAGGACCCTAATTGGGCCCTGGGTGATCGCTTCTTCCCACCACCCAACACAGATGTAACGAGGTTGAGTAGTGCCCGTATAAGAAAAATTAAAACTACTGATTATTCCTCAAAAAAGGTTTTTAATGACTTTCAACTATAAAGGCAACACAGACAAAATAAGAAAAGCAAGAATAAAGACCAACACTGAATAAGGGTTAATATAAATGGCAAGTTATACTGAAGACAAGTAGATGTAAAGTTATTATTCATCAGCTACTTACTACTATTCTTAACACTATAGTATCGATACAACTTGAGATCAGTTCAGCTTGAGCAACCAGACTTCTTTACTCCATAAACTTACCCTGCATTCGTCCGAAAATACGTTACCCTTCAGTTGGCCGTTTTCCGCACTGGCCAGGTACAGACAGTCGACCAGTGCACGTCCCTTCGGTTCAGGGGTGTGGGTCAGGTTTCCCTTATGACCAAAACACACACACACAGTCCCGTGCCTTCATACTTTTTATCTGCTCTGTCGGCCATGTCTTAAAACAGGCCAACCAATTAGGATCAGCCAAATCTTTAATGTGGTTAGTGTTGTCGCTTTGACCGTATAATTTATGCTTACTTATTTCCTTGTAGCCAATTGTTTTAAATGTGGGTTAGACGAGCTGTGCCTGGGGGCACAATTTATCTCGCTTTATAGGAGTTAGCATAATGTGTTATCTGGTTGCAGTGCGTTTTGACCACAAGTCTTAGCTTACTTCTGCAATGCTTGCCCTTTTCACCTCTGCAATGCTTGCCCTTTTCACCTCTGCAAACCGGAAGTTTGAGGCCTAACCTTAACAATACCTTTGTTCATTTTAAGCTTGGCAATACTTTTGTTCAGAGATTAATCACAACTACCATCTTAATTCTGAGAAATGAGTGGAGAGGTTCACTTCTCCCCTGGAGTTTGTCCATTGAGTGTCTTTACCATTTTCTGGTGACTAGTTGCCTGTTCACCAATCACATTATGATTAAGTGAGGTGGCAGTTTTTCTCCTGCTTCACAGCATGCCAACCATTGATACCCATTTATCATTTCTATGCAAAGTCCCTAAGAGACACCTTCAATCTCCTTTCTGATTTGCTGCTCCCCAGTCCCTCTGTCTTGTGCCAAGTATGGACGGGGATACCATTTCCATGTGTCTATCCATGGAGAACTCCTGCAACACTTCTCTTGTGTCTTTCTTCATATGCTTTTTTTTTTTGCTCCCAATTTGCAACTCGACATAGAAATCTGGTGTCTATACACTGACCAGCATCTCTCAGCCAGAAATTCACCCACTCTCCCGACCTTACTGTAGTCCTTTCCCTAAGAGCAGTAGCCCCTATCTCGTCTCTGATCCTCTAATTATAGCAGTCACAGCTGAACCCCATTCTCTTTGGAGGCTAATTGTAGCTGCGTGGATCTAGTTTCAGAGGCACTCTCAGAGAGTTGGTAAAGAAATTAAGGCCTAAGAGAGAGTTGCTAATTACCATGTACTCTAACAGCTGTGTTCTGCTCCGGGTTTCCTTCAGCTAATTGAGAGTTCCAATGGGCCTCTGTCCTAATGAGCACAGTTTACTGAACTAGGTGCTGAAACGGACTAACCCAAACACACACACACCCCGTTGGGGAAATGCCTCTTGAGGGCCAGATGCATGGGAAGGGAGGGGGAGGGATCTCACAAACAAGCCTAGCAATCTTCTTGCTTTAAAACAAAATGTCTGTTCTCATCTATCATCCCCTCATGTTCAAAAATACATTGCTTAGGTCTTGATGCCTCTGCAGTGACAAGCACAATCTTTGGGTCTCCTGAGGTACCCTTGCATACTCTGCAGCTCTCCAGCTGCAGCAGAAATGAGGACACTTAGCAGTGACTGGCATTCTAGTAGCGCTGAGATCTCTAGACACTTCCAGTCTCTTCATAAAGGTGGCTTGCTAGTCATCAACCACAAACGGAGTTGGAGAGGAAGAAAGAGGAGTAGAGGCAAGGATTGTATCCCCACTGTCCCTTTAGGAAAGAAGCAATTTAATGACGGTCTTTGAGGACAGGAGACTGGTACATCTGCACTACAGTGACACAGCTGCAGCTTTACCACTGTAGTGTGCACACTTACTACAGCAACAGAAGGGGTTTTTCTGTCGCCATCGTATTTCCACCCCCTTGAGAAGCAGTAGCTAGGTAGAGGGAAGAATTCCTCTGTTGACCTACAGATGAGTATGTTGGTGCTTAAGCTGGCTTAACTATGTATCTCAGGGTGAATTTTTCACACCCCTCAGCAACGTAGCTAAACCTGTAGACCAGGCTTCTGAAAGCAAACAAGCTAGTACTAACTCCAGAGCTGAAGGTCCAGCCACAATGCAAGGTAAAATGGAATTGGTTTCCCCTACAACGCTGTCTCACCAGCTTCTTGACCTTCAGGGAGCACCCTTTCAGAGGGATCATGGGTTGTGGCCAGACAACGGGAAACTGCTGGTTTTTCCTTACTCCTCCCATCTACCTTCCATTCCCTCAGGAGAGATCTTTAGGATTTTTACAGTTGGAGGAGGGGTTATAATAGGCCAGTCAAAGCAGGATTAGCAAACAACACCTTGTATATCAGGATTACAAACACCTAGGCAAGGAAGCAAGCAACCAACCCAAAACTCTTATCCCTTTAAGGGCCAAATAAGAAATTCCTCCTCAGCTCACTTCAAGGTTCCAGAAAAAAGGTGACCTACCTTAGACCAAAGCAAAATGGTCCCATGTGTCTTGGTTCAGTATGGCCCCAAGAGCACACAGCCCCTGCTTTGCCTTCAGCTCTCTGCTAGAGCTGCTTGTTCCCTTACTTTCTGCTCACTTCCTCTTTCCTAAGGAATTCAGTAATTCTCCACAGCTGGTCCCACTGCCCTTCTATCCTCAGGGTGGGAGCCTATACAAGCTATATCAGTGGTGAATTCATTGTTGAGCTGTTGGCTATGGTCCAGTCCTATCTGGTATTAAAATATAACAGCAAAGGAAGGCCATTAATTTAAAATTATTAACTTAAACAGCCCTAATACATTTGAACGAAGTCCCACAAATAACTTACAGGCCGGTGAAGAGCAGTCTTCTGTTTTGTCTTTCATGTGTGAGTTCAGTTTTAAAGTGCTAGACCGACAGTCCTGGAGAAAAATTTTTTCCCTATCCTCAGAACGGACCAGACTCCAGATTGCTAAACAAAAAGATCTCAACCCTGATCTGGAGGGGCCTTTTGAGGGGTGAAAGGATGGCTCATCCCATCTCTTCCCTGATCAACATGACTACAATTAATGCCACATGTTGCTTTTGTGATTGGATGCTTGTCTCCTGGAAACTGGTCTGAAAAAAACACACTCATTTCACACAGGTCCCAGACATCCACTAGCCAATAATGACTCTTGCTCACTATCAACCTGAGCTGGATTCATTAGCCTTTAGCCATTGTTAAACTTCACCAACCCCCTTCATGTGCTTGGGCCTGGGGATGGTTTTGGGGAAATTCCATAAAGGATCACAGAAATGTAGGGCTGGAAGGGAGCTCACGAGGTCATCAAGGCCAGCCTTCTGTGGGGGATGAAGTAAACCTGGACCAGCTGTGACAGATGTTTATCCAGCCGGTTCTTAAAAACCTCCAACAATGGGGATTCCAGAACCTCCCCTGGAAACCTATTCCAGAGCTTAACTGCCCTAATAGTTCTAACGACCCCTAGTAGTAGTTGGGACTTATCAGGTCCCCCTTCAGTCTTCTTTTCTCAAGACTAAATGTGCCCAGTTTTTTTAACCCTTCCTCATACAATAATGATAAAAGATTTAGAAAACCTGATGTAACTCTCCTCTGGGCTCCCTCCAGTTTATCTTTCCTAAAATGTGGTGCCCAGAATTGGACACACTGCTCCAACTGAGGCCCCACCACTGCTGAGTAGAGCGGGACACCTTCAGTCTTACTTACAACACTCCTGTTAATATATCCCAGCATGATATTAGCCTTTTTCACAACTTCACATTGTAGACTCATAATTTGTGATCCATTGTAACCCCCAGATCCTTTTCAGCAGTACGACCATCTAGCCAGTTATTCCCCATTTTGTAGTTGTGCATTTGATTTTTCCTTCCTAAGTGGAGGTTTTTGCACTTATCTTTACTGAATTTCATCTTGTTGATTTCAGACCAATTCTTTAATGTGTCATGGTTATTTTGATTCTAATCCTGTCCTCCAAAGTGCTTGCAGCGCCTCCCATCTTGGTGTCATCTGCAGATTTTATAAGCATCCTCTCCACTCTGTTATTCAAGTCAGTAATGAAAATACTGAATAGTACCAGACTCAGGCCAGACCTTTCAAGGACCCATTAGATACACCTTCCCAGTTTGACAGCAAGCCCTTGATAACTACTCTTTGAGTATGGCCTTTCAACCAGTTGTGCACCCACCTTATAGTAATTTCCTTTAGACCCTATTTCCCATGGTTGCTTCTGAGAACGCCATGTGGGACTGTGTCAGAAGCCTTACTAAAATCATGCTATATTACATCTACTGCTTCCGCCCTCTTCCCTAGTCCAGTAACCCTGTCAGAGAAGGAAATTAGGTTGCTTTGTTTCTGTATACACTTAAGCAGCATGATGTAGAATCTAGCAAACGAAGGTAGTGATTAACTCCCTCTTCTGTGCCCTTTCGTCCCATGCAGGGGAGATAATGTGATTAATGTGAGAATCTGCAGGTTAATCTCTGCCTCCCCCACATTAGTAAGAACACTGCTACCAAAAATAACTGACTGATACCCTTTGCAGGACTGCCCCCATGCCATCTCCGGCTCTCTTCAGTGTGACCTGGGCCATGGGTGCCCTCCTGTGCTGTGGACAAGAACTCCCAACTGCATGCACCAGGTCTCGGTGTAGTAATTGATAAGCTGTTGATGCCCACGTGAACATTTTTAGCTAATTAAGACTATGTGTCATCAGTGGAGGGATTAAAAACTCTTGCACCCACCCCCCCGGAAACAGCATGCATCATTTCATCTCTCCTTTTGTCAAGTGTTATTTTGGGAAACTTTGAACTTGGGGAAATCTCTCGAATGCTTCAAATGCGGGATCTCTTCTGGAGATGCTCTGGATCCAGTGAAACTGGAGCAGAAGAGCCATACTACCCTGCTTATGAGGCTGCAGCATAAGAGAAACATTCTAGAAATTTTCCTGTGTAATTTCCTTTAAGAAACATGCTCCTGATGTTCCAGGTGCCTTTGTCCATGGCCGAATGCTTTGTCTTTGTAGTGAAAGTTTATCTGGTCAATCCACTAGCACACTAGTCTGACTAGCATTTCTCATCTATACTCTCCTAGGAAGCATAGTTAATAAATACATTCCCATTTCACTGCTGCAAGCCAAGGTGGATAAAAATAGATTAAACTGATTTATTTAAATAAATACATTTATTTAAAAAAAAAAATCAACCTATTAAAATTAGACAACCTACATTAAGGCCTAAATTTACTCTAATCTATTAAAATAAAAAATTCAAGCTGTACATGTTTTCTGCCAAAATTTAAAAAAAGGCAGCACTGAACTGCTGGAAGGTCACTGGCTAAGCAGCTGGAACCAGAGTTTGTTGAAGTGCTAAACCGGTTTTTGTCAGTAGTAACCTCTTCGACAGCGACAGACAATATTTTCTTCATTTCAGTTTATTCAACTAAGTTAGTTCAATGACTAGTTCTTTCAAAGTTAAGAAACCAATGGGGAATTGAAAAGGCAGGAAGGCTTTTTTCCTCTTCCAATCAATGACTAAAAACTAGGTGTGAGAGCATAAGATCTACTAGTTCTAAAATCCTGAAAGACATGATGACCAGAAACAATCACTTCAGTTCACAAACTACATATAATACTTCCTTTGTTTAATAAATTAGTTGGTTTTAAATGCAAAATATGTTTTGATAACCTCCCCCCCTTAAGCACATTTGAGGTAGTTTTATTTAATTTTTAAAAAAACGTTTCTGCACATTTATTAAATTCCAATTTCCATCCAAATAGAGCTTGACACTAATCACAAGTTAAAAAAATATCTAGTAAATAAGTATCATTCAGAATTTTAACATAATAAAAAAGTGAAAATTAAGAATCTGAATAAATGTATGTTAAGCTATATGACTGCTTAAATAAATGTGTGTAGATACAATGTGTTGTCCTGGTAAGCAAAAAGAAATACCAAATTTAGTGTAAAGACTATATTTAGTTGCAAGTCAACATGTTTTAATGGTTACCAATCAGTGAGAATCAACTTTTCTTTAGGAAGATAATCTTGTTTTGCCTTTGTATTTTTTAGTTAAAATTCATTTAAAGCGAGGCTTCCTGCTTGCCGATTTAAATCATGATTATAATTGAGTGATTTAAATTGGTCTGATTTTTAAATCAATCCACTCTGCTTCAAGCACCAGGAGAGGAGGTTTCTTCCTTTAAGGAGTTTATTCTTTAACAAGATTTCTTAGTACATAAAGGGATTTCAGTGATTTTCTGGGGCGTAACCATCTTTCCTCAACAGGTTAATTCAGTCACTGTTAAGGGGGGAGGGATAGCTCAGTGGTTTGAGCATTGGCCTGCTAAACCCAGGGTTGGGAGTTCAATCCTTGAGGGGGCCACTTAGGGATCTGGGGCAAAAATTGGTCCTGCTAGTGAAGGCAGGGGGCTGGACTCAATGACCCTTCGGGGTCCCTTCCAGCTCTATGAGATAAGTATATCTCCATTTATATAAAAAAGTCAGCAGCACTGTTTTAGCGGGAAACTGATTTCACTCATTTGGGGGGGGGAAGGACTTGTTGGCTCTCCTGGGATACCAAGGTTCTAGGATGGTGACACTTCTGATGGGGCACATTCTGTCCCCATTGAGGTTGATAGTGAAACTCCCATTTACTTCACTGCCACCATACCCTGGCTCAGAGTTTGTCTTGGAGAAATGTAGCGTGATGGGATTGGCCAGACAAAAGCAAGGCAGTATACCACACATGACATTTCTCCGCTTGTCCGTATAACTTTTGAACACTGCATCGGCTCAATTCCAAGATTTCAGAGAGTGGTGCAGAATGAAGGGATGCAAGGAGCTCCCGATACATGCAGTGAGCTTGATCTGCAATTAGGGTTCCCAGTTTTGGTTGGATGTATTTCTGGACATATCACATGACAGTCTTTAATTAAAGATTCATCTTTAATTTCTGGATACCCCAGGACAATCCTGGAGGGCTGGGAACCCTACTTACACCAGCAGTAAAGAGGGCCAGCCTCTAGTATTACTGGCTGAGCAAAGTGAGATCCGACATTCAACATGACGGCATTTCTCTGTTGGGATGTAACACGATAACTTCTGACCACCACCTCCAATCAACTTCAGAATGTCAGGGAATGTACTTGGCATCTGGTTAGTGCAGACATCAGCTTGTGGGAGGACTAGACAGGTGTGTGCAATGAACTTGGCCTGCAGAAGCAAAGCGTGTGACCTCTAGCGATTAGTTACAAGTCAAACATGGAACGAAGGCATATGAACTTTCTCATGTTGCCAGTCTAGCCCCTTCGAAACTTGACTCCCTCTTCGGTTCTGTAAGTCGCATGAATGAGCTAACTAGCAGACCCTAGCAATTAGCACACAGAGATGGAATCTAACATCCCTGAGAGTTAACATTCACAGCCAATAAGAAACAATCTCTGCTCCTCTTGAGTTTCTCACTGTGTGTACAGCAAAGGGGATTTTTTTAATTGCCTCCAGCACAACAACTTGAGAAGCCTAAGATGCTTTCTCACTGTTAGTGAATTGAAGACGGTCATACCTGAGTGTGACATCCACACTGTTCCTCCTTTAGTTGGACGTGTGTATGTACAGTTGAAAGTGTTTTTAAATGGGCATGCTTATGAGCACATCATATGGAGCCTCTGGAAAATGTGCTTTCATGTCTTACTAGATACTCATCCAGCACACCATGGCAGACCCATTTTAGGATGTAGCTACATTACTTAAATATAATGTGGTGGTATGCATGGTTAAGTGACTGAGCTCAGTGATCAAACACAGTTTGGGCCATGTATAAATAGCATGTTGCCAAGATTAATACATTGATTACCTGTGAATATGTTTTGGAGAAGAAAAACAACATTCTGAGGTCCAGACCTGCTATAGCCAGTCCTGGATCAGTGACAAGAACGTTGCTAGGCTGAGGGATGTGTGAGTTTCAAAGACCAATATTTGAGACTAATCAGGACTGGAAACAAGTACTTATATACTTAAATCTCTCTGCAGTGGTATCTACAGTCAGTTCCACCCATGGCCAGTTACCAAGTGTCTGATCTCAGAATCCATTCACTCTATTACCATTTTACTTTTCCCTTCCCAGTTGAATGTCTGATTATTTTTTTTTAAAGCAACTACTGTTTTATGCCACGAGAAGCCATTGCTTTATAGTAGATGAAAGCAAATTGGAATAGCTGATTCCAATCGGTGTGAAGCCTTAATCTACAATTCTTACAATCTATCAGCAACTGGCAGGTAAAAATGGTGCAGGTGAAATGCAGGGAGGTGGGAAAGCAAGGTGAGCAGAATGAGAGGATTTGGAAGGGCTGATATCTCTCACTGAGTCAGGGCTAGCCATCGTGGCCAGCCAGTGGAGAGGCTTTCAGGACATTACATTTTTCCAGGTACAGCCCCTAGACCGGTGAGTGAAACAATGGCAATATCTGATCTCTGGTTTTTATTTTTTTCTAGGTTTATTTACCAGGGACCTACAATCTCCATTACTTACATGCACAGAGGGAAGCAGATGGTATTGAAGATCACCTGACAACAGGATCTCTGGCAATGGGAAGTTTTCCGTTTGTTTTGGGTTTTTTGGTCACGTGAGATTTCAGAACAACAGAATCTTTGCAGCCCAGTTGGTTACAAGACTATTGAATGAGGTCAAGAAGAACATGTTTCTCTTCCCCCACATCCCCACCCCTTTCCCCCACTGTTTCAGCCTTGTTATTCAACTAGAATGCTACAGGTTCTTCTGGGAAAAACTTGTGTCTTTTTACCAACACTGATTGGAATTAGAATCTCTGCAAAGCATTCCCTCAACTGCTCACAAGTACCAAGGCTCAAAGTCAGGATGTGCCCAAGTTTATTTTTTAAAGTTAATATTCTTTATCTAGGGGAGAGAAGCTCACTGGGCTTGCTCTGTAGTTGGGAGATTGTAGAAAAAATAAGGTCTTTGAAGCCCCATGTTGGAAACAAACAGTCATGTGGCTCAGAACCTGATGGCTCCTTAACAGGCAGGTGCTGCCCAGGCTATAAAGCAAGTGACATTAGAGTAGGGTAGCAAAAATAACGAGATGGAAGAGAAATTGATTAGGCAAGATCGGTGGTGTAGTGGAAAGAGCCTTGTCGTCCCCCCACCCAAATAAAAAAGTCATCTGTGGAATTTGGCAACTGAGAGCCTAATTCTGTAATGGGCCTGTGGAGTGGATGGGACAGATTTTCAGGTGACCAACTGAACTGTAGGGTGGATGTATATGACAAAAGCAGAAAGTAGCTGAAAAAAAGATCTGAAGTCACTTGTGCCAGACTTCAGCTGTGAAGGACTTGGCAGTATTGGAGGTAGGGGGGCCCGGACAGCTAGTCACTCACTGTATGGTTTCAAGGCTCCTGCAGAAGACTGTTTGCCCTTTGCGCGATAACTGTGGGCTACAAAGGGCAAAGAGAATGCTGGTCAGGCTTGGGCACTTAAAGTTACGCATCAGTGGGATGTAGGGGTAAGGAGGTGGGAATCTCAAGCTGACCAGTTAATACTTAGTTTCCTGGCCTGCATTTGGAGCTGCACTGACATTCTGGGACTGACTCTGTGTGATGGTTTTAGTAGCTCTTTAGACCTTGCTCAGTGTAAAGCACAGCATCCTTTTTACCTTGTGATTTCTTAAACACGCTAGAAATGTCTTCCCAAACCATTACAAACCCCTGCTGGGATACTGGTCTAGGAGACACGAGTTGTGCTTCCAGACTAAATCTCTCTCACCCAGTTACCTACGTATTCCACTGTCGCTCTGGTAGGATGTGACTGGCTTCACAATTAGAGAAGGGCCCTGCTGACCTAATCATACAGGATCTTTTCAGTACTAACATGCCTGCTGTCTGTGCGGACACTTCAGTCTTATTTCTCTTCATTGACATTTTTGTGCACCCGCTTGCTACTTGTCTGTCTACTCAGTATGCTGTACCATCCCCTAAAAGGGAATGAGAATGCAATAACTCCATTAGGGCTAGATTAAGGATGGTGTCTAGTTTGTTTTTTTAAAACCTGTAAGCCTTGACACCTCTGCTGAGCTTGAATGCAGTGACCAGAGAAGATTTGGGTTGCACCTTACCAGGAAGGTTGTGCTGTGCATTAGGGGAATAGCAGAGCAGTAGTATAGAGTTGTAGTTATGTGCTCCCCGCACCTGATTGAACACCTTGTGTTTTGAAGGTTTCACACAGATACAGTAACCAGCATAGCACAAGCCCAGGAATGGGACCCAGTCCCTCTTTCCTGCACCCCCACCTAGATGCTTCTCTGTGCTGTGGAGAGCCACAGCCAGACCTTGAATACCCTCACTTCTTCCCAAGATGGTTATTGGGGGTAGGACGTTTGGGTTTGGTTATCAACCACAGAGGACTGTCTGGCTTTGTAACTCGTCTGTTCAGTTTGGTTAGTCTACGTTTGATTCCCAGCTTAGCAGGAGGCTGTTGTAGCAGCATCTAAGATACCCCACCCCTCTGGAGTAACGAAGGGGTGGATTGTCTCACTACTGGAAGCCCCTCATCCGTCACATGGTGCATTGAAACATAACACAGGCTTACGTGCTGTTCTGCCCGTTGTTTTTCCATCCCCCTTGCTGTTTTCCTGACCCATGTTCTTTAGAAGCACCCCAATACTCCTGCACTCTTGTTCACAATAGAACTGGTCTTCCATGTGACTGTCGACATCAGGCAGCCAGCTGCTTCCTGCAGGCAGAGGCTCTTTCCCCCAAGTCCAAGACTGTATTAACTACACCTGTCTTAGGACGAGAGTCTCAAGCTTGTATTTCAACACTCTCTTTGGGCACTTAACCCATGCTAGCTGTGCATGGATGGGACAACTGACAGCAGAAGCCAGGCTCTAATAGCAGGGCTACTCAGTACAGCCTTTGCAACTGTTGGCTGCTATAGCTACATCCATGGCTAGAACTGACCTGCTCTTACTGTGTACACTCACACATGCCTTCCCTGCCAGGAGGAAGCCCAAGGGGGATGTTATGGCACCGAAGGCAACTTCCAGGCAGACTCCTAGGAGAGCTGCTTTGCCATATAGTGCTTGTCTCAGAACTTTACATTTAACCTGCTTACCACCTGCAGTGATATTTAAGCCATCACCCACCAGAGGTTTCCAGTTCTGCTACTCCCCCAGAGGCTGTGCACTCTCTCCAGCACCCCTGTATGTGCTGGGGAGGCAGATTTCAAACAGACAGAGTGCCACTTGCTTCAAGTCCTCACCTGCAGAGGAGGTACTAAGGAATCGTTTTCGTTGGATATCCATGAGTGCCCCTTCCCCTCTCTGGAAACTTCAGTGAAGACATGACTACTCCCTGACTTAAATGCACTGCTGGCAGAGCGTGTGGCTAGCCACCTGGTTAGTGTAAAGTCACCCTCTCAGCCCTGCCATGACTTCCAGCCACCTTCAGATCTCACATTTCCACTTCAGCTTTGGCATTGCAGATGTGTTTTAAAAACATCTTGATGTTAGCTAGATAGACCGTAGTGCCTTATAGGATTTAGAAAACACTTCCTCGGAAGAGTTCTGGGGCTGCTAGCCTTTGGCCAGTTGGGTCATTTCCCCTTTAGTTTCTGTCAGTCTAAATACGCTGCTCTCCTTTGGTTTCCTGCCGATGGCGGCTTTGCTGCAGTGCTCTAAGTTCACTAGAATGGTGAGGAAGTCATACAGTTTACAGGTAGTGGTGTCTCACCACACCTCTGGGCCCTGCCCAAACTCATCCTAGGGCAACAGCATCAAAGGGGATTAGCTCTAACCTGCAGCTTTTGCAAGGACATAAAGCTTTCTGGGGAGGGGCATCTCTTTCCACTTGCTTGACATCATCTGTCTATCCAGCTCCTCCACCTTACTGCTGCTGGCTGAAACGTCTTACCCATCGTATACATTTTTGGCATTAGGCTTTGCAGCTGGGGAAATTCTAGCTTCTGGGAAAAGGGGAGCTAAGCCGGAGGCTCAGGACTGCCTGGTCTCTGCAGCTCATATTCATACAAGAGTGTCTCCTGATTTCTGACTGACCACGCTTGATACTGAACTTAAAAACTGACACTGGAGGGACAACTCTAGCTGTTATGAGGTCTAACCCTAACCAGAGTGGGGAGAGTTGAGGGCTCCTACCAAGGAAGTTCCACTGATTTTGAGGCTCACTCTCACGAGCCAGGTTTTTGCTAGAACAGATGACATGGCCCTGTCCATGTTATAGGATTGTATTAAAATTGTTTACTTCTAAATATCCTGTTTACAGCGGGGGTGAGGGGAACTAGCCCCATTTCTGGAGAACTTTGAAATGCGTTAGCAACACCAACCTGCAATGGAGGTCTGCTCCTCCAGCATCACACCAACACTGGGTTGGCTGTAATACCACAGCTGTATTCCGGAAGGAGATGGGCTGAATAGGCTGGTTAGAGAAGGAGTCACAGCGGCAGGAGAACACAGGGGAAGCTAGTTTGTTTAAGGTTCAGCGGGGCTAGTGACAGCTAGACCGTGGTCCCCCTTTAGTCTTCCTTTACTCCTCAGGATCCAGCTCCTTAACATACCAGGAGGCTCCCAGAGCCTTTGTGGAGCAATAAGAGACTTTAACAAAAGTTACCATCTTTGTGGAATTCCTCATTTGTGTAAATCTTCTCAATATGCAGTATCTACTCTGGGTTTAAGCCTGCCCAGGGACATGGTGCACCTGCAAAGAGAACAACCAGCTGCAGTGGAGGCAAAAAAATCCAAATATACTAAGTTGAATTTACAAAGGCCATGATAGTGGGGAACACGTTGCTGCTTTGTTTGGTTTCCTCCTCTAAACACACTGCCAGAGCATGTTAGGCAAAACCCTTCCCGGGGCTACTGGTGTTACTGTTGCTTTAACACTTTGCTTTAAAGCCAATCTCCCTTTCCCTCTGGAGTTGGGTTGGTGCCCTTCAGAGACTTTTCTCTAGAAGACTAATCAAGCACTTACCCCATTCTTCAGCATCCACCCCTACATCATCATCTGTAGCTGGATCTCGACCATGCTGCTCAAATTCCCCTCAAGCTGTGTACTGCATATTGCATTGTAGCCAACCAACTTTCTTGGAGACACTGGTCTTTTTATTGAAGCAATTCAGATTTGAGGCTTGGCTGCAGTCCCCTGGAGCTGGACCTTGTGTTTCTTCTGATGCTTGGCAACACTAGTTTGTGTGGCTGAACAAAGCAAATTACTTGGCATTCAGATTTATCCATTCCTTCCATGTTGCAAGCAATACATCGGCTGCTGGCTGCTCTGGCCATAGTTCCTGGAAATCATGGCATAGGCTGTTCTGTTCTCTACACTACAGTGCTAGCTATTACCTATGTAAACTGGTGCCTGCTTACCTTGTGCTGCCCATTTCCACTGTAAACATTTGACTGCAGTGTGAAATGCCAGCCTGCCACTTTCCTGAAACAACCAGTGACAAAGCAGTTACACCATTCCCGTCTCAAAGCATTGTCACACTTTTTAGAGTCAGAGGGGGAGGGGAGGCAGGGTGAAAAGCACAGTAGGAAGTGGCCTCTTCTAACTGCAACGTGACAAATTCCATCTTCCTGCAGTTTGCCAGTCACAATGCTTTTAACTCTAAGGTGTGGCTCCCAGGGGGATTTGTGGTTGGATATTTAATGCATCTTCTCTCCTGAACTAGGTAGAGTGGGAAGGCTTAAACCCAGACTCCAAACTAAAGTTACTTCATGATACTAGTTAATAAATCTGTATTTTTCTTTTTGCACAGAAGCTGGTAATCTAGGACCTATGTGTGAACTTTATATAAATATTTTTTGTACTTGGTTTACTTGGGTTGGTATGAGACGTATTTAAGTTCCTTGAACACTGTGGATACCCTGATGTGTATGAATGGCAGAGGCGTTGTAAATTAAGAGACGTTTGTGTGAATAAAGCTATTTGATGAGGTTGAAAAGCCATACTCAATTTGAAACGTGAGTTTTGTTTCTTTGTTTTCAGCCTTCCAGCTGCAATATATTGTTAAGAGAAGGGAGTCCTTGGAACAGCAGAGGCTGGGTCAGGATTGTTCTTTGACTTCCTCCTAGGGAGTCTTCCAGCATCAAGCTCCAGCAGAGAAATGGGCAAGGAGTTCTTAAGACACGAAAGTAGCATCTCCCAGAGCTGTGAAGTGAAAGAACCTGCAGCTCCTCTCTCCAGAGAATGGGGGGGGAGGGGGCGGGAAAAGAGGTGGAGCTATCAGTCCCCATGGCATTTAGAAAGAGAGAGGGAAAGACAGGAGCAAGGCTACCATTCTGCCTCTGTCCTGTTACAGCCATCTGTGCCATTGCGATTTCCAACCTCCCCACAGATCTTGCCACGGTCTTACAGCAAGGAAGGACAAGAGCGTACAATATAGTGCTGATGTGAAAGCAAGCCGGGAAAAGGTTTTTCCATTGTAAAGAGCAAAAGGTGCAACCTGCAAATCAAAGAAACCCTAACTAAGGTGATGAGCACAGCCCAGGCTCCTGCGGGCTGCAGCTAGAGCTCTGGCTGAAACAGAAGCCTTGATCTTGGGAGTTTATTTCTGTTTCACTTCTTCCAAGAGAGGTTCTCCTGCTCCGGGCCTTGAGAAGGAGGCTGAAAGGCAGGGTCTTAAATTCTATTGCGTCATTGGAAACGTTGGCAGACGTGGGTCAAGCTGTAGTGGGCAGGCAGAGCGTGAATGGGGCTGCAGCTAATGGTGCCATGTTAACAACTAAAGAAACTCAGAGGCTAAAATGGCTTGAGGTTGCACTTGTTTAAAAGTTCACCTACTACCCCCTTGCAGAGGGCATTGGGTTAAGCTAGTCACGACTTCAGGGCTTGTCTAACCTTCCTTTGGGAAAGGACTCATCAGGCTGGGGCCATAAAGGTAACATGGCTTCTGCTGAGCATACTCTTGACCCCCAAGAGCAGTTCTGGGAGCACGGACCTAAGCTGGTTTTATGTCAGGGATGCCCCTTACAGTAAGGTGAAGAGCTGGACTCACACCTGCTTAAGGACACTCTGAAATAGGCTCTGCTGCTCCAGAGAGGTCCCGTCTCTTACACAGACGGGCAGTAAAAGCAGCGCACGGACATAGGAGAGGGCATGTTCCTCTCCTCAGAGCTACTTCAGGAAGCCCTTCCCGCTCCAAGTGTGGCTAGACGTCCTGGGCCAGCAGCATGGCGTCCCTACCGCAATGGAGAGGTCACGGTCTGAGGATGCTCTCAAAGGTCACACCGAAAACAGAAGCTGAAGAAAATTCTCTTTACAGCTTAGTATCAGTCTGACGAGGTTGGAGGGGAAGTGGCCTGTCCCTACGGTGGAATGACTTGGTCTAATCACGGGGCGGGACTATCATTTGTAGCCTAACCCAGAGGATTCACAGCAGGGAGGAGTTTGACACATCTTTTTGCGGTACGTGTTCTCTACCTGCTCTGAAGCCACCCTCCCCCTACGCTGTGTCCGGGAGGAATTAAAGTTCGGCTTCAGCTGAAGGGAAGTCAACATAAGTGGCTTCTCATCCTGCCCACCCCTCTCCATGGGTGAATGGGACTAGCTAAAATGTAAATAGGACATCTTGGACCTGAACTCCTTGGGCCCAAGTCATCAGCCTGCACCTGGCGTCATTGTTTACAACACGCTGCATGACGATCCAGGAGCGGTTCCCAGCTCTGCGCTGGTGCAAGCACAGACACAAGGTTCAGGGAAATTAGGGAGTAAGTACCATGGGCCCCCGAGCTAAGAACCTTCAGCAAACTCTGTAGCATGACCCTAGGCAGACAGGCCGGGGGGGGGGGGTCCATTTCGGTAACAGAAGTGCAGCCAGCTACCTGCCAAAGGCAGAGGGGGCACGTTGGCCTATGTCACAGAACTCCGCCTTCAACAGAGGGAGCTTAAAAGGACGGTATCCTATGAGCTGCTGAACGCTCTCAGCTCCCACTGAGCCTGCTCCTGCCTGCTGCAGAGAAGAGAGCTCACTTCCTTCATTCCTGGAGCAGTGAACTCCTATGCAAGAGGCCCAGCGGTTTAAAATGGATGCCACCAAGGCTGGTTAGACCCAGCTGTGAGTTTTCTGAGGGTATGTCTACACTACCCCCTGGATGGGCGGGCAGCGATCGATCCATCACGTCTAGTCTAGACGTGATAATCAACCCCCGAGCGCTCTCCCGTCGACTCCTGTACTCCAGCGCCGCAAGAGAAGCAGGCGGAGTCGACGGGGGAGCGGCAGCAGTCGACTCACCGCGGTAGATCTAAGTACGTCGACTTCAGCCACGTTATTCATGTAGCTGAAGTTGCGTAACTTAGATCGATCCCCCCCGTGGGGTAGACCAGGCCTGATAGTGTGTGGAGAACGACAGCGTAATGGTTCAGCGCGTTTGGTTTCGTCTGCTGCTCCCAGATCAAGGTCAGCACAAAACCAGACCCTTTTACACTTATTCTAAAATAAAAGCGCAGCAATAGATGTGAGTAGCACCAAAGTGACGTGTTGGGGGGGATTCACATTTAAATTCTGAAAGCTGTCTTGACTGTTCTATTAACAATCTCAAGTTTACTTATCACCTTTAAACTTGAATGAGCCCCAAGCACTTCACAAACCATATGGCAACTGCTTANGGGGGGGGGGGGGGGGGGGGGGGGGGGGGGGGGGGGGGGGGGGGGGAGAAGTGTTAGGTGGGCAGATATTTGGACAAGGCACAGCTTGATATGCCTAGTCTCAAGATCCTTCAAATATTGCTGTAATTTAACTTGATCTCAGATTTGGGAAAGGAAACATCATGGCAGATTGGTCAAACTTTTTATAGAAGACCTGTGCTACCCCAGAGGAAAGCCAAGCAATAGGCCAAGTCTCCTGAAGTGTTATTAGACTCCCATATAAAGGCACAGTTGTCTAGTTGATGCTTTTTCCCCACCCCTGCTTACTCAGACGTTGAGGCTCAGGGCAATACAGACAGTCCTTCCTCCAGCTTTTGGGATTCCAGCACCCCACCCTGTCTTGGAGGAATCTGGTCTCCCATCCTGACAGAAGATAAATCACAGCCCTAGCAACAAGTCCATTTCTTTCCCTGTGTTGTGTAACCTGGCTGGAGTTTTAGTGCTGTCACTCCCAGCCTGTTACCAGAGTTTGGCAAGATCCTGCCCTTTTGGGGATAGGAGGTTAAATCATCAATTGAAATATGCTAGACTGAGTGCACATGCGTGCCCACGCCCACAGCCAGGACCTTATATAATGTGTCGGGCCTGGTGCTCTACCATTTTGCATACTTTGAGAGAGCTGTTTCTTTAACAACTCAATTTTTTCCAGCACTTGTCATCCTGAAAGCTCACAAAGCACAAACCGCACATAGTACATACAGCACCACAGTTATGCGGCCAGCTCTGGGGTGGAAGACCGCAATCTGTATGCAGCATGGTAGCCGATTAGTCAAAACATCTGCTGGCTGCTCCCTACAGCCCCAGGGCATTCTGGCCTTAGCTCAGCTTGTTTTTGTGCTTCACATTTCACCTGTTATTGAAATACGCTCAGTCTTGTGTTTTCTGGCCCACATAAATCGCTTTTACCCCTAAGCCAGAGCCAGCATCATGCTTTCATTTGTTAATTAAAGTTTTAGATAACAGCTCTTGCTTTGGCCATGTGGCTCTTTAAGGACAGAAGGATAATGGACTGAATCAAGGAAATATTGGGGGAGGGGAGGAATTCTAATTAAAGAGGACAAATCTGGTAACCACTGCTCACATGAGCCATCCCAGCCAAGGTTCATGCGAGAATGGGTTAGAATCAGACCCTGAGATTTCAATACAGTGATTCGAATACCGTGACCAGGTCAGCTTCTCTATCTTCAGACCCCCTCGGAAATCTACCACCTTGCTGATCACCCATCGTAGCATCAAGCTAACCTTACTGGGTGTTCCACGTAGAGAAATGCCCAGGATAGACCAGCCGCCACATGCAGCAGACCGTGGCTTTTAGAGTCTTACCCCACAGCCCCCCCAACAGTCAGGGCAGTTGCCAGGGAAGGATGAAAGGCTGTGTCAGCTCAGCTGGGAACTCTGCCGTCCCAGAAAGTCCAGGTGGACTGAGGCTCACGCACTCAGGCCAGTGAGTCCCTGTCATGCTTTTCCCTGGCACACTCCATCACCTATGGCATCAGGATATGCTGCGGATATGAGCCGCTTTGTTCTCTCCACACCAGATACAATACAGGCCAAGGCACGGAGCATCCCAGCCATCCAACAAGGAGCTCAGGGTAGCATTTCCCTGGAGCCGGGGGGCCTGTGGAGGTGAGGGGGGAAGATCATGCAGTGGTGTGATGCTCCCCAAGAGGTGCCTCTGCTTTCCCCTCCCACCCCCCACAATACTGTTCATTAATAAGAGGGGGGTGAGTGGTTTTCTGCGCAGCCCCAGGAAAGCACTAGGCTCAAAGCCACAACAAAGCACCCACCCAAACAGTTATGGCTTCAACAGCTACAAACAGACGGTTTACTCGGCAGAATCCCTCTGCTCCCTCCCCTGCAGTCAGACACGTGGGCCAGGAGAATTTAAGCCTGGAATAGAAGCAAGCGAAAGACAGCCAAACACCCCACTCCCATGCACGGTGGGCACAGCGAAACCTGGGCATTGATCATATTGCCAGTGCCAGCACTTGCACTATCAGAGTTTCCTCTGGGAAGCGCCGGCTCCCGACAGCTTCACGAGTTCTAGCACAAAACCACCGTTCAATCCAGAAGCACCCCTCCTTGCATGCAGCCAGACTGGCCCTGCATTCATGGCAGGCCCACAGCTGCAGTGCTTCTCCCTGCACTAGGGGAGGGACTGGTCCAAAGTTACAATCCTCCACCCACCGAAAGACTAGGCTTGCAACGCTATAGGAGCTTTCGTGTGGGGCTCTTAAAGAATCCAGGAGTTTCGTACCACCCCCTCACTCCCCTCCAGCAGTGTTTTTATGCCTAGGTTAGCAGTGATGGGGCCACAATTTTAAGCATGTGCGCAACCAGGTGCATGCACCTTAATGCAAAAAGTCCAGCGCAGCAGGTAGGGATACACCATGCAGCATATGCAACTCTGACCTGTGCACTCAGAGACAAGCATGTTGCATGTGAGAAGTGTAAATGCACTTTTAAATAAAGGTCACAAAGCAAGTCTGTGGTAAAGCTAGAAATAACACCCAGGAGTCCGGATTCTTGGACCCATTCTCACCACTAGAGCGCCCAGCCAGTCTTTCCGAGGGATGCCGCACTCGGGAATAGGATCGGGACAGTGCAGCTACCGCTCTGCTAAGAGCCAGAGCATCACAATACCTACGTGGCTATCCAGGGAGGGACTGGGCCCGAACCAGCACCTCCATCTCGGTCCAGAATGCTGGAGATCGGGTCACCCCTCCCCTCTAGTCAGTGGCTATTCTGAGGTTTGCTGTTGCATGAACCGTTCTGGAATTGCTGCCACAGACGGGCACAGGACAACTCCCCCACAGCCGGGCCAAGAGGAGAGAAGCATCCTGGCCAGTGAATGCAGTTTTCAACTGGCAGCGCAGCAACATTCAGGACAAAGTAACCACCAAGTTGATAGGATTTTAGGGCCAGAAGGGACCGTTCCGATCCTCTAACCTGACTTCCTGTAGAACACGGGGCAGCGAATTTCACCCAGGGGGTGTCTGCTCTGCAATCAGACATGCAATTGCAGCATGTGGAGCTGCACCCCAGCTCGGTGAATCCGGCTAGCTATGGCAGCCCAGACTGCAGCACCAGCTAGCTTCCCAAGGGCCCAGGGCAGGTTATGCCGCCTGCATTGCCATGGCTTCACGGCTATTGGTAGCCCCGCTAGCTAGATTAGAGCGATCGAGGGTCTGCCTCCCTGCTGCAGTCACACACCGCGACTGCAGTGTAGACAGACCCTAAGTGAAGTGAAAGGGGTGAAACCCTCCATGTAATGAAGACACCAGAGGGAGTCATGTTTTGGGTGGACAGAGGCAGGGAAGGTCACCCAGCAGGCCCGTGGCAGAGATGAAAACAAATCTCTCCCCAGTCCCAATCTGATGGTCTGCCATTGGCAAGGCCCGGACACAGTCAGCTGCCTCCCACAGCAAGTGCCAAATAACCCCCGCAACAGAAGAGCTCTCAGATATCACAGGGACGCTCACTAGGTGGCTTTTCAGGGGCCAGTAGGCTCAGACCATTGTAGTTAGTGAGGACAATGCTCTGCGCCCCGCTCCCAAGAGATCCTGTCAGCTACAGGCAAACCCAGGTTCCTCTGCAAGTACCAGGCAGCATTCTTGGCTATCCAGGTTAGCAGGCGGCATGGCTCAGAGCCCCAGAGAGAGTAGGAGCCACATGACGCAGCTCAAGCACTTGCATAACAGCTGACAGCAGCTAGCAATACAGCCACCTTATGTAATCGGGCACCAGCCCGATCCCAGAGACCTCTGCGGTTTTGTTTTGAACATGCTTCCTACCCACTCCCCCACCCTGCCCCGGGGAACTGAAACGGCCCAGAGAACGCAAACCGCCACGGTCACCGGCTCCCCGAACAGACCCCATCACCATTGTCCTCCGTAATCGCGTCCGACACTGATCTAAAACGGATTCATTCAGCCCGACTAGGCCTGAATGAGCCTTGTCAGCCCCAGTGAGGCGGAGAGAGAGACACACAACGCTCAGGCTCTGAGCTGAGCGAGCTTAATAGAGCATCGCTCGCACCAGGGCTGCACATGCATTCGCACGACTCCGAGGGGAGCTGCACTGCTCACCTGGGGAATGGGGTGGGAGTTAAACCTGCCCAATGGATCTCCATGGAGCCCCTTGGGCTGGAAGAAGATGCCACCTACCAATCCATTCCACCCTGCTGACCTTCGACAGCCTGGGCCATCCCAGCGTGAATGCCACCAGGTTAGCAGCCTGTACACCCAGCACCACCACTCTGATCTACTTACACTGCTACAATCCATCGAAAAGGGCAGGACACCCACCCCCTGGCCACGCAGGGCTTCAGCCATCACCAGGCTGCGGCCCATGGCTCGGTGGAACCTCACACTAAAAACAGAGGAAAAACAAATACACCTCTACCCCGATAGNTATAACACAGTAAGATTTTTTGGCTCCCGAGGACAGCGTTCTATCGGGGTAGAGGTGTATAATCAAATCCACAAGCCCTCCCCCTGCCCCCCCCAACACTAGAACAAAATGGAAAATCTCCAGTACTTCTTAGCAGCACAGGGCCCATGCCACAGCTGAAGAGTTTTGCAATTACCCACTACAGGGCACCGGCACACACCGCCAGCTCGTGGCCCTGTTGGCCATATGAGTGATGTGAACGTGGTGTTTGGGAAGGGTGGATGGCCCCGACCGAGAGCTCAGGACAGAGTGAAATCCGCGGCGCAGGGACATCAGCAGTGCTAGCTCCTGCCGTGCTGACCCCTCAACAGGCTTCCCTTGGAGGGGGTCGCTTCTAGGGACGAGAGGGGGAATTCAGTCTCCACGGCCCGGCCAGTCCTTGGCCTCTCTGTAGGTGTTACTGGCAGCCTGGGCAATATGGACACCTGTCCACTAGGAACTGGAGTGAGCTTGTTTCACAACTGCTGCCCATCATCCAAGCACCTTCAGGGCCCCTCAGCAGCTTGGTTTGATTGATAGTTGACTTGTCTATGTGTCAGCAGCTCTGGAGATCCAGCTCTCCCCATGCCCTCCGATGGGTCCCTGAAAAGATTTTTTAAAGAGAAGCCCAAGGAGCCTGGTACAAAGCAGGGAAGTGAGTCCCGGGCTTAGAGCAGACATGGAAGCTTGTGAGATGGCCTCTGCATAGGCCTCCCTTGCCCCCATCACAACCACCGTGCAGCTCCATGTGTCCGGTTGTGCATTCGAGACCCAGGACTGGAACGACCAGTGTACTGCAGGCCACTGGGGAGGTGCATTTGCAGAGCCGGGTGGGGTCCCGAGGAGAAGCAGCAAGGGATGCTGTGTCTGGATTGAGGTGCATGGCAGAGCGTAGGAGGAGGTTTGCACAATGCCTGCCTGACGTGTGGCTTAGCTAGTGCCATTGGCCCCTCTCTCCGATATCCTGACAAAGGAGATCGGGAGCCCTAGAATTGTGTGGCTCTCTCGGGCTTGCTCCATGTAGGGTTCGGTCTCTTCTTCTTCCCTCCCCCCTCCCCTCCCCCACAGCAGTCACTGCAGTCTCAGAGGCAAGTCCTCCTTAGAGGTTAACGATGGACCGACCCTCGGTACAGAAGACGAGTCCTTGCCAATTGCTGAACAGGAGCAGTTGTTCAGTGAAGAAGTCACGTGATCAGTCCAGCAGCGTGGGCGATTCCTGTCAAGGGTCCGACGTGAGGAGGCTGGCGGTGACATTCACCTGTCATGTCTTCTCATTAACCCATCATGGAGAGCGGAGTGTCGGCACATTCTGAAGTGCTGCTCTGCGTTCTCCTGTCTAAGGCGTCACTGCAGTCAGGGAAGTGAGATCTGTCACACCTCGTTAGTGGAAGGACGTCACAGGCCAGCTGCTGCATCACACCCGAGGTGGCCAACAGCCGGGGTTTGCGCTCCGACTCGCTTCCCAGGGCTGCTCTGGAATCCAGCTGAGCTGCAGTCTCGCAGCCGTAGGGACAAGCGTCACCCCCGGCTCCTGCAGTGCTGAAGTCTCTTCTACATCTCTTCCATCACCAGGGCATCACGGTACATCGACTGGAAGGGCAAGCGAAGAGGAGGGACTCTTACTCAACTCATTGTCGTAGTTACACCCCAGATTCCCGTGTGTCTTGAAGACACCACTAGTGAGGGTGCATAGGGTGTTTTCTCCAAGGATAAACTCATTCCAAGAGCACCCACCTGTCACGGAGTGTGGGGGAGTCCGGGCCCTGTACCCCCGACTTCCTGCGATTCACCATGACTCTCAGCCAGCCAGTAAAACAGAAGGTTTATTGAGATGACAGGGACACAGTCCAAAACAGGTCTTGCCAGTACAGACAACAGGATCCCCTTTAGTTAGGTCCATCTGGGGGCCCCAGGGAGGCCCCGGCCTCGCTGGGAGGCCTAAGCCCCGTCTGGGTTCCCCTCTCCATTTCCAGCCAGCTTGCAAAACTCCAAACCCCTTCCAGGCGTCTCCTTTCTCCCTTCCCCCCGGCTCCTCCCGCAGCCTTTGTCCTTTGTCCAGATTCCCGGTCAGAGGTGTTACCTGGTCTGCAACTCCCCTCCTGGGTTCTCATGTTACATGCTCAGGTATCTCCCTTCCCCAATGCAGGCAGTCCCAGCCCAGCTCCCCTGCAACCTTCCCCCTCAGTATTCAAAGAACACCACAAAACATTCTCACTTCGTCACACCACCCCTGGAACGTTGTGATGCTCCGAGGAAGTTCTTGGCAGCCCCTGGCGCCCAAGTGCCAAAGGGTGTCCAATGAAGAGACAGCTATTCACGTCTGGGCTGTGCATCCAAGCTCCACCCACCAAACCAGAACTTGCACTGCTGAGCAATGGGAAGGGCTTCTCTATCATCACACCCCCCAGCTTGGTTCTCACCCACTCCAGTTCCTAATGGCCAAGTGTCCACAGCACAATGAAATACCCCAGGTTGGAGCCCTTGTCTGATGAGACAACCAACACGTCAAGAGCCGAACAGGGCATAGATCCACAACTGAGCCTCCTGATGTGGATAAGGGTCCAGGTGTGAGTGTCGCACGTCCACTGCCCATATTGTACCTCTTCTGTGGATGGAAGGCGTCAAGCACCATTGCTGTCAATCCAGCACCTACACTGGGGGAGCTCTTCCATTCCCAGCCATGCATCCACTCAGGCGCTGCTGCTGTGAGTTCAGAACCATTCCCATGTGTGCTGGGATCAGTCCCTAACTCCCACTTGTCAGCAGAACCTTTCCCAAATCCTCCTCTGTTGCCCTATTCCCCCCGGCTGTCTGACTGAGCAGAATTACCAAGGAGAGACTCTCCTGAAACCTCTGTGCATTGTCCCCTGGGATAGGATGGTGCCAGCTGAGCTAATTGCATCTGATGCTTTTCCTGCATCACACAGCTGGAGAAATGTCAGGAAAAAAAAAAGTTAAAGCAAATGGTGCTAAAGGGAAAACAAACAAACATTCTTTGCTTCCCGGGGAGGAGTATGGGAGCCCAGGCCTCCTGTGACGCACACGCACGCACCCAGGTGCAGCCAAATAGGTGGGAAAGGGGGAAATCAGAATAGAGAATTAAAACCTAGAACTGCTCTACAGACCAGGTGTTGGCCAATGGCATCTGAAGTAGTAGCCTTCCTTGATCCGTGCAGCACAGAGGATTAGAGAGAAGAGAATCCAGATACGGCCAGCGAGGATCAAGGAACAGGATGGAGAGGGAAATGCACCTTGAGCTGCAAGCCATAGTGTCCACAGATTTACTACAGCCTGGCATCATCACTGGCAAAAGTGGGCAGTGGCTCTGCCTCAGTGTCAAAGGCCAAGTCTGACTCGCTAGGAGCTCGATTTCCCCAAAGGACGTTGGAGTGCGAGGACCTAGCAATGCAATGAACCAACCCAGCATTTGCAGAGGTAATAAACCCTCAGATGAGCATTTCACTTCCTCCCACCTCTCCCCCACGTGGGCTGAAGACATCAAGGCATGGGTACGCCACACCATGTTCTGACACCTGTTCCTCTGAGACGGCTCCTCTCCATCATTTTCCATTGTGTGCAGGGAGGAAGCAGAAGCTTCATACCCTGAGTGGGACAACCACGCGGATCACTGAGGAGCTCATGTGGACTGGCGGCTAGAGGTGGAACAGAGCTGAGTTCTTAGATTTTGAATACCAGCTGAGCCATGTGAATTCTCTCAGCGGGCACACTGGTAAAACTGGCCACGGAGCCGGGTCTGTCTGAGAGCCAGAGGTTGCATCCAAGCGGAGCTCTCTGGATACATAGATTCCACCCTCACAGGGGGTGATGCCTCAGCATTGCAAAGTTCTAGCACAGCGGCTTGCAAGCTGTGGTCAACCGTGGTCCATGGAGCACCAGTGGGTGAACCACAGAGCGCTGGCCGGTCACATGGTGCTGGCTCCTCATTTGCAGCTAGGAAACGGCATTAGAAGAGCTAGAAATACATTAAATGCTTCCGCCACACTTTGCCCCAGGGCGGATATTCAATTTCCAGTGTGCAGAAATTCCAGTCTGCGTGGTGAGGAATGGGAGCGATCCCATGAGACAATCTCGTCGCATGCCGGCCGCACCATGCAATAGCACGAGATCCCCTGCTGCCGCTCCTGCAGCTCTAGCCCCAGCACCTACGAACAAAAGCCCATAGATTTGCCACTCGTAGGAACTGCTCATTAAACGCTTCCCATTAGTGTAAGAGCTGGTACATACCACGGCCCTCTAGCGGATGGACTGTCTGCTCCAGTGCATGTGCACACGGACGCGTGGCTGGGGCTGGCTGGAAATGTAGCGAGAACATAGCCCTACAGATTTTTCTGGAGCGGGAGTAGCAGAGGCAGGTATTTTCGGAGGAGTGAGAGCAGAGTTTTCTTCTCATTGTCAAATGGAAAGCCTGCCCCAGCACCGACTAGCTACTGGCTGGGAAGTCTGCAAGCCCATGGAATTGTCACACCCTCCAAGGAGGGGGAAATATCCCACAAGCGAGGTCTCTTCATGCTACAGCTGAGGGCCTGGCTATTTGGGCCACTGGTTTTTCTAGCTGTATTTGATTTAATGCAGTGAACTCACAGCCCAGACAGTGCCGTGGCTTCCCCAGCACACTGGTGGGACTAGAGACCAGACAGAGATAATGCCGTCATCTTCTCCCCGAGGCGTGGCTGAGTGCCCTCCCCCAGGCTTATTGCTTTCTTGTTCTCTCATGTATTGTTCCTCCCTGTCCTCCTGGAGAAGCAGACCGGGAGGCTGCACTCCCTCCATTAGTAAATGGATGGTGCACGACACTGCCCGGATGCTCCCATCTCTACTCGGCTGCAGCTCGGGGGAGATGCTATGAAGTTGGTCTTCAGACCGTAACATGAAAATCCCCAACCCCACCACTGCTCCAATGGCTGGGGCAAGCTTCTGGTTCCTCCTGAGCACGGGGCTCACAACCCTCCAGTGTGCCTTCCTGGGCTCCAAGTTGGGTTCCTGCGGTTCAGTTATTTCTTAAGAGAAGAGGAGAGCCGAGAAAAAGCTTCCCAAGAGCTTTATTTGCTGGCTAGTTTTGCTTTCCCTTGGTGGGCAGGTAACTGCTCTCTCTGGGCGAGACGGGAGCTATTGCAATCCCAGCTTTGGGCAGGGCGTTTAGAGGGAGGAGGAAATTCATGCACCAATACATCTCATCCCTGACCGGGGAATATCACCCCTTCCAGGCTGCACTGGAAAGCTTCCCCAGCTTAAGAGCACCCTCCTACCCAAAGGCACCATGGGATCTCGTGCCATTGCAGTTTACTTAGGTCCTGGCCTTCTCCAATTGGCCAGCCTACTGGACTCACCTCTACCCCCATAAGAAGCGGATGCTGTTTCTACATCACTTCCGCTGTCAGCCTCACCAGCTCCTGCACGCATGGATCCCCAACCCTGATGTGGAGGAATCCTCAGCTCCAGGGAGGCACATGGAATTCACCCTCCGTCAGCTTGTTCGCAGCTGGTCTCAAACGACTCGACTCNGTTATTTACTTATTCCCATAATACAAGAACTAGGGGTCACCAAATGAAATTAATAGGCAGCAGGTTTAAAACAAATAAAAGGAAGTTCTTCTTCACGCAGCGCACAGTCAACTTGTGGAACTCCTTACCTGAGGAGGTTGTGAAGGCTAGGACTATAACAATGTTTAAAAGGGGACTGGATAAATTCATGGTGGCTAAGTCCATAAATGGCTATTAGCCAGGATGGGTAAGAATGGTGTCCCTAGCCTCTGTTCGTCAGAGGATGGAGATGGATGGCAGGAGAGAGATCACTTGATCATTGCCTGTTAGGTTCACTCCCTCTGGGGCACCTGGCATTGGCCACTGTCGGTAGACAGATACTGGGCTAGATGGACCTTTGGTCTGACCCGGTACGGCCTTTCTTATGTTCTTATGACCCAAGCCTCCCCCTAGAGAAATTCTCGTCCCCAGGGGCGAAAGGGCCCAACAATCTCTACCTTTGTCTGGCTCTTAACTTCTCTCTGCTCCACTTTAGACCAGCTGAGACTACACCGTCCCCATGCTCCTTCATTACTGAGCTCCCCACACAGAGCCTCTCCAAGGGACCCCAGCCCTGACCTGGATGGACCATGCTGTCCAAGGGCAAGAGGGGGATTCATTCAGCACAGTTGGTCATTTAGCCCTGTACAACCCCTGCCCTGGTTGGCCGATGAGAGCAGGGCTCCCATGGTGAACGTTCTGCTGGGTGAAATCTCCTTCCCTTATTTCTCTCTTTCAATAGAACATGCTCTGTTAGACTCAAGGGGGAGCAGGTTTCCTTTCAAGCCAAGCCTTGTGGAAGAGGGAATATAGTCTTCCTCTTCCTTCAGTCCTGAGCTTTGCTCAAAATTGCTCCATCGACAGACCAGGTCTTAAGATAAGATAAGGAAGCTCCAGTTCAAATGGCTCCCTCNAAGATAAGGAAGCTCCAGTTCAAATGGCCCCCCCCCCCCCCCCCCCCCCCAAGTGACTTTTCCCCCTTCAATCAGTGGCCTTTTTTCTAAATTTATTATTTTTTGGGAAAGAACCAAGCTTATCAATGAAATCAAATGGGGAAAAAAATGTAGCTGTTTTAAATGTCATCCCCTCCCTGTTACCAGTTTGCTGCTGAATATGATTGAGTGACTGGGGACCAGGATGATTTTCATGTTTCCTTTTGCTGCTCTAACTTGTGGAGAATTCCTCACTCCTCAGCTTATCAAGAGTCAGTCACAAAACCCCCAAACAAGCGCCTGCCCGGCACACCCGGGAAGAGGATGAGAGAATGAACAAACCACACAACGGATGGGAATCACTTCGCTCCCTGCGCTAGTGAAAGGTGCTCAGCACTACAGTGAGAGAAGAGAGCAGGAAAGGGAGAAAAGAGAATCCTCTGGCTATTGTCCACCTGCCGCGTTCATTGGCAAAATGGAAAAGGAAACAAAGGGGAGAGGAGGTAAAATTGGAAATAAGATTTTGTGGGGATTTTTTTAACTGCAAATGGCTCCATGTGGAAACGACAGAAGAACCATCATTTCTAACTTGGTCTTCTGACCAACTCTCAGCCTCCATTCTTAGCAAGGACAGAGTCCTGCCATCTTCAGAGCCCAGCTCCTCCCAGGCAGCAGTGCCTGCTCTGAACCCTCCTCTGCCCCTCTCCAGCTCACGCCATGATTTCTAGATGGATTTTTTGATGTTTTATTCCACTCAAACTCTTTACCTTCATTCTGACCAGCCAGTTGCCACAGCAACAGCAGCAAGCTGCCATTCACTCCAGGCAAGTCTCTCGAAACTCTCCTTAGAAACCACAGCCCAAATTCTGCTTTGCTTTACACAGGTGTAAATGCAATGAAACCCCATTGCCTTCCATGGAGCTGCTCCAGATTTACACTGGTGTAAACGCGGACAGGAGTTGACTGCAAGCCCAGACCTGCTCCCTAATCAGTGATTCATAACTAAACCTGATATCAGGCCATAAGGTCCTTTCATTCCCAATGACAAATGTTTGCTCTCGTCAACCCTTTCCCAGCTGCAGTTCTGGTGCAGCCCAGCTGTTGTCTGAAGTGCCAGCCCTTCAGAGGGGACCAGCCAGGTACATAGTGCAGCACGGGAGGCTCCATTCTCTCTCGATGCCAAAGACAGGAGAGAAATGCTTTATGTGGCCCCCGGATCCATCTCCCCCAAACCCTTTCCCGCCTTCGCCAGCTAAGAGAGGAGGCTCCTCACCTCAGCTCCTGGAGAGCTGCCAACTCAACTGGGGCCAGCCCTCAGCACCTAAAAGCACATGGCTTCTTGGGAGCAAGTTCTACCTACGAGCTCTACCTCCAGGACAAGACTCCCCTCCTTTGCTGGAGATTCTCTCTCCTTCCACTGCCGCGGGTCCACGTTCTTACCGGGAGCGCTGCAAAGCCGGACTCCTTTGCTACCAACAAGCCACCAGCAATTAGTGCTGCTTAGCCCCAGGGCTTAGACAGCCCCATGTGCTCTCCAGTTCATTACTGGATCAACGAAGCTAGAGATACCAGACACCTACAGGCTCATCTTCTCCACCCCCAAAAAGGCAGGATTGCTCCCCAGCATGCATTCTTCAGGGTTTCACCTCCGTCAATGGCAGGGCCGGCTCCAGCTTTTTTGCCCCCCACAAGCGGCGAAGAAGAAAAAAAAAAGAAAGAAAGAAAAACCCGATTGAGCTGCCGCCGAAGTGCCACCGAAGAGGAAGAGAGGGAGTGAAGGACCCGCCGCTGAAGACCCGGACGTGCCGCCCCAATAGCGGACGGAGTGCCGCCCCTTTCTATTGGCCGCCCCAGGCATCTGCTTCCTTCCCTGGTGCCTGGAGCCAGCCCTGGTCAATAGGGCTCTCACCGCTTCCCCAGGGAGTCTGTTCCACTGTTTAAGATCTCCATGTCGGGACACTTCCCCCGCACGCGCACACACACAGCGCCAATGCTTTCCTTTCCTCACTTTCCCCATTAGTCCTTGCGGCACCTCCCCTTGGAGGTGCCTAAACAGTTCCTGTCCTTGGCGTTCCCACCTTTCATATTCTCCCAGACAGTAATCACATCCTCCCTCGGCCCGCGTTTAACCAAGCCGTACGTGTGTGCGCTCAGTTCTGTCTCCTGATGCACCCCCACCCCCTCGTCCCTTCACATTTGCTGGCTCTTCTATGGATTTCCTTCCATTTGTAAACATCTTGCAGCTACTGAAGCGCCCAACCCTGAATGCGAGATTCTAGCTGTGGCTCACCTAATTCAGGGGAGAAGCTCGCGATCACCTCCCTGATCAGTGCCGTCTCTGCCTGTTTAGGGCCCTGCCCCGGTACAGACCGTATGGGGCCCTAAGACACTCTGTGACAAGAGATGAAAATAAGATGGAATTGAGGAGGTCAGTGCTCCTCTGCCCATGCTCTGGTCCATAGTCCCAGAGTTCTGCTGGCAGCCTATTCAGGGTGGGCAAGAAGGGACCCATGACCACTACTAGCCAAGGGAAAAAGCATCCCTGCAAAGCTCAGACAGACACATATGCAATAACCCAGGAGCTCAGGGAACATGCCCCTCTGCCCTCGGCTGACTAACGGGAACCAGATGGAGCTCAGCTTGCCTGCCAGCCGCTGGGATCACCGACCCTTTGAAATGGAAAGCTGTCCGCAAAGCGGCAAACCAAATGGCTGGCATTAATTACAGCACAAGTACCAACCCACTAGACACATGGAAGGAGAGTCCTCCCAACATCAGCTCCGCTGTTCATGCCAATGGGGAGGCTGCATGATCCTGCCTAACAGGCCCAGCTGTATGATAAAGGGGGATGGGCAGGTGTTTATTAGGTTTCCACACATGAAGCTGGAGTTGCCTCCAGAAACCCCAGGACACAAAACACCCTCCCCGTCCACCCTCTCCCCCCAAAATAGAGTAGGGAGCCCAGCTTGTGTAACACAGAGGACTATGCTGGCAACTGGCCAGTAGCCCGCAGCGTCTGCACATGCTCTGCACACAAGTTTTGTTTTTTCCATTAAAAGAGCACCGCTCTGATACACACGCACTTAGCAACACTGCACACATACTTCGTACAATTAGCTACCTGGGCATCTAACTGGCAGTTCGTATGCTGTTAGCCTATTTGCATGTGCAAATTAGGTGTGCAATTGCACACATTTGCTCAACTAGCCCCACATTTGCATGTCCTTGTCTTTCCCTTGATACATGAATAGAAAGTGCTGTTTGAGTTCTCAGCTTTGTTCCACCCTGCACGGACCCCCAACCAGGAGCAAGGGCTGCATTTTAATTAGAGGGGAAACAAAAATGGAGCCTTTAATCCACATCTTGGAATTTCACTGGCTGGGACTAATCCCCAGGTACAAGCTGACCCCTGCAGTTTGGATTTCAGGATGGATCTAGAACTGGAAGGCAGTTATGTTCCGGTGCCAATTTGGACACAGCCAAATCCAGGCAAAAATGGTTGTTGTTCCCAGGGCCGGCTCCTGCTTTTTTGCCGCCCCAAGCGGTGAAGCAAAAAAAAAAAAAGATAGTGCCACCAATTGGCGGCACTTTGATGGCAGCTCTACCACGCTGCTTCATTCTTCAGCGGCAATTCGGCGGCGGGTCCTTCCCTCCGAGAGGGACTGAGGGACCCGCCGCTGAATTGCCGCCAAAGACCCGGACGTGCCGCCCCTTTCCATTGGCCGCCCCAAGCACCTGCTTCCTGGAGCCGGCCCTGGTTGTTCCCATGAGACCCTGCCCCAGAATAGCGGTGCTCTCCCCAAGTTAGCTGTTCTTGACAGATGTCTGTCATCCTAAACCAAAAATCTCACGAGAACTGCTTGCTGAGTGTCAGTGCTGTCAAGCACCCCCCACTCCCCCGCTCAGTCTCAAACCCAGTACCCAGCCTAAGCTGGATTTGAATCCAGATCAGAGCACGACCTTCTTAGCACATTTTAACATAAAGATTCCTCGGGTCACAATCTGCATCGTCCCATCAGGTCAAATCCTGCATTTCTCCCTCACTCACCCTTGTAGGGGCTGACTTGCATATCCAGAAATCCCGCTCCATCGTAGCTGCCAGTTTGAGGTCAGTAAACATATTGACCTGTCTTTCCCCACCCACAATTTTCCCATAATCCTCCAAGGGACACCTGTCATTACCCATAATACAATTGTCGGCCCAGCAGGTACAAATGGAGTAACAAGCAAAGCATTTAATTAAAAGCTCCACTGAAGAACAAAGCTACCAGCCAGTCGTCATAGTGACATCAGCCCAGGAAGAGGAGACACTCAACTGCTAGAGTTTTCAACACGCACCTGCTTACACCCACACTTCTAAGAGATGTGCACAGGGATTGACTCACCAATAGCGAGATGGTGAGGGGCAAACAGTGCATTTCTACTGATGACTGGACACTAGGTGCCATTCACCCAAGAGTTCTGAAGGAACTCAAATGTGCAATTGCAGAACTACTAACTGTCGTCTGTAACCTATCATTTAAATCAGCTTCTGTACCAAATGACTGGAGGATAGCTAATGTGACACCAATTTGTAAAAAGGGCTCCAGAGGTGACCCCAGCAATTACAGGCCGGTAAGCCTGACTTCAGTACTGGGCAAACTGGTTGAAACTATAGTAAATAACAAAATTGTCAGACATAGATGAACATAATTTGTCGGGGAATAGTCAACATGGTTTTTGTAAAGGGAAATCATGCCTCACCAATCTACTAGAATTCTTTGAGGGGTCAACAAGCATGTGGACAAGAGGGATCCAGTGGATCTAGTAGACTTAGAGTTTCAGAAAGCCTTTGACAAGGTCCCTCACCAAAGGCTATTAAGCAAAGTAAGCTGTCAGGGGATAAGAGGGAAGGTCCTCTCATGGATTGGTAACTGGTTAAAAGATAGGAAACAAAGGGTAGGAATAAATGGTCAGTTTCAGAATGGAGAAAGGTAAACAGTGGTGTCCCTCAGGGGTCTGTACTGGGACCAGTCCTATTCAACATATTCATAAATGATCTGGAAAAAGGGGTAAACAGTGAGGTGGCAAAATTTGCAGATGATACAAAACTACTCAAGATAGTCAAGTCCCAGGCAGACTGCGAAAAGCTACAAAAGGATCTCTCAAAACTGGGTGACTGGACAACAAAGTGGCAAATGAAATTCATTGTTGATAAATGCAAAGTAATGCACATTGGAAAACATAATCCCAACTATACATATAAAATGATGGGGTCTAAATTAGCTGTTACCACTCAAGAAAGAGATCTTGGAGTCATTGTGGATAGTTCTCTGAAAACATCCACTCATTGTGCAGCAGCAGTCAAAAAAGCAAACAGAACATTGGGAATCATTAAGAAAGGGATAGATAATAAGACAGAAAATATATTGCCTCTATATAAATCCATCTCGAATACTGTGCGCAGATGTGGTCGCCCCATCTCAAAAAAGATATATTGGTTCAGAAAAGGGCAACAAAAATGATTAGGGGTATGGAACGGCTGCCATATGAGGAGAGAAAAGAAGATCTACCCTGTTTGTGGAAGGGCTGTTGGGAAGGAACAGCAGCTCCATCAGGAAACCTCCACACAACCACAGCTACATCTGCAGATCAGTAAGCAGGGCCAATGCTGCTCCCTCGTGGTTATAGGAAAAGCTGCAGCATTAAGAAGCAGATGAGATAAGAGCAGGGTCCCACGTGGAATGTCCGATCTAGACAGTCTCTTGTTGGATGGGTTGAAAACCCTGCAGTGCGCTAAACTGGCCAGGGAGAATTTATTCCCTTAGGGACATCCCTAGGGGTACGCACACTCTCATCAGGGAGTACACAAGAAAAATCCTGTAACAGTGAACAATGCATTTGATTTAGTAAGATTTGGCAATCTAGTCCAAGGTATATTATGACTCTCTCTCGGATGGGGGTACACGGTACACTGCATTATTTGGAAAAGGCTATGCAGCCTAAAACGGTTGAAAACCACAGCCTCAGAGGCTGGGAAAGAGCACACTCACCCGTGGTGGGCCCCTCAAGGCTGGGTGCAGTGAAGCAGGCTCTCTCCGCTCTAGTGTCCCCTGCTGATGGGTGCTCCAGTGCTGCAATGGTCTCTCCTCCTGTAAACAAGTCCACCCCTTCCAGGGTAACGAGTCTAACAAACGGAAGTCCAAGGTCCTTACATTAGGCCTCCAGCCCAACTCTGGGTCACCATGGTCCTTACACCCCATTGGCTCAGGGCTTTCCAATGTATGAAGCCCCCGATGTAAGGGGCCAAGGACCACATCCTCCAGTGGCTGGCAGAGGAGCCTGAGCCCTCCCACTACCCAGGGCTCCAGCCCAGGAACACTGCAGTGAGCAGGCCAGGTCCATCTATTCATACCTGCCACTGCTACCTCCCTGGGCTTCTTCCTGGGATCCCCTGACAAATCCAAACCAACTTTCACCCACCTCAGCCTTGGCCTTTCATGCCCCTTCCATTTCCCTCGCTGTTCCTCTACTGACCCCCTCCCAGTGCTCTCTGCCTGGGAGTCTGGGCTTTATCAATCTGCTCCATTCCCAGGGGCTGCTTCATCTCTCCCTTGCCAGCTGTCTGTATTCAGGGAAGGATCCAGGGCTGCCTTTCTTTGCACTAACCACACCGGTCCTGCCCCAGCTGGGGCTCATCATTAAGTCTGACCCGCCCTCCAGGTGCAGCCCAGTTTGTTCATTGGGCCCATTAACCCTTTCAGAGCCAGTGTGGGGCCCACACCTCCTCCCAAAAAATAACTAGAGCCATCGGTCCTTCTCTGGCCCCTCGGGCTGGATGAGACCAGCCCCACAGTATCCTCCCTCGTGTTCTCACAGCCCTACTGGATTGAAAGCTGCCACAAGTGCTCCCACGTCCCTGAAGAACCAGCTACTCTCACTCTCCTCCCCTGGGGCCCTCAATCCTAAATCTCACAAGCAGCCGGTTACTGTCACCCTCTTTCCCTAGGCCATTCCTGAGCCTCAGTCCCCAAGTACCCAGCCATTATTCCCCTCCTTAACTGGAATGAATTGGGTCTTGGACACGGTGTTCCTATGGGGAGAGCGTGGCAGGGCAATCGCTCTGTTGCTCCTCATGTCATGTCAGGCCCTGGGACATCCAGTAAAGAGTTCTTGGTGCTCAGGGCTTGAGTTAACTCACCCCAAGTCAGTGCTGCAGATGCTGCCACACCAGCCCTAGCAAGGTTCACCCCAGTGGGCATGTCCCCCTCACAGAAACCACACTAGGTAGTTTCCAGAGACCATGGAGGCTGAACTCACCCATTCTCCTGGCTAGGGGAGGTCACCTCTTGTCCGGGCGGAGGCGGACGGGTGGCCTGGAGTGGGGAAGTTTGCATTGGCACCACCCTGTGGAAAAATAGAAGATTCCATTCTCCAGTTCCCTCTAAGCAGCACTACGTTCCCTTGGGGAAAGAAAGCTTTTCGAAGGTGCAAGGGCCTGATCCCATTAGGTGCTGCGCACCCTTGACGCCACCTGTCTTCAAGATGCCTGGCCTCTGCCAGGATTGAGCCTGCGTGGTGCTGTGAGGGGCCACTCAGACCACCTTGCTTGGACGGCCCCAGAAAGCGCGGCTGGGACGAAACCCAGCAGCCGTTTGGGCCCAGGTCTCCAGTTCGGCGTGTATGTAACATCGCAAATGAGCCAACTCCAAAGTGCAGCAGTGAGTGGGTAAGAGCCGGTGACCGCACCGAGCTGAAAAGCTTTTAAAATCATTAGCACAGAGAGCTTGGTGTCAGTCAGTCACCTGGAGAGATGGCTCACGCTGGAGTTATTCTCCTGAGACGTTCCATTTCATATGCAAAGAGGGCTGCTAAACTCTATGAAGACTTCAACTCTTCTACTGCTGCCAAAAACCCACCTCCTTTCTCCTGGGGACCAGGGCAACTATCAGATCTGTGTCTAGCTCGCAGGCTGCGTGAGGCAGTTGGCAGTAGGGAGGCGGTGGTAGCTGAGGGACAGGCAAAGCACTGCAGGGTGAGGCTGAGGAATCAGCTGCGAGGGATAGCAAGAGGACACCCAGGGCACTGCTAGGGGCTGTGGTGCAAGAGGTCGGGGAGGTATAGACAGCATCCAGGCTAGCAGCACATGTACAAACCTATCGTCCCCACTGGTTCAGCTCAGGGATACAAAAGGAGAAATAGGTTAAGTCTGTGGGCTGCCACACTGACCTCATCGCCCAGAGCAGAGTCTGCTACTCAGCCACACGATGAGCAAGTGTTTTTCAAGGGTCTGCTCTCCAGAACGCTGAGGCTCTGGCGTTGCATTGTAAGACTGGAGCACGGTCATTCCACTCACACCACGGCTCGGGGCTCGAGTCCATACTTCTCTCAGGAGCCCTCCAGTCCCCACAGCAGTGTCCACACCCAGTGGGCCGGCTCTGGCCAGAGGACTGGCTGAGCTAGTGGGCAGGATGACAGCGGGGCTTGTTTTATGGCACAGAGAGCTCATCTCGGCTCATCCCCAGGCTGACAAATAGCCGTGGTTGAGCCAGCGTCAGGCTTGGCGAAGGCAGAGATAAACAGGCTAACGCCGAGGCCAACCCACTCACTCCCCCTTAGCAGGGAGATGACTCAGCCTAGGCAGCAGGAGGAGCTGGAAATGAGATTTGGACTCTGCTAAACCTTTCACGTTGCGGGGTGTGGGGGCCCTCCATTTTCTGCCCTTTGCATTGGACTATCAGGAACACGGGCTGGGGACTCTGGAGCGGAGGCCACAGACTCACCAAGACAGGCAGGAGTAGCGCATAGGCCGGATGGCACCTGAACAAGGGCTTCTTTTTCCCACCTGTCCCATCACTTCTGGGATGACTCTACAGAGATGGACCACGTCAGAGTTATCCACCACCTGCCTCAACTCCGTGGAGTAGGAAAACCTACTGTGATCTCGGCGCTGGATACAGATGGAGGACGGAGCAGCTACCAGTTATTCAGTGGTCTATAAATCACGTCACACTATTGTAAGAAGCTTGTCGTTTCTCCAGAGCCAGCTTCCCACCACTGGAGTCTCTGTCGGGAATGGTGGACGCCCATTAGCAATGGAGGGCGCTCACAGCCACACCCAGCCCACCTGTTTTCAGCGGGGAAGGCCTAAGAGGTATTGGATTCAGACAGCTCCCAGCCCGTCCAATCTCAGCCACTCCCAGCAGCAGTTGGCACCAAGTGGGATGGGGCGAGGAGGAAGAGTAACTATCTTCAGAAACCTGGGTTCAGATTGGCATGGAGGCAGCAGACGATGTCCCCTCTCTAGTGTATTTTTTAGCATTGCACCCTATGACTCAGCTTGCAGTATCTGCTCAGGCAGGGGAGCAGGCTGGAGGAGCAGTCGGGATTCAGACATATGTATGGAGCTGTGAAGGGGCTATGACCTGGACTAGCAGGAGTTTCTGCGTAGAACAACGGAGGTGCACTAGCAGAGCTGGGGGGGACCCAGTGCTGGCACAGTCGAGCCAGGATTGGGAAGCTGGGCTGTTGGGGTGGAAATGCACACAGCCCCTGAACATTCTGCGAGGCACTGGCCAACATTATTACGCCGTCAATTTCATAGACCCCCAGCTCCGCACAATCACAATTCAGGTTGATCCCGCATCCAGAGAGCAAAGACACTTCTCGTGGCTGTTTTCTTTCAGGATTAATAGCCTGGCTTGCTCCTCTGTGGACTAAGCACCAGCGAACAGAGACAGCGGGAGGCAAATGGCAAATGAAATGAGGGAATTAAAACCTCATTCCCTTGCCAGAGATGAGAGCTTGAAACAAGTTTTCAGCCCAGAACTTTAATATGTAACAAATTACAAGGGAATCTTGTTCTCTAGAATTGCATCCGCCTCCAACCCACTTAGCGCTGTCGAGGCCTGTGCCTCCCCCGGGACGAGCCTGAGAGCAGCAGAGATGGATGAGCTGACACAGGCATGACTTCACCTGCCTGCCCCACAGTGTGTGTGTGTAAGGTGGTGGGGGTGGGGGGGGGGTGTGACAGGACAGACCTCCCCCTCTTCCCCAGCACACAGCAATACATCACTGCCAGCGGCATGCAGCGGGCAGGAACTGAGCCGCCGGGCAATCGCTCCAGTGGGGCCTGCTGAGGTGCCCATGGCAGGGACAGCACGGCCGATGTCTGCTGGCTACCCGGCCTGCTGGAGTGCAGGGAGAGGTGGTTGTTCCTCCTGCCATCTTCCCTCTGGCCAGGGGCAAGCTGACGGGGCAGAGGGGTCACAACAGGAGGAGAGAGGGCAGGGCGCAGGGCAAGGCTGAACAACCCTTGGAGGATGCAGTGTACAGGATGGTCCCTGCTGACAGCAGGTAGCTGAACTCCAACCACACGCCTGGCCCAGCCAACCCTGAGTCCAAACACCTCTGAGCTTTGGGCTGCCTGAAATCCAGCCTGGAGCTGGAGCTGGGTTTGGGGCTCGAGTCCATCTCTGATTAAATCTGAACCTGCCCAGAGCAGCCAGAACATCCAAACCCAGCCTTCACCCCACACCATGCTCCTCCTGCCCCGTATTCCAGCCCCGGGCCCAAGCCATGTGGGTGCCAAGAGCGGACCTTGGACAGGACAGGAATGACCCCACGCGCACACTCATTCAGATCTGACCTGAACTCGCTGGGAGGACTGACAGTAACTTCTCTTTGTAACAAGGGCTGGAATGATTTCCCCATTCAGAGATTCCAGTCCCTCATCCTCTCAATCTACTGGGGTTCATTGAGGAAGGATGCTCCAATGGTTCAGGCGCTAGACTGGGACTTGGGAGACCTGGGCTCAAATCCCTGCTCCACCACAGACTCCCTGTGTGACCTTGGGCCAGTCACTTAGTCTCTCCATGCCTCAGTTTCCCATCTGCGCTGATAATAGCCCTGCCCTGCCACACAGGGGAGCTGGGCAGATGAACACAGTAGCGATGGTGAGGTGCTCAGATATGTAATTTAGATCCCAAGCCTCAATTAAAGAGAATAAACAAGCCAGGACAGGAGCGGGGACCTGAGACAGCAGCAGCCCACACCCTGCACTGTTGTGTGACTGTTGCATTGACGTTCTCTCCGGGACAGGTGCTGTCATCGTCTGCTCCCATCCGTTCTCCTCTCTGGGGCTGTAATACTTCAGGTGGATTTATACAGTACATTGGTGCCGTAAATTAAAGTGAGGGATTAGAGTGAGAAGCAGCCTGTGGAGCATGTTATAAATTACAGGCAAACAGGCTCCAATCCCAGAAGGTGCACTTTGTCTGGAGATATTAGTCGGCAGGTTCCCAGCCAGACACACGATCCTGACAGCTCCAATCTTAGAGCGTCGCCGTCTCCTCTGCCTCCTGCCCCTGCAGGGAGTGGGGACTTTCTACCTCCTGCCACACCAGGGTCACAGAACCAAAGCCCAGCAGTGTCCCTCTGTGTACAGCAGGGAAATGTGGCACTGAAGCGAGGGGGTGAGTTTCTGGAGGGCGGGGCAGAGAGAGAACACGCTGCCCCACAGGGCTGCAGTCATCCCAGCAGTGACTGGCCGCAATGGGGGCACCACCAGGCATTGGCGGGAAAAGAGCCTTTTCACGTAACCCAATCACAGCACCTTGGAATGGGCAGGGGGCAGCACCGGGGGAAGCCCTCACTGGGCCTTTCCTTTCTTTCTCAGACAAGCTGCTCGGGTTCTCCCATCACCAACTGGTCGAGCAGCCTGGTCTCAGGGGAAGCAGAAGCCTATGGACTGTGCATCCTCTTGGCTGAAGGAGTCCTGGACAATCACACCTGCTCCCCTAGGGGTACTCACAACAACAACGTTGTTGGCCGCAGAGTGCAGACACCAACTCTTGGACTCCATGTCCAAATCAACAGAATAGAACAAATCCGGTGCGTTGCAGATTGTCTTTTTTCTGGTTTCTTTTGCTTTTTTGGTGGTTGTTTGTTTGTGTTTTTAAAGACTCGCTAGCTACTAAGTCTGCTGGGAAAAGTGCTATTAACGTACAAACAAATATCACTTTTCACAGCAGACTTACTCAAGCCTGGGGACAAATTAAGTCCTGAATGAGGAGGTGGGGATGGAAGCAGTGGGGGCCAGGGGGTGATGGAGTCCTGGGGGAGGCAGCGGGGGCCAGGATTGATTAGGGGGTGTTGCGCTCAGGGCCAGAGCCTGCCACTGCGTGGCTGGGGAATGGAGCCCGAAGCCCTGTGGCTGGAGCCTGCCACCCGCCACCCCAGCGCTGAAGTCCGATCTCACAGCCCCTGGGAAGGTGGGGAACTCACTGGCTGCCTGCTCCTCCAGCTTTTGTGTCTCGGGGGCAGGGCCCAACCACTGCTGGCAGCCCTGGGGGAGGGGCTGCTGCTTTGCCCCTTCTCCCCCCAGTCACCGCCCAGGAGGCTGTGGCCACAAGAAAAGCTCCTGGTGGCCACATTTGAGAAACACTGCAAGCCCCTTGTCCTACCAAACTCAGCTCCCCTTGGCAGGAGCCCAGCCTGCTTCCTTCTCTGTTCTGTGCCCTCCTCATCACTGACTAATGCTGCCAGGCTCTCCCACCAGGCTTGGCTTTGTAACAGCTGTTGTGGGCGGGGTAGATTTAAGACACTGTCTTTGGGACAGACCCCTCCTGCCCTGGCCCAGTGTGTGGGATTTGTACATCTCATTGCAGTTCCCAAATGAGCAGCTCCTTCACCAAATGAAGATTATTTCTAAACAAGTGGCTGGGGAAGGAAACGATACCCCCCACTCTGCTTCTTTCCAGGGCCACCCTTTTCCCCCAGACCCTAGTTGACTATTTACCTTTGAGACTACGGGCAAGGCAACCTTGAAACACGGGATCAAAGACAAACTGTGAGGACCAAGGCCCCTATTGCCCAGCCCCTTGTGATGACAGGGAACTGATCGTATTGGATGTAGCCAGTTGATCATGATGGTCCTTCCCTTCTTGGTGCTCCAGAGGAAATTCTCCCAAGGTCCCAGTCAATATGGCATGGAGATCAATCCCTCCCCCACCCCTACCCCCGACCCTAAAGTGGGTCAGTAGCATGTGTGATGCGTCAGGTGGCTAGCAGTGTCCAGTTGGAGGATCACGGTAATGTCAGGGAGTTCCACTGCACAACAGCTAGGAATGGATGTGACCACAGAATCGCTGGTGGCAGGGAAGTGCAATGTTATTAACAAGGCATCCTAACATCCTAAAAGCTCAAATCCCCCAGGGATTGTGCCCATTGTACGGCTTTGTGTAAACACAGAGCACAAACCAGTCCCTGCCCAGAGAGCTCACAGTCTAGTCTCCCCAAACCCTCTACCGCTTCTGAAGCAACTCCATTTTCCCCAACCTTTTCAAGGGGGCAGGGGCAGAACAAGGTGCTTAAAAATAATACAGCCGAGTATTTTCCTTTCTCCTCTGATGGTTTATTTATCAATAAATTACTATTTCATAAAAGCAATAGACATGAAATACGAGGACAGAAATTGCCAGTGACTTTTAATTTGGGTACTGCTGATTCCTCTGTTCCAGCTATTGATTTTCCATAAAGATGAATCCCGGCTCCCCAGCCCACAGTGACAGGCAGTATCTGAGCATTTTGCTCACTCCTCAAGATTGGAAATATTTGTTTTATCTATTGTCAGACCGCACTAATGAGGAGAGGAGGAAAATCAATTGGCTCCTTATATTTTGATCTCGAAGACAGAACCAACAAGTTCTTAATTTTAATGGTGTGGGAATGGGGATGGGACAGAATAACTGACTAATGCCACAGACAGCAGCTGTCAGCCCTTCTACAGGGCTATCTTGGCTGATGAGAGGGGGAGAAAGGGAGTACATGGAGTTTGATTCCTTCATGTTAATTTATTTTCATATTAATTTATAGAGCTTCATAGAGTCTTCTAAAGTCTCATGGGCAAACCGATCCCTGGCGTAATGCCACCAAACTCAGTGGAGTTATAGTAAGGATGACAAGAAACTAAGATCATCAGCCAGTCTATATTTTTACATTCCTAAAGTCAAGATGGAGGCCCACAGGCTATTTGGGATTCTGGGTGGGGTGGGGAATTTTTAAGGGGACCCCGTCTTTTTCTGATTATATTTGGGGTGGATATTGGTATTTATGGCAGTGAGGAACTGATAGCGCTCCCTGGAGCAGGATCTGTGCAAGTTTCTCCACACAGCTCTAGCAATGCCCCAATTCAGACGTACGACACCCTTACCATTAAAAAGTACTGGGGTGAAATCTAGGCCTATCCAAGTCAGTGGGAAAACTCCCATTGACCTCAGTGGGGCCAGGATTTCACCGTAGGTCCCTAAAGAGCTGTGCCAATGCACCCAGTTTAGACTTGCAACATTTCTACTTTTCTAGTCTTATGCTCCCACCTTCCTCAGCTCAATCCTGACCTACAGCGACATGTCAGCTCTCCAACTCCTTGGCCTCTCCGTCCCCAAGACTCAAATTCAATGCATTAGAGCGTGGCAGACCTTCTCTTGTGGAGAAATATGTACTAGGGAGCCCAAATGAGCCCACGTCGCGTATTTCACTTGTGATCTAATCCAGATTTGGTTACTGGCCTCCAGAGGTGAAACCTCTGCTCCATCACTTGACCCTTTTCAAATGAAGTCCTTTTAAAAATGATGTTGATGTGCAAAAAGCTCCCAGACTATACAGGCTGGGGGCAAAGGACAGCTCCAAGCAGCAGTGCACAAGGACCAAACGACAGCATCTGGGCCTATGAAATGAATATATCAGTGTATCATTTCCTGATGAATTTCATCATTTCGGTTCCAGACCACGTACATCCCCTGCCCTCCCCATCAGCACCCGTTGCCCATGAAAAAGGACACTCCGCTTTCCTTTTTTACCCATCTTTATCATCCTCAAAATCTGCAGCAGGACTGCATCTGACAATTGCCTAGTTAATCTCGCCATGACTGGGAAAAGAAATGGCAAACTCATGCTGCCTTGGAAAACTGCACTGATTTCTTAAAGTGACAGCTCTCCTATTCCCATGCTAGTCAAACACTTCCTCTGCAGAGGCTCAGGCCTGGCGTTATGGAGCTCAACTCTCATTCAGTTAAGAAACTTCAGGAGAGATGCACCAGCATGTCTTACATGCAGCATCGTTTCTGAGCTCTGAATCAATTATTTCTGCACAGAGATTCTACGATTTGCTTCGGAGGACAGGACACATGGCAGATTTGCTGATGACAGCACCAGTCATTACACTCAGCTCTCTACCACGAGTGATAGCAGAGGGTCTATTATCTGTAATAAAGCACCAGTGAGTATTTGGCCAGTCACATCCCTTAGGTAACAGAGTATCCAAATCTCATCACTTAGAAAAGAGGTTTTGCCTCATGATGGGGCAACTAATGCCCAGTCCCAATGTCACTCTGGGGAGGATGGTCTTTAAAAGAGATGTGTTTATTTGTTTAAGAAGTTAACAAAACTCCTAGGTCAGGGGTAGTCAATAGGCAGACCGGGGGCCAAATCCGGACCACCAGATGCTTTTGAACGGACCCCAAAATCTTTTTAGTTACTTCTTATTATCATTATTGTTATTTTCTCTGGAATCTGGATCTTGACTAGACCTTGCCCAAGAAATGTGGACCTTGCCCAAGAAATAATTGACTACCTCTGTCCTAGGAACTTCATGAAATAGCACCAGTCCTATGGTGGATGGCAAAACCCAGGCATACTTAGAGTCACAACTGTCGGACTGTCAACTCGACCCTAGCCACAAAGAAAGAATACTTGCTTCCATCTACAACTAGCCAGGAGAACGTGCCCCACTTTACCAAGCACAGAGCTGTCTGTATTGCTCCATGTCTCAAGGCTGGATCACTGCAACTCACTCCATTAAGGAATGACACACCAATATTAACGAAGCTTAATGAAGTCCAGAAATGCAGCATCCGCCTCCTCAGCATGATCAGCTGCAAAGAGCACATGGTGCTTTGCACACGACACTGACTCTCTGCGGAATGCCAGGCCAAATTCCAGGTCTCGGAGTTAATCTTCAGGGTCACCCATGGAACTGGCCCAAGGTAACGAAGAGAGCATCTCTCCTCCCCCAACAGCTCTGTTCCTCGGGAATGATGGAGCTGTTACCCTCAAAGGCAAAGCTCATGACAGTGGCAGCAGGACTTTCTCAGCTGCAGAGTCAAGGCTTGGAGACTTAGATGGACCACAAATCACACAGCCTTCAGGACATAGTACAAAACTCATGCCGTTGGCTTAGCATTCCCACAGCCCAAATGAGAGTAGCGAGAAGAGAGAAATAACAGTGACTCAAAATCAGCCTGATTGCCACGGGGGAAGCAGGGAGGAAATTGGGCCCAGATCCACAAAGGCACTGGAAGTTAGGCGCCATCGTGCCTTTTGGCTCTAGGCTTTAGTCCACTGGCCTTTGTGACTTTTCTTTTTTGAGGGCTCCCAGATACCAAGAAGCTAGACAGTCAGGCAGACCCTGCAAAGACCCTCCTCAGCATAGCCTCCAAGCAGAGACACTCCTCACATTTAAAAGTACAGGAAATTGAATCGTAAGATCTGGCAATACACTAAATGCCTCACTCTAGGATAATGCTAGCCAGCCATTGTTCTCCAGCTCATTCTCAGCAGCCTGAGTCACAGCTTCAGAAGGAAAACAAACATATCTAATTCAAAAGGAAAACATCATTCTCCCCTCCACAGACTCCAGGGAGGAGCACAGAGGCCAGCTCCTGGCCCTGTGGGAGAGGGGTTCTAAACTACTGTGATGTGGAATTGCTTTCCCGTTTGAAGCATGCACTGTGGGACATGGAGAAAGTGTGCGTGCAGGCAGCGTAGCCTATTGGTTTGAAGTAGGAGACAGGGAGTCAGAACTTCCCAGCTCTGCCACTGACTTGCTGTGTGGCCTTGAGCAAGTCACTTAGCAGCTCATTGCCCCAGTTTTCCTATCTGTAAAATGGGGATAAGATTTGCTGCCTCCCAGGGGTGCTGTGAGGATTAGTTCATGAGTGTTTGAGACAACTGAAAGGCACTGTAGAAATGCAAAGTACTGTGGTTAGCTGGAGTGTGGCAGGAGCAGTGCCGCTTAGGAACACTTCCTGCGGCCAGCCAGAGTTCTGGGGATGCAGTTCAAAATCAGATCTCTGGAAGACCTCAGAGTCGTAGCCTTCCCCTCCCTAGGGATGAAGAGAGGCAGATGAGATCTGAGCTGTTGAGTTCCACTTACTCTGCCAAGATGGGAAGCATCAGTGTGAACAATAAGCGTACAAACAGGAGACCTGAGATTTGCCAGGGTGATTGTCTGATCGAACTGGGCCTATGGACCCGACAGCAAAACAAGATCCTGGGACCAAACACTACACCCTCCAATGCAATCATGATGTGTCACATCGCCACCGCACACGAGTTGTAACAGGGCTACCAAGGGTTCTGTGGAAATCACCACTTTAAAAAGCACAAGTCTGGAAGAGATCTCAGCATATACAATACACTCAGATGCTGATATATTCGGACATCATCCAGAGACACACATGTCAAACTGTCAAACATAATGATCATAGAATCATAGAACTTAAGATCAGAAGGGACCATTATGATCATCTAGTCTGACCTCCTGCATGATGCAGGCCACAAGAGTTGACCCACCCACTCCTGAAATAACTCTCACCCTTGACTCAGCTGTTGAAGTCCCCAAATCTTGATTTAACGACTTCAAGCAGCAGATAATCCTCTAGCAAGCGACCCCTGCCCCATGCTGCGGAGGAAGGCGAAAAACCTCCAGGGCCTCTGCCAATCTACCCTGGAGGAAAATTCCTTCCCGACCCCAAATATGGCGATCAGCTGAACCCCGAGCATGTGGGCAAGATTCTCCATCCAGACACTCAGGAAAAAGACTTTCAATATCCCAACATTTACCATCGGTACTAACTACCAGCGGTGGCACATTATTGACCTATTGTGTAAATCAAGTTATCCTATCAAACCATTCCCTCCATAAACTTATCAAGCTTAATCTTAAAGCCGGAGAGGTCTTTTGCCCCCACTATTTCCCTCGGCAGGCCGTTCCAGTATTTCACTCCTCTGACGGTTAGAAACCTTCGCCTAATTTCAAGCCTAAACTTCCCAACTGCCAATTTATATCCATTTGTTCTCGTATCCACATTAGCACTGAGCCGAAATAATTCCTCTCCCGCCCTGATATTGATCCCTCTGATATAATTAAAGAGAGCAATCATATCTCCCCTCAACCTTCTTTTGGTTAAGGAAAACAAACCGAGCTCCTCAAGTCTCCTTTCATACGACAGGCTTTCCATTCCTCGGATCATCCTAGTGGCCCTTCTTTGTACCCTTTCCAGTTTAAATTCATCCTTCTAAATTCATGATGAAGGAAACAGACTGGGATCTGATTTCAGGGATATGAAACAATATTTGTGTATTGCTGACAGGGTTTGTTATCCTGCAACAAGCACTGAATACAGTCCCACTGCAGTCCTGGGACAGCTGCTACTTTTCTGGTAGACTGTGATGCTGTGCCTGCCACGACACCTTTGTCTAGGACATAAAGCAGGATTTTAAAAGGCTGTTGAGACTGGCTTTCCATTTATTGCTCAGCTATCTATTTGTAAGCAGTGCACATTTGCTAAGAGAAATCACCTCCAAGTTTGACCCCTACCCTCCTATACATTGGTACCTTGGGTGATTTCATGTCACCATGCCAATGATGGGAAATATCACTAGTTAAAAAATACCAGTGGGTGAGTAGATGGATTTGGCCAAGAGCTCTTTGGACCCAAATAGCCCTAGAACCTCTTCAGAGCAGTGATCATTTATTCTGCAGCTACATCAAAACCCAGGGGAGGGGCCCAGATATTCTCCACTAGGAGAGGGCTTAGAAGATAGACATTGGGGAAGAACTAACTGAAGCCTTTGGTCTCAGTCTCAGCAGAAATTTAGCACAGTGCTCCTGGTGGATATAAGTTATGAGGTGACCATAAACTGCATAAAAACTGAGGAGGCCAGATGAGTCCATTGCAAAACCAAAGTGCATTGTACAGTTACTTTGCTATGCAACAGTGAGAGCCTGTGCTTGCCAGCGGATGGAGCACAGCGGATGGAGCACAGGAATTTCTCAATTCTAATCTTGACCCTGCCCATCACAGGGTCGGTGCTATGTCCCAGCCTTTAAACAGTGTCTTGGAGGGGAGGGATAGCTCAGTGGTTTGAGCGTTGGCCTGCTAAACCCAGGGTTGTGAGCTCAATCCTTGAGGGGGCCACTTAGGGATCTGGGGCAAAATTGGTCCTGCTAGTGAAGGCAGGGAGCTGGACTCGATGACCCTTTGGGGTCCCTTCCAGCTCTATGAGATAGGTATATCTCCATATTATTTTTTTATTTTATTTTATTTTTTTTAACCCCTTCAGCGAGCCAGCCCCCCAAGAACTCACCCTTCCTTCATGGTAGGCCTCATGGCCTCAACACCTCCGAGAAGGAGCCTCTGGACTCAAGCACTCCTGCTTCACACCATGAGCTCTGCCCTGCAAGTCCACACTGAGACTTGTGCCCTCTCCAGGGGCCAATGGCCCTCAGCAAGGATTTTCGGTGACACCAAGCAGCGTTTTCAGAACAGAGTAGCATTAGCCAACCGGAACACGGCACTGGAAGTGCTCAGGTTAGCATGGAAAAATGAAGGTTAAAACACAGGCCATCTGGCCAAGCCAGAGCAATCAATCAGCCAAGCTGTAATGGATTCCATTTCAGGTTCTGTCTCTCCCGGATTCCTTGGGCAGATCCCGGTGCAAGCAGCCAGCTTCTTCCAGAAGCCCACTCATTGTCCCCAGCTGGTCACTTCCCAGTCCTTTGTCTCCAGGCAGGGCCACATTGAGTTCACAACTCCACCCACCCAAGTTTCCCACTGTTGAGTGTTGATTGTTCAAGTCACTGGAGATTGCATTCTCTCTCTGAACCCCTTGGTGATCAGGGTCCGTTTCAATCAGTTCCTTAAAGACCTATTCATTGCGACCCAGCCAGCAAGCTGACACCCACACCTCATATCCTGAGCTGTTCCAGGAGCCGAGTTAACCCTTTTGCACCCACTGCGTAGCAATGCAAAGTACAGAGGGAAACTGAGGCAAACAGGGTTAATAAAAATATACAGAAAATTCACGCTTTGTCACACCTAGGGCAAGCGATTATGGGCCAGCATTCCTAGGCACTGATCAGGGAGGTTCCCATTGACTTCAGTGAGAGCTGCAGGTACTCGGCACCTCTGAAAAGCAGGCCATTAACTACTGTGCTTTGGGATCCTCCTCTGTAAAATAGAGCTGCCTGCCTCACTGGGCGCTATAAGGCTTGGCTGATGTTTGACAGCATTCTGAAGACGTCCCGTGCCAGAGCAGTGCTAAGTATCACGTTCACAAAGGGAGTCACTGTGCATCAAGAGGAGGAAGGAGCATGGATCAAGGTATAATAAATTGTGTGCAAGAAGAGGAGATGTAGTGGGTGCCAGGTGAAGGTCATGGATACAGAAGGTTTAAACCGAGTGCTGTGCGTGAAAAGTGCAGGGTGGGTGGCAGCAGAGAAAAATGCGGGGAGGGGGGAAGTGAGCGGCATGTGGTGCAGTGGGTGAAAGGTGAGGGAGGTGGGTCTAGAGGCTACAGAGTGATGGCTCTGCAGTGGGTGGCATATGAAGGAGATGCTCATAAAGGGGGAAATGAGCAGCTCAGTTCTCTCTCTGCACCGGACCCTCCCAAACCCGGGGAAAGAGTGTGGAGGGGGTTGTTTTGGGTAGGTGACTTGGATGCTTCGTGTTGGGCAGCCAAAAACATCTCACCCGTATTTCTTCCCCTGCCTAGTCACTATTCAATAGCACGCTCCCACTGCAACCAGGCAAAGTTTAAAACAGCGAAAATCTTTCAGTGTTTTCCACTGACAGAGTGGGGGGAAAACAATTTTGCTGCCCTCTTGTGGAGAAAGGATATAGAAAATTATCTTTCATCCTTAAATACTGACCTAGCAATGGAGGTCCGAGGGGGAGTAGAGCAGAATCCCTCTCCTAAGGACTCACTAAAAGCTTATTTTTCCCACAAGGTTAATTCCTGTCAATCAAACCCCATGGACATTAAGAGACCAGCACTCACCTTCTAGCCCATGAGTGCACTTGAGATTGACCGGGACTCTCCTGTCTGTTCCAAGCGGTGACATTCCCAGGAGTGGATGCAGAGCAGTCTCAGGAGAAGGCCTTTGCAGCTTGTCCCTGCCGGCTGCCTAGCAGGTCCCTTGATTCCCCCTTTGGGGTAGTTCTCTGTCCACTTCTCTATATTCTTCCAGTCTCCATACATAGAACTTAAATGTTGAGGGCCACATTGTGATCCCCTTACTCACACCCCTTCCGCCATGAATACACCAATCAGCCAGCTCCAGGAAACAGGTACTACACAGTATCTGGGATCTGGCCCTAAGGCAGGAAGTTGGGTAAACCCCTTAAAGAAAATGAATTGAAAATGGGCTCAGGGCCACGTATCTGCACCGGTTAGTTTTGTGCAGCAAAATGTATTTATTAGGTCCTAAGCATAGTTCTCAGTGCCCCAAACCCCACACGGAAGGAGGTAGGAATGAAATCTATAACAGTAGCCCAGGATGGGGTATGGGCCAGCTGTATTCTCCCTGCCGGCTGGGACAGTGAAATCATAGGATCCAAAACCAGGCAGGCAGGAGCGCAAAAGAAACAAACTGCAAATAAAAAATCAGGGCTGGTCTTAGCCCTTAAGAGCTTCTACGCTGCTGTTTCCAGGTGTCCTCCCCAGCACCAGGCACAGACCCACCCCCTTCTCTGCCACTGACCCAGCTCAGACCCCCACATCCTGCCCAGCGCCGCAGAACCAACCCAGCTGCCCCTCACTCACCCACCCACTGTTCCCCACTCATCCAGACCCCCACCTGTGCCCCTCCAACCTCCCCAGCCCCCTCCTCTGCCTCCCCCAGCCCCCTACCCCCAGCCCTGTCTGTGCTCCCCCAGCCCCCAACCTCCCTGTGCCTCTCCCCAGCCCCTGCCCCCACAGCCCTGCTCAGCCCCCCTTCTCTGCTTCTCTCAGCCCTCCACAGACCTCCCCAGCCCTGCCTGTGCCTCTCCCACCTCCCCAGCCCCCTCCTCTGCCTCTCCCAGCCCTGCCTGTGCCTCTCCCCACACCCTGACCTCCCTATGCCTCTCCCTGCCCCCACCCCCACAACCCTGCCCAGCCCTTCTCTGCCTCTCCCAGCCCTCTACCCCCAGCCCTGCCCAGCCCCCTTTCTCTGCCTCTCCCAGACCCCCAAAGACCTCCTCAGCCCTGCCTGTGCCTCCCCCAGCCCCCCAGCCCCCTGTGTCTCTCCCAGCTCCCCCCTTCTCTGCCTCTCCCCGCCCCCCACAGCTCTGCCTGTGCCTCTCCCCGCCCCTCACCCGTTTAACCCCCCCACACTGTCCAGCTCCCCCTCACTCGAACACCCCCCTCAGCCCAGCGCCCTGCCCGCGGGGGGCTGACGGGGCGGGCCCCAGAACCCGGGGGGGGGGGGGGGGGGGCTGCACGAACAATGGGTTTCCATGGCAGCTGCCTGGGGCTGGCCGGAGCCAGGGCAGCCCGGCCCAGGAGAGGGGGCGGCGGGGAGCTGCCCCGGGACACGCCGCCCGGCTCGGCCACAGGTCAGGAGCCCCGCGGGAAACCAGCCATAGGGGACCCCGGGGGCAGAAATGGGGGCTCGGGGGGGGACACCTAAGAGGATGGTGCAGGAAAAGGGGGGAGGCTGCAGGAAGGGGGAGCCCAGGGGTGGGGCATGGAGGNGGGCAGCCCGGCCCAGGAGAGGGGGCGGCGGGGAGCTGCCCCGGGACACGCCGCCCGGCTCGGCCACAGGTCAGGAGCCCCGCGGGAAACCAGCCATAGGGGACCCCGGGGGCAGAAATGGGGGCTCGGGGGGGGACACCTAAGAGGATGGTGCAGGAAAAGGGGGGAGGCTGCAGGAAGGGGGAGCCCAGGGGAGGGGCATGGAGAGGGGAGCTCTGAAGGGAGGGGGCAGGAAGGAGGGGAGGGTGCAGAAAGAGGGGAAATCCCAGGGGGAGGGGCAGGAAGGGGGAGCCCAGGGGAGGGGCAGGAAGGGGGGACCCCTGAAGGGAGGGAGGGTGCAGAAAGGGGGGAATTCCCAGCGGAGGGGCATGGAGAGGGAAGGACGCCCAGAGGTGGATGGTGGGCAGAGAGGAGTGGGTGGACACCCCCTCCCAGGAGCCAGCACAGAGGCTCAGGGGAGCCCCCCAAGGCAGTGGGGGGGGGGGGTAGGGAAGTCCCTTCTCTGTGCCTCCCTGCTATGGGCACAAAGGGTGAAAGCCAAGGAGGCCTGGCACTCCCCAGCCGGCGGGGTGCAAGCCCTGGATCCCCTCACTGCCATTAGCAGGGCACCCAGCTGCCTCACCTTCCCTTCGGCTGGAGCGTCAGCTGCCCCTAGAGTCAGGGTGTTGCATCAGGGTCGGACTGGGCCCTGCGCTGTCATGCCCATAAGGAGGAGGAACAATTACCTCTTTCTAGGGTACAACAGAAAACACAAAAGCAGCCACAGTTCAGCACGACCAGACCCTGTGTATCATACTGGCAGCACCAGGCTCTCCCTAGACTGCCACTTAGGCCTGCTGGCTGGGATTGTCCAAGGTTCCTCAGTGAATTAGGCACCTCACTCCCAACAATTTACATCAGCCTCAGTTACTAAAACTGAACTCCTTGTTAAAATCTAAATTCATTTCTCCCTCATCCCGCTGCCTCGTTTGGCTTTCTCTGAACAAACTGCAAGGCATAAGCCAATTTCACTGTCAGTTATAGTCAGTTTCACTTTCAGCATCTTCCCTGCTTTCATTTTTTGTAGGCCCTAATTCCTGCAGTTGTTGCATGCCGCTCTAGATCCTCACTCCTCCATAAAGCCACGCAGGTGTTTTAAAAGCGTCTCTGTCCAATGGAATGCAGAAATAATTATAGAAACATTTCTGTTTGATTTAGCTTTGTAAGAGCTCGTTTTTACATCATCTAAAGTTTTGGGTCACATAAAATGTAATCTAGAGCTAGCAGTTTATTGGGTTATACTGTGCTGCCCTAGGGCTGATCTGTGTCAAATTTTTGGCTTTACCTTGTTTTCCTGCATTGTTCTGGTGGAAAGAATAAAAGTTTAAAAATTCAGGACATGTTTGAATTGACAATATCCTTGAAAAAGTAGCCCTGGGAATGAAGGGATTATCATTAAAATAAATGCATGGAGTTTTGGTCCCAGGATATCAGAGAGACAAGGCGGATGAGGGAATATCTTATTGGATCAACTTCTGTAGGTGAGAGAGAGAAGCTTTCCATCTACACAGAGCTCTTCTTCTGGTCTGGGAAAGGTACATGCTGAAAGCTCAAAAGCTTGTCTCTCACCACTAGAAGCTGGTCCAATAAAAGATATTCCCTCACTCACCATGAGAAATAAGTGACACTTCTGCACTTCTATAATCCAAAGACTGAAACCACGTCACAAATTTAATTATACCTCGTAATATAATGCCCCATGAAGTTAAGTATTACCAACCACATTATATAAATGGGGATAATGGGGCACAGATTGGTGCTGTTCTACCCACTAGGTAACACGGTCTAGTCAGAAAACATGTGAGGAGGAAGAGTAAAATTTCAGAATTATGCACTGTAAACACTTTATAAAAAACAACTCTAAAAAAAAGCCGCTAATGCCATGGATGTCAGATAGCTACTTGAGAACTATTCTCCGTGTGTGTCACTAGCACCCTCTTCGTGGTATTGAAGCGTAGCTAGGGCTAGCAAAGCAACAGCTTGACATTGCACATTTTCTTTGTCTTCTATATCAACTATGTTCAGTTTTCAAGTCTAAATATGAGCTTCAAACTGGCATCCAAAACAAGCTGCATTCTGGTTCAGTCATTATCACTGTCAGTGAAGATTCAAGAACCGGAATTTAGCTGACAATTCTGTTTTTGATACCTAAGCCATAGATACCTCAACCAAAAGATAATACAGGTAGGTCTTCCATGGCTACATTGGCTCAGCAGTGGTATCAAATAGTACCCTTGCCTTGGTCATTGTAGGAAACAGATACAAGGAAGGAGACAGAGCAGATGTGGAGTTATAAAGGGCCATTTCCATTGTCCCTTTTCTGACTGATTAACCATTACTTCATTCACGGTTGTTTTTCACGTGTTGTGTGTCATGTTGTAACAGTGAAACGCTTATAGAATTACACGTTTCATCCACAGGCAAATGAATATAATTCATTCTGAACCATTATAATGTAAACTAAACAAAAGGTGGGGAGAAGGATTGGTCATTCAAAACGTTGACGTTTAGTAATGGGTTGCACTGTCAAACAGAAAGGACATGTGATAGTTCCTCTCCTTACGACTCTGGTGAAGTAGCTCTGGGACCATCACATTCAGTTCAGGCCACTGCACTCCCAGAAAGATATTGATAGATTGGAGGTCTTTTAAAGCTCAGTAGCCAAGCTGATTTGAAGCCAATATCCTGCAGCTGCCTAAAGGAAAGCCTAAGACCTGAATGTGTGTATAGCTTGGCTAAGCAAACTAAGGGAGGGATGTAGACATCTGCAGCTATGAGAGATGTGAATGACCAGCAAGAATGGAGAAAGAGATAACTTAGGATGGTTTAAAGGGGTCTCATTAGAACTAATGAGATAAGGAAAAAATGTGAGTGTATCAGGATCAGTTATTTACCCCTTCACATAACACAAGAACCAGGGGTCACCTAATGACATTAATAGGCAGCAGATTTAAAACAAACAAAAGGAAATATTTTTTCACATAACACACAGTCAACCTATAGAACTCTTTGCCGGAGGATGTTGTGAAGGCCAAAGCTATGGTGGGGTTAAAAAAAAACAATTAGATGAGTTCATGGAGGATAGGTCCATCGATGGCTATTAGCCAAGATGGTCAGGGATGCAACCCCATGCTCTGAGAGAGTCCCTAGATCCTGATTGCTAGAAGCTAGGTGTGGACAACAGGGGATGGATCACTCGCTAATTGTCCTGTTCATTCTCTCTGAAGCATCTGACATTGACCACTGTCAGAAGACAGGATATTGGGCTAAATGGACTATTAGTCTGACCCAGTATGGCCATTCTTATGTTCTTATCTATTAAATGAAGATATAGTCTCTCAAGGGAAATAGCAGGAGCCCAGTTGATTGGGATATTTAGGACTAGACTAGACAAAGCACTCAAAATCATGTTAGAAAGAAACGTTCTTGCATTGGCAGGGAGCCTGTTCGAGTCCAACAGTTCTTATCACATCTCTAATTTCTAAGATAATTTATAATTAATGTTAAAGTATAAGGAAACAGCAGTCACCATCATGGTATGCTCCATATTGACTGCTTTTCCTTTGGTTCTTAAATGATGTTATTGTTGCTTTCCTGCACAGCAACTATGAGTTTTGGAACCATGGATGTGTATTTGAATGAGATAGAAAACAATCTGCAGAGTATTTTGTACAACGAGGAGGAGGACCAGGAGAATGAAACCTGGAAGATGTACATGGAGAGGAAGAACATTGTGCTGGAGTTCCTGCACTCTGACTTGAGTCTCCACCTGCTGAAACGCCACCATAAGCGAATTGAGCTTCTGAAAAAGTGCTCTTATTACATTGAAATTCTGCCCAAGCATTTGGCACTGGGAGACCAGAACCACCTCATGCTGCCCACGACTATGTTCCAGCTGATTGACCCCTGGAGATTCCAGAGGATGAAGAAGGTGGGAACAGTCCAAACCAAAATCCAGCTGTTGCTCTTAACTGACCTGTTAGAACAATTGGAACAGGGGCGGGAGGAGCTGGTCCACTTCCTGGAGACCTATGACATGGTAACATTCCTCGCCAGGTGGGACTTGGTCAAGCAAAAGCTGTCAAATCTGTCTGAGCTGATGGATAATTTCCTTGCCATGCTAGTGCCTGGAAGGCTGTATGTCAAGCATCGTCTGGTGTCGGATGTTGGGGCTACCAAAATCCCACACATTAGGCTTGTTCTGAGTACCAAGATGCCAGTGATGTTTGATCGAAAGGAATCAGTGGCACATGAGAACTGGGTGAGCCTCAAGTGGTTTATCACAAGTCAACAGTCACAGCCTGAACAGTATGAACTCAGCTTTAAGCTACTGGAGCCCCGAGCCCAGCAAGAGAGGATCCAGTGTGAAATAATGCCGGTCACGTCCAACATGTGTGAAATCCGGAACCTGCTGTCTGACAGATCATACAGATTCACAGTTAAAAGGGCCCAGGCTTACACACTCGTCTATGAACAGTGGCGTGATACCATCACATTGAAGACAAAACCTTACCCTGATGAAGACATGGAGAGCACCATGTGCGAACCCTGACGGATGAAGCAGCAGACGAGAATTTTCTAATTTTATCAATTCAAAGAAGTTGAATAAGTAAAATTTAAAATGTATTTTTAAAGGTTTTTGCATAAAAATTGGGCTTGTTCTGTCTTAAATTGTAATGTTACAAAGTGCCTCATATACATCTTTATGGGCTGAAAACAACACAGTTTAACAGTCACCACCACCCCTTGTGCCTCCACACACCCTTTGTGCCATCCGTTGCCGATGAAGGCCAGCTACCCCTTGCAGTGAATAGGCTGAGCAGACTATAGCAGTGGGTAAAAGATGACCACATTGTGTCTGGCATAAAACAATTTAGGGAAAGTTTATCCACTGTCCGGTGCCTTCCTACAAATCAACAGCTGACCCAGATACAACGAAGGAGACAGAGCAGATGTGGAGTTATAAAGGGCCATTTCCTTTTCTGACTGATTAATCATTACTTCGTGCCTTCTTCCCACACAATGNTCCCCCCCCCCCCCCCCCCCCCCCGACTCCTTGTGTCCTTTCCTTATTGCCCCTTGTCACAGCAACAGTGCTCTCTTTACGCGCACACACTCACCTGAATCCCAATCCCCATGATCACTCACCACTGCCCAGTCTCCATCCCCAGGTTCCTTCCACTAGTCTCTGCCATGTAGTTGCCCTCTCATTTCCCGTCCCATGGTAATGCTCTACAGTGCAGGAAAAGATCCTTTTTTGACTTAAAACAGGAGAGGGCAAAATCTCCAGGGATCAACCTCTGTAAAACAGTTTCTTCTGTTGAATATTGGGGTTAATGCTAACTTCCTCTTTTCCCTTGTTTCTGTCCAGATTCAGTTCTGTAGAATCCTTTCAATTAAATACAGCACAGATTCTATTCACGCATGGACACACACACAGAGAGACCTTGTTCCCATAAATAAACATTTTTCATTTAATAAATTCAATCATCTTTACAATTATGGCTTAAATATGAAACAGGAATGTTGAGGTTCTTATTTAAAAACATTAGCGGCAGATAAAAATATTTGTATCCAAAATGTTGTTCCAAATCTATTACAAGTCACATGTTACAGACACACACAAGATAAAAAACCTGTCACATTTAAGGTTCCTTAATTTGCATTTCACAACACGTAACATTTTATTTCCATTTAAAAACTGATTTATTGCAGTGGATCATATTCTACACAGCTGAACGGCTCCTCAGGAACAGCACCACGGGCCCACGTCTATTCCTACTGAAGCCAAGGAGGGTTTTTCTATTGGTTTTACTGGGAGCGGGAGCAGACCCACGGGAGATTGCTAAAATCACAACGATCAGTCAGATTGAAGCCTGAGACACTGTTTACTCTACATGCAGATCACCTTTCCTGAACTCACATAGGGTCAAAGTCTAGGCAGTGGCGGGGAAAGCAATGCTACCCTCCAGTATGAATGGACATGTACCACAAAGGCAATTTTAACACGTGCTTGTCTTCTGGCTGAGAAGCCAAACACAGCCCCTCACCCCAATCCTGCAGAAAGAACAAGCTGTATGGAGTGGGGGTGGTGAGGGTGCTGTGCTTAGATTGTACTCCAACCTCTTAGCTACAGCCCATACCCACCCTGCCACGACTCCTGTCAGACGCAGGGTATAGTGGGCTGGGATGGGCACCTTTCCGCCCAAACTGCAGCCATTGTGCTGTTCTGTGGACATGCACCTATGGTCAGCACCAGCTGCAGTTCAACTCCTGATGTTTATGATGAAAGGATATTTCCCACTCATAGCATCTCCCTAGGAAACCAGTCTGATCCCCTATTTTACCATTCACAAGCCTGGTTTTTAATCAGACTCCAAGATGTGGCCGACAAACTGCACACCATCGTGCCAGACACGTGCCATTGGAATTATAGTGGGGGCTTTTTTCTTCTCTCCCCCCCCCCCCCCCCCAATAAAAAAAGGTTTGTCTTTATGTCAATAGTTTTATGTAAAAATCCTTCCATCATAAATAACTGATTCAAATCTCTCTACGCATCAGAAGCTGGACTACTTTGAATGAGTCTTTTCCATATTAACTTATCTGAGTCTGTATATCCAGAAGCGCAATATCCATAGCGCAGTATCCAGTTATCAGTAAGAGTCTCTACAAAACGTTACATTCATTGCCCTTCCTACTAACCCCTGGCTACTGAGGCTACATGATCAATTATGCAACTACCTATTTACAACATCAATGCAACCCAGCAGTCTGAGCCGCGATCTCACTGTCGTTGGTAGGCCACAGGGCAGCATTTTCGAACCCAAGTTATGAGACCGATCTCTTTCAGAATAGGTTTCCGGAGAGGATGCTGATCTGTTGCCTTGTAAGATAACAGTGACTGAACAAAGTACTTCACTCTAGACTTTACCTCACAAGGTGTAGTAGTTTGGTGGGGCGGGGGGTGTTTTGTTTTTGTTTTTTTAAATACAAACAAGTGGAAAATGGTACACGCCAAGGTAACACGGCTAAATAATGCTCAGCAGTATCAAACTAAGCCCCTACAGTGCGTCTGAGCCTCCTCTCATTTATACCTGTTGTACGCTGGTGTAACCTGCAGTCTTTCCATGGAGAAACTCTGGATTTATACTAGAGGGAGGAGAATAAGGCCCACTGGGCTTAAAGGGACCACGATGAGTGTGTTAGCGATACAATGTTCTCTCCGCTGGGATGCGTGCGCCATACTGAAGTGTTTAACTTACGGATTCCAATCCTGTCTTTCACCATTCGTTTCACTAGTCCACAAAGCGATCCCTGTCCAGAGTTTATTCTGGAGTCATAAAAACAATTAGTTTGCAAAAACAAGGCCCATTTGGAATCCTTGAGATAAGAGGCTTCAATGTGGGACAACTGTCAGGCTAAGAACTCACCCATTCTCTGCCTGTGGCACATAATCGTTTAGTCTCTTGAGGGCTGTAAAACTTTGGTGGTTGGGCTTCGTGTGCAGTGGCCTGTGGCACACAAGAGGTCAGTGTGGATGAGCTGGTTGATCCCTTCCGGCCTTAGATTCTATGACCAGCCTTTATCCAGTGCCCCTTAGAAATAATGAGGAAGCCGCCTACATTGGACCCATATGCTGCAGTACTAGAAGAGCAGATGTGTGTGTTCTCTTTCACTAGAAAACAGGTCTATTACATGGCAGGAGAGCGAGCAAGCCGTTTCAAAACAAGAAGTAGAGGAATGAGAACCTTCTCCACAGGTTCTGTCCTTTCCATGGCTGCACGTGACTCAAACCGAACAGGAAGGATCACGGAAATGGAGTAGGACATTACATGCTGGCTGTTCAGGTTTTCTTATTGCACATTCCTTCACATTGGGAAAGGAGCCCTGCAAACACAACACTCATTCATCCCTGCTATAACGCTTGTTGAAGTCACAAAGGTCAGTAGTTACACCAAGGACGACATTTGGCCCACCTTGTTTTCATTTGATAAAACAAAAATGTTGCAATGGCAGCTTGGATCAGTCTTACACGGACATCTACAGGTGTCCATGTGTTTGGTCAGGGAGCGCTGAGGCAGGCACACGCGTAGTCAGAACTGGAATAATGAGATTAAGGTGCTGTCCTCCAGAAATACCATGCCTACATAAGCAGCTCCAGCTTAACAAGGCTCAGTGCCGAGCACCGTTTCGCTACTACATAGGCATGGATCAGAACTGAATTATTGGGAAAAATAATTCCTGTTCCTGTCAGCCTCCTGTTCTCTAGTGATTTACACCTCCCAGTTCATAGCAATTTGGCTATTTTAAAAAAATATACACATACATATCACATGGCCAAAAGTATGGGCCTTTGATTGCAAAGCAAAGTTCACGGAGTTAAAAGTCAATAAGTTAGAAGCAGCTTTAAAAAAAAAAAAAAAAAGGACGAGGAAACAGTCTTTACATGAGGAAACATTTTCAAGTAAAACTAGGTGGGCAGCTTAAAAATATCTTTACAATGTCAAAATCTGCTGGTAGAGGTTGGCCCCCACGGTCTTCATTCACTTTATACTGGTCACCACAACCTCCTTTGCACAAAGAGTCAATATGTCTATTTATAAAAATACTTGGCCTTGGCTAAATGATATTTACCAATTCTTAAAGGCCAAGAATATTTCATGTTCTGGGTTTGGTTTTGTTTTTCTCCCTGTTTCTTCCTTCATTTAAAATAAAACAGACTGTTTTTTCTGCTTTGGGAAATGAGATAGCCGTAGTAGTTTCCTGGCCTTGGTTTCAGAATTAGTGGTAGCACTCGGCAGCCTTGATCCTAGTATGGCACATCACAGCTCAGCTGTAGGTCTGTCACATGCCATCCTTCGGCTCCTGATGAAGTGGAAATATCTATTTGGTCCCCAAAGAATAACTGCTGTCACAAAAAGGCAGGTTGGGAATTCCACTGAGGATCTCTTGGCTTCCACAAAATAGCACAATCTCCCCCTGCACCCTCGACTTCCAAAGCTTTTTGGTTTGCAAATGCTGAAAGTCTTGAGCCAAGGTTGCCTTTTCATTTAAAAAAATCTTAAGGTGAGTGGCCAACATGCAAGGAAAGTGCAGCTTGCCAATCCCTGGTGCCTTTTGTTCACTGGTTAATGCCCGACGGGTGGAAAAGAGGCTTGAACACAGCATTGTTCCCCAATGTACCCATCAAACATTTCAGGCAGGGATTGGTTTATCCAGTTGTGATCCATTCACATCAGTGAAGGGCTGACTTCTTCCTGACCCGAATGTCGTGAGCCAAAGTGCTGCATCCCATCCGTTTGTAATGCTCCAGCAGTCTTCTCCACAAAGGGTTGGATTCCAGGAGATAACGGTTTCCTGTTGGTAGAAGGGAAAAACAACAGTGAGCAGAAAAGGCTAATCTGTTTCCTCAGAATACTTGGCGGACCTCTGGGCCTAGAGAAAAAAGCCAAACTGTGCTGGATAACCCGGGGGGACATTTCCTTCAGCCCCAAAGTCCCCAGCCAGGGCCCAACCATTGCCACATCACTGTAAACATATCCTGTCCATGTGACCAACAGGTCAAATTCTGCTGGACTAGAGATCCAGCATGCAAGCAAAGACAGAATATGATCAAAACCAGAGAAATAAGGCAATACACTGGGAATGTATGTTAACAACATGTGAGAGACGCATATGATCACTGCTCTCCACTCTGAGGGTAGTTCCAATACATGGGTTGGTTCCCAGCCACTCGAACTTCAAAATCATTGACATTGTAAAGGATAGAAAAAGGAAGACAGACCATCTTCTTTTGCCTCTAAGTTCGGATCCCCACTTCCTTCGACAGTGTTTCTTCTCCCACCCTAGCTTCATGCACCTTCCCAGGAGACTCACCGATAATGCAGAGCCCCTCTTGAGCCCGAGTGATGGCTACATTGACCTGGTTGGGGTCAATAACAAATCCCAGATACTTCTTCTGCCAGCTTTTGGTGGGTTTCCTATCAATATCTGACCGAGAGCAGGAGCGTACAGTGGACAGGATCACGTACTTCCATTCACTCCCTAGAGAGAAGGAATTGCACCAGTTTTATTGATGGTGAAGTTAAAGGCGTTTAGCCAGAAAGTGTCCAGTTATGCTTCCCTACTGGAATAACATCCATTCCTCTACAGCAAAAGTCTAGAATATCGCAGCTTACAGCTGTGTTGCTACAGCATTTGGAGCCATTACTGTATCCCATCGTCATTTTTACGAGAGCAGCTGCCTTGCTGCAGACCCTGGCTCTATGAAGAATGCTGACTTTAGCAACCCCGACCTCTCCTCCAAGCATCATTCACATTTAACTTCTTCACTTATGTTCAACAATTGCGCTCCAGCCATGTGCCTGGTTTTCTGAGACACAAAGATTTTGGGCATTTCTTTAAATAGGTATTTCAAGGGCTCTCCTCACTGCTGATTGCGACCAAGAATCACCCAGAAAGCCAGCTCCGTGGGGTCTCTCCCGGTGGCTGAAGCAAGCCCTGACCCATGAGATTTGGTGATTCTGTGTGACAAGGTGCTGTACCCCACAGGAGGGTGGAGAAGGGTAATGACCTTACTTCACACCAGCTGGAAGCTGAAATAGAGAACTCTGCCGTTCCCTACGGACCAGTGGCGGATTAATAATTTTGCCGCCCCTAGGCCCTGAAATAATTGCCACCCCTGGCCCCGCCCCGACTCCACCCTTTTCCCGCCCCCATTCCAACCCCTTCCCCAAAGTCCCACCCCAACTCCGCCCCCTCCCTACCCCTATTGGATCCCTTCCCCAAATCCCCACCCCAGCCCTGCCTCTTCCCCAGCACGCCACGTTCCCCCTCCTCCCCCCTCCCTCACTGCCCAGCGAAACAGCTCTTTCACGGCGCAAGCCCTGGGAGGGAGGGGAGAGAAACCGGAAGCGGCGGCGCGCTCGCGGAGGAGGCAGCTGGAGCAGGGGAACTTCTCCGTGGGTGCTCAAATTTGCCGCCCCTGAAAATTTGCTGCCTTGTCGGCCTAGGCGATAATACGCCGCTGCTACGGACCTTACCTTGGCTTTTCATGATGGTGCAAACCGTCATCCCGCGGATACCCTCCTGGGTGAGACGCTTGTTGATCTCCGACACCTGGGCATTGTACGGGCTCAGGACGGCAACATTCACTGGCTTGATGGTGCCATCCAGGGTCAGCTGCTTTGCTATCCTCACCTGAGGGGGGACACAACATGAGCTCCTGCTCGTTTGGGGGGGAAAAAAGCAGCCTTTTCCTTCATTCCACACATAGGTGGAATCACTGTGGAGGGACAGAGAACAGGTCCCTCCGGCTTCAGACTGGGAAGGAAGGAGGAAGAGAAGACACAAGGTTCTCTCCAGCTTTATGCCATCCCCACTCAGCGATACCCCACTCAGTGATGCACTCTGGCTTCTTGTCCACGCAGCCCCTTTCACCAACACTCTTCTGGTATGTGGTTGCACCGCCCATCCCAGCCTCTCCCCGATCTCCGTCCACAAGGCGCAGAGACCAAGGGGGTGGAGGAAGAGACTGGTGTCGAGCTAGTCTTGGGCAGAGATTTTAACGTTAAAGCAAGGAAACTCCCAGCCCTCCCCATGGCTCTCCGAGGGCTCAGTGAGGCACAGCACAACTCCTTGCTGACATCACTGTGTCAACCCGGGAACAAGACAATTAAAAAGAAAAAAAGAAAAAAAAAATAGAGGCAGGACGATGACATCTTGGTTTTGTGCTGGTAGCCACATTAACTAAGGGGGAGCGAGGGCTTCACACTGACACACTGTGGAGAGCCTTTGCTAGCTGCGACATCAACAGGACCACACATCTTTGAACTAGTGCTGGATATTTCAGCAAGCCCTGACCAACGCTGCCCTTTGGGGCCCGTCCATGGCAGACCAGAGCTGTGCTGGCTACAGCAGCACTGAAAGGCAGCAGTTGTTAACATCACTCTAATGCTTTCCCCATGACCAGCGTGTGCACTGGCTTGTGCTCCCCAAATAGTGCTGTAAGCCGGGCTTTCCCGAACAACGTGGCCCAGCCCCACTGGTCAGACCGAGCCTGGGCCTGGGCCTTTCACTGGACGTGTGAAAATAAGTGAATGCCAGGGGCTGCCTGGGACAGTCTATGAGATTCCCCATGAGCTCCTGTCAGCTCCAGTACCTCCACCAGGGCTCCATGGACACCAACCGGTCACTGGGGCCATTCTGTTCCTGGCACTGAGGGCAGGGAAGACTCATCTACTCTCAGTGCTCCCTCTGCTGCTGCCAGCCACCAGGGAAGAGAGCATGGCTAAGAGGTAGTGGTAGTCTGGCTGTATCAGGGACTTGATAGACAGAGGGAATAGGGGAGCAGCCTGAGGGACGGGGAGACAGGAGCAGCCCTATCCTTCCCCCCAGCTGAGTCCTTTGGTGGGACTCAACCCTCACTCTCCCGTTACCACTCGAGTCCGTCCTTCCCTAGCAGGATACGCTCCATGCACAGAAACCTGCTCCTGCATCTCACCGGGACGCATTGTGATATTTCACGAATGGCTGATTGATACAAGCACGAGACTCCCTGGCAGAATTTTATAAACGCAGACTGATCGTGGGTCTACGACAAAAAGTAAGTCCCCATCAGCACCGGCCTGAGAGATGGTGCGAGAACCGTGTCATTGCAGCTCGTGCAGCGGGCCCAGAGAGGGCCGGGCTGTTCTGATGCATGCATTGACCGTATTAATGTTTAGATCTTATGCGTCTCTTAGCAACTCCTTTCAATGACAAAATGGCAGCTGGGTTGCACAGCCTGAACACCACTGTCAAGTTCGCAGCTGATTGGCTGAAGAGCATTTCAGGCTGGGTAACTATTAAATGGGACCCACCCAGCAAGCAAACAATACCAGATGCCAAACAATGTCCATAAGTCCAAGTGCTGCCTTACTCCACCCTCACCATCTGCCAGCAAAAAATGCCCTGCTGGCTACTCACCACCTGTTCCACTTCTTCCAGGTTAGCCCTGGAATTCTCGTTTCCCTCCTCGGTGGAGACCATCAGACTCTGCTCCTTCCCCTCTATGTGCCCGAAGATGATTGGACAGCCGCTTTTGTATCTGTGTTCGAGTGTGCTGGTAGGGCGTTTAAGCTCAGGGCAGGTCGTCAGCTTGCTCCTGTAAAATTCCTGGGATGGGAACCTGCAGATGTCCTTTTGCTGACAGATCAAAAGGAGAGAACCTCGGGTGAGTAACAAAAGTGACAGCTCCGGGTCCCACAGTACCTCTTTAAGCAGGCTGTCTACCACCAATTTCTCAAGCCATAGCTCTTCATACAACTGGCCACATAGCCATTCTTAATAGCCTCCAAAATGCTGCCCCTATGGAAAGGGCAAGAAATTCAGTGTCACCTGTATACAGATAGATATGGACAAGAGAGCAGGTGTGTAGACACGCATTCTGCATGTGCCAACAGCTAGTCGTGACAACTGGGTACCCAGCCCCTTGAGTTGTGTATTCCCATATCAATCAATTGCATGGGCAAAATCAGAGGCCAACCAACATTTTGCCCATCTGCTATTTATAATATGTCCAATGCTTTACAGAAAAGCTCTTCTGACAGTTAAACCAGAAGGCAGCGCTCGCTCAAGCGGCACGATGACTGCTGTTTTGGCCTGGGTCACCTAGATCAACACTTGTGCATTCTGTAAGGCAGCAATTCCTCCAGTATCGAACCCACTGAAGGTGGCTATTGCTAATTAATTAATTCAGAGCCATCCCAGAGCCTGCATTATCCAGGAGGTCGGATTCGATTATCACAATGGTCCCTTCCAGCATTAGGACCTATGAATTATTTGTATTGCGACAGCACCCGAAGGCCTGAGTCAGGATCAGGGCCCCATTGTACTAGGCACATTGAGGCAGGGACTGTCTTTCCATAAAAACAACAAGGAGTCCGGTGGCACCTTAAAGACTAACAGATTTATTTGGGCATAAGCTTTCGTGGATAAAAAAACCCACTTCTTCAGATGCAAGAAATTACAGTCTAATTTATGACAAGACAGCCTGTGGGTGTAGGTAACAAATAGGAGTATGGAGGAGGGTATCAGTGATAGGAATGTGTATTTACTGGCTAACAATATGCCAGTCAGATTGACTAAAGGGTTAAACTAAATAGATCAGCAACCCCGTGACCCTGTACCTACCCATTGTCAGCTGCCGATCTAAGAAGTGAGAAGAACTAGTGAAGAGTTGGCCAACGTACTAGGGAAGCTGAGAAAACCATGTTCAGAAAGCAATTCTGCAGTGGAGAGTAACCTATCCTGACTAAAACAGTATCTAGGAAGGCTCCCCTACAGGTAAATACTCAGGGCAGACTCTGGATTAGCAGAGGAGCATCCCGGGCAGAGGAGATGTTACAGCAGAATACAGGTCTGTCTCATCTTACGCTGGGGTTACGTTCCACGGTCAGCGCCTAAAGCGAAAACTGCGTATAGTCAAAATTACATTGAGTGTAATGGCGGGCAGACTCGCCCGCACTACAGAAACAGTATTTAAATGGTTATTTTTCTCTTTTTTTTTGATTTTTTCTTGTTTTTGCAGACCGCGTAAAGCTGAAATCGCACATGTTAAATGCGCCTAAGATGCGACAGACCTGTATCTGCATCCCAACAGGCTGGAGCAAGCCAAGAGCATTTCCTATGGCGGGGGGCGGGAGAAAGACCACCACAGGACTCCTACCATGCGGTACTGCGTGTCCAGCATCTGGGCTTGTTCCCGGTAACGTTCAAAGAGGGACGTCTCCATGCCAAGGCTCTTGCAGAAATCGTTGTGGACCACAGGCCGCAACTGCTTATGGTCCCCAAGCAAAACAACCTGGAATACATGGAGTGAACACATAGGCTCCGGTTCTCTGCCTCTCCCACCCCACTCCTTCCAGTTAACTTGTTGGAGGAATGTGTGTGAAGGCACATACATTATTACTATTTATTTCTATTCGGGCAGCGCCTACGAACCGCAATCCAGGATCAGGGTCCCACCAAAGAACACAGTCCCTAGCTTACAGTCTAGGTGTCATTTGTTATTCAAGACACTTTGCTGAGCAAAAGCCTGCCAGAATCTCCATTATATTCTCCAACTTCAGGGCCAGGGCCAGGGCCAGGTGGGTCAATAGGACAATCACAGCACATCTCATCACATCGAGATTGTCTATCCGGGCCAGCATGTTTTCTGGTTGCAGTGACAAATGCCTCTTCCAGAGAACGCCAAAATAGCATCCACATCTTCCATCTAATTTGCTCTCCGGCTCCAAATGTGCTTTTAGGAGAGTCAAGCCAAAATATGGATTTAGCACGTTTGAAAGATTGCACTTGTGGGGCTGAGATGAGATACTCAGCTCAAGTAATTAGCTAGTGAGCATACAGACCAGTTTTATACTGCAGTTGTCACCATCATAATAGACCCGCATAAAGTGCGTGTGTTTATACACTCTATTGACGTGTGTGCGCATGACGTATTTGGGTGTGTGTGTTTATGCAGAGGAGTGTGACTGCAGATGTACAATGTACACCTCTGAGCCTGGGATGCATCACACAGTTTGACTGGAGCTAAGCCTCACTTGCAAGTTAAAAGGTTGATCCATAATGGGGGATAATGCCAAGCATCCTAGTGCTTCTGCTGGGTGCTCCACGCTGCCGAAAACAAGGAGGAGCCACCACACGAGTGCATGCATCACCACAGGGACAGCCTTGAAATACGACTGCAAACTTCAATGAGTAGCGAGGTACGGTCTAGAGCAGCGGTTCTCAAACTAGGGCCGCTGCTTGTTCAGGGAAAGCCCCTGGCGGGCTGGGCGGTTTGTTTACCTGCCGCATCCGCAGGTTCGGCCGATCGCAACTCCTAGGCCCCGTCTACACTACCCGCCGAAATCGGCGGGTAGCCATCGAAGTATCGGGGATCGAATTATCGCGTCTTGTCTGGACGCGATAAATCGATCCCCGAACGCGCTACTTCGAACTCCGGTACTCCTGCAGGGCGAGCGGAGTTACCGGAGTCGAAGTGGGAGCCGCGAACTTCGATCGCGGCGCCGCGCGGACACGAGGTAAGTCGCGTTAGTTCGAACTAAGGTACTTCGATCCCGCCCCTAGTGTGGACCAGCCCCTAGTGACTGCGGTTCGCCGTTCTCAGCCAATGGGAGCTGCAGGAAGCGGCACGGGCCGAGGGATGTGCCGGCCGCCACTTCCTGCAGCTCCCATTGGCCGAGAACGGCGAACCGTGGCCACTGGGAGCTGCGATCGGTTGAACCTGCGGACGTGGCAGGTAAACAAACCGGCCCGGCCCGCCAGGGGCTTTCCCTGAACAAGTGGCAGCCCTAGTTTGAGAACCACTGGTCTAGAGTGAGTGCAGAGCCAATGGAGAGATCCTCTGAGCAGGGAGTAATTCCAGGGGCAACTGACAGCGCCCCAATGACTTACCACTGGGAGGGACTCACCTTTTCCGCCTTCACGTAGCTGACCAGGGGTATGAGGGTCTCTGGCTCAGTGGACATGGCGCACTCATCAATGAGGATCTGCTTGACGTTCAGGTTGTCCACAAGGTAGGCGGCAGAGGCAGCAGAGCATGTGCACAGGATGACATTGTGGAGTTGCAGCTCATGCGCACGGGCTTCTGACAACAGGCTTTTGTACCTGTAGGTTAAGGTGAAGGATGTCAGATTCTGCACTAGCGGCGGCACTTGTGAAACTTTCACCTCTGCTCAGTTCCTACTCCGGGAACGGGATACACCTTCCCAAAGGGTTACACCCCACCCTCCCCCCAGCATGGACCTCTCCATAAAGGGTTTCCGACAGGCCCTGTTGGAGACACCCTACAGTCTGAAATCCATGGAACCTATAGCTTCAGGGCACAAACATAGTCCAAAAATTCTTCTACACCCCCAGTCCTGGTAGCTTCATTTTTCAGTCTAACAGCCCAGTGTCTCATGAACCACACAAGAGGAGCCCTCTAAGCAGAAATAACTCTAGAAGCACTCACAGCTAGTGTGTTACCCTGAGGAAGTATCCCTTTATGCTCAGTTCACAATAGAAACTGCTTCATCTGATGCATATTCTCTCTCGGAGGATTCTGAGAGTTACGGTCTCCACAGCATATTCCGTGCTACAGTTTCAACGGAATTTGGTTGTATTTGTTTGTTTGTTTTTAAAGCAACCTCAGGAACATGATGTGGTTTGTTCTTTAGTTTCCATTTCCAATCTTGGCAACGGCTAAGAGGGCCAGATTCTTAGCTGGTGTAAATCAGCAAAACTCCATTGACTTCCATGCAGCTATGCTGATTTACACCAGCTGAGGTTTTGGCCCAGCAACTGCATCCTAAACCTCTCCCTGATGGGGATCTGAGTAACTGCAGTGTGTTGCATACAGGTACTGGCTATTTCATACTAATACAGCTCCAATACAGCCAACGATAGCCAGACCTCTCATGTGGGTCTCTTTTCACTCACTTCTTAACCTCCTCTTCTGATATCTGCTCTTCTCTTTTCACTTTTGCATCAAAGTCACGGATTTTTCGCCAAAAAGGACTGGACGGCTGCCGGATTCGGTGATGCAAAATTANAAAAAAAAAAAAAAAAAAAAAAAAAAAAAAAAAAAAAAAAAAAAAAAAAAAAAAGGATTTTTCAATAGAAACATTATACACACCCACATCCGCGCACATTGGGAGATGTCCCACTACAATGGAGTGTACCAGCTTCGTTATACGCCAGCGGCATCTCTAAGAAAATACGTCCCAGCTTTTACATTTTCTCAGGCCCTATGCTTATTTCTCCCTAGATGGGCCAAAAGATTTTCTTCTTTCTATTCCAGTTAGTAAACTAAATGAATTTATAACAAATGTCAACATTTGTCAGAGAGCTCAGTAACCTCTTATTTCTGAAGTTATCCAGAAAAGATAGCGGCTTCGTTCTAAATACATGTCCCAGATATGTCCAAGCATCTGCCAGGGCTGGTGGGCAACTGGAGGGACAGACAAAAGGGGCCAATTGACAGAAAACCCTCCACTGAACATACTGAGAGAGGGAAAACGTAGGGGACTTAACAGAGAGGACACGCAGAGAGTGGCCTGGCATAGGCAGTGATGGTGAAGCCTTGTTCATGACCTAAGTGGCATCTGATGATGCTGGAAGGATTCAGATTCTAGTCCAGAGACCCTCCTGCCCACAGTTCCCACTCCCAACCTGCAATCCCCCCCATGTACTGCAATAGGATGTATCTGCCCTCTCCTGAGCAGACTATAGGACAGCTTCCTCAGCTCCAGGGCGGGGTGAACTCAGGGCACACTCTCATTTAATCTGCTCGGGTTTCTGTTGTCCTACCTGAGCTCCGTCTTAGGTTTTGCATCCCGCAGGGCTTTCCGGGAGAAGTTCCGGCTGCTCCCGGGGTAGGGGAATTCCATCGACTCCAGTGCCTCGCCATAAACCCTCAGAGGCTTCAGGTTCTCCTTCATCTTCAACAGCATCTCTGGGGAGCGAGTGGAATAGACTCCACTGAGTGACATCAGGACTCCTGCTCTCCTAAGATGCCCCCCGGCAACAAGCCCTTTTAGCCTCAGGCTTGCACTCACAAGGCACAGATCTCCAAGCTCCTTTGAGAGCAGGTCAGTGAGGGGTCTTTTCTAGAACAAAGGGATGCTGGAGCAATCCCAGACTTCAATGCAAGCTGCACCAGGCACCCTGAGCGTAGGGACCATCTGCTATTTAAGAACATGCATTATCTCGCTTTGCCAGATGTACTATTCCCACCCCCTCTGCAACTTCTGATCTGCCACTGCCTTGTTTGCATTTAAGAATTTCGGCCTAAGACGTACGCTAGGATCTCTGCCCCTCTTCCCTCCCAGCTCCCCCCAAAAAGGGGTAAATAAAAAGCCTGTATCATGTGACCCCCAGCAGTCAGCATGCCAAGTTACCCGCAACAACGTCGACAGACTTGTTGGATGGGCCACAGTACAAGATGCATTTTCTTGCTTTTTCCGCATCGTCCAGAGATGGTTCCTTCTCCAGCCTCTCCTCATTCAGCTTGTTGAACCAGTAGACAATATGGACCCCAACCACCGTCTTCCCCGTGCCTGGGTGAAACAAGGTCTGCTGAGAACGGTCCGACACCCCGTCATTGGCGAGTGGAGCAGAGAGACTTCCAGGCTGGCGTGTTTGAGAATTTAGAACTGAATGGATTTGCACAGCCCCGAGTGTCACTGCCCCACCGCACTTCTGTCTCGCTTGCGTGTGGTCCCACAAAGAACACGTCACCTCAAGGACTTGGCACTAATGTCACGAGCAGAGGACTCTGGGGAACGGCAGGCCAGGCCTCAAGCGGCTTCCATAAAAAGTGCTATCACCCATGCAGGTACCCCCTCTTGTCTCACCTGGTGGTCCCTGGATGAGAGTGAAGGGTTTTCTCAGAGCATCTAGGATTGCCTTGTTTTGACTTTGGTTGAGCTTCCTCAGGCTCCCAGGGATATCAAAGGTTTTTTGTGTCAGGAGTTTGGATTTTTTCTCTGCTACATTTAAAAAACAAAAAGACAAGAACATGCAACAACTTTAAACTGAGATTACAGAGGGCATCAAACAAGCAGCACACGTTGCAGTGTCACCGAGCACGGCATGGTCCAAGCCAAGAATGCCCAAATTTAATCCTACTTTGACACCAACTCCCTCTGCCACTGAATCACCTGTAAAGATCCAGAGGGTTAAATGTTAGCTGCTCTAATATGGCAGCTAGGTCCTGTGACTCCATTCCCTTTTGGAAAGAGGAATCCCTAGCCAGGGAACAGAGAAGAGGCAGATGCTGAGAACAGCAGAGCTCTATCTGGGAGCACACTCGCTTCTCTATCATAAGGACCTGGGCAGACAGCTGGGACTCCCGGGAACGTACCTAGGTAGAAGCAGGTAGCCACAATACAAGGGAGCTGGCGCAGCCCTGTCACGAACAACCTGCTTATTGACTACCCATTAACAACGGTAACCTGTGTTGAACCTAGAACCAGGACTGTGCATATATCCAGGACCTGTAAGATCTCAAACCTCACATCAGCTAAGAGACCCCATGCAGGAACTGAGGGAGATTTTTTACTTTTTCTGCCTCGGTTTCCCCAGTCACAGAGTAAGGATAACTCTTATTCAGCTGCCTCACGGGGGCACTAGTTAATGGCTCCCAAGGGCTCCAACCAGAGTGGTATAAGCACAATGGAAGTGGCAGTGTGGCCTAGTGGGTAGGATACTGAACTGGAACTCAGAAGACCTAGGTCAGTTCCTGGCTCCGCCAATGGCCTGTTGGGGGATCTTAGGAAAGTCACTTCCCTGCCCCGTGCCTCAGTTTCCCCATGGGAAGAATGGTACTTGACTTCTCATGTTTTGAGAACTATGTAAGAGCCAGATCGTTTTATTATCATCACCAAGTATGGTCTTAAACATTGCCCATTTCCTTCGGGAACTGAGCAAGACGCCTGCTGCACCCTATGAACGTTTGCACCTACCTGTCTGAGGAGGCTCCCGGCCCAGCGCTATGCTCTTGGCGAGCATAGAGGCATATTTCAGTTTCCAGATTGCATTCTCCTTCCGGCTGATAAAAGGGAAAACAGAGAGTTACTGAAACATAGCCCCACATGGTGAAAAATGTGACACGCAGCTTTGTTGAACTGCCTTTCGTTATCCTACCACTTTGCTTTGTTCATTCGACAAAGGCTCTAAGCAGGGCACTAAAAGCAATTTGTGAGGAAGTTGTATTGGAATAGTGTTACTCTGCACCGCTGACCCATTGCCTGCCTGCATGAAGCACTGAGCCAGGCACGATTTGGGGGGCAGAGGATTATATTTCACAGAGCAGCAGGGAGCACAGATCACATCCCAGCTGTTTTTATAAGTGAAACAGGGTGATTAGCCCCCAAATGTTCCTGAACCTCAAGGCACCAAGGGAGAGGTCACTCCAGAATGAGAAAATCTAGAGCTCGATGTAGTTGTAGCTGGGCCGATCCCAGGATATTAGCAAGACGAGGTGGGGGAGGCGGTATCCTATTGGACCAACTGTTGGTGAGAGACAAGCGTTTGAGCCACACAGAGGCTCTTCTTCTTCTGCTAGAGCTACCTCGAGCGAGATTGGCCGCCCAGCCTGTTAATGAGGCTTGATTCTAAAGGCAGGCCAGGGATCTCCCCGACGAGTGGCTGTCTCAACAAGGCACAGCTGCAAAGGAACCAGCATAAAGGAGAATGAGAACAAGAAATCCGGGGGCATGGGGCTATTAAAGAAACCATGAACAGCCTTCCAAACCGAGCGGTTTGTGAAAGACGCTGTAGCCAGAGTGAGGTGAATTGCTACAGTAACAGAAGTCGGAGCTGTCACCCCAGGGCTGCCTCTTTTCCTAGCTCCTCAATCCTTTGCTCTTTAGGACAGCTAGGACTGCAAGAGCAGGGTGTGTCGGGAACGGCTGAAAAAGTGACAACCCAAAACACAGCGCGCCCTGCCAGAAGCCCAAGGGCCTGGCTGATTTGTGTAGGGACATGAGGATTTTCAGTGGACCAGGTACACTCCTGAGAAGGGCTCCATTCTGTTTGGGAAGGCGGCACGGGGAAAGCTAGCCCTGTATCTGTTTTGGTTTGGAAATGACTGAAATCACCAGCTACGCGTTGAATGTCGCACCCACACTTACACATCCGGAAGCATCTTTGGAATGATCTCCACCGTAAACCTGGCTGAGTCCCGGGAGATCTCCGCAGGAACCGTCTCCATGGACATAAAATGGATGTAAAAATTCACAGTCTTCAGACCATTTCTGTCCAGCTTTTCATTGTCACTAAACTCTTCGGACAGCCCATGGGCTACCCAAGTGTATGTAGCTGGATCAACCATGAAACTGCCACCTGCCGTGCTCTCGTTGGACAAGCTGAGTTTCTGGAGGCTGTGGCTAAGACACGCCTCGTCATTACGGCGTCCACTGAGCGTCAGACCCTCTAGCCGGATGCATAGGTAACAGTGGTTGAAGTCTACATCAATGGCGCACTCCTCTAGGAAGCTTTTGGTTAAGGAGAAAGTCCCCTGCAGCTGCCCTTGGCTGTTCCTTTGCTTGTCCCAGGTTATTTTGACATCCTGCAGGACAATGGAGTCGTTTTCTGCCACAGCGCACGAAGCAGATTCCATAGCACTGAGCGGCTGCCACACCTTGCTATAGTCCGATGGATTCTTGTACTTGTCCTTGGACGCGTGCGTGGCGTAATTCGAGAAGCAGTTGATGGGCTTTTCCGTGTGCTCCAAACAGACGTCGAAACCCGGCGTCACGCTCCACAGCTGCACAGAAGGCACCAGAAATCCCCGATGAACCCCCGTGGTGAGCTGCAGCTGCACAGCATCCCCGGCGCTCAGTTCTAGAGACAGCACCACGTAGTGCGAGCAGTTGCTTCTCTCCATTCTCCCCACCTGCCTCTGGCGCGTGGCCCGGCCCTGCCTGAGGAGAGCAATCATGCTCTCGAACTCTTCCTTTCTGATGGCCGCCAGCACGTCTTCCCACACCCGAGCGCTGAAGAGGGTGATGTGGCGGTCCCGAAGCGGCGAGGACCGCGGGGTGTGCTCTTTTGAGCTCTCCACGGAGTACATTCGCCGCCTCCACATCAGTCTCATGCTGTTCCGCTCTTGGCTAAACGAGGGCTGTTCCACTAACTGCAGAGCCCGGTAGTTGATCACTTGGGGATCCGGAAGGGTCTCCTTGTTCAGCGGGAACAAGGCTTTAAAGAACCGATCAATTCCCTCAACACTCACAACGAACGCGATCTTCTGCAGGACTTGGCACCTCAGCCGGGTGGCCATCTGCAGGGAATGGGCCCTCTTCTCGTAGGCTCCTGCCCGTAAGTTCTTCCTGTTGAAGTCATGGCAGAGAAATTCGATGTCCTCCAAGGAGTACAGCACTGGCTTCTTGCAGAGCACGGAACGAAGGTGCCGCTGGACCACGACGTCCAGGTATCGGCGGATGGGGGAGGAGGCCCAGGTGTAAGAGTCGACGTGCAAGGAGTAATGTCCCGCCTTAGACTGAGCGGTCGAGTTGGAGCGACTGAAATAGGAGCGGCTCAGCAGCCTCCTGAACTCCAGGACGATGGGAGCGAGCTTCGGGTGAATGTCATCGGTAGCAATGAGGTCGAGCATCTTGTGGACATCACGAGCGTCCACAGCTGACTGGAGGTGCTCCCACAGTGGGGTCAGGAGGCTGAACTCACCTCGCCCAGCAGGGGCTGGGCCAGCAGGCAGAGCTCCCAGGTGGTGCGAGAGGTGGATAGACAAAGGGATGATGTGGCTGTATTTGTTCTTCATCTGAGCCACCTGCTGGGGGTTGGGCTCCATTTGACACCGGAGAGGAGTGATGTTTTTGGTGTGGTCTTTGTTGGTTAGAAACTCGGCTACGAAGCTGTTGAACATGATCATGAACTCCTCTATCATCTGGTGGGAACCCCTGTTGCCCGGGGTACTTTCCTCATCCAGCCGGTCATAGTAACAGTCTTCCTGCAGCCTGAACTGTCGGTGGACCCTGGAGAAGTGATACGCCACAGCTAAACAGTCCTCAAGGGTGTCAAAGCGAAGGGCCTCCGCTTCCCCACTGTAGTGGTTCTTAATGATGCTCTCTGCCTCCTCGTAGGACAGCTGCCGGTCCGAGTGGATTGTGGACACGGTGAAGTTCCCTCTCATCACCCTGTCGGTCGTCTTTTCTACGGTGACAAACAGGGAGATCACGTGGCGATCCTTTTGTGGCAGGAGGCTGCAGAGGTCTTGGCTGATCTGGGGTGGGAACATGCACAGCGGCTCCTTACCGGGGGCATAGTAAGTAGTGCCTCGTTTCTTCGCCTCCATATCCAAGGCACTGTCTTTGGGAACAAAGCCAGCCACGTCTGCGATGTGGATCCCAATCTCGTAACAGCTGCCCTCATCTCGGACACTTATGGCATCATCCAAATCTTTAGAGCCCGGGGGGTCGACAGTGAAGGTCAGGTAGCCCCGGCAGTCTCTCCGATTCTCCTTGGGAGGGTTGGATTTGCTGGAGGTAATTTTGGCCAACTCCTTGGTCACCTCGCTTGGGTACTTTTTTGCCAGACCGTACTCCAAATCAAGGATCTTCAAGCCTTCTTCCAGAGTCAAAGCCATGGGCAGGATGTCTGTTACTATGCCCAGAGGGTAGTAAAAACCTTCCCGCCAGGAGATAATTTGGACATAGAAGAGCTGACTTCTTTTCATCTCCTGGCTTATCTTCTCACAGCTGACCACCTGGTACTTCCCCTTTACCAGTCTGCGAATGGGGACGACATTGGGTTTTTCTTTCAGCCCTGGGACGAATATTTTGGTGATGGTGTGGTCAATGGGGATCATCACGCGGGGGTCAAACTCGTCCATCATGCAGACGAAGGCCCGCTCTCGGTCGGCCCGCGTCAGCACCCCCACCACTCTCCCCTGGGGACGGAGGGTGCCGCCGTCAGGGGCGCTGCTCTGCAGGAGCTCCACTAGCACTTGGTCGCCAGTGAAAGCCATGCCACAGCGAACTCTGCCTTTGATCTGAATGTTGAGCGGAGGCGAGTCATCGAAGGCTAAGGCAGATGCTTTGTCAAACCACTCTTTGACCAGCTCACACCTCTTGTACATTTTGGGGTGCATGCGAAGATACTCCTGCATTGTGTGAGAGGAGAAGTTGACATATTCCAGCCGGCCGTTCTGCTGGGCCGACGCCTCGGAGCTCACGTTCAGCAACCCTTCTTCGGAAACAGTCACCTGGACGTTCTTGCTCTCATCCAGGAGCTCCTGGAGAATGGGATCATCGGGATCTGCGTTATCCAATTCGGAGGTCCAGGAATCCGTGTCGCTGTCGTCCTCCTCCTCACGCAGCTGCTGCTGCTCCGTGCTTCCCCGGATCCAGCTCTGCTTGTCGGACACTGCCTGCTTAATCTGCTCCAGCGTCAGCGTTTCCGGCGTCACGCTGCCCTTCTCGATGCACTCCTGGAGGAAGCGCTTCCAGACTTTGCTGCACTGGCCGTAGGAGCACAAGGCCACAGCATCTCCCACCACGATGACCTGCGACTGGGCCCTCGTCATGATGGTGTTCAGCACCCTCGCTTCGTTGAAGAACTCCATGTTGGGGGAGGCGGAGCTGAGCAGGCTTTCCTTGGTGTGAACTGTGCTGATGACGATGACCCGGAACTCCCTCCCTGCATGGAACAAGAGGAGAGAGAGGAAAAAGGTTACTGACGGGAACGGAGTGAGAAGGACTCTCCCTGGGTCTTTGGGAGGTGTCCGTGCCTACACAGCGCTGCCTGTGGACCCCCAGGAATGACAGGCTAAACACACCCACATGTGATCACTTCCCTAAGTTAGAAGAGTGACTTGAGTTTTAGCCCAATGAAACCGATTCCTTGGGATTGCAGGGGCTTCACACACAGACCAACACCCAGGCACCACATGAGGAGTCTGAGATACAGCAAGAGGCAGAGCAAGGTGGCTAATACAAGAGCAGCGTTCGTGGACTAACATTCGGATTTCAAGCCACTCTTCGATTTGACAGTGTTCTGCCCCTTGTTATCCGCTCCTCGTGAACACACGTGGGAATGGGGTTTGTTCACAGGGACGTTTGGGAACGGGCTTTTCTTTCCAAAAATCCCAATGGGAACCAGAGGTTTTGTGCAGGAAGGGAAGTATTCACCATTCACCTGTTTAAAAAAAAAATTTTGATCATCCAGTCCGAGAGTAGAAACAATGCCGTCTGGCTCCGGTAACCATGAACACTAGGGATAACAAACAGCCAATCAATGAGTTCATAAACCAGCCAGAGGCTGAAAATGGTTTGTCAAGAAGGAGGGATGTGGAGATGGAAAACGCACACCAGGCATTCATTATTTCCACCACAAGAGGTCTCAGCTGCGCCATAAAACCAATAAAGAACTAGATCAATCTTCTCTGGCTTGAGAGGGAAAAAAACAAACCAAAACCCTCTTCCTTCAGCTCCCATGGCAGAGTCACATTTCAGCAAGCAACCTCACTGGGAAGTCATGTGTCGGTTATACTATGTCAGTACCCAGAGGCCTTTGCACACGGATGCCCTGTTGGTTACAATGTATCACCTTCTTTTACATCATAATTAGACTCTCCCTTGATATCCTGGGAATCTTGAGTACAGACATGAATCACACCAAGATACTCAGTCTCCGGGGCTCTGGCAAGTACGGGCATCTCTGCTTGTATGGCTGCAGGCTGGGATTATAAAAGGGATCAGCGCCTATGTCCAGGTTTTTCATGCTTCTCAGGAAATAAAGAGATACCCAACTAATTTCATGGGCTGAGACTAGGATACGGACATACCTCAGGAGCGGTTTTCAGTTTAAAACCCTATTCATGTGTAAAAAACGACCGGGAACCATTTTAAACTAGCCAGATCAGTTCTGGGCCCCTAACTCCTGTAGCCACCAGTGCATGCTGCTGATGCCTGGGCAGGACAAGGTAGTGATGGGGAGGTGGGCAATGCGGGGGACAGGAAGGGATCTGCAGCACTGCTGGCAAGGGCTGAAAAGAAAGGCAGAGCTTTCTAGGCCAGCAGCAACACAGAAAGGAGCTAAAAGCGACTNGGGGGGGGGGGGGGGGGGGGGGGGGGGGGGGGGGGGGAGGAGATGGGGAGTGTGTGTGTGCATGCGCTCATCGTATCCTACATAAAAATATGGCCAAGATTTTAAAGTGACGAGTAATTCTGGGCACCCAATTTAGGTACCTTAAAGGGGCCCAGTTCTCAGAGTGTGGGTCCCTTCAAAGGTATCTGAAGCGGGGCGCGCACACACACACACACACACACACCTAGAAGGCCTAGCCAGCAGTTGTATGGTGGGCACAGGATAAGAACCTAGATGGAACAGAATGGCACCGTATGCCTGTGCGGCTGCCTCATATCCATATGGACACATCTGCTGCAGCTGCTCTCCCCTCTGCAGTTTACAGAGGAGGATTCTGAAGGTGCCAGAGGTGCCTCTGCTAGTCGTCCAGCATTCAGTCCAGGTTGCCCCTTTGCCCGTCTGCAGCGCCCAGCAGTGTGGGAATATTCTCCCAGCTTTTCACTGGTGTGACCACGCGAGTTCTCACTAGCCTAGCGGGAGAGCCCAGAGTAGAATGGCTCTTTTTTCCTGCCACTGGGAATGGATTCCATTCCTGCCAAAGTGAAGACAGCCACTCAGCAAGATACAAACCTGGTAAGTTTTCAAAGTTTTCCACTGCCACCTCTCCCAGGTGCTTCTTCCTCAGCTCCTGCCTTATTGCATTGACCTGGTGGGAAAGGGAGGCACAAAGTCACAAACCAGGGAGCAGCTCACCAGCTCCCCCCCAACCTGCACCCAGCCCCCGATCTCCAGAGAGCGGGTATCATACGGCCACTAGGCGAGAAGAAGATTTGATGGGGCTCAAGCTTGTTTTATTTCCACCATCGCTACCGAAGGGGCTCCCTAGCAACACGCAATGCAAGAGCATCTTGTTTAACAATCCAAGGCTCACCAGCCATCCGGGAAGGCCGGGCAAGCCAACCTTGGTGCATCCTACTAAGACCCTGCCCCTCAGGTCTGCGAGCTCTACCCATGAGCCCAGGACACACTCAGACTCACTGGGGTAACCTGCAGCTGCGGGCGGGCTGTGGGAATCACATTTGAGAGTCTTCAAGAACAAAATGGACCCCCGAGGCTCAGGGGAGGAATGACATCCAGGAGAAGGGCAGGAAAATTCTGGATTGCCAGTTGGGCTGAGAAGGTACTTCAGCAGATTTGCTGCGCTACAGACTCTCTGCCCTACCTAAAATCGTCCCCTTATAAGGCACCCCCCTGCTCCACCCGTCCCTTCCACTCCCAAGCGCTGTGAACACCCCCTTAGCAAAATGCACTGGACAAAAGTAAATTCACGCTTCCGGCAGCCAGGGTTTGCTAGCAACAATAGAGAGGGGTGTTTACAGAAAACAAACCAAGTCCAGCGTTTGGCATTTACAGAGAACAATGCGTCCCATGCAGCTCCAGTGCAGAACGATGGATCGACAACACATCGGCTCGCCCTGGAGCCATCCTGCCTACCTGCATGCCGTGGGAGACCACGCAGATTCTCTTCAGGTCCCGGGCTCCCCATTCATCTGGCCACTTCTGGTGCATCTCTTGCACTTTCTCGATCACCTGCATGATCTCGGAGACGTTGTACCAGGACGTCATGGCCATATCCCGCTCGGTGGAGCCGGGCACGTGGCAAAACATGAGCGGGTGGAGCTCAGGGTGGGGCGGGACGTTGCCGCTGGCATGGATGGCGTTGCCTTTGCTGACGTAGAAATGCTTGGAGACAAACTCGATGATGCCCGCAGTGGAGCGGTAGTTCTCGTTGAAGATGATCCTACTTTTCAGAGCTACTTCGTGTTTCTCCTTCTGGTAGTACTGGAAGAGGCGGTTCAGCAGGGTGTGGTCGGCCGACTGCTCACCTCCCAGGCAGAACAACTTAGGGGTCACCTGCATGTGGTCCCCAGCTAGGACGACTCGGGTCTCGAAAGTAGCATACGAGAGCGGGATCAGAGCTTCGCATTCCAGCATCTGAGCCGCCTCATCTATCAAGATGTGGGTGAAATATCCAGGGGGCACCCTCAGGTTCTTGGACAGCATGGATGTGGTGATGATAACGCGGTGCCGGTCGATCTCTGCTGGAGTGGGTTGCCGGAAGGTCCTCTGGTCTGGAGAAAGGCAGCAGTACAGCTGAGTGACGGGGTCGGTCATGCTGATGGAACGGTCGGTGTATTTGATCCTCAGCGGGACTGCTCCGGGGTGCCCGTTTGTGACATACTCGTGGAAGTACTCACGGATATAGATGTCAGCCGCACTGGAAGCGAGAGAAAACAGGAGTGTGATGCTGGTAAACCAAGCGCCAGCTCTGGCCAAGGCCATAGGTGTGAGCTAAGAGCTGACAAACTCAGAGCTGGAAAGCAAACCAGCTCACCCATATGTTAGTGTTGTTCAAAATAGGGAACGGTCCTCTAAGAACGTATTTCGTGTTCAGACTCTATGAAATGCTTGTAAGTTGCTCCATGCATTAATCTCATTGCTAATGTCTGTATTTCATGCTAGAAGGAAATACGACTTTGAAAATGTTTGCTCTGAACTTGTGAACCCAGGCACGGGAATTGTCCCCCGGCCCATCCAGGAGGGCTCTCAAAGATTAAGTGGGCCATCATAAGACTTGTTAATTTCCCCATCCACCCACGGAGAAGTAGGTGCAGGAGGCCTCGTCCTAGACATCTGAACGCTGGAAGAGGGAAATAAAAATAGAGGACATGATGATTTTTCATCTCTTTGCTGTTTGAACTCTCACAGGGCCAGAGACTCTAAACTGAAACAAGAGATCGCTCAGGGTTATCCCTGGGTCTGCCCTGAAAGACATGTCAAATGGACAGATCCCTACAATTCTGTCACTCTTAGGAGCTGGATTCCAACTCATTTGTGTGTACATGTTTGCTTGCTTTCACCTGTAAAGAACTCATTTCTTTTTCCTAGTTACTAACCCTTTAGTTAATTACAGGATTGGATACAGGTGTTGTCTTTGGTGTAAGATCTAGGGCACCAATTGATTTGGGGTACATGACTGGTCTCTTGGGACTGGGAGTAACCTGAATATTTTGTGGTTTTTGGTGTAAGTGACCATTTATCAGCTTGCCTGGGTGGAAAGATTGACGGGAGACAGTCTGGGACTCCATGGCAAGACTGTTATAGTGATCCAGGAGTTCACTAACACTTGTTAGTTACTGGCTTGGTGAAGTCTAATTAAAGAACACACCACCAGTTTGGGGTGTCTGCCCTGAGGTAGGCACTCACGGTCCAGGCAGCATGGCAAGGGGATGTGAGTGGGAGTCTCAGACAAGCCCTTCATCCCAGATGCTCTGGGGTAGTCTGTCCCATTGTTTATTCATTTGGGAACGGACCCTTTGGACAAGGAACACACTCAGTCGCAGTTTCCAGAGCTCTGGCCCCTGATTTACAACCTGCAGGCGATACTCACGTACGTGCAGGAACTAGCGTATGGGGTACACACTCAGTGAGCCGCACTGCGCACACAATGAGCCCGTGCTCACGGTTTTCAAGAGTGTGATTTAAGGTCTAATCAGTGGCTGCGCAGTGCCTAAAGTCTCACTTACTAAGGGACTTCTGAATACATACACTTGGGCCCTCAGTCACAACGCCACATGCCCAGGGATCACATGGGCACAAGGATGTGTAGGGTCCCAGGTATGAAAGTATGGCCCCAGGCATTCTTCGTCCCATAACCAACCTTCCTAGAATCCTGTGCTGGTGGAGTATGTGCAAACATCTCAGAGAGTAGAACAAGTCCCAGTGCAGCCAGAGGGCAGGACACAGGCTAAGATTGAAAGTCATCTCTTTTTATTATACCTTTCAACAAAATATTAAGGAAATAATGGTCCCCATAGGAAAGGAAACGGACCCTCCACTGTGCATGCCTTCACGCATTGTCGCTTTCATTTTAAAATCTCGGAATAACAAAGGTCAGTTCAGAGCCTACCACGTTTACGTGCATCTCGACTTTCCCTCCCCCTAACTCGCCTCTTTATGGGACCTGCAGAATCAATATTGACATATACACATGCAGCACAACAGCTTTTGGAAAGAGTCAACATCGGAAGGCAAATACAAGAATGAAGTCACCTGGGCAAGGCCAAGAGGGGAAATTAAGGGGCAGAAGCGTAGGGGTTTCCATTTCACCTGGTGTGTAACTGTTACCCACGGTGTTGTGGGGGAAGAGGACCCAGAAGGGAATGACTGTAGCACACCATAAAACACATCTCTCTAGCTTAGAATCAAGGTCCCCATCAGGAATGTATCCTGGTCTCCTTCCACCCACATCTTTCTGCCCCCCATCTAAGCTCAGATTTCTACCAAGAACAGGAGAATGCTTTTCTTTAAGAAATAATGTTGTCGTATTTCAATAACGGACCAAATGTTTGGACTGTTTGCAAAACTCTTGGCATCGAAACACAATTTAGTTTCCTTAGGAAAACCCTCACATCCCCATCACGTGGGAATCTGGCACAGCTGAGCACCCAGCCTTCAGTCTATGGCGTCCCAGCGTCTTCCCTTGGAAAAGAGCCACGGCAAAACTAGCAAGTTACCTGTTGGTGTGGGTGCAGACCAGCACTCGCGTGTTGGGCTGCTTGATGATTTCCCTGGTGGCCATGGCCAAGGTGAAGGTCTTCCCTGTGCCGAAAGGCCCATAGATCAGAAGAGGAGGGACCTGCCTGGTGCTGGTGGCCTGGCCGGTGATGAAGGAGATGGCCTGCATCTGCTTCTTGTTCCCGCTCAGCGGTAGTGTGGGGGAGTGAGGGACGGAACAGGCTGCAACGTCGGGCAGGATCAGCCGCTCGTCCAGCAGCTGGTCCACCGCGTAGTGCCACAGCCGGAACTGCAGCCGGTCGATCTGGAACTGGATCTCCACTTGGCGGGAGGTGTCCTGCTGGAAGCCAAGCTCGGAGCAGCATCTCTTGGGGACGAGGAGCCAGATGCTCTTCTCCGTGATGGCCTTGCTTTCCACCTTGACCTCGAACACCCGGTTGTCCGTGGGCGGGTCAGGTGCCAGGAAAGCGGTGCTCACAGATCGGCTCAGCAGGTACCCCTCGTTGGTGTCTGGCGTTAGGGCACAAGGGGTCAGCACTTCAGCAAAGAGCTCACCAGGGAGGGCAAACTTCATCCCCATGGACAGGGTCTGCAGCATCGGGGTCAGGGAGACGGTGACCTGCAGGTTGAGCCTGAGACGAAGAAGGCACCAGAGCTAACAGTGCTGACTGCACACGTCAATTCATCAGCAATATTCCCCCCTACGTGGGAGGGAACTGCCTGCATCACGAGGATCCCCTCCCGATTCCCCACCTCTTCACCCCACCCTCTCTCCCCCAAGAGGGCCGGTGCCCTGGTGACAAGACTCTCTCTGTGCTCCCCTAGATCAACCAGAGATCACGCTGAGCAGCGTTTTTAAATTGTTTAAAATGACAGCATGCAGACTTGCGGCGCCTGCGGGAGCAGCTGCTTTGGAGACTTGGTCACGTCACTTACTGAAAAGTTACACTTAAAGAACGGCAGTTTGGCAAACAGGTTGTCAATCCCCGAGAAACTCAACAGCACTAAACTCCTACGGGACACCTTCAAAACAAGGCTTAGAGAGCTGCCTGCCTACGTAACTCCTGCAGGTTGCTGGTAAGGAGAGCTACACCCTAGGCGCCCATCTACCCTACATCGAGCTGGTGCAACAAGGAGCATAGACGTCCCAGGCGCATCCACTTCCTTCAGGGTAGGCTCCTCGTGGTGGGTCTGGTGAAGTGCACAGCACAGCTCCCTTTGTTTCTCCCCAAGTGGCAGCACTGAAAACCTCCACCCACGGCGGGCTAGTGCTCAGCACAAACCAGAGCCCGGCGGGAGCCAAGACGTGGAATGCACAGCTGAGCGTTCGCCAGCCATACCAGCTGGGGCTCTCTGGAGACTCAGGGCAGGAGATTTTTGCCTTGCTGCTTGAGATGGAACAGGGGAGAGTGACCAACCATTGCACTCCAGAGGAAGGCAGGCCCCTGAAGAGGCCATTCCCTTCCCGTTCCCCTCCCACAGCTCGATTTGCCTTCTTCCCGTCACAGACATTTCTCCTCCTCTAACCCCTCTACTTACCTCAGTGACCCCATCTCTTGACCTCCCTTGGGTCCCTCTCATCCCCTCCCTTATTCTTCTCCGTAACCTCTCCTTCCCCTCACAATACAAACATGCTCTAGTCTCTCCCCTCTTAAAAAGCCCTCCCTCGACCCCACTGCTCTCTCCAACTACTGCCCCATCTCCCTTTCGTCTCGAGCTTGGACACACTGTCTACAACTGCTGGCTGGCGTTCCTCTCCTCAGGTTCCAGCCTAGACTCTCTGCAAGCCGGCTTCCGCCCCATGCACTCCATGAAAACTGCTCTTGACAAAGTCTCTACTGACCAATTCCTAGCCAAATCTCAGAGCCAGCTCTCCATCCTCATCCTCCTCATCCTGTCAGCCTCCTTCAACACAGTTGTGAGGGAAAATTTAGCAGGGTACACTTTAGTCAAGGCCCTGAGTTACTTGCAGGCCTTAAACGAAGATCCTGCTTGCTTCCGTGTGTCAAGGGGTAGAAAGAGTCACAGTGAAAAAGTCCCCAAGCAGCACAATTTGTAATTTTCCAGGCTTATGAAATATATAACCGCAACAGTTGTGTTAAAAAGGTCGCTGATCGCAAAAGAACAGACAGTGAGTAACAGGAGGGGCCTAGAGGGGGAGACGCTTGTTTTTGCTTTTGGCCTGTATTAATTTTGCAATGTATTCCAAATAAGGTAATTAATACGGAAGTATGTGTAATTTGTCTGTGGTTTTAACCTTTATAAGCTGGTTAACGTTTAAGGCGGGCAGAGCAGCTTGCCACCTTGCATGGGGCTATGCTGACTCTCCTTGCATATACGCTCGCATAAAATAAAGGAGCCTCCCTTGGCTTCCGGGACTTTTCCTCTCCTGGTTCTCCTCCTATCTCTCCAATCATTCGGCCACTGTTTCCTTCAGAGGACTCTACACTCTATCTCTGGGTAATCTCATCTGCAAACCCAAATTCAACTGCCATCTCTACTAACCCACAGATCTACCTCTGTCCTCTGGACCTGTCGGATTCTGTCCATACTAAAGTCGCCACCGGTCTCTCTGACTTCTTCTGGATGTCCAGTCATCAGCTCACGCTCAACAGGGCTAAAGCAGAGCTCTTCATCTTCCCCCCGACCTGCCTGCTACTTCCTTTTCCGATCTGTGTGGGCAACACCACCATCCTGCCTGTCACTCAGGCCCGTAACCTGGGTATCAGCTTTCATTCAGCCCTCTCTCTAGGTCCACATCCAGGTTATGTCTAAATCTTACAGACTCTCGCTGCAGAAAATCTCTAAGATACAGCCCTTGCTGTCCATCCACATGCCTAAAAGTCTCATCCTCTCACACTGCAACAACCTTCTCTCCAGCCTTAACAAATGCAGCCTGGCCCCCCGCATATCCATTCAGAAAGCTGCGGCAAAGATCATTCTTCTTGCCTTGCCGATGTCCCCTCTCTCTTTACGTCCCTCCACTGACTCCCTGCTTCTGTATCGCAGCAAACATATGCCGCTTGCCTTCACTTTCTAGGCCTTTCACAGCCTACCCCCGCCCCATCAGCTCACTCACTATCCTGATGTTGCTCCCAACTGTGATCAGCCCATGACGCCAGCCTCCAAACACGCACTCGTTAAATTTTCATGCAAGCGCCTTTGTGCTTTCTCCAGTGCTCCCCATAAACAGCGGCAAAGCCACCTCCTTATCCACCTTCAAATCCCCCCTTCAAACTCTCCTTTCTGTGCACCTGCCAAAAACCGGTCAGTGGTTAGGCTGCTGGTGCGCGGAGACGCTGACCAACAGCGTCTCACTGTTTCCTAGTGCTCCCCTCCATCTGTGGTCTCCTGGCTTGTGCTTCAATTGCAAGCTCTGTGGGGCCGGGGCCGTCTTTGTTCTGTGTTTGTACAGCCCCTAGCACAATGGGTCCCAGTCCATGCCTGGGCTCCGAGATGCTACAGTAATACAAAGAACAAATACATAATAGTTGTGGAGAGTGGAGGCTCCCTACCTCCGCCCCTTGCCCTGTTTACACCCCACAGAGCAGAATCTAGCCCTATATTATCATTCTCTTTCCTGTTCCACACGTCACCTTCCATGACAGCGCCCCACTTCTCTGTGACGGCTGCAGGTCAGACCTGTCCCTTGGGACCATTCCTGCACAATAGGCACGGGGGGAATACGGGGACTAGACTTGAAATAGCACCAGGGACCAAGGGACAGAATTAGCATTGGCACTGGGACCACTGCAGATAGAAGGAAGGCAGGCCCCTGAAGAGGATGAGTCCTTCACCCTTCCGGATCTGCCACTACTGCCGGGACACTTACTTGTCAATCAGGGTCTGCTCCGCTTCCTCCTCTCGGAACAGGAAGTCGTGCATCCTCTCCCTGTAGTTGAGGCGGGTGATGGGCGTGGTCGCGGTGCTGCCGGGCCGGAATTCCAGGGAGAGCGCTGGCGCTTTGTACCTGGCTAGCAGGTCCACCTCGTCACTGGTCATCTCCACGCTGGGAACGATCACCCGGTTGCCGCTGTGCCAGCGCTGAAAGTTCACAAAGCGGCTGCCCTCCGTGCCAGCCGGGACGTGCCGGGGGAGCTCCCGCTTGCCGATCTTGGCCTGGATTTTCCGCACCAGGACGGGGCGGCTGCCGAAGTCAAAGACAACCCACTGCTCATAGACTCCGAACGTGCAGCACTCCATGCAGACCTCCACCAGGCACGAGAGCGGCGGTGACGGCAGCGCCTTTAACCGCTCCCCCCGGATGTAGGTGAGGCCCCGCGGGAACCCGTCCCCTGCTAGGAAGAAGGTGGCTCCGGGATCTCTCTTCAGTAACGCCACGTGCCTCAGAGGCATCTGCCAGTTAGAAGGGAACAGAATACCCGGTGAAGAGAAGCTCCCTGCATGAGACCCACCATCTGGCCACCCCCTCTGCGAAAGCCCAATAAAACTAAATAGGGAATGAGGTTTTCCCCCGCCCAGTCACCCTATGGAATGCCATAGCAGGGAGAGAATTCCTACTTGAATCTACAAAATGGCCCCATTCCCTCTTCAGTTCTAGAGGGGTTTAGAGTGATTCCTAAGGACCTCTGTGGGGTTTCATCCCTATTAACCTCTTAAGGAATTTTCCATAGAGTGTCAGTCCTGGGACCTAGCAAAGAGCAAGCAAAGGGAGCCAGAGGTGGAACGAGCAAGACGAGATCCCTCCCTGGCCACATTCCCTCCCCACAGGCCATGCAGGCGTAAGAACGTTTTATTTTGTCCTGAGCACCACAGCAGGCAGTAACGGGGCTCGGTCAGCACAGCCAGACCCACCTGCCTGATAAATGCTCGGCCCATCCCCAGCCCTGCTTTCAGAGCCCCGGCCCAACACAACCCAGGTCACAACTGTAACACCTCCGGATAGGAGCTCTCTCCCCTCCTCTCTGCTCAGCAGGCCCCAGGGCGCCAGGAACAGATCCTCATCTGCATGCCCCAACCTCCTCCCACTCCTTAACCATGCAAAGACTCTCTCCAGCAGCCCCTCAGGGGCGGAAGGCGATTATCTACTGGCGGGAAGAGCGGACTATGTGGGGGGACAGAGCTGGTTTCAAACCTCTGGACTTTCTTTACAGAGAATCCGATTTACCTGGGAGTGAACTTTGAACTTCCACCAGTATCGCATCTTCCTGTCCTCTGAATGCACCCGCATGGGCTGCTCGCAGGTAACCACGACGCCATCAACCTGCTCAGAAAGCTGATGGACAGGAGACAAGAAGAGCCAGGTGTTTCACCTTGCGATCGCACACCCACAGCGCCTGTCAGTAAGCCCCAGCGCGGTCTGCTGTAGCAGGGCAGCCGAAAGGGCAGGGCGAGGGATTCGAGCCCCAGTGCTTCTCACCAGCGGAGCCAGCGAGGGCGTGGAAAGGTGGAAGGACACCCAGCAGAGCAGGACAGCCTGATGCACAGGGTGTGTTCTTTAACAGGCCTACTCCTTCCTCAGAGGAGCCTGGGAAATAGGCAGCGCGGGGCGCGCGGGGGGGGCAGGGGCAGCACACACATTCAAGATTAAGTCTCAAATACATTTTTAAGATCTAATTTACATTTCACCATTTATCCCCTTCAGTTGCTTTCTGCCTCTCTCATGGTCTACAATGAAAATGGTCTGAACTCGTTATTTTCAGGTTCATTTCTAGTCCACTTTGCTTCCAGGCTCACATGCATTAGCCCCAGGGGTGCACACCCTGCAAGGGAAGCCTTATTTCAGATCAGGCCCCGGGGGTGATCGGCCCATACTGCTGATGCAGGTGGAGAGCTATGGGGATGCCTCTGAAAACACCCCCTGCACACGAGGCAGCCAGGAACTCCTGCACGCAGCCAGCCAGGGCAGATGCAGGGATTTTGCATGTGTTAATGCTGCCGCCAGGTTTTCGCAAGGCCCTTTATCGGGATTCAGCTTTAAGCAAACTCAAAACCCTTTACATATTACATATAAGGAGATATACCTATCTCCTAGAACTGGAAGGGACCTTGAAAGGTCATCGAGTCCAGTCCCCTGCCTTCACTAGCAGGACCAATTTTTTGCCCCAGATCCCTAAATGGCCCCCTCAAGGATTGAACTCACAACCCTGGGTTTAGCAGGCCAATGCTCAAACCACTGAGCGATCCCTCCCCACTTCCAATCAGCCGGATCATCCCGGTGCCCCGCAGCCAGCAGATGGTGACGTACAATGAACACCTCGTTGCGGCACTCCTTGTACTCGGCAATGAGACGGTCCTGGTAGGAGAGGAGCCCGTCTCTCTTGGCAGATTTCTTGTTCCTCTCGGCAGCCTTCGCGCGCTGGATCCACTCCTGCAGCTCCTCTACGGAATGGGCCTTGGTGCACCGTTCGCCATATTCGCAGATGTCCCCTCTGGGGGGGGGGGGGGGAACAAATGCCACATGCAAAGCAAAGCACACAGGTTACTCTGAACAGCCTGAGACTGCGTGGGGAATGAGGCGCACGCGCAGCCTCCTGCACCTGGACAAGGATTATCTGGGGATTCCTAGCAGGCCGCAGAACTGGGACCAGCAGTGCCCCACTGGTGGTAACCAGTCAAACATTTTGTCTTCTGTCATCAGCGCAACTTGCTCTGGCCAGAGTTGGCTGACGTGGCTGTAACACCACCTGCGCCCTGCGTGCACTGTCGCTCCCCCCATTGCCAGCCCACCCGGTGCTGCACCAGGGCGGAGTTATAGGTCCCGACTACCCAGAGATGCCCCAGGCAGGTTCTTCACCCTTTTCTCTGGAGGTCAACAAGAGCCCAGGCCCAGGAGTAACTTGAAAATTAACTTCCCCCAAACTTCCCCCCTTGTATCCTCCCTGTCCTAATAAGGAACCACCCCAAGCTGGATCCTGCTTCATTTTACCCTGCTAGGAGACCATACACCCCAAGTCCCTGCTTGGTTCAGGGAAGAGATTTTTAACCCTTTCTCCTCCAAATACGGGGCAGGTTCTGTACACACGAGAACGGTCACACCCCAAAGGGACGCCAAACATTAGGCCAGCTGATTGTCTCTCTAGACGGATGATCTAGACTCAAGTCATCGGCCCGCTGTGCCCCCTTTGCAGGGACCCATGCAGTTTGCTCATCGCCTGCTAGGCAAGGCTGGCTGCGCAAGGCTGCCCCCTACCTGTTGCACAGTGTGAATGTGGTCAGCCCATAGGGAGGTGTGCGGTGATCCCACTGGATCATGGTGTCGGCCGAGACCATCTGCGCGTGCTCCACCAGGGAGCAGTGGTTCTCGAAGCTCTCCTGGGAGCTGAAGGTCACCAAGCAGGCCCGGCAGTAGAACTGGACTTGGGGCTGCCCTGGCTTGTCGCCGTTCTCGCTGCCCGTCGCCACGGCCGGCAGCAGGCCCGAGCGCACCAGGCCGCGCTTCTGCTCAGCCTCCCACACCGCCATCTCCACCTCGCTGTGCGCGTAGTTACACCGCTGGGCCCCGTGCTTGCACGGGTTGCCTCTGGAGACGAACAGGCAGTAGCGGAGCTGCGACATGAACTCCGGCCACGGCCTGATTGCCGTGTACTGCTTCTTCCTCCTCCCGTCGGTAACCACGTGGACCAGGAGAGCTTTCCCAGCCCCGTGCTCCTCACAGAGCCCAGCCAGCCCCCCGGAGGATATTCTCTGGGGACTTTGGTAAAAGCAGAGTTTGCAGATCTCCTGGAACTGTCCCCCAAACTCACTCCGGATTTCCCCTGCGGCGCTGGGTGCTTCCTGGCTTGGGAGGCCTTTTGTACTGCCTGCCGTCTGTGCCTGGAGCACCATGGCTTTCAGCACACGCCGCTCCAGTTTGTTCTCTCTCTCGAAGTTCCACACCATCGCCTCCTCCTTGCTGGTGGCAAAGGTGCACTGGTTCCGGTGCCTGTTGCACCCTGAGCCGGGGGAGTAGTATCTGCAGACCTCGTAACGTGCTGGGTTTGGGAAGCCCGGCCTCCTGCCCACCTTCTTCCATAGCTGGCTCCTCTTGCTTCTGCACCGGGCCAGGAGGATCTCATGCATGCAGCGATGCTCCACCTCTCTCCGCCCGTAGGTGCTCTCGTTCTCCCTCACACTGCACTTGGAGCACACCAGGCACAGCTCCAGCCGCTTCTGCAGGCCGTCCAGCAGCAGGGGGACGAGGCCGTTAACGGCAGGCATTTTCCCCAGCGGCCAAGTGAAAACAGCCACAAATCTCTAAAAGCAGGTCAGATGCTCAGGAAGGCTCCAAGGAGCAGGCAGGGTCCTAGCTCAGTGCGCCCTTCCTGGCCATCCACGCAAGTTTAAAAGCAACTTTAAAAACCTAGAGAGAAAACAAACAAACAAACAAACAAGTGAGGTATAAGAGAAATTAGCCTCTCTCTCTGCTGTGTACACTTTGAGGTATTAAACTAACCCATCCCAGCGCCTCAATTTCCTGAAGTGAGCAAGGAAATATGCATCATCTTGGCCACAGCAAAACCAAACAAAACCACCCACTCAGCACTTGGTCAGATTCTTGTGAAACCAGAATCTTGCTGTTAGGGCATTAACTCTGCCAGACTGCTGCCCCACTGGGGTGGGGTGGGGGTGGGGTGGGGGGGGGGGGGGGTTGTCCTGCAGGACATGTACCACAGTCCTACAAAAGAGACCGAAGGGCCCCTTCATTCAGTGACTGCTGCCTCCAGCCCATCGGTGAACCCGCTCCGCACAGCACTTTCCCTAGCAAGTTACAGACATTCAAGGCATGGCTCCCAGCCTCCCTTACTGGATGGCCGTGTGGGGCCCTCCCCGTGACCAACTTGCTGCCATCTCTGCAGCCTCGCTGTCCCGTCCTGCGTGGGGCACGTCCTCCTTTCTCTCTCCCTTTTCCATATGTTTTGCTGACTTCCTCCCCCGCCTTTTGTCCTTGCCCTCCCCATTCCCCTACGCACCGGAAGCCTGCATGCGGCTGGGGGCGGCAGAGGAATGATTGGTGCCCCAAGGGCAGATTGAGGAAGCCTGGGCTGGCAGCACTGCAGCCTTAGAGGTCACACGGGAGGCAACAGCACCAAGCTTGGGATGGGGACGGAAGGGGAATGGGGCAGCTCTGAGGTCCTGCAACTTTGCCCACCCACAGTGGCCCTCTCCTCGGTCTGCAACCCCTGAAATCAGCCTGCCCGCTGCTCCTCGGTTTGGGAAACACTGCCCGAATGGAACACCACGGGAGACAGGTATATCCCACTGCAGCCGTCACTGCTGTTCCTTCATTCCACCAGCACCTCTGTGCTTAGCTGCAGCCTAGCTGCCCTCAGCCCCCCCTCAATCTAGGCACTAAGTGCTCAAAGGTTTCCTTTCTGTGCTAACTGCCTCGGGGTCCTGCTGCCTCTTTGTCCCATCAACCCACCCCACCCCGCCATCCTATGGCTTCCACCCAAAGCGAGCTTGACAATCACAGCAGGGATCCTGAACTGCTGCATCCAAGACCTAGATAAGAAGGTGACGGGCGCACCAGCAGAAACGAACAAGATCTAGACAGCCAGCTGAGCAGGCACCCTGCCGGGCTGCTGAGCGCTCAGAGTCCAGCTGTGGGAAAGGTGACTCACTGCTCAGAGCACAGCCCCATGGGTAATGGGTTGGAAGCCTTTTGCAGGCTGTTGCCTGGGCAACCAGTGGCTGGGAGCGTCCCATAAGCGATACTTCAGATCTCAGGAGGAAATTGGAGAATGATGGGGGTTGTGGAGCTGCACTGCTGACAGCATTATGGGGCATGGCTCACAAGGGGAAGGCCCGTCCCCCGCCCACCTTGACCACACGACAAAGCACCTGGGGTAGACAGCTGGTGCAGGGCGAGGCATGTGCCTGTCTCTTAAATCAATCAATCCTCCTGGCACCACAGGCCAGACAAAACCTGAGCTCTATGAGGAAAACCCACATCAATGGCAAAACCCCACATCAATGGCACCTCCAGCCTCTTGTTAGCACCTCAAGGGGTGGACTCTCCAGAGAAAGGGCTGAAGCTATTGCAAAGAATGAAGCCGAGTGCAAGATCTTGCATTCGTTTTATATAGAAGCTTCTCATTGCAAAGCGTTTTCACAAGCAAGGCTCCTTTCACCCACCTCTGGGGTGGAACACAGCAGCTGTTTAACAGCGCACAGAAGAACCAGGCAAAAGTTTGGGATGAGACATAGCCCACCGTCCAACTGAAATTGCAGAGGGATTCAGGTAACAGAATCTACTCATGTTGGAATTTCCCCAGGATACAATGGCCAGCCCCCCCTTACAGATGTTGAAAGCGCCCCAGTATTTTTGATCAAGACCTTCATCTTACCCCTATCCAAATGCCTCTCTAGCACCCTGGCATCAGTTCAGCACTGACTCAGAAGGCAGGCTGTGACCTACAGAAACCCCAGATATCCTGTAGCACTCCAAGGTTTTCCTATCACACACTCATCAGGCCCAATTCTCTTCAGCTTCTAAGATGCAGCGAAATCACAGCCCGGTGCGAGATCATTTACTGAAGCAGAAAGTCGTTAAACTACCCAGCAGAAAGTCGGTGCATCATTTGAATTTCTCCGTTCAGATTCAGTCACCTACGCTGTGTCTAGAAATAAATCACCCCTGACTCATCTCTGTGTGTTTGTTTCAAAACCTTTGCAGACAACACACAGAATTAAACTATCAAATCTCACGCTGGAAGGCTGAACCTACAAGCTGCATGCTGTTATTTAGCAGGGATAGCACCCTGTCTTACTGTACAGGCTTTGTATATTTATCCCTGTAGCCATCTGTTGTCTCCTTAGATGCTGATTGTCAACCCTTTGAAGCAGAGACCATCTTTCTCATCTGCATTCACGCGCCTAGCGCAAGGGGGTCCTGGGCCACAACCAGGACTCCTAGGTGTGATGGCAATACAAGTCACTGTACCTGCCCTATCCCTGAAAAACACACCTAGATACTGCAGAGAAGTGTAAATACGGAGTAAGGCCGTAAAGCAAGGACCTACAGGCCTCAGGCCTGTAGGACAGCTAGCTTAGCACGACTAAACCAAGGCCTAAAGCTTTAAAAGGAGGAACTAACTGATAAACTTCCCTTTTTGCAGTGCGTTCTAAGGAAAAGTTTTAACGGCTGATGAGTTTAACCAAAACGTACATATACTAACTGCAGAAATACCATAGCAACTGACAGACATAAATGCTAGTGATTAGGATGCCATGGGTTAATTAACCTATGGGAATTAGGAACCCCAATATTATTGCGACGTGGAAGTATGTCTAAGGAAAAGAGGCTGAAACCAACGTTGAATATGAGGAGGGTGGAGGAGGTGTTGGTGTATCCCTTCCTATGGGCGGTGGGATGCATTGAAATGCACTAGCCTGATGACTACGCACAGATCACCTGGCCTACTTTGTGGTTCTCCACCAGGAGGATGCGAGTAATGCAGGTGCTGGACATTCTGTATTGGCTCCGTCTCCTTTGCTATATTACAGAGTTCACGATGTTGTCAGTTTCGCGGATATAAAATTTATACCATTGCTAGTCAGAGAACATGGATTGGATTGTTTCTCGTGTGCTCCTCAATTTAATAACAATTTCACTCCTGTACCTGATCTGGAGGCAGCAGCCTCTCAGGCCACCACATGTTAAGTAGAATCAACGCCCATTTACCGATTAGGCTACATAATAAATAATCATACGACTGTTCGGCACCAAGCACAACTCGGCTTTGTTTCCTGGGGGAGCCACTGGACACTGCAGCAACACAGATGTAAAAGAAGAGACGTTGCTTTCCAAGCCGGTGTGGATGGTGGGTTGCAACGAGCACAAGGCTGTTTCTCAGACCATACTGATCAGAAGAAGGATGCGCTTGGGGTTCAGGCAGCAGAACAGGATTTGGGAGATCTGGTTCAAGCCCTGCTCTGACACAGATTCCCTGGGTGACTGTGGGCGAGTGATTTCGCTTCTCCGCGTCTATGGGGATAACAAGACTTTGTTTTTCCCACCCTTTGCCCATCTAGATGCAGAATGCTCCCGACTATCTGGACAGCAGCGGCGACATGAATTTTATTCAGATAATCAGGAGTTCAGGTAACGGAGAGGGCAGGAGCAGGGCTGCAGAGGACTCCCTGCACTGTCACAGGAGCCATTCAGCTGCCGGGAGACCCCCCGCCCCCAGCCCGGGGGCTCTGCTCTCTTATCCAAACCTCCATATGACCCGAATCCCTCCCTTGTCCCCCCCAGAACGGACAGTGCAGAGGTTTGGATAATAGGGCTTTGGAAAATGAGGAGTAATACACTGCAAGCTCTTTGCAGCAGGGACTGTCTCTTCCCAGGTGTATATGCAACACGTAGCACAGAGAGCGCTTGGGGATAGAAATAATAATTCAGAATAGCTCTAATCCTCAGCACCCTTCGCACTGTGGTCCGGTCACTGATCAACCCTCACGCCACCCCTGTAAGGTGAGTAGGTATGATCCTCCTCACCTGTGCTTCAGGGACACCAATGCAGACAGGTTTTGGGATTAGAGCTGAGATTAGTGCCCAGGCATTCCTGGCTTCCCCAGCTGGGTGAAATCCCCTTCAGATGCTGCTTTCCTACCCTGCAGTCATAATCATAACGGGATTAAAGCAGCAGATGGGCTGACCTCCACGGGTTTCTCAGAAATTTGCTCTAGCAGTGCTTAGTCTGCCAGCGGTAACAGCGAGCTACTAGACTAGTCCGTTTCCTGAGCTCCCCAAGGCCAGAACAAGTAACGGCGCTGGGAGTGTCACCAAGCTCCCCGTCCACGCACAGCAAGGAGACATTCCTCCGGGGCACAGGAGAGTGGCGGCTCAGCGTGGGAAAAGCCAAGGAGGGATTAGGAGCATGTGCATGCTTTGGGGCGGGGCTGTCATTTACTGTGTGTGTACAGGGCCCGGCGACCTGGTTAGCCAGGTGCGATCACTACACAAGTGTTAAACAACAGTACGGGGACAGGCTGATGGGGGATGTGCCATGTGGACTGGAGATTTCAGAGAGTTCGATTAGAAAGCCAGAAGGGACAATTCTGAGCCTTTTGTACACCACCGGCCTTTTCCCTGCAATAATTCCCGTTTGAAGCAGAGCAGATCTTTTAGAAAATCCTGCCATCTTGCAGGGGCTGCAGAGCACCATTTAAAGTGTGTGTGTGTTCGTTCCTGCCTCTGGCTGAAATTGGGGTACACCCTGCACTCACCTCACAGCAGCTCCTGTCACTGCTCCAGCCACCGTCCTTCTGTGACACCCCACCCCCATCCTGCCGGATCTCCTGCTCCAAGTTGGGACCAAGAAGTGGCTGGGCCGTGGTCCTCTTGGCTCCACAGCCCATGCAATCTTAATTTAAAAGGGCCAGCGATGGACCATCCCTCACAACACAGCACCATGTGGACAGAGAGCATGCCGAGGCTGTGGGGCTGGACCAGGTGGGAGGAGAGGATTAACATCGTGAGTGCAGAGCTCCAGTGGTCGGGGTATGTGTGGAATGGTCTGATGGGGAAATGGAGCCACATGACCAGGAAGCGAGCTGATGGGAGATCAGATTGGTATAGCGTGGGCAGCAGTACAATATCGATCTCTCCAGTTACCAGAGAACAAAACCCCCCTGACCAGGAAGGACGTTCATCTTGAAACACAGACACCACGTATGGGTCCTTGCAGTAACTCTCCAACAGCCTGCAGTCCCCTTGTTCCCCCGCCCGTCAGTATCTCATTGAGGACGTTCCCCTTCCCCCACCACTGCACCGCCGCTCAGGACAAAGTGCGTTTGGAGAGAAGATCAAGGCAGTTCTGCATTGTTTCATTGGCTGCAAGCTCTAGGGCGGACATGTAGTTAAAAACCTAAAATTTACTCAAGTCTAAATATCAGATAAAACTCTATGCTAGAAATTCGGGATTAAATGCTGCAATGTATTGGCAAGTCAAGCTCCTTTGGGACTCAGCAAAGTTCATTTGGTCCTAGGTCAATCCTTGACTGATGTGGGACCAGCATTTCTGGCTAAAAAAAATGCTGGAAAATAAAAAAATAAAAAAGAGAATCCAAATCTGTGTTGGACAAATGTCTCTGCAGCTCCAGAGACTATCCTGCCTCAGAGGAGCAGCTGCAAGGCTGTGTCTGGGCTCTTCTGGGGCCTCTGGATAACCAGATAACCTGCTGATATGCTAATAGCAAAGCAAAGACAATGCAATAGTGACACAGATCTGGAGTCCCTGAACCCAAGGCAGCTCACTATGATAGGAGGATGCTCAAGGTCTTCTGCCTATTGATTAGCCAATGTTAGAGAAACAAGTCCTACGGCCTGGGAATTCACAGCTTTCCACCAACGGCCAGGCTCACTGAGCCATCAGTTTGCTGCGTCAACCCGCTGCTGCACTTTAAAGATATATCTCATCTGCATCCGCTCTAAGGTCATTCCTAAGAAAAAAGGTGCTTGAGCCTAGTCCAGAGTAATCCTACACACAGGCAAGGCACCTTCCCAGCCTCATTGAGTCCTCGGCCTGCCATCACTGACAGCATCCACCGGGGTTACCTGCGAGCCTTACAACATAACCAGAGATCTGCTGCCCTGCGGCCACACGCAATGCTCCCATTGACCCAGCAAGTCCCTTGTACATAGATCAGGCAATATATGGCTTTCGGGCCTGATTTTCATATTGGTGCACTGAATTGTCTCCTGCAAATCTGGTATGCATGCATCCAACTTGGCTTCCTGGGTGCTCTGGAAATCAGGCCCCACACAATTACCGCAGCAGGCTGGAAAAGGTAAAGCCACAAATCTTCCCATGGGCCAAAATCTTTCCAGATGGAATGCTACCGTTTCAACTGACTTATGCCAAGGATGCATCGGACCCCCATGTCTCAATTTCCCTGCACATAAAGTGAGAATAGCACCACTTCCCTTCCTAGCACGTTGTTAGGGAGTTATTTATTGTTTGTGGCGGCAATCAAGACGTTAAGTGCCAAGTAATATTATTGCTATTATTATTTAACTGAACAAATTGCAGAGTCATGCTGGTAAGCCAAGCGCCAGCTCTTGCCCAAGGCTGTAGGTGCGAGCTAAGAACTGACGAACCCATAGCTGGAAAACAAATCAGCTCACCTGTGATAGGTGTGACTGTATTGTTAGAATTATTTAGTGATTAGACTCTATGAAATGCTTTAAGCTGCTGCACGCATTAATCTCACTTGTGTTGCCGGCACAGAGTGCCCGAGGAAAGCAACAGCGGGGTTCGTTGCCCGGTGTGCTTCGCACCAATGAACACACCAGGGTGAAGAAGCAAACAATGTTTATTTGAGATCTCAAAGCGGTGCAAGGAGACTGGCACGTCTCAGATCAAGCACACAGACACAAACAGTTTTTCTCTTTTTTACTCTAGCTAAGCTCTCCCCTTTCCCCGCCTCCCCCTCCCTTCCCTTATAGCAGTTACATCAAGCTGGTAGCAAATATATTTAAGCAGTTAAGTCAGCTTGGCAGCTACAAGACTAGCTTGTTAGTAACTTTTCTTTGATTTACTATCTCGTCCCTATCCCTCTGAACTGTTACCTCCCCCTAAGCCAGAAACCTGCAGGCCTCATAATCACCGCTTGTTGCCGGTAGGAGCAGTGTTGCAACTGATAACTGGCTGTTACACATTCCAATTTCTGCATCTGGCTTTTGAGGTTGATTAGAGTTTAAACATGGAGGGACTTTGGTTCATTTTAGGCCTAGAGCAGGAAGGGTTATGCACAGTGACACCAACACTTGGGATGTCTATTCCACGCTATAAGGAAATACGAGAGACACAAGATATTACCTCACCCGCCTTGTCTTGCTCTTATCCTGGGACTGACACAGCAACAACTACTCTGCAAATAAGGAGATATGTAAGTTTCAATTTATAACTTTGAAAATGTTTGTTCTGAACTTGTGAACCCAGGCACGGGACTCATTCCCTCACCTGTTCAGGAAGACTCTGAAAAATTAAGTGGGCCATCATAAGACAAAAGAAGAGGAGTACTTGTGGCACCTTAGAGACTAACCAAACAAAAGCTTTGTTAATTGCCCCATCCACTTGTGCTGAAGGCCTCGTCCCAGCCATTTGAAGGCTGGAAGAGGAGAATAAAAACAGCTCACATGATGATTTTTAATCTCTTTGCTGTTTGAACTCTCACAGGGCCAGAGAGACTAGCTCAGTGGTTTTCAACCTTTTTTCATGTGCGGACCCCTCCAAAATTTCAACTGGAGGTGGGGACCCCTTTGGAAATCTTAAGAAATAGTCTGCGGACTGTTGTAAACTGAAACAAGAGATCGCTCAGGGTTATCCCTGGGTCTGCCCCAAAAGACATGTCAAATTGAGAGATCACTGCAATTCTGTCACTCTTAGGAGCTGGATTGCAACTCATTTGTGTGTAGATGTTTGCTTGCTTTCACCTGTAAAGAACTCATTTCTTTTTCCTAGTTAATAACCCTTTAGACAATTTATTACAGGATTGGCTACAGGTGTTGTCTTTGGTGTAAGATCTAGGGCAGGGATTCTCACAACAAATTTTTTGGTGGCATCAGAGTGTGGCCATCAACTCTTGGAGGTGGCCGCTATGACAATTTTTTCCTAAAATACTTAATTAACTTTAGGAAAAAATAAACATGCGCATATACATGTCCAAATCACAGTAATTTATGTATGTAGGGGTTTTCCCACAGACTGAATAATAAAAATAAAGTACAGTTGCCTCTATTTCTTTACTGGATCTAAACAGAATAGAAACACAAATAAGGCGCTTTGCATGTTCTTGTATTTTGTTGTTGTTGTTGCATTTTCTTTTTAGACTTGCTAACTAGTAAGTCTGCGTCTGTGAAAAGTGATAGTTGTACGTTTGTTAATATCACTTTTCACAGATGCAGACTGGTTAGTTATCTGGGAGGCAGTGAAAAGTGATATTAACAAACATACAACTCTCACTTTTCACAACAGATTTACTCAACCCTGGCAAGCCGGGGGACAAATTAAGGCTTGGATGGGGAGATGGGTAGGGAGGCAGCAGGGGCCAGTGAGCCCTGAAGTTGGGAGATGGAGCCCTGCCGTTAGGGGACGGAGCCCACCACTGCGCAGCCAAAGCCCAGAGCCCGAAGTCCCGCGTCCGGAGCCTGCCAGCGCGCGGCCAGAGCCTGCCGCCCACCACCCCAGGGCTGAAGCCAGAAGCCTGAGCCCCATTACCCCCAGGAAGGTGAGGGACTCTCACTGGATGGCTCCAGCAGGAGCAGGGTCATGGAGGAGGGGCCGCTGCTCTCACCCCCACCCCAATTACCGCCCAGGAGGCTGGGACTGCAAGAAAAGCCCCTGGTGGCCACATTTGACAAACGCTGATCTAGGGCACCAACTGATCTGGGGTAAGTGACTGGTCTCTTGGGACTGGGAGCAACCTCACTATCTTGTAGTTTTTGGTGTAAGTGACCATTTATCACCAAGCCCAGCTTGCCTGGTCAACAAGATAGACAGGAGAGCCTAATGGGACGCCTGGGACTCCATGGAAAGACAGTTACAGTGAGCCAGGAGCTCACATTTGTTACTGGGCAGGTGAAATCGAATTACAGAACACACCACCAGCTTGGGGTGTCTGCCCTGTCTTCTGACAGTCTGCCCTGAAGGCTGACGTCGACACTCACGCTTGTGAGTCACTCCAGACAACGCGACACGTGCCCTGGGAGGAAGTATCAGTAACCTGGCACGAAAGAAAACCTCTCCTTGTATCGGGGGCAGGACTCTCTTGTTCGGGTTAGTAACTCCAGAGTCAGTAACGTTCCTCCCGACAGGAGTCACAGGTTTGCTAGAAGTCAAAGGAGGCAACACATTCCCGCTGGCAGGTCTGCTCATCTCAAGGCATCCAGCATTTAGAGAGCCATGACTGGTAGAGGAAAAGGTTTCAATTATGTAGCTCCATTGTTTTAACAGAGCCCCTTTTACTGGATGGTGCATGGAGACTATATTCTTTTAACCAATCATATTTAGGTTCATGGTATACAGCTGATTTACTGCACTGAACAGAAAGCCCTTTGCATGCCCTGTCAAGATGCCAATGGCCCACGTACCTCACAGTTACAACAGTCAGGGAACTCCTCTTCAACAGAGCTTCCATTTGCAGCATAGACAGACTAGGACCATGGCTAAGTAGGCTGAGTCTGCACCAAGGGGCTATGCTGGCCTCAGATGGGAGAGGAGGGTGCTCACTACCTTGCAGGAGGGGGGAGGGATAGCTCAGTGGTTTGAGCATTGGCTGCTAAACCCAGCGTTGTGAGTTCAATCCTTGAGGGGGCCACTTAGGGATCTGGGGCAAAATCAGTACTTGGTCCTGCTTAGGAAGGCAGGGGGCTGGACTTGATGACCTTTCAGGGTCCCTTCCAGCTCTATGAGATAGGTATATCTCCATATATATATGATCAGCGCCTCACCAGATCTATCCCCAGCAGCCTAGCTACCCAGCTGCAAAGGGCTGGGGGTTTCTGGGCCTTTGACGATTTATCCTGAGAGAGGACTGGACTGGGAGTCAGGAGACCTGGGTTCTATCCCCAGCTCTACCACTGACTCAGTGACCTCGGGTAAGTCATGTCTCATCTTGGTGCCTGTGTCCCCTCTGTCAGAGATAACACCTTTGTACAGCGTGTCCATACCCAGGGATGAGAAGCACCAGGTAAGAGCAAGTGCTGTTGTTATAACCAGAGGGCAGCTCAAGGCATGAGGGCTGGGCTACACTACAGAGTTAGGTCAGCCTAACTGTATCGCTCAGGGCTGTGAAAAACTGTGTGCTGTAATTAAGCCCCAACATAGACACTTCTGGGTGGACAGAATTCTTCCGTCAACCTAGCTACCACCGCTCAGAGTGGTGGATTTGCTACAGGGACGGAAGAACCTCTGCTGTCGCTGTAGCATGTGTCTACACTACAGTGCTCTAGTGGTGCAGCTGTGCTACTGTACCGTTACCGTTTCCAGTGTAGACACAGCCTGAGTCTTCAAAGCATTTCAGGCCATGGCAATCCTGTACCATCCGCAGGGCCAGAAAGGGCAGAATGCAATCCATGCCTCTGGAATTCTGCAGCGAGTAGTGGGCTCCTTGTTAATGCAGACTACACAACGCCAAAAGCTGCAGACTCTCGAAAGCGGTCTCCAATTTCTGTTGCCCTTGCTGCAGACTTACCAGGGCCCTGGCTGCAGGGGAAAAGCTCCCAGCAGGAAACATTCCAGAGAGAACCTGTGGAAGTCCTTCTTGGGAGAACACAGGACTCCTACACAGTGCATAAGAGGGGAGAGTTTGGGCATAAAGATAGTGCTGCTGAGAATGCTTCAGCACCAATTGAGTTCAACTGCCCCACTTCACAACAATTAGCATTTCCAAAAGGGGCTAATCAGGGCGGTTGGAGTGGAGCTGAACTGGGTGCTTGGATAATAATTCACACCTCTGAATTTGCTATTGTTTGACTGAAGCATCAGGGCCACACCAGGTCAGCTTCCATCCTGACAGCTCTGCCCCAGTCAGAAGGGCTGGATATGTTCATTGATTTTAAAACTAAAGCTTGGTCTCTTCGACAACAAAAACCAGTAGAAGTTACAGGGTGAATGTACAGGTCCATGGACCTCGGATACTGTATGCTCACCGTGACCACAGTTCAGCGAAGCACTTAGGTCCACGTTCAAACCTGAAACGTGTGTTTAAGTTCCATTGAAGTCAGTGTGAATTAAGGAGATGTTCGAGTGCTTTGCTGAATCAGACCCTATGTTCTCCAGCATGTCTGGCTGGATGCATGGTTCAGGTTCACTCTGCTACCAAGATTTCATCTTGTATTTCCGTCAGGGCCTTTAAAATGATCTAAAGACAGGCCCTTAAATAACAATGACCAGATTTCTTCTAGGGGTGCTGAACTCCCCACTGCATGGAGCTCACTGAGAGTGAAGTTTTCAGCACCTACTGCCTCAAAGTCTGTCTGGTCTCGTGGGTAAGACACGAGACTGGGACTTGAGAGATTTGGGTTCTAGTCCCAGCTATGCCACTGGCCTGCTGGGTGACCTTCACTTTCCCGAGCCTCAGTTTCCCCCTAGAGATAATGATACTGGCCTCCTTTGCAAAGCTATAAAAGTTAGACCTCCTTGTGACGTTATTGACATAATCTGGGACCGTATAGATCATTGTTGCAACCAAGGTCCTGTAGTGGCACGAAATCTGGTATAAAGGGGGTCAAATAAGGTGTCTAAGACAAGGTTATGATGATGCTATCTGTATGCACGTTTCATTTTTGTATTTAAAGTTATAAGTATTGGCTCTATACTATCTGTATTTCAAACTTATGCTGTGCTTCTGGGTGACACCCCAGACAAGTTGGTGTCAGCTCTGCCTAGCCTGCTTGATGGCCCATTAAGGACTATCAGTTATACAACTGACCCATTGAGAGAAGACAGATACACCTTGTGACTCAGCAAGGTACGCAGGAACATGCCTGTGGACAGAACTCTAAGGTTTTTTCTTGCCATGTGCCCGAATGCTTGTCTTTGAAACAAAGAAAGAGACCACATGGCAAGAGACTATAAAAGACTGCTGCAGCTCCTCCATCTTGTCTTCAATCCTGCTTCTTACCTCTGGAGGGACTTTGCTACAAATGGAAGCTCTACACAAAGGACTGATGACCCATCCCAGCTGGGGATGTTCCAGAGACTTGATTTGAACCTGCAGTTTATTCTGTCACTGCTACAAGCCTGAACCAAGAACTTTGCCATGACTGTATGGAATTGATTCCATTTAACCAATTCTAGCTCTCATCTCTATCTTTTTCCTTTTATGAATAAACCTTTAGATTCTAAAGGATTGGCAACAGCATGATTTGTGGGTAAGATCTGATTTGTCTATTGACCTGGCTTGGTCCTTTGGGATCAAGAGAACCTTTTTTTCCCTTTTACTGGGGTATTGGTTTTCATAACCATTCGTCCCCATAACGAGTGGCACTGGGAAACTGGAGTGTCTAAGGGAATTGCTTGTGTGACTCGTGGTTGGCCAGTGGGGTGAGACCAAAGTTCTCTCTGTTTGGCTGGTTTGGTTTGCCTAGAAACCCCAGCCTTGGGCTGCAGCTGCCCTGCTTTAAGCAATTTGTCCTGAATTGGCACTCTCAGTTGGGTCCCACCAGAACCAGCCTCATTACACTCCTCCCCGCCCCCCACCCGCCCCTCACTACAGAGTGGGGAGGGGAAAGGTCTAACTTTAAACACCCAAGCATGAACATTTTGGCCTAAGAGATTAGCTTTTTGTTTTGAAAAGACATTTCTGGCCCTTTGGGCTGTAAAGGGAACTCTCCCAGCTGCAAAGAGATCCAGGGCACTGGGCAGTGTAAAGAGCGGGTCATATGCGATCATCATTGGGACGTATTTTCGCCAAGCCATTGTTTAGGTTGTCATCAATCCGGACTGTTCTAAGCAGTGAGGGGTGCTATCAGAACCCAACCACCAAGAACATTCACTAACCCATCGGCACCCAAGCATTGCAAGCAACATTGTGGATAGTTTTCAAATGCCTCTAAAAGTGCACTCGCCCTTTTGTGGGAGAACACTAGAAAGCATGGCCCTATATTCTAAGCAAGTTCACTGTTGATCTCGGGTTTAGATGCAAGTCACAGATCCCGACATAGAGGAGGCTGGTTTATTACATCCCTTACCAAAGTCAAGCACATACCTGTAGACATTCCTGCCTCATTAGGATTAACAGCTGGGCTTATTTCTCATAGGTTATATTTCCTCCTTGCATGAAGCCCTGCTACACTGAACTGCTCCCTTTGCCACTGCTCCAGCCCTTTTCCCATGCAGCTCATGGAGTCCAATGTGCAATATTCAGCTTGTTCACCTCTACCTCATCCGCTGCTTTAAAAAACCACCACCAAAGAACAACATTTCCTTTAAACTCCAGAACCAGCACACTCTTGGGGTCAGGGCTGTATACATTATGTCTGTACAGCACCTAGCACGAGTCTCCATTCTGGTTCAGGCCTCTAGGTGCTAAGTTAATATGAATAATAAATAACTTACTAGGAAACAGAGATCCCTGAATTTAAGGCACCGCCTCCCACACACGTGTAGAGAAACATATTAGTTGTATTTAAGGGGCCCAATTCTGCTCTTCAGCACACTCTGGCAACTATAATGACAGCCCTGAAAATCCACAGATATCTGCTTTATATCCGCAGATACCCACATCCACGGATGCAGGTATCCACAGGTAATTTTCACAGATTGCGGATCAGATGCGGGTACAAATTTTGCATCCGCACAGGGCTTTAACCATAATTCCAAAGAGGCTGAGAAAAGAATTTGGCCTAGTGTCTTTATAGTTAGGCTTTGCCTTGATTAATTATTTACCAGTGATTCTCTAATGTGTTACTCCAAAGAGAGCCATTAACCCCCTTAATCAGGGGTGAGTTACATGGGTCATAATACCAGATGTGCCCTCCCCATCTCTGCACGCAGGGCTAGTTTAGCACACCTGGTATACCCACAAAACACAGCCCCTTCTCTTTGTGCCACCGTTGATTTCGGTAGTAGCAGCTCACCCCGTCTTTGGGTGCAAACCTCACCTCTACCACACACCCCAGTGACAGATGCATTTCTGGAACTCCACAGTCTCATCTAGACTCCTGCTCCCCGTGAAATCCTGATGCAAGCAGTCAGGGTTTTCACTTCCTGGCAGAGCGTCCGTGTAGTTTGTGAGGCCACCACACACACAAAACCTACTTCTCTTTTGTTTCTAAGAACTTAAAAGAGGTGGCTGAAAAATAAACCCAGATATTAAGTGTAATAAGTCAGTTGGATCTGACAGGACCCCAAAACTACAAGTAACCAGTTGAGACAGAAAGTGTCACACATCATTTCGTAGTGTAGACATACCCTAAGAGGCTCCTACACTGGGGTGTTATTGCACCATATCCTATGGGTGCAAATGCCTAGCACAGACACCAGCGCTAGCTACTTTTCATACCAGTGCAGCCAGCCTAGACCAGGGGTTCGTACCCGCCTGCCTACGGCAGTACCCAACCCCAGCCCACCCTGGGCAAACCCTACCATCGCTTCCCGTGTGCCTGGCACACGAACTGCTAACTTCGCTGGGACAGTGTAGACAGGCGGCTGCACCGAGTCCAGGCTTCGCTGCTGACCAAAACAAACAAACAACCTCCCCCACTCCTGCAGGGCCTCCCCCTCCAGCCACACGGGAAGGTTTCAGGGCCGCATCTAACTCGTGACCCCTCCGGCACCAGCCCGCTGGGGAAACAGACCACAAACTTCCTCCAAGTTCCCGCAGCTGGCCCGGCTCTGGGGACAGCCCCGCCCGGGCGCCAATGAACGCCCGCGGTCGCTTCTCGCGTCCCCATCCCACGTCGCCCCGGAGAAGGGACCCCGCGGGCTGGGGATGCAGGTGTCGGCCACAAACAGGGGCGCCGCTTCCCCGTGCCCCCAACACCGCCCCACTCAGGGAACACCCACGCGGGTCAGCCGGTCCCGGGTGGGAATTCCGCGGGGGGCAGCGGTGACCCCGCCGGGCTGGCCCGGGCAGGGGGCGGCGGAAAAGCGAGACAGGCTCGGCTCGGCTCGGCTCCCCCCGCTGGGACTTTGCAAACTCCCCTGCCCGGGGTCCCCGAGCCGTGCCCGGCGCGCCCCGCTTCTTACCCCGGCGGCCGCATGGAAGGAAGGAAACTTTGTGTCCCTCTGCCCGGCTGCGCTCCGGCTGCTGCCGCCCGGCGCTGGCGGGTCCTGGCCCGCGGGCTGCGACGGCTGAGCTGGGGCTGACTCCGTCCAGCGCCCTATAAGCCGGGCTGCGCCGCGATCGGTTTCGTTTCTGGGCCCTCGCTGCATTCAAACCTATGGCAGCGCCTCGCGGAAATTACATCACCGCAGCCCCGTGGGAGCCCGGCCGGCCCCCTCCAGCCCGGGGGGCAGAGCCAACCCCGCCCCCTGCATACACCGCCCCCCAGCCCCGCCCCCTGCATGCACAGCCCCACCCCCTGCATACACCGCCCCCTGCATGCACCGCCCCCCCTCCAGCCCCGCCCCCTGCATGCACAGCACCGCCCCCTGCATGCACCGCCCCCCCCTCCAGCCCCGCCCCCTGCATACACCGTCCACCCAGCACCGCCCCCTGCATGCACCGTCCCCCCAGCCCCGCCCCTGCATACACCGTCCCCCCCAGCACCGCCCCCTGCATGCACAGCCATGCCCCCTGCATACACCATCCCCTGCATACACCGCCCCCCCAGCACCACCCCCTGCATGCACAGCCACGCCCCTGCATGCACCACCCCCTGCATGCACAGCCATGCCCCCTGCATGCACCGTCCCCCCAGCACCGCCCCCTGCATACCACAGCAACCCCCCCCGCACCTCCCTCCAGCCCAGAGGGCAGAGCCAGCCCCGCCCCCTGCATGCACAGCCCCCCTCTCCATGCCCAGGGAAGGGACAAAACCAGCACCACCCTCTGCATACACAGCCACTCTCCACCTGTCTCCAGCCCACTCCACTCCATTCCATGCTGACTACCCCCATCTCCTTTCCAGCCTAGGGTGAGGCTAAGTCAGAGCCAGCACCACCCAGTCTCCTGCATGAGCAGCCCTCCTGTTCCTCCTTCCCTCCTGCATCCAACCCATTGCTCCAGGCAGCTTCTTCCCTTCCCCCTTCTCTTTACCGCTGCCCTCCTTGCCTTTCCATCAAAAATAACCTGGCCCTGAGGGGGCAGAAAACACCCAACTTGCTGCATCCCCACAGTCCCTGCATAGGCACTGCCCCCCCCACAGAGCTGAGCGTCCTGCCTAGCCAGAGCTCCCCCACGCCCTGAACTGAAGCACCGAGCAGGTATAATTAGGGTGACCAGATGTCCCGATTTTTTAGGGACAGTCCCGACTTTTGGGTCTTTTTCTTATATAGGCTCCTATTACCCCCCACCCCCTGTCCCGATTTTTCACACTTGCTGTCTGGTCACCCTAGGTATAATGCCTGGGCTGGCTTACAGGGAATGGAATCCAGGACCCCTGCCACTGCCAGCTTGTTACAAATGGTCCCTGGGGTCCAGAACTTGGGCTCCTGGGTGGTAAGTTAGATCCACAGATTCCAAGGCCAGAAGGGTTCAGTGGGATCAGTCTGACCACCTGCATAATACAGGCCATAGACCCTCCCTGAACTAATTCCTGTTGCCCTAGAGCAGATCCAATCTTGATCGAACAATGGCCAGTGCTAGAGAATCCATCACAACCCGTGGTGAGTTGGTCCAGTGGTTAATTACCCTCACTGTTCAAATGCTGTACCTTATTTCCAGTCTGAATTTGTCTCGCTTCCACTTCCAGCCATTGGATCTTGTCAAAATCTTTGTCTACTAGAGCGAAGAGCCCACTGTTAAATATTGGTTCCCTATGTAGGTGCTTACGGACTGTGATTAAGCCAGCCCTTAATCTTCGGTCTTTGTTAAACGAAATAGATTGAGCTCCTTCAGTCTATCACTTTAAGGCAAGTTTTCCTTAAAACGTGACATACCTTGACTTTAGCAAAGCTTTTGATACGGTCTCCCACAGTATTCTTGCCAGCAAGTTAAAGAAGTATGGATTGGATGAATGGACTATAAAGTGGATAGAAAGCTAGATCGTCGGGCTCAACAGGTAGTGATCAACGGCTCGATGTCTAGTTGGCAGCCGGTATCAAGTGGAGTGCCACAGGGGTTGGTCCTGGGGCCGGTTTTGTTCAACATAGATTAATAGATTCTAGGGCTGGAAGGGACCTTGAGAGGTCATCGAGTCCAGTCCCTTGCCCTCATGGCCATCTTCATTAATGATCTGGATGATGGGATGGATTGCACCCTCAGCAAGTTCAGGGATGACTCTAAGTGAGGAGGAGAGGTAGATATGCTGGAGGGTAGGGATAGGGTCCAGAGTGACCTAGACAAATTGGAGAATTGGGCCAAAAGAAATCTGATGAGGTTCAACACGGACAAGTGCAGAGTCCTGCACTTAGGAAGGAAGAATCCCATGCACTGCTACAGGCTGGGGACCAACCGGCTAAGCAGCAGTTCTGCAGAAAAGGACCTGGGGATTACAGTGGACGAGAAGCTGGATATGAGTCAACAGTGCGCCCTTGTTGCCAAGAAGGCCAACGGCATATTGCGCTGCATTAGTAGGAGCATTGCCAGCAGATCGAGGGAAGTGATTATTCCCCTCTATTCAGCACTGGTGAGACCACATCTGGAGTATTGTGTCCAGTTTTGGGCTCCCCACTATAGAAAGGATGTGAACAAATTGGAGAGAGTCCAGCAGAGGGCAACAAAATGATTAGGGGGCTGGGGCACATGACTTACGAGGAGAGGCTGAGGGAACTGAGCTTGTTTAGTCTGCAGAAGAGAAGAGTGAGGGGGGATTTGATAGCAGCCTTCAGCTACCTGAAGTGGGGTTCCAAAGAGGATGGAGCTCGGCTGTTCTCAATGGCGGCAGATGACAGAACAAGGAGTAATGGTCTCAAGTTGCAGTGGGGGAGGTCTAGACTGGATAATAGGAAAAACTGTTTCACTAGGAGGGTGGTGAAGCTGGTAGGAGTCAGGGTGTGGCTGCCTGGTTGCAGTACACACAGACATAGCTGGGAGTGATTTACATGCTGGAAACGGTTTGTGAGCAGTCCGGGCTGGAGGCTACAGCATCAAAGGCATTGCAAAGGGCACCCCAGGTACAGGGCAGGGGTGACACAACTACTCATTGGTCCGGATTGTACCCTAGTATGCCATTGGGTGTCAATTGAGTTTGTATCATTTTAATTTCTTAATCAAAATGTTGTGTGTCACCAAGTCAAATGCCTTACAGCAGTCTAAGTATATTACATCAACGCTATTACCTTACCTTGTAATCTCATAACAAAAATCACGTTAGCTGACTAGATCTATTTTCCATAAGCCATGTTGAATGGCATTAGTTATATTACTTATAATTAATTTTTATCAATCGAGTCCCATATCAGCCATTCCATTACTTTGTCCAGGATCAATGTCAGACTAACAGGCCTATAATTGCCTGAGTTGTCCCTTGTACCCTTTTTAAATACTGGCACAACATACCTTTCTTCCAGTCTGGTGAAACTTCCCCAGTGTTCCAAGACTTCATGAAAATCAACATTCATGGTCCAAAGAGCTCCTCAGCCAGCTCTTTTAACTTTCTTGGATGTAAGTTATTCAGACCTGCTGATTTTAAAATGTCTAGTAGTTGCTGTTTAACATCCACCTGAGTTCCTGTTGGAATGGAAAGTAGTTCATTTTCATCAATTATGACTAAATCATCTAGCTTTTTCCCAAGCACAGAACAGAAATATTTATTGATCACTTCTGCTTTTTCTGCATTAGTACTGAACATTCTACCATTTCCATCTAATAGTGGACCAATACCATTGTTATGATTCCTTTTGTTCCTAATATACTTAAAAACTTATTTTTATTGTCCGTAACTGCTGATGATTGAGTTCTTCTGTCCTTTTGCTTCCCTTATCAATTTTTTACAATTCAGAGCTTCTGATTTAAATTAATTGCTTTCACCTTCCCCTTTCTTCCAGTTGTTTTATATATATATATATATATATATATATACACACACACACACATATATATATATGCTTCCACTGTCCTTCTAAGTCAGGTTGGTTTTTTTTAAACCAGTATGGCTTTCTTCTTTCTCAGTTGTGGCTTTTTGAGCATCTAGTAAAATGTTCTGAAATGGTTCCCAATTATCAATCACATTTTTCAGTTCAAATTCTTTTTCTCAACTGCTTTGGCTCATAATTGTTTTCAGCTTTGTTAAATTGACCCTTTTGAAGCACCAAGTATATATATCACTGGTTTGGACTTTATTCTGTTTGCACAGAACACATGTGATCAAGTCATGTTCACGTGTACCTAAGCTACCATTAATTTGTAGTTGTATGATCAGTTCCTTTTAATCTGTCAAGAGACATCTAATATATAAAATCTATAATATTGAGAAAATCTGAGGATGTTTTGTTCTGGCAGCATGAGACCAGTAGCATGTGTCACTCAGACTGAAGCCCCCCAAAATAATGCAGCGTTTTCCCCCCTACACACTATAGATAGGCTCATAAGGAGCCAGTCATCCTGTTCTCTAATATGATTTGGTGGTCTGTAGTGGATGCCAACTAATACCCCATCTTGTGATTTATCTATTGGGACATTGATCCATAAGCAGTCAAGATCATTTGCTCCCAAGTTATAAGTGACTCAGAAAAGGTAATGCCATTTTGACATAGAATGCCACTCCCACTCCCCTTTTGAAGATGACTCTTCCTAGCAGGTTTCAGTAATACCAACTAGATCAAATTTATGCTCATAAATATGCAATTCCAATTCCTCTTGTTTATTACCCAGGCTCCTAGCATCAGGCCGGCCGACAGGGGGATCAAATGGGGCAATTGCCCAGGGGCCCAGGTGATTTAAAAGGGCCGCTCCGGGCACCGCTCCAGGGCACTGCTCTGGGGCACTGCGAAACTGCTCCAGGCACTGCGCTTTGGGGGGCACCGCGGGCTGGCATGGGCGGTGCCGGAAGTGACAGATTCGTCATTTCCGCCCTGGGCCACGCCCCCCCCAGGGATGGCCCTGGCCCCCGGAATTTCTGTCTGCCTAGGATTGGTGTATAGGCAACTTAAGAATTTCTTCTCTTCACCTATTTTGGTGTCTTGATTAATTTTGTTTGTAATATCTTGATTTTGTTGTAAAGAATGCTTTTTTGTTCCCTCTTTTCACCCTCTCCTTTTGTTACTAGTTTAACACCCTCCTGTCTAATCCTACAGCCTCTCTTCAAGACGATTGGTTCTCCTTCTAAGATAATAAATAGTAATAAATAATTTCAGGGACCCAATTCAAAGCACCTTTTACTGGTGTAATTGCATCCACACTAAGTGGGTTGTAGCAGTTTAATTATGCCAGTGCAGGTAAAGTGGTACAGTTTTTCCATGTAGACAAGGTCCAATCAGTTTCCCTTCTGTGGATAAATCAGTTTCGTTTTCCATTTCTTAGTGCCACCAGCACTATTGCACAAGATTGCAGAGGAAAGTTCAAATCCAAGCCAAAGTCATTTATTTGAATTGAGCACAAGCCTCAGTGTCAACATGCCTGTTCATAGCAGGATCTGTAAAACTTTTAATCACAAAACAAATTTTGGGCCTAACCAAAGGGGGCCTGATCCTGAGAGGAGCTAAATACCCTCAATTCCCACATCAGGAGGTGCCCGGCCCTTGGCAGGTTTGGGCACAGAGTCCCTTTAGAGTTTGATGTTTTCCTCCCTCCCAGTGTTGGGACCTGGGTGTTGTGTACAGAATTTAGTGCAAAGGGGACCTGGTCAGAGCAGCCTTTAGCTGCCACCTCAATTCAAATCATAATGATCAGAAAAGTTACTGAAGAAAATGCCAACTACCGTGACCCCAATGATAGCTGCTTCCTGGGCACCTTCAGGTCCTGGCTGCTCACTTTACTGCCAGCACTAAATGTTTAATTGTTTACTCCTGTTAGCACCAACACAGCTATGGCAGAGAGAGCTGGATTCTGTCATCCCTGCACATGATCATCATTAACAAAAAACAGCTGAGAAGTTCCTACTGTGCAACTTCATTAAGAGAGATGATGCAAGAGGCAGAAAGAGGGTGGCGGGGCTCTCTGGTCCCTGGAGAATGAGAAGCAATGACACACAGAAAATTCCTGTCTGGACTTATAAAGTGAGCAAAGCCGATCTAGTAGCGGAATAAATACACAATCCCACTGTATCATCCTTGCAGTAACTTTCCTGTCTGTGACTGCCTGGAGGAGGGGAATAATCAGAACGAACTAAGTGCAAAATACACACCCCACTATCAGCCGAACTATGGCTGAGGAGTTTGTGTAAATAGCCAGTCAGAGACACGTGATTATGTATCATGCAGGGACGTTCAGGCCCAACCGTGTTCCCACTCAAAGACAAAATAGTCCAGGATGAGGGACATAGTTCTCATGTACAAGGCCCGGCCAACCAGCAGAGCTATGTCATGGGAACCCGTTGCACCAAGGGTGGCCCCTGATCTTGTTACAACACTGTTCCATTGTGCGCTCTGTGGACAGGATCTTATCAATGGTCCAGAATGGTGCTTAATTCAGGAACAGTCTTAAGGCCCCCTGTAGCAGGGTGGACGGGCCCTTGGTTGTTCACAGCCAGAGGCCATGTAAGAACAGCTGTTTGGGGCTGGGAGAAAAGATGATTAAACCCAGCTGGGAAGGGGTCAGGTGAGTCCTATAAAGGGCTCCCTTAAAGGCTGTAGGAAGGAGGTGGTTTCCTATGGCAGGTCCTGGAGGTGGGGAGAGATGCAAGGGGAAAGGCCTCCAGGTTCCTGCAGCCTGCTTGGGGCAGTGGAATAGCTTGTGGTGTTGCTTTGTGTTTGAAGAACAAACTGTGCCCTGAAGGAAGGGCCTGAAACAGACTCTGGGTGCGGCACGCATCCTTCCTGAGCTGGGGAGACAGGCCAGCCGCCAGCACCCCCTGCCCCATGGAACCAGTCCAGGAGCCAGCCATGTCAAAATGAGATTCCCCGACAGCGTTCTGCTTGTTGTAGGTGGGGCAGTTCCACCAGCAGCAACGTCATCCCAGTCCTGCACATGCAATAGCGTCCACTCATGCTGCCTCCAGTGGCGTTCCCCCCGGGGGGGATTATGGCTGCAAACCGTGCAAGGCCTCAGCCGTGTTGAGAGCTCTCATGATTTTATCATGAATCTCGCACTCTTGGGTGTTTTTTCTTAAAACCCCAGCTCCTGGAGTCATGGGATTAGGGAAGAATCTCAGCTTTCTTTAAAAAAACTAAAGTTTCTAGGCCTCCTTGTGGGAGAGAAAAGCTTGGAAAAGTGACCTGCATAGGCCCAAGAAAACAGAAGAAAAATCCCCCCCAAGCTAGGATGACCAGATAGCAAATGTAAAAAATCAGGAAAGTGGGGAAGGGGTGTAGGTGCCTATATAAGAAAAAAACCCCAAAATCAGGACTCTCCCTTTAAAATCGGGACGTCTGGTCACCCTACCCCCAGCATTTATTAAGAAATCATATGATTTTTTTAAAGCTAGTCTCATAACTCAGGGGTGGGGAGGCTTGACTCATTATTTCAAATCTTTGGCATTGACAACGTTGTCTTCATGTCTGCTTCAAAAGCTGGCTATAAACAGCGCCCGAAACCCAGAGAGGCACAAAGGGAAAGCAAGAGAATGGCTGAGGTGTCCTGCTGTTTGGCCAGCTGTGTGCTCAACAGGACTGTGGCCATAGGAACCAAGAGAGAAAACACTAAAGGACCACTCCACCATGGCCGCAAAGGTATATGGAAATGCTGCACAGTTCCCAGCTTGATGCTCAACAGTTCAGTTCATGAAAACAGAGAAAAAGCAGGGGAGTAGCTACGATCCTGATGGGTGATTTCATAAAGAAGCGGGTGGGGAGAGAGATTCTGAAAAAAACCCTGAGTCACTGGGAGTCAGAATTTGGTTGTTATGAAACAAGAAGCAAAAGAAACACTCCAGGAAGTTACAAGTTTCTGTTTCCATTTCTCACACTGAGCAGCTAGAAAACAGGCAGCCTCCGAAGCTGTGTTGATGTAGTTTTCCCTGCCACCCCTCCCAGAGGGAGGGACTTTGTTTGCTGAGACCCAGGGATGAGGAACGCAGCATTTCCTCAGCTCTTACGCAGGCTGTTTCTGTGTTTGATACGAGAGCACAATGTTGCAAGACAGTAAAGAGAACCCAGCAGCTCCTAAGGGCTGAATACTGAATAGCGAAGGAGAACAGCCTTGCCGGGGCAAGATTCCACCTGCCGAAGCTGGAGGATGATGATGGGAGGGCGAGAGGGACTTTGCAGTCCTCCTCCCCCATCAACACCATCCTGCTGATGGCAGCATATGCTGCAAGCTGCTAGGAGACTGAACATACATCTTAGCTGGCAGTCCATGGGCCCTGGGGCCTATTATTTGTAGACTAGTGTAGTAGCTGGGGGTTGCTCCTGGTTTGTAATCAAGGCCAGCAAGACGTCAGCAGGAGAAACGAAACCTGGCGTGTTTCCCAGCTATCAAAGAAATGTAATCAAGTGTTTGAGGGAGTCAACGTCATGCTGTCAGCCTCATTGGTCTCTTATGCAAATAGAGTGGTGCTAGTTATTTACAGGCTGTTGTTCGGGACTAGGTCACTCCTGGGAGCCAGCCACCTCTGTGTGGGCCAGAGGAATTCCACCCTACTGCATGCATCGGAAGGGGGGAAGAACAGCAGTGTCCGACAGCCAACCGGGCATTTGGGGGTGCATAAGCGAACGTGGCGGCTGAATGAGCCACTCTCTGGCAGTCAGGGTAAAGGACGGACACCCGGAAAACCTGGGCTCTGGGCCCAGCCCTGCTTTGTGGCCTTGGACGAATCATTCCACCTTGGGGGGCATATCGTCACTGCACCGTTAGCCTAGCTTGAGAGAGAGCAGCCACGCTGGGAACTTACCTTCAAGTTGCTGTGTCCACACTAGCACTGTCTTAACCGTATGCGGGGCTGGGACTTGGGGGCGCCCTTCCCATGGTTCTTTGTGCGGCAGTTAGCTGAGCCTCTCCGTGAGTTCTTTCCCACTAAAGTGTGGGAGATCTTATCCGTCCTTTTCGGACATCTGGACAGGAAGGCACAAGGAGGACTAGTGGCATTAGCCTGTGTCCACACTGCAGAGCCAGGTTAGCTGCTGTCAAGCTGTGTTCACTTAGGCTTTAGCCTGTCCACTCAGCCAGGCCAGCCCAGCCCACCTGAGTTATAACCACCCCTACCTCTGAGTTAAGGTTTGTGTGCGTGGACAGGACGTGGTGAGTTATAACTTAAGTTAACTTTGCACTGAAGCCAAGCCCCGGATCTCATTTTGAAAAGGGGGATGCCTGTCTGCTTTGTGAAGTGCTTCGATAGCAATGGCTGCAAAGCACTAAGAGCAAGATAGTAGTAGCAGTAGTACAGCTGTAGACTTTTTCACAGAGCCTGTAAACAAAGATTTTTACAAATCCATCTACATTTGGTCCCTCCACAGGGGGAAAGGGTTGCTCTGGTCCCTAGCTGACAGCAACCTTGCTTTGTCCCGAATTAAAGGATCACCTACCTGATGTGTTTTATAGACATGGTATTTAGGTTTTCACGTTAGACAACAAATATGTGATTCATATTCCTTGAATACCAAAACCAGCCCTCCTTTTGATTTCTGAGGTCAATGCAAGGTGGGTTTTTTTTTTATGTGCATTAGAGGAAACATGATTCCCTGAGCGGTGTTGCACAGAAATAGGACCTATCTCAAATATACAATCGCTAACTAAGCACCTGTAGTTGTCTTGTCAGACTCAGTTCGAAAGTAAAACAGGGCAGACACTGCTGCCAGGAGGTGCCCAGCACGGCAGGGCATTTGACTATAGGCAGAAACACCTCTGCCAAGACATGGTCAAACCCATGACATGTATGTAATCTGACAGAGGCGAGACTAGGGAATTCTATCAGGTGTGTCACATCCCATTCCCCTTGCATGGATCCAAGCTGACAGTCCATTCCTCACTGACTTTCTGCTGTCTTTTCCTAGTGGGTTCACCATTCTCCAGCCTCCTGTCTCTAACGTGATTATGCTGCCATGTAAATAGACACAGAACTTCCGTTTTTATTTCCCTACCACTTAGTTGTGGTCTAAAAATGTACGGTTCTCATTTGTTTTTTAACATAGAATATATACAATCTGTAGTGCTTCGGGTTGCAAAGAAAACTTCTGAGAGTGAGCTGAACGCAACCAACACAGCAGTCTTTGTCTAAGCCTACAGCCATCTCAGAGCAATAGTTCTGAGAAATGTGTTAACTGCTTCCATTTATCTAACTTGGATGTTAACTCTGAAGCCTAATGTTGGCAGGCTGAATGTAAGCTTGGTTAACAATTTAACTGTTGATCATTTCACCAGAAACAATGAGTACCGACGGACCTCAGGATAGGGTGCATTAGAGCAGCTAGTTACTGAGATAGGAAATGAGGAAGTGAAATCTTACCTCCAGTTTTAAAGAGCCTCCACTCCTGCCCAAAAGAGGATGAGATGCATTCCTCCTTCCCAGCACCAGAAGCCTCAACTGCCTCCTAGCCAGCAAACCCCAGTGCTCCTATGACAATTTCAACAATGCAGCCACGACAACAGGTGCCATTCACCAGAAGTTTGGGGGCAGCATTAAATGCATTGAACTTAAGCACCACTAGGGAGTTGAAGCTGTCCTGTTGAGTGGAATGGGAGAACTGTTGAAAGATCTAGCCTCTTTCTCCATTTGAGAATCAAGCATATTGTATTTCAGAGCAGAATATTTTAGGCCCCTGATTTAGCAAAGCACTTGAGCACCTGATTAAATTTCATTGAAATCATTGGGACTTAAGTACATGGTTACCTGTGCTTTGCTGAGGCAGGTCTTTGGCCTGGCCTATTTTGGTTAGGGGTGTGATTTTTTTTTACCCCAATAGTTAAAGCAGTACAGCCCCTAACATGGGATAGTTTTATCCATGCCTTTTATGCCCATACAGCCTGTTTTATCTTAGGTACTTATGTAGGCCCCCCCCCCCACTGGGGTATCTGAGCACCTCATGCTCCGCAGGAGATTTAGCCTCACATCACCCCTGTACTGTAAGGGATGGCTATGGTCCCCTTTGTACAGATAGAAATTGAGGGCCAAAGACACTAAGGTACCTGCCCAAGGTCACAGAGTCGATGACAGAGCCAGTACTTGAACCAAGGTCTCCCAAGTTCTAGGCCAGCACCCTAACCTCTGAGCCATCCTTACTCTCAGAAGAGACTGCTCTGCCAGCAGAGTCACGAGAGTAAGCTATACCACCATAAGCTCTTTTATACCGATATAACTGCATCCTCACTAGGGGGTTGTGCTGATTTAACTAGAGAGGTGTAATTAAAGCGATGCAACTTTGGCTTGTAGACAAGCCCTTGGAGTGGATACTTAAACATGTGCCGCCATCCTCCCTGTAACTTACTGTACAGTAAGCAGCGTGGCTAAGTCCTGCGTATGGAGCGGAGCCTTGGATGACAGAGGAACCTATCAGCAAGACCAAAGACACCCTGTTCTGCAAATGCTGTGATAGTGCAGGGGAAATGGAAAGGGACTCAAACACCCAAGATTGTTATGAAAGTGTATGAGACCTACGCAGCCACAAAGTCTGCTCACCTGCCTGTACCATGGTGTTTGTGACAAGGACCCTGTTTTACTCCTGTCAGACACTTATTCTACTCAGCCCAAGCAGAATTTTGCAAGGCTGGACTAGAACCAGAGAGTGGAACTGACCAGTTCTGTTGCACTGTTTGTGCTGAATGAAATGCCAAAAGGAGGTTCACCAATAAAATATAGATCGACTGTTACAGTCCTTCACATTGCACTAACCTCAGCTATTGATAATCACAGGCATAGATTTTAAGAAAAATTACACTACGTTTTTTGTACCTTGACATCACCCCTGTGAATTACCACCATGGGATTCACACGAGGCAGGCTCTGCCTGCTCACTGAGCAGTCGGCGTTTGTCTCGCAGCTGGTGGACATTGGCACAGATGCTTTGTCAGCAGCGAATCTGGTCCCCTGAGCCTGGGGGATGCTGGACCAAAACTCCAAGTCTGAAGAAGCAAAACAAATTACATTATGCTGGGGAAAAATAAACCCAACAAAACCTAGTTGCTGCAGGGTGTAACGATACCATCAGGTATCACTCCACCTAGGAGTGCCACAGATAGACAATCAGCTGCCGGAGTTAGGTTTTAGAGTATCTCTGGCAGGGTTATTCTGGTCCTTATTCCACACCCTCTTGTGTCTTACTGCCAGCTATGCGGAACACACTCTGTGCCAGACAGATTGAAGCGGGTATCACCTTTCAGTCACTACAGTTGGAACGTGTCAGGCACTCAGGTCAATTTGGAACTAAAAGCAACAGGCTTTTCTTTAATTTTAAAAATCTGTATTTTCATAGGTAGGCAGGTCCTTGCTTGTAGGACACTCAATGTAGCAACAAACTAATGGTGCAGGTAGTGACTGTCACCATATTTATTGCTGTCACTATTATTGAGAGAGGAAGGATGGTCCACGGGTTAGGGCCTGAGACTTGGGAGATCCAGGTTCAGTTCCCAGCTCCACCACAAACTAGCTTGTGTGACCTTGGGCGAGTCACTGAGGGTCACATTTTCAAAGGTATTTAGGCACCTAGCAATGCAGATGGGAGTTAGGCCCCTAGGTGCTTTTGAAACTACTGCTAAGCACCTATCCACATCTTTACACACCTAAATCCCTTTGAAAAACTGGTCCTTAGTCTCTCTCTGCTTCTGTTCCCCATCTATCCAGCAGGGATAATAGCACTGCCCTATCTCACAGGGTACTGTGAGGATAAAGCCATTGAAGATTGTGAAGTGCTCAGATGCAATAGTGCGTGTGCGTGTGCGTGTGTGTGAGATAAATATCTCAGATAGATTGATTACACTGATGTCCACCCAAAAACCGAGTAAATCTCTCTCTGTCATTTGGTATGACAGGATAAAACGCTGTCACAGGGTCATTGTCAGTTTCCATGGAAATAAGGGCCACATTTTCAAAGTGCACAGCTGGGATTTTCAAAAGATCCTAAAGCAGACAGGAACTCAAATCCCATTCAGTTTCCACAGCAGCTGCTTAATTCCTGCAGTCTCCTTTGGAAATCCAGCCTAGAGGTGCCCCACAAAGGGCAGCATGCACATTTACAACACATGCTTGGGTAAATGCATGTGCAAGCTGTCAGGTAGGCATCTAACTTCTTTCGTGAGCACTCATTTATCTGTGTGAGCGCTCGTTTACCCAATCTGCATATGCAATCACCGTAGCACAGTGGTTGTACATTTCCATGCATGCATGCATCTCTGGCTCTCTCTACTGGAGAATTTTAACCCTAGATGTCTCAGTATACATGTCACAGCAGAGTTATCGAAAGACAATGCTCTGTTCTGTTCTTATCCAAGTGCCAGGTAAGGAGAAAAGCACTCTCTTTCTTATTAAATTTAGAAAGTAAAGATTTTAAGACTCCCAAAATAGTAACATAATGTGTATTTGGATTCCATAATTACAAGTGAATGCTGATTTTAAAGATTTAGGTTAAAGTCATTGGCTTTTTCACTTACCTGCCAGGACCCGAGTTTTGTGCTTAGTTTTTCCTCTGCACACTTCATATCATGGACCTTTAAACAGAACAGGGCGTTGTGCTCTCACTATATCAATGGTACCTTCAGCTGTATCAACTGCTAGTAATAACTACTATTTGCAGCATTTGAGCCAACCAGTCAGTCATGATTTTAAAATATTTTATATATTATATAATATATTAATATTATACACATGTATATTTTGAAATCTCATATCTATCTATCTATCTGGAGAGAGGTTTCTTTTCCTTTTGGTTTCTGAGTTTTAGGATGCTCTTGAGTCCCTTTATTTATGTATTTTTAAAGAAAACATTTCTGTTCTGCTGACTTCACCACATGAATAACTCCGTGGTGACTGAGGTCAAACCTTGTTATATCATGGCTTATTCTTGTCTCTGTGTGCAGAAAAACAAGCAAACAAAAAAACCCTAGAACCACATTAGAGAACTGTGTTTCTCCCCTGATAGGCCTCATTTACCCAGGTAGACTATCACCCATAAATTCACATCACAGGTGCAGCATCACCATGGCAACAGCAAATGCCGTAGTGTAGACAGGGCTCTGGCAAGTAGAGAACACGCTCGTAAAAGCCCCGTCTACATGACCAGCCTCCACTGCTGGTGCCACCAGTGGACCTGCATCTGTGAATTGGCGGGGAGAGGGGAGTGTCTCGTGTTTGTCAGTGCAGACAAAAAGGCTGCCGTCAAGAATAAATCATATGAGACCATCGCTTGGCCACAGTCCTTTTTTCACAGCTATGTTTACACATGGCTGGTTTTGTAGCACAACCTGGGCCACATTCAGCACCTTCTAGCCCGGGGTAGGCAACCTATGGCACAGGTGCCGAAGGCGGCACGCGAGCTGATTTTCAGTGGCACTCACACTGCCCGGGTCCTGGCCACCGGTCCGGGGGGCTCTGCATTTTAATTTAATTTTAAATGAAGCTTCTTAAACATTTTAAAAACCTTATTTACTTTACATACAACAATAGTTTAGTTATATATTATGGACTTACAGAAAGAGACCTTCTAAAAAAATTAAAATGTATGACTGGCACGTGAAACCTTAAATTAGAGTGAATAAATGAAGACTCGGCACCCCACTTCTGAAAGGTTGCCGACCCCTGTTCTAGCCTGTCTCTCATGTATTAGGCAAAGGCAGCCCTAGTGGGTACTTAGGTTACTAAGGCTGATTTTACAGTTGTAGAAGATGATTGGTGGCATTTACCGAGGCCACAACAGCAATGGATATTAATCTGACAGTTCTAGTTTGACCAAAAAATATAACTAAATCACAGCTCAGACAGCAGATGGACGACATCTTTTCCAAACTGCTCTGTGTTGCAGATTTGCTCTCAGCTAGAAGACTGCAAACCAAACGCATTAGAACTGCACCTCCAGTGCACATATTCCTTACGAACAAACAATGTCCTCAACCCCAATCCAAATGAATAGATACTGTAAACGTCCTTTGACAAAAATATCCTACCAGATTAATGAAACTCAGACACAGAAAGGGCACTAATTTTGGTGAGAAAGCATATCTGGAATAGCAAGATTCCATGCAACATGGCACAATTAACAGTCACTGTTTAGGCGATCCAGGATTGGAGTTTGTGGTGAATTAAAAACTGTTAACATTGTAAGCTATCACTTGAAATTTCAAGAGTTTTCATGGTCCTGCTTGCAGGGTAGGGGGCTCGGTAGGGAAGCTTGCAATCTGGATCTATCAGAGTCAGTCTGCAAAAAGCCAGCCTACCTAGAGCAAAGTGGGTGAGCCATGCCTTGCCGTAGGGAGCAACCTGCTTTGTCTCTCTCTGTTTTTGGTTCTTGTGTGTTAAGATTTTGGATTTTAAGAAATAAAGTAGTGATACATTGCAACCTTCAAGAAAGAGTATTCTATATTTTTATCTATTTCTTTGTTTGTGTGCTGCGAACATAACAGAATTGGAGAGGGGCTATTGGTCAGAGCTGAGGAGCACTGGCAAAGTTATGTAGGGAAGACTGCAGAGCATCTGTGTAGAGACTTGTCAGTGCAAGACAGACAGACACCTCCTAAGCAGTATCATTCAACCCAGGGTGCAGTTATACCAAATCCTGCCTGCCTGGAGTACCCTGCAATGCATGAGCCTGAAGTCAGGTACCTTCTCCCACTCAAGAACAGTCACTGGGCATAATCCAGATAACAGGGTTGCAAGCAGCAGAAAGTTTGGCTTGAAGGGGAGCAGAGAAGGATAATGTACCAGCAACCTTCACTTTCCAGAGGAAGCCTGAAGTAAGCTAGTACCACCTAGAACTGGTCACAGGTGGGAAACACCAACAATTCACGGGAAACCCAGTGAGGCCCTTCACTGGCAGCATCTCACCCTTCAGGCTGCTTGCCCTTCCCTGGCAGCAAATCTCCCTGGGTCACCGTGTTCACTGCTGGGGCAGAGAAGCAATTTGCACCCTAGCTCCTAGTGCGGGTGAATCAACCTCAGTTACTACCACTGTACTTCGGATGCATCATTGCTTTTACAAGGCATGTTCTGTTATACACTTGGAATGGCTGTCATCAGCCAGAAATTCTTCCTGTCACGTCCATTTGATGCAAGACACATTAGAACACCCCCATATACCTCTCTGTACTCACCCTTGACACCTCCAGGTCCGCTGAGCCTGTCCTACTTGCAGTGGAATCACAGGACACAGCCTAGGACCTATGGGCCTGGCCAATGCTCACTGAAGTCAATAAGGGTACGTCTACACTGCAATTACTACACTGCCGGCTGCTTGGCCTAAGGAGCTATTTAATTGTGGTGTAGACATTCAGGCTCAGGCTGGAGCCTGGGCTCTAGGACCCTGCAAGGTGGGAGGGTCCCAGAGCTAGGGCTGCAGCCTGAGCTTGAACATCTACACTGCAATTAAACAGCCCCTTAGCCTGAGCCCTTCGAGCCTGAGTCAGCTGGCATGGGCCAGCTGCAGATGTCTAACTGCAGTGTAAACACCCTGAGAGTCGTTCCATTCACATCAGTGGGAGCGGGACTGGGCCCTGTGAGAATGGAGGGAGTTTCAGGAGCGTGGGTGGGAGGAACAATGAAAACAGACTGTGCTGGCCCCACACAATTGTCAGCACGCCTGCTCTGACTCACTTGCAGAGGGCTGGGTGGTTTGAACCAGCCCTTCCTCCTCCTCAGCGTGAGTTATAGAATAGCAAGAGGCCTGTGGGTGAAGGGGGAGTGTGAACACTAAAGCAGCCTGACTTTGCTCTGTGCTGGTAACGGATACACACCCTAGTCCAGCAGGTGGAAAATAACAACCCCAACAAGGGGATGCACACACCTCTTCTGGCCTTTGTGCTCCTAAGGTACAGAAAAGGGCAACAAAAATGATTAGGGGTGTGGAGCAGCTTCCATACGAGGCAAGATTAAAAAGACTGGAGCTATTCAGCTTGGAAAAGAGACGACTAAAGTGGGATATGAGAGAGGTCAATAAAATCATGACTGGTGTGGAGAAAGTGAATAAGGAAGTGCTATTTACCCTTTCACAGAACACAAGAACCAGGGGCCACCCAATTAAATCAATAGGCAGCGGGTTTAAAACAAATAAAAGGAAGTACTTCATACAACCGTGGAACTCGTTGCCAGAGGATGATGTGAAGGCCAAAAGTATAACTGGGTTCAAAAAAGTATTAGTTAAGTTCATGGAGGACAGGTCCATCAAAGGCTATTAGCCAGGATGGTCAGGGATGCAATCCCATGCGCTGGGTGTCCCTAAGCCTCTGACTGCCAGAAGCTGGGATTGGATGACAGGGGATAGATCACTTGATAAATTGCCCTGTTCTGTTCATTCCCTCTGAAGCATCTGGCACTGGCCTCTGTTGGAAGACAGGTTACTGGGCGAGATGGACCATTGGTCTGACCCAGTGTGGCCGTTCTTATGTTCAAGGAAGTACAATAGATTCCACTTAATAGCAACCTGGACATTAACAACTTCTGATTAATAGCACCATTTTGCTAGGAACCAATCCCATCTCATTGACTTTAATCTTAATGGGATTTGTATACTGGTAACAACATGTTGCTTATTAGCAACATGTTTTTGGAAGAAAGGCTCCATGATAGGCAGGTTTGCAACTAGAGAAGGAAGCACTGGGACCTGCTTTCCCTGGCTGCTGCCTCGCTAACCTTTCTGGAGCCGGTCCCAGCACTTCCTTCCCCGGCTGCTGCCTCGCTAACCTGCCTGGAGCCAATACTCAGCGGGTCCCAGTGCTTCCTTCCCTCAGTGCAGCCTCACAAACCTGCTTTCTGCTCATTAGCAACTACCAGAGAATAACAACTTTTTTTTGCTGGAAACGGAGGTTTGTTAATAAGCAGAATCTACTGCAGTGAAGAAAAGGGAAGAGCACCAATTCCCTCAAGGCACCAGGACTTAGGTGCATTTGTCCCTATACACTGAAAAAAAAAAGCGTGCCATGAAATATTAGAAAGCTGGTGAGTTAAGGCCCTAGCATCCATCAAGCCAAGACAACCCTTTTACCTACTAGGCACGTACTGTTTAAAGACCACTGGATTTTAGCCAGTAGCTCCTAAATCACACTTTGGTGTGTAAATCCAGACAAGATCCTGCCGATGCAGCCTACTGTCACCCAGATATACACATACAGAATAAATGAATGTTAATGGAAGTCATACATATGCATTCTGGGGGAGAACAGACCTCTCCCAACCATCTATCTGTTATTCCTGTTTATCTTTTGGCTGCTGTGCTCTGGCAAACGTCACAATATGCTTCTCTCTAGCCACACCTGCTGGCCTCAAACGGAAGTGCTTCAATAAATTTTAATCTCCATATTGCTTTATAGCTCCATATATGCTTTACAGCGTTTACAACTGTATTGCCAAAATATATACGAGGAAAACAGCAGTCTCCTGACAATCATTAACAAAAATTCCTCTCACACAACACTTCACAGGCTTGGGACAGCTCACATCCTTGGGAAAACATTACAAAATCCTCAGCAACAGACACAATATCTCACACAGCAAAACAAATGAAGAATGCTGATTGGATTTCCTGGAGTTGCCAGTGTCTGGCCACTAAACAGTTCAGAGCTTGCAACAAAGCGAGAGAGGGGATCAGATACTGAAGCAAATTTGGTTTAATTGGTTTTAATGCTCGACAGCCTGTTTATTTCTTTATGCTCTAGATGCATGCTGTCGAACCACAGAGGTTGCAGACACACAAAATAATTCCTGCGCAACATCCTGGCTTCATGTTGCAACAGTTGCATAGTGATCCACCATCTGTGTGTGACATCACAATTTAACAGCCTAATACAGTAGCACACAAGAATACACCCTGAGATATTTAAAAGTCAGAGATTTAAGCCCTAATATCCATCATGCCAAGCAACTCTTTTACCTGACTGGGCACTCACAGCTTAAAGGTCACAACTGTAATAATGTCAGGATGTCACACTGGGATTGTTTAGTGGCTTGGTGATGCTATTTAAAGTAATCTCTCCCTTCCCTTCCTGGTGAAAGTATGTGTGTTTTCTTCCTCTACTTGTACCCAAATGCTTAGGAGCAGGGGGAATCCAACCATGCAACTGTCTTTATTCCCCAGTCTCCAATGGGGATAGGGGACTAGCTCCCCACACATTGGAAGAACATCCCTTCCCTCCACATAATGGGCAGTGGAGAGCGTTCCTGATGTCACCATGCTGCTTGCTGTTGGAAATACAGGCAGTATTGATCAGAACTCCAGGCTCATAAGCGGCAGGCTAAATACCACACGTGAGAGGCACACAAGGGACATATGTGCTTCCCATGATTATTTCAGCTGACAAGACACCTTTTGCTAAAGAGCACAAGATACATGAAAGGTCCCCAACATAGTTAATAGCTGTGCTGTCTCTTTCACAGCGTGGGAGGATGGGGTTGCTAGTATTTCTTTATATCTTCTGCCAAGCAGATCTGTGGACTCCAAGCTGTTGCTTCAATGGGGCCTGAACTCGGTAAAACAAGAGCTAGTGATTCCTGAACCATATCCCTGTGGCTGATTCCTGAACCACAGTCACCTGCTAGGTACTTCTGTTGCTTGTTCCTACTGTGCCCCCTCCACCCCCCAGACAGAGTAGGGCCCTTTCAGTAACTAGAGGGAAGGCAGCATAGGGCTCAAGTCTTTCATCTTGCAACTTCATAACAAGCTGCATGCTCCCACTTCCTACCCCACCCACCACCAACCCTAATTTCTTCCCCATTTCCACCAAGCACCTCTCTTGTCTACAAGGGCACAACTGCTTTCTCATAGGAGCATCCTAATTCCACCCATTACTGAGACCACGCTCAGCAGCATTTCATAGCGAAGCTGGGGAAGAGAGACAACAAAAGTGAAAGGTCTTTTGAGGGTTGTTGCTTCCCATCCAAAATAGTCGGTTAAGTTTGCATGATTTTGTCATAAATGTTTCCTGCCTCCTGGAGTTAAGAGCATCAGCCACAAATAAATCCCTTTATGTAATTAATAACAAGTCTTGGGCTAAGCTTCTTTTCATTCACAAAATGAGGTGATGTCAAGGCTATAATTCACATTTCTGGAAAGCCCTGTTCTGTTTGCTTGCAGATTCCTGCCCTCTCCATCACTCAAAAGAAGAGGAGAAAGAAGACTTTCCTCCTATAATTCAAATTCTATTTCTTAATTTATTAAAAAGCCCTAACACCTTTAAAAATGCTATGTAAAGACATTAACAATAACATGCCTTCACCCATTCTTAGAGTTTTATTAGCACCAACATATGGAATTCCAGGCTGGCCTAGAAAAAACAGTAGTAAAGAAAGCGTCAGGGGATGCTAATCCCAAATCTAAAGCTTTGCCACTATTAAATCTTTCCAAAGGGTTAAGGCAGCAAACAAAGGACATTTCTTTCCTACCAAGCCCCCAGTCTAGGTTTCCAATGACATTCCTTCACTTTGCTAACACACCAGTCTATGCTCATGTGAGGGAAAGCACTCTTGGCTTTCTCCTACCACCACAGCACCAGGGAAATAACTTCCTAAGATATAACCTGAAACAGTATATTGCCAAAATTTTGGAAGGATTGGCAGTATTTCTTTGCAGGCGTGTGTGGAGGGCATGGGGAGAAGAGGATTCTGTTCATTCTTGGAGCCAGGTTTGTGCTTTAGCTGTAACAATCAGACACAGACAAGGAGATGCAATAAGCCAGCAGCACTCTTTCAAAAATATTTATTAGCTTATTAAAGTGACCTGTTGTTGCTGCTGCTGCCAGATCAAGTTGATAGAAAACCCACACTGCAGGAATCCAGCCCCTTTAACACTGTCTCTAGCTGACATGTCACTTTCACACACACACACTACTTTTACAAAAATAAGGACAGTAGCGAACCTCTCAGCGAGCTGAATAATCAAAAGAGTATTTGATATTTGAATATTCCATTTGCATATTCAAACCTTGCAGCCCACAAAATATCCTTTTGGACACATTGGGAGGGGACAAGAACACCCAGCCACACTAGATAAGGCTCATTGGCTAGATGCTTCTGATAAGAGGTTAGCAGAGACATGGAGACAATTAGATTCCAAGGTTAACATCTGCTAAGATGGAAGAAGTTCAGATGTCTCTTAGTGCTATTACTTAATTGGTTTCTCTGCATACTCAACAGTACAACTGTGCCCCTGGACATCATCTTCACAACCAGAAGGGCCACAAGAGTTTCCTTTTTTTAAAAAACCCAAAAGAACAGATTTCTGAGAAAACAGAAGGAGACCCTAAATCCTCAGAAGATACAGATTTTCCACACCTGTCCCTGGATGGAACCAAAACCTTTAATAACTGCTCCCCCTCCCCCCCTCAATGATCAGACTTGGGAGACCAGCATCTCACTCACAATGAGGAGACTGCACATTTGGTAATATTGAGATACTGCATTTAACTACCCAAACCCAACATTATGTGCAGAAACCAGCAACAAGGGTCACTTGGATCAGCCCTGTGACTGCCACACATCGGAGGACCTTCCCTGGTCCAAGGCTGCTTTACCTCAACTGTCATGCACATTCTTCATGCCCAGTTATGCACTCTGTACCGGCCCACCCTCCAAAACACCAGCTTCCCAAACTGCCCTCTGCTGTGAAGGGGAAGCAACAGACTCCCTAGTATTGTTGGCCTACATGCAGTATTGAATCATGCCAGAACTCAGGAGTGCCCCTTGGCCACTTACCCCTTAGCTTCTGGTAAAATGCCTCATCATCTATTGTTTCCTTAACCTTTCGCTACTTTCTGCTCATTCCCTGTTCTCAGGCCCTGCCCACATCTGCTTCTCTTGACGCTTTGTTCCAGCTGAGATGTCTAGAGACGATGCAGAGCTAGTGAACTAGACATGAAGATAACATGTGTTCCAGGAAAACACGGGAGGAAAGTTTTATATGTAAACTGGTTAATGGGTCAGTGCGATTCATTTCCCCCCCTCTTTTTTGGTGGTCTCTCTTTTTCCCTTTCTTTGGCTCAAACCTCATTATTACTCCTTTTAGCCAATCTACCTCAGAGTCTCAATTCCCTGTGCCCTCTTTACACTGTTCCCTCTTCCCTCAGCGCAGGCAGAGAAAAGGCAGCTCAAGCCAGAGTACGTCACAAAAAAATGTCCCTCCAGGCAAGTCCCCTTTTCATTTCTGCTCTGGCTCTTCTGCCACTGTTGTCACCTCGATGGTGGTGGTGTGTTCGTCCGACGCCGTAGCATCCTCAACGGCGCTCGACGGCACCGTCACAATCGTGCTCCCGCTGGGAGCCATTTGTGTTACGTTCTGTAGGGTGGTGCCTAGTCCCGGGAGGGTGAGCAGCTGAAAAGGGCTCACCACTTTCACCACAGTGCTGCCATCTTGTATGGCTGCCGTGCTGAGGACTGTCAGGTTGGAAGCGTCGGGATGGATCTCAACGGTGTTGGGGAAACTAGAGCCTGAGGAAGCCAGTACAGTGTATCCTCCCAATAACGGAGAGGCCGGGGAGCTGGCTGAGGGAGCCTGAGATGTACTTTTCCCAAGCACTGAGGCTGGAAGGGCAGACACCACTTTGCTGAGAGGGAGGTTGGCAAGCTGAGAGATGGGCACTCCTGGGGCCAAGGCAATTTGTGCTGACTGGGTCAGGACTTGAGAGGTGATAGCAGCTGGCCCAGATGTGGCCCTGGTAAGTCTGGGGCGTTTTAAAGGTGCTGGGATGGAGACTGGAGTCAGAGTCATCAGCACGTTGTTGAGATGCTGTGATTTGTGCTTCAGCTCCTTTGCTCGTTTGCGGTGCTCGTCACATTGCTGCTCCAATGCTAAAAACAAGAGACCGTAATGAATGTTAGTACGGGTACTGTCCAACCTCCACCTAGCATAAGCTTCCCAGTGGCCATCTTCCTAGTTTTAACAACATACCAACAATTGAAGTACAATAACCAAGGCAATGTAGCTAATTCTTTAGCATCATTCCAAGCAAAACTGATCTAGCATGCATTGGCTTAGCAAAAAAAAAAAATCAAAAATCTACTTTCCTACACAGAAAAACTCCAGGACAATATCAGCGATGCTAACAGAAGAGACACTGAAATTCCAGTTGGGCATACCTGCTAAATCCCGTGTGTATTGTTCTCTTGAGCGATCCATCTGGCACTTGTGGCTAGCTAGAACTTTCTTTACCAGGTCCAGCATGCCGAAATTCTGGACTATGTTGTTGAGTAAGACAGCATCTTAAAACAGAAAAATAGATACTGATCGTTGAGGAAAGAATCATTCCCTACAGAAAGAATTTACCTTTTTCTTGGTAAAACACAGATATGCCAAAGCAGCAGTCAGTAGCGGCGCCAGCTTTTTCGCCGCCCTAGGCAGCGGAAGGTCCCGCCCCCAAAATTACACCGATGACTGGGGCGCCGGCGCCCCCCAAATGTTCATGCCCTAGGCGACCGCCTAGGTCGCCTAATGGGTTGCGCCGGCCCTGGCAGCAGTTCTCAAACTGTGGGTCGGGACCCCAAAGTGGATCGCAACCCCATTTTCATGGGGTCACCAGGGCTGACGTCAGACTTGCTGGGACCTAGGGCCAGGGCCGAAGCCCGAGCCCAACCACCTGCTGGATGGCGGGGCTCAGGTTACAGGTCCCTGACCTGAGGCTGATGCCATTGGGCTTTGGACCTCCTACCCAGGGCGGTGGGGCTCGGGCAGGCTCAGTCTTCAGTCCCTCTCCTGGGGTTGCGTAGTAATTTTTGTTTTCAGAAGAGGGTTGCGTTCCAATGAAGTTTGAGAACCGCTGCGCTAAAGTGACGTAACCAAATCTGTTTTAGGATAATGCAAGAGGTCAGAGCTTAAGAATTCATTAGTATTTATGCTTAAAATACTGAGACAAGAAGGGTGGGGAGAAGCATCAAGGGGTGATTAAGAGACAATAGTCCTTTCTTCCCAAACAGAGATTGATAAGAGAGGTCTCAGGACACATAGCTAGTTGCTATCTGGACAGCAAGCACTGCTGACAGGCTGACCAAAGCGTGGTCAGAGGAGAGAATTGCTTTCACAGGATACAAGCTAGAAGCCTTTTTCTCCCCCCTTTACCAATGCTGAAAATGCCTTCTCTAGCTCAGTTTATGGGAAGCATAAATCTAGATGAGTTTAGCAAACAATTACTTTTATTTTCATTCTGTTTTCTCAGTGCTTGTATTAAATCTTGTGCTTAAGATGACTGTTGTCTGAGTAATTTCATACAGACATCCCCAAATAAAAGAGAATCCCATAACTGAAGGGCAAAGAGTTTCTCAAAGTGACACTGCCCCTCGGTCTCAGTGAAGTGGCAGGACAAGGTGTGTTCCCTCCCAGCGAGATGTGCTGTGAAAGGCCATGGCAGGCAGAACACAAGGAGAAAAGCTCAAAGATTAAGGAGGACATGATAGCTGACAATAGTGTTGGTCCCAAGTGCCAGACATTCCAAAATATGAAGCAGTCATATTAAATTATTTTTTCTATATTCAGTGACATGTGTGAGTGGGAATGACAGTCAGTTTCCTTCAATCTCTGACTACATCACATGGTGCGTCACCTTCTAATGATGAAGCGCAATGAACTGCAGAAACTGGCTCAAATTAGCAGGGCATGTGCACAGATGGCAAAGCCAGTGGGAATCTGTTTGCCAGCTACTGGAAACAAATGTTTACCACAGACTGCATTGCAGATTCTAAGGAAACTGGCCACAAACCTATCCTGCACCACTGACGCACCATCCATAGCGGCCAGTTATTTCCAAACCCCACCCTGCATGTGAGAATTAAAGGGATGCCAGCAAAATGAGCATAATTTATTCTGCTATAGTTAAGACTAGCTTTTTGTTTAAAGTTCAACTTTAAGTGCTCGAAAATCTACATGGCTACTTGGATTGCCTGGAAATATGGTCTGCCTCATGGGGCACAGGGTTCTGTTAGTGATCCACATTTGGGGTTGTCTGACCAAGGAGGTTTCAAGATACATTTCCCAAAACAAAAGTTGAGAGATTCTGGCAACCTTTTTTGGCTCACAGACAAAGCTCAACAAAGGCTCAGATCATTGCATGAGGGTCCCTAAGGCTAGAGTGTTACCCCAACCCCAGAGTGCATGGCACCCACCAGCCCTTTGTGGGAAATCAAATTACACTGCTATTTCAAAAAGCTTTTGCTTCTCATCACAAGCCTCATGTGCTTATTCTTGCTCCTAAGGTACACCGCTACCTCGATATAACGCCACCCAATATAACATGAATTTGGATATAACGCAGTAACGCAGCGCTCCGGAGGGGCGGGGCTGCGCACTCCGGTGGATCAAAGCAAGTTCGATATAACGCAGTTTCACCTATAACGCGGTAAGATTTGTTGGCTCCCGAGGACAGCGTTATATCGGGGTAGAGGTGTATTACACTGAGCATGTGCGGCGTGAGAGGCTAACTATCTGGAAAACTACTTCCAGGTCACAGGACCTGGGAGTTCTGAGGGAATGTAACCTTCACTGTATCTGATCTCCATCCCAGGCATTGTGAGTTCAAATCCAACCCAGGGAAGAAATCTGTAGTGAAAAAAGCAGACGTTGCCCAATCTGCCTCTATCAAAGGGTTTTTTTTATTCTGGGGAAATGTAATCTGAGTACAGCAGAATATTCAGAAGGTACTGCAACTATTTTCCGAAAAGAAAATAAATTACACATGTGAATGCACAGTGGGAGAGGAGGCTGATTAGGGGTGCAAGAGTAGGTGGGAACAGGAGAAGAGGGGTTTGGTGTGCAGCCAGGGATGGGGTTATTATGGGGAGGGGATAAATGGGAATGGGTGGCAGGGGAGAGAAGAGTGATTGAGGGGCTCAGATAAGGGGTGGGAGGAGGTATTGGGGAAGGGAGAAGGAAGTGGGTTGGAGAATGTGAGGAGTAACAGAGAAGATGGGGGCTAGCCCTCAATTCTCCCATTCAGTGTGTGCTGGGATCTGCAGGAGCCTTACACCTCTGCAGGGGTCTGAGCCCCTTTCCCTGCCCCTGTGTATTCTGGTATCTAGGGGACCTTGCTTCTCTTGGGGACTCTGAGCGCCTCTCCCTGCCCCTCCATGTGAGCTGGGATCTGGGCTGGGGGGACTGAAGGTAACCATGTAAACATCTGAAGTCCATAAGATGAATAGTTAAAATACATAACATGCATGGGGAGGGAGCAGTGTGTGGTGGAGGGGCCCGGTTTGAAGGAGGGGCGAACTGGATGGACATGGCTAGGGAAGCCTGGCTGAAGCAGGGTCAGAAATCTCAGCTGGAGGTGTGTAGTGGGAGTGGGCCCTGCTCAGTGTACAGCCAAGGTATACACAGCTCAGTGTATAACCAAGGGAGCATGCAGCCCTCTAGTAAGCTGCTGCCCGTGATATGTGTACACAGCAGCACAACGCAGGAGATGGCAAGGAGCAGCTTCTTACATGTTAATGGCTTCTGCATTGCCAACTAATGGCTTAATGCAGGGGTCGGCAACCTTTCAGAAGTGGGGTGCCGAATTTTCATTTATTCACTCTAATTTAAGGTTTCGCGTGCCAGTCATACATTTTAACGTTTTTAGAAGGTCTCTTTCTATAAGTCTATAATATATAACTAAACTATTGTTGTATGTAAAGTAAATAAGGTTTTAAAAATGTTTAAGAAGCTTCATTTAAAATTAAATTAAAATGCAGAGCCCCCGGACCGGTGGCCAGGACCCGGGCAGTGTGAGTGCCACTGAAAATCAGCTCGCGTGCCGCCTTCGGCACACGTGCCATAGGTTGCCTACCCCTGGCTTAATGGGATGGTGCACTGGAAGTGTTGGTGGGGAGGAGGGGACTATGTTTTGCAGGGAATGGTGAGGCAGGGGTTAGAGAAAGAGAGACACACCAGTCTTCTCTCACACGCTTAAAGTTATTGTAACCCCTATGCAACCTTAACTCTGCCCGCCCTGGAGCTGGCATGAGCCACTGGGAATTATCTGCATGCACTCCAGCTGCAGTCACTGTGTCAGGTGTAGCTGTCTTGAATAGTGGAGGAATAAGCTGGAGCAGCTTGGAAGAGCTGTGATTGTGATGTGAGGAGATCTGGGTCTGAGTTCCTCCATGCATATTATCAAAGGAAAGAGGTGCATGTGTCACTATCATTTCAGTGCAGAATCGTTTCGGGTGTCAGCAGCAAGGTGGGATCTGAGAGCAGTCTATGGATCTAATGATGGGAGAGGGGAAAATATAGGGTTAGGTGGCATACTGCATGCACATGTGAAGAGTTGTAAAAAGGTCTGAAGTGGCTGTCAAATTTGACAAATGTGGTACTCTGTAGGGAGAAGAGTCAATATTTCAGAGCAGGTGGTGCTTGTCTACTACAGTAACAAGGCAGAGCGGGAGTGTGTTATGGGTGCTGTGGGGCAGTGCTCAAGGAGGGCAGAGTTAAGGCTGTGTGGGTGTTTACCTTAACTGTATTTCCTGGTTTTCAGAAGACTGAGTTTTGCTGAACTCGACGTTCTGGGAGGGCATGAGCTATCACCCGGTAACCTTAACTCTGGGTTCACAAAGGTTTTTTGCCATTTAATAATAATAATAATAATAATAATAATAATCAAGACACAAAGATGTTGCTTATTAGCTCCTGCAATTAGGCTCTTACCACTGAGCTGTAAGGGAGGATCCTGGACCCGCTGCTGTAAGCCCTTCATGGTCTCCACAAGCTCCTGGTGAAACTCTTCGATCACTTCTTCCAGCAGCCCTGCATCCTTCAGACCTCGCCAGAATGCAAACGTGTCATCTAGGGGAGCAGCAAGCACAAGAGAGAACCTCAGAGTACCAGGAAAAGGCAGGGGGGGTGGGGGTGGGGCTGAATGACTGATACATCACCATGCCTTATTGTGAGGTAAAAGGGGTGTGCTCATCCAGCAATCCTATCGAAAGGCAGGAGCTCACCCTAGACTTTGCTCTGGTGGGGTTTGAAGCAGAAGACATTCTATCTCTAGGCAGGTGGGGATGGGGCAAAACCCAGTACGAACAGGTATCCCGAGGCAATGGCGGAAAAGCCAAGTCAATTGCGTAGCTTTAAAGGAAGAACATACTTTCCCCTTATAGTTCCTCCATTCCCCATATCACACAGGACTGATCCTGCCCAACAGGGCAGAGAAGCTGCAGAAGAACCCTGTGAGTCACTTTGAACCCTGAGCCAGAAGGACTGAGGCAGAGCTCCTCCTAGGAGTCTCACTCACTTCTCTTCCACAACCCAGCACAGGCAACTGGATGCAGCACCACAAATCCCTATCCCATTTGGGTGTCAGACGTTATCCTCCATGATCCTCCCTAATTCTGCTGAATCAGAGACCCATGGGAGAAATCTCAGGACTCATACCCAGGTTCCTCTGAGGGCAGTGGCCAGAATTTGACCCATGCTTGGGTATTCTGACACTTGGAAGCAATTTCATGCCAAGACGACGTTGTGGCCACACTGCAAACACAAAGGACTTAGCTTTAGCTTATTGTAGTGTAGGACTATCTAAATAAATACCATGAAGATCAGGCAGCTGAGTATGGGAACACCTATAGGCAGAAACACTTTTCCTACTCACCCTATCTTTTCTTTCTCCTCAACCTTCTCCCCCTACATCCCTTTCAAATGTAGGTAGCCCACATGGAGTATGACAGGAGATATTGACAGCATTGTGTCTTGTGGTTTTCCTGAACTGTACCTCCAATGCTAGTGGTCCAATCACTGGCGTCCTCACAAGTTTCTATGGTGATTGTAGCAGGAGATCCATTTACTGCAACCAAAATCGAAAAGGAAAAGAAAACACAAGTCATGGCTTCACAAGTCTTGCCACATAGCGTCAGGCTGTTCCTGCATTATACACCCACTCACTATGTTACATCCAAGAAAACAGGCAAGCCCATGCAGTGCTCAATATTGTATGAACTTATCTCCTCCAGATGAAAGCCAAACAAACAGAGACTCTGAAGTGGGATTAAGAGTCACATGAGACCATTGTGTGAGCTTTGCTTTCTTTCCATACAGCTGGGCAATACCCTGGGCACTATTTACACAACTCTTGCAAAATTCTCTTTGCCTCGGGGAGAGTAATTTCTTTATTATAATAATAACAGAAAAATGAATGTAACAGAGGGCTGGCAAGTAGAATTTGTATCTGGTCTGGTAAGCGTTCAGGGCAATTACCTGGCTTGCTGCCAGTCTACAGGATGTGGAAGAGACACAAAATTCTTAAGAAACTGCCTCTGACCTGTGGTTCGACAGGCCTGAAGACTGAACTGACCCCATCATTCCTACAGATAATACACATTGGGATACCGTTCTACCCTTGCTGCCTTCAGCGTATATGACTGTGATCATACTCCAGCCCAGCCACTCATGTGATCTCTGCTCTCCACAGCCCTTTCCAATCTCTATGGTACTGTTACTATGGAGATGAAGGAGTCACATGTCAGTTGAGCTGCCAGGAGGATGTCAAGCTGCATGCAGGAGCTGTACAGCAGCTCAAAATCTGGGCCAGAGATGCAGTGATCATTCTGGGAGCACTAGAATGCTCTCCTGAAAGACGAGCAGTTTGTAACACTCTGTAGTTTTCAAATAATTCTTTCCCTGGGGAGTTTGTTCCTTCCACTCTGCAAATTCGGTTTTTCCCACTTGTGCCAAATACAACCTGACACCAACAGTGTGGAAACGTCCTGGTTTGCATGTTAACATCTTGGATTATATTAATATAACTGCTCACAGCGACAAGGGTTAGAGCCACGCTCTGGGGGGGAACTACCACTGAAATAAACAATGGGTTACACATGTACAGCAACCATAAATACTAGCCCAAAGCATGGAATTCAATTGTTAAATGCTCTGGGCAGAGCCAGCACAAGAGTACAAAAACAATTTTTGCTTTTCTCCTGCAAAATCTATGGTTATCAGATTTTTTTTTTGGTAAGTTCTCAGTGGCAAAAGGATTTGCAAATATAAGTATTTAGAAATAGGAGCACATTTCCACAGAACATTCCCTGTTTAAGGCAAATCAAATTCAGAACTTAAACTCTAAAGCAATGTCCTTTTAAATTAATTGTTGTAACCTCTTTGTGTGAGATTTGATAGAAATTTGTAGCATTCCATGGCTGCATTTAATCTTTCATCAGACAAAAGCAATAAATAATTCAGAAACGGAGCCTTAAATGAAAATATCTAAATTATTCAGAAGGAAGTCAGTTGCCATTTTTGAAAGAAAGTGCAATAAAAGGGGCCCCAAATCCAGCATGCTGCGACAAAGGAATCATGCTCATCTCTGCAGCCTACTGCCATGAACACGGAGGACAGCTAGCAGCTGNGGGGGGGGGGGGGGGGGGGGGGGGACTACAGATTATCTGGAGGCCACTACTTTGGCTATTCAGCTCCTAGTAAGCCAGGATGCAGTATGGGTAACTCTTTAGAATGAATATCATTCTTACAGCGTACCCAAGTGATTTCCTTCCAGGCAGCTACTGCTCTGCCGTGCAGCGTTACAATGGCTGCTTCTGCATAGCTCCAACATGGGAGACCCAGCAACAGGGGGAGGGGGAGAAGTGAAGGAGGAAAAAAGTAACAAGAAAAAACATGAGAGAGACAACAGTAACTGCATTCATAAGGAAGCAGTAATTAAGCTTTGACTCTTAAGAGCCCCAGTAGCGAGGGCTGTGGAAAGCACTCAACATACCATCTGCAGAGGCAGGGGTGAGAGGAATATACTCTGTTGATGTCTGGCTGGTCAGAGACACTCTGGCTCCGGTCAGGTCAATTTTAGTGCTTCGGCAGGTGTTTGAACAGACCTTGGTATGTTGGTAGAAATCCAGCTCTCCAGAGTCCATGATCTTCCTGCAGCACAAGGAATGAGTGTGAGTACACACTTGTATCAGTATGTCACAGACACAGTGAGACAGATCGCTGAAGAACAGCTCCCCTTCTGAAGTTTTTAACTGCATTTCAAACACGTGAACCTCTCAAAACCCTGCACGAATTAACTCTGCACTTCAGCTTCTGCCCTTCTTTTCCCTTAAATTTAAGACGATTCTGATTGGCCTGGTGGAGAGGAAGCAGGACATGAGATTGCCCTGCAGGATAATCAACTGCTGAAGTGCCCTCAGGACTCCTTCTCAAGGGGCCAGTAAAGATCAGAGGGACTGGCAGAGGTAATGGGCCAAGAGTTGGTTCTCTTTTCTCCCTATTATCCAATTCTGTTGGGAACATGAACCAAATTAGTGGCCCATAAATGAAAGTGTGAGTGAGAGTGTGCGAGTGAGAAAGTCCGCTCTGACAGGAAGAGAGGGGGGAAATTGTTTACCAACGAGACGAGCATTTAATCCCCTTCTATACAGCCTTTACATGTGAGTTTAACAACTATACCACTCACTAGAGTTGAATAGCATGCTAATACATTGTGAATAGGGCAAAACTGTGTCAGAATATCCACATTCACAGATATATGCCAGCGCTTTGAATACAGGAAGCATGGTGGGTAATGTCCCTGAGTCGATAAGCAGGAGGTTAGAAGTGCTGATGGAGAAGTTAGTCTGAGATTTATTGGGAATCAGGTTCAAGCACACAGAGTTCTCTGCCTACTGGCTGAATGCCCCACGAAGGGGTCAGTTAGAAGATAATATGCTCAGCTGAGGAAGGGAGAGAAAGTGGAAATTAAGCCACAATGGTCTTATTTTGACAAACTCCAGGCTTAGTTATCAAACAGGAAGAGGAGCGGGAGAAGGACAAAGGAAGATCTTAATCTGGTCCTATTGGACATCTAATGCCAACACATGCCCCATCATCACAGAACCTCTATAAAGTCTGGCACAATGACAACCTCAAATTAACAGTGAAATAGCAGAAAGTTGGTTTCCCCTTCATCACCCATTCATCTACCCCGCGTCCTGGAGACTCTCCCTCAGTGTAAAGAAGGGCTGGATGTAGCTCCTTTTGGAATCTAAAAATAAGGCATCTCAACTCAGCAAAAGGACATTGCCAGAGTGGCACAGATGGTCTCCTCACCCCCAGGTACTGAGCATGCTGCCTCTAGTACTCTGAGCCTCTGCTGGCTGGAGACAACATCTTGGACTGATGGGCTCTGTTTGCCACTAGGTTACTGGGCTGGCCCTCACACATCCTTTGTAAACAGGTTTTGTTCCTCAGAAGACCAGCCTTACCAAAACACTGATGTATTGGGTTACAACGACCAATGAGTAAAAGCTGATTAACAATAATACGAGAGCAGTTTGTGTTATTGCAGGAGCTCAGTGGGTGGGGCAGCCTTGCTATGAAAGGAGTGTGGAGCCATTGACAATTCCGGGGTAGAGGATGATTTCTTTTTTGCTTCTGACTAGGGATGAAGAAACAAGTGGATTTTGGTCAGACAGAAGTCTCGAGCTGGTGCTCTGGGAGACCATAAGGAAAGGAATTTCTGTAGTCAAGGCCAGAGAAGAGGAAGGCACAAATAAGCATTTTGGCAAAAACAGTGGTTTAAGACAGACATAACATAACAGTATGGATAGATTAATCTCATGCAGCAGGGAGTGCGGATTTAGTAGGTGGCATTCTTCTCTCAATCAGTAATGAACCAATGCTCTGGAATGGTGTTCAGGAGTGCTCCGCTGCACAAGTTCGGTCTTTTAGAAGAGATGTAAACAGCACAGTCTGACAACTTTTGGCCATTAAAGATCTCATGACACTATTTGTAAGAGGAGATGGGGTTTTAGTCCTCGTCAAGTTCCAGATAAGGAAATTAACATTTGCCTTTCCAAATTTCCCCTGCATTTCCAACTGGATAGTGTATTCTCTTTACTTCCTGTTCTAAAACTGTTATGCGCTATTGCTGCGTGGCTGTTACACAACTGCCATGCACCGCCTAGAGGCAGCTGCATATCACATTGTTGCCCTGGGACTATGACAGGTAGTGACTGTCCCTCATTTCTTAACCACCTATGCCTACCTGCAACAAGGAAAACACTTACATAAAACTGATCACTGGATGGATAGACAGTTATTGGGACAAATTTTCAGTGTATTCAGTGGCACACATATCCACTCAGTTGCTTAACAGCTGTATCAGAGCATGCGGAACATCCTCCTGGATTCTCCCAGAAAGAAGAAACCACGGCCATCCATGCACATATACAAGCAAGCAAAAAGACTAACCTGAGCATGATCCCATTCATCCGGATTGCTCGCTTCCAGTCCTTCAGGGTTGACTTGCCAGCCAAGTGGACAAACTCTTTGGGACTAATTAGGTGATCATCATACTGCAAAGGGGAGAAATGCAACATGGTGTGACGCAGCAGGAAAAATGTGACTTGTTCCACATGAGAGGACAGGCATATGTTATACCAGGGTGCATAAACTGTATTTAGCATTGTGCCCAGTGACAGAGCAGAACGACCCTGATGGCCACGTTTTAATATTATTGTTAAAACCAAAGCTGGGCTCATACCAAAACTCCTGATCTGAACAACCCCAAAGTTTGATAGGACTCTCTGGGCTAGGCCCATCTCTAGTGAAAATCACCCACCAGGATATTGTGATTACACTGAAATATATCCTAACAGGAGCCAAGAGTCTGAACTTTGGCAGAAATTGGTTTCAAATTCTTCTCCTAGCCCTGTACATACCACAAAGCATCAGACAGGAAGGCCATACAAGATCCATCCTAATGCGGTTTGTGCAAAATATAATTTGCATTATAGTGTGCTGCTCCATACCATGTGCAACTAACACACTATTTTATTTAGCTCTCATCTGCTCCCACTAACTATCAAGCAAACTAGCGACAAAAAACAGATGGCTCCCACCCACCATTAGTATCCAGTCTTCCTAGCAGCATGTTGCCCAATGGGCAACCCCACAAAGCACCTCAACAATGACTTGACTAGAAGAGATGCTAAGACTCAGGCTCTTTGGCTGCTCAATCTTTGGCCTCTGCAGAGTTAGTCAACAAGCACAATTAGTGCCAATGACAGCAGCCGCTTTTATGATGGGGACATCTGTCCCACTGGGAACTAGATCGAGACAACCAGCATATTTCATATTGAATAGCCATGTGACATCTTTCCCTCATTACTGACCAGGTGGATTTGAATTGGTGACCTAGGATCCCCTCTGAGCTAGACAGTCCTCCTTTAATAAAGCTTCTATGGGGAATTCCAGTAGGGATTGCCCCCTCCAGGGCTCTATTCATGCCCTCCTATGTTAACAAGTAAATCTGATATTTCCAACTGCTGCATGACATGAACCATTTATCTATAACAGGAACCAGAGTCGAGTGCAAAGAGGAAGCTGATCTCCGGTGGTAGCAGGCACAACTGATCTGCTCCAGTCTCTACTGTTTGCTTTGGAGAGAGAGAGAGACATGGAAAGATCCATCTCTCCAAGAGGAGGGGGAGTAGGCCATCTCGTCAAAAGCTCTCTGGCAGCGCAGCCTGAAAGCAGACCCGTCTTAAGGGACAGATTATTGTTTACCATTGATGCCTGTGTTATCATGAAACATATGTTCTGGGAATGAAAAGTGCCCCCCACTCCTCCACTCATAAAGAGTTTTTTTCACCCCCAACCATCTGGGGTGGAAAGAGTGGAAACAGGTCAATACCATCTTTACCAAGAAGGTTTGCATCACCGTATCAATTTCTCTTAAACTGAGCTGATAAAGGGAATGTCTAGGTTTTAGAAAACTGCTCAAAGGCAGAGCCAGATTGAAGTTGAAGCTCTAGCCAGAGCTACTCAGTTTTCCTATGAAGCACTAAGTCACAATAACAGACTGCATGAAGACAATGAAGACATGGTACTCGAAATAGTTTCCTCTCCGTTCCCCTTTAAAGCAGGATCTCAACTTAGTTATAACAGAGCCCTGCTTCCTGACACAGCCAAAACCACATATGGATGGAGTTTAGCAAACAGGTAGAGTGATCTACCATAGCAATAGCACTGGAATGCTAGATTTCATTAGCATCTGTGGTCCTTATTCTCCTTTCTGGGCCAGGAGGGTAACCTAAGAGCACGCCTCTTACCTCTATACATGCGGTCCTTCCTTAGGGACCTTGTGGTTTGAGCATTGGTCTGCATTGGCTTGCTAAACCCAGGTTGTGAGTTCAATCCTTAAGGGGACCATTTGGGGATTGGTCCTGCTTTGAGCAGGGGGTTGGACTAGATGACCTCCTGAGGTCCCTTCCAACCCTGATATTCTATGATTCTATAACTCTGTACCCTCACCTGGACACATTTCACATTAATGCCTGGGCACACGAACTTCCTCCATATCAGGTTGGCTTTACTATCTCCGCAGGTGATGGGATAAACAATCTCAGCCTCCAAGCTGTCCTCCTCTTCAGCCATCTTCACTTCTCACAGGGAATGAGAGGCAGGGATCGGGGCGGGTCAAAAGGAAAATGAGTTACAACTATTGATTGCTGTCAAGAGTTAAAGACATTTTGGGACAGAGTTTTAAAGCTTGGGAGCAAAAAGAGAAGGCAGGCAGGAAAACCAGGCTCTTCAGACAAATTTTTAGCCAGCCTTCAATACCAAGCAGCCATTTGAGACAGATGATATAGTCACACACATTATTATGGTGCAACTGTCTATTTTCAAGGTGGTGGGTCTTCCACTGGTCCCAAAGGAGGGCTTACAAACAGGTAATCATGTCTCTTGCAAATTAAACACTTGCAAACCCACTTCAACTCAGTTGGTGAATATCTCCTACCTGCCTACACTGGAGTGAAGCCACTCAAGTGAGAGCTACAGGAACATTCCAAGATACAAAAGCATCACTGTCCGAGCCCGAGCATCAATACTTCATTACAGGGATCAGAGAGTTTTTGGGAGTCACCATTTTTATTACTAGAGTAAGTTCATTAAACTTAATCCAAATAATGAAGAGGCCAGCAAACCCAAGGGAGACTTTCCAAACTAAACTGGTTTATGCCACTGCAGCCCAATTGGCAGAGACATTCTTACAATTTTTGAATCATAAATTCGTCTTCTGCTTGCTTCTGAAACCTGTAATGCTCTTGTAAACAGAAGACAATTTGATGATCCCATGGCTGAACTATGGGCAAAACATATAGGTAGCAGATTTAATGGGGAATAAATTCAAGCAATCCCACTCTTAGCCAGGAGAGGGCAGCAGTGTGCTATGAAACCATATCTGCCCAAAACAACAGAATCCTGTGGCACCTTATAGACTAACAAATGTATTGGAGCATAAGCTTTCCTGGGTGAATACCCACTTCGACAGACGCATCTCTGCCCACTCTCCCTTTTGGGCCTTCTCGCCTTCCTTTTTGTCACATGCAGTTAGGAGGCAGGATTATGGCTCTACTGTTCTGTTTCCTTGAGCAAATAACAGCTACAGTGATGCCCGCAGGAAATGTGTGAAACCATGATCTGATCCTGAAGGTGTCAGTCTGCCTGCTTTGCAAGGAGGCTCCTGGCCTCTCACTGGCAGTGTGGTGTGCTCCCAGGCAGCTGAGCTAGGCAGACCTGCAGGACTCAAGCACCAGGACTGCTGATGCTGCAAAGCTGTCATGAGGAAGGTTGCAGTAAAGGCCAAGGCAGTACACTGAACCTACCTAAGACAGCTTCTTTCAGATGTGTGGAAGCTGTGAAGGCAGCAGCGGCTGCAGCAGCTGCATTTTCTGTCTCCAGGGTGTCTTCATTTAGGTCGCCACTGGTAAAAGAGTTGGAGATGAAAAATTAAGGAATTTAGATGAATCATTCCCATTTCTGATCTCTGGAGCGAGCGCTGTTTCGAAGGTCACTTGTAATACACTTTGGTGTGAGCCAAAAGATGTCCCCGTAATCCCTAGAAATGCAGATCTCTTTCCTTAAGAAAGTATCCATTGGCAAAAGGTAAGTTATCTTTTCCTCACTTAATTAAAAAATTGCAGCCTGATGTTGTCAACTCCAGCCCAGTACAACAACACTTGTGTGATCCCTGTGCTGCAATTTCCTGATGCGCTCATAGGAAGCTGGCTATTTCCCTCCGCCAGCACAATGGAAATCAAAAGCAGACTGTTGCCAGTCACTGGCGGCCTCTTTTAAAAAGATTCCCAAAGGAAGCAAGTGGGCAACAATCCTCAGCTGGCTGGAGGATGGACTAGATGACCTAATAGGTCTTAACTTCTATGGTCCTTTGCTTCTTAGGAATAGGACCCGAGAGGGCTAGAAGAATAGTAGAGTACACCGCTACCTCGATAGAACGCCACCCGATATAACACGAATTCGGATATAACGCGGTAAAGCAGCGCTCCGGGGGGGGGGGCGGGGCTGTGCACTCCGGCGGATCAAAGCAAGTTCGATATAACGCGGTTTCACCTATAACGCGGTAAGATTTTTTGGCTCCCGAGGACAGCGTTATATCGAGGTAGAGGTGTATTTCATTAAAGCTCCCCCTCAATATGGGTTAGGCAAAACAAGGAGGAAAGATTAACAGCCTTTGCCTGGAAGCAGGATTATATTACCTTTGTTTCTGAACTTGAGTGAATCTTGGTGACGTTGGAAAAATGTGGCAGCAGCATGGTGTGGCCTGTCAAAAGTATCCAGTGTGACCAGCACCTAGAGGAGCTGCTCATTCTGAATTGATGGATAGACATTTGGCATGTCATTGTACCCCAATGAACTTGCTCAACGTTAAAACTACCAGTTCATATTGAATAGGAAAAGAAGAAGGGGCAAAATAAACATACAGAGGCCCCATCTACACAGGACTTTTAACCACGATCTGGAAAACTGTGCTTAAGCTTGGTTGTCTGGGTTATAACTAGTTCTGCCAGCTGATGAATGAGAGCAAATTATGTCCAATTATTGTGTCTAATATGTTTTATCCCAGGGGGAGAGCGAGGCTAGAAGGACTCTAAACCTGGATTGAATGCAGTTTGATCCTGTCCATGTTGACAGATGAAAGGGCTTGAATCCATATACCCAGTGAGCATAGGGGCCCCAAACCATTAATTTCTGCAACATTTGTTTTAAATTAAGCTTCTAGACCTTATAGTTTCAAGGATAATTCTGCAAATGTGAACCAAATGCAAACCAAGGCAGTGCTGCTTCCTGAGTCTGGACCCAGACAGCTCCAGTGCCTCTGCTGCTGCTCAGTAACTTTGGCCAAACTTCAGAGAGAAATAAATTAAACTCTGGCCAGTTTCACTGCTTGTTTTCAGAAACCAGCTGTGCAACTGTCAAGGGCCATGTCAGTGTTACATTGCTGCTGCTAGGGAATGGTTTATGCAGCAGCAGAGACAGGAACTATACTTACTCACAGGGTAGGAGGATCCAGGAAATGGAGACCTGAGGAAGGAGTAGTGAAACCTGCCCTGCTTGCAACAACCAAAAGGCTCTGGAGGAGCAAAAAAACAGGAATCTCTTCTCTGATCCAACAGTAAGAGGGAGGCATCTTTCATTTTATCTACTAACCAGAGGCTGATACGTAAGATGGCACCTCCAAGCAGGAACTGGGGTCAGCACCCTGGTAGAAATCCCACCCAGCCGCTGGAGGAGGAGGCAGGAGATGCTGGGCTTCTAACTGGAGTGTTCCACCTGGATCTCACAAGTGGGGCCACCCCTCCTCTTGCCATGTCCTGGCACACAAATGAGTTAAACCATGGTCGGCCTGATTGTTAAACATGGTGAAGATAGGACTGGAAGGAGAATAAAGTGTGTGTGTGTGCATGCTGGAAAAGGAAAACTCATACGTTCTGCTTTAAGAAAAAAGGGCTAAAACAAACCTGACAGTTATGGTTTCAGAACACAGTATGCACATGGGCGATGTGCAGAAGTTATCTTACAATACACATTGGTATTTGGGGATAAATCTAAAGACCTACAGAGTAGCTCATGTCATTGCTGTCCCTCCCCACTCCTCCCAGTCACTTAGAGCAGAAATCAAAGTAGGAGCTGCTAGCCTCAGCTCTCTGCGTGCCTGGAATACCTGCACTTGCTGTGATGATGGAAGTCAGAGCCCCTTCTAGGTTTCAGTTGGCTCATGCATCACTGGAGAATTGCAGGGACATGTTCAATTCTCTCTGCTGGATACTTAGGCCTTGTCTAACTACGGAGTTTTGTTGACAAAAAGCAGCTTTTGTTGACAAACCAGTAAATGTGTACACAATGCGATGCGACTTTTGTCGGCAAAAATGCCGTTTCGTCAGCAAAATAAAACCACCCAGACGAGAGACATAAGGCTTTCTGCGCAAAATTTTTGTTGACAAAGTGCCAGTGTAGACACCACGCTGGATTTTATCACTCTACTTGGCCTCCAGGAGGTGTCCCACAATGCCCAATTGGACCGCTCTGGTCACCAGTTTGACTTCTACTGCCCTGCAGCCAGGTAAACAACCATGTGCCCCTCCCCCTTAGAAGCCCTGGGAATTATTGAAATTCCATTTCCTGTTGGCTCACCATGGAGAGGTCTCATCGCATTTTCCCAGGTGACCAGGGCGGGTTATCGCAGCAAATGCAATCCCACTTGGACCACTGCAGAGCTGCTGGATCTGATCAGTATATGGGGAGAGGAGGCTGGGCAGTCCCTTGAGACGTACGAATTTTGATACTTACAGGCAGATCTGTCAAGGCTTGTGTGAAAAGGGCTACGATCGACACGCTGCAGTGCAAAGTGAAGATAAAGGAGCTGATGCTGGCGTACCATAAGGCAAAGGAGGCAAATCATCGCTTCGGTGCTGCACCTAAGACCTGCCAGTTCTATAAGGAGCTGGATGCCAGTTCTATAAGGCGACCCCACCTCCACCACCAAGAGCCCCGTGGATACTTTGGAGGGAACGGAGGCGGCGGAAAGAGAACCTAACCCAGAGGACGAAGTCATTGATGAAGAGGTGGAGTTAGAGGATGATGTGGGGCTCCCGGTGGGGTAGGCAGCCGGGAACTGTTCAGCACTCCGGAGTTGTCTAGCCAGTCTCAGCAGTTGCTCTCCGGTGAGCAAGAAGCAGGAGAGGAGATGCCTGGTAAGTGGCTGTGGTTTGTGTCATGTGGAGGTGGGTTCAGGGCATAGAAATGTGGGAGGCTGGCTGTGTTTCTGTGTGCTGGACATTTCCCCGTGCAGCTAATCATTACGTCAGAACAGGGAGTTGATACACACGGAAATCTCACAGGAATCCCCCAGAGAGATCTCTAGGAAAGGTTCCTGGAGGTACTCGGCAATCCTCTGCTGAAAGTTCCTTGGCAGAGCAGCTTTGTTCCTTCCCCTCATTGTAGGAAACTTTCCCACGCCATTTGGCAATCACTTATTGGGACCAAAGTGGCACACAGGCAAGCAGCATAGGGACCAGGGTGGAAGCCACAAGCATGTAGTAGATGTACCCTTGCTTCCCTGCTTACCCTCAGCAGTGACATATCTGCTACAATGAACCTCACCTGTGGAAAAGTGTGGGAGAATTTTAGATTTTTTTTCTTGTTGGCTGCACCGGAACCCTTGCAGAGCACTCTTTTCCTCGTGTAGAGCCCCCCCAGCCAACACTCACCATGCTTTGGGTGTTTGCCAAGATATGTGCTTGTAATGTTACCAGAGGTGTATTTTACTGAAATGTGTCAATGCTGTGCATGAACTTAACAATCCTGCTTCTGTGCATTGTTCCTTGTGCTTCGGCAGATGTGGCCTTCAGGAACACCCCACACATACCGGCCGAGCGTCTCCGCCAGATAAGAAAGCGCCCAAGACGGAGCAAAGAAGACATGTTCCGGGAGGTACTGCACTTCTCCAATTCAGAGAAAAGGGAACGCAAGGAGTGGAGGGAAGTGGAAAGGGAGGACAGAAAAGAAAATCAGGAGTTTGTAAAGGATGCTACTGAGCGGATGATTAAAGTCATGGAAGAGCAAACACAGATGCTGAAGTCCTTAATAATCCTGCATACTGAGCAGATGCATGCCCGCCCTCCCCTGCAGCACATTCAGAACTCTTTCACATGTCCCCTCTCCCCACAAACTCTGCCCACACAGTTCTTTCTGGGAGTTCTCCATTTCCCCTTCACTCCACCCCCTCGGACAACTTTCAAAATGATAGCTGGACATACACACAGCTTTGAAAGTCTGCCCTTCCCTGGTACCTCTTTTCCCACCAAGTGCCTTTGTGTGTGTGTGTGTGTGTGTGTGTGTGGTTTCTTGTTTAATAAAAGTAACGTTTTTGAACAGTAACTCATCTTTATTTGTTTCCTACGAATTGAGATAGCAGGCACTACCAATACATACACAGGCAGTGTAATCATTTGCTTACTGGAATGTAAGGCCCCAAATGTCACCATGGCTTCTTAGGAAAACTACATGTAATGTAACATTGCAGCACCAATCACAGTGTCTGCCTCAACACTCCACCCCGAGCAAACCTTTCACCCTTAGCTTCACAAAGATTATGCAACATATAATATGGGACCATGGGAATATTATATTTATTGAGGTCTAACCTGCCATAAAGGCATCGCCAGTGCGCCTTTAATCTGCCAAAGGCACATTCCACTGTCATCTGGCACCTACTCAGCCTGTTGTTGAGCTGCTCCTTGCTGCCGTCCAGATTTCCCATGTAAGGTTTCATGAGCCACGGCTGTAAGGGGTAGGCTGGGTCTCCCAGGATCACTATGGGCATTTCAACATCCCCCACTGTAATCTTCTGGTCTGGAAAGAAAGTCCCCGCTTGTAGCTTTCTATATAGGCCGGTGTTCCTGAAGATGTGTGCATCATGCACCTTTCCGGACCACCCCGCATTGATGTCAGTGAAATGCCCCCGGTGATCCACAAGAGCCTGCAACACCATGGAGAAATATCCCTTCCTATTGATGTACTACATCGCAAAGTGGTCTGGTGCCAAAATTGGAATATGTGTGCCATCTATTGCCCCTCCAGTTAGGGAAACCCATTTCCGCAAAGCCATCCACTATTTCACGCACATTTCCCAGAGTCACGGTCCTTTGTAGCAGGATGGGATTAATTGCCTTGCACACTTGCATTAACGCAGCCCCAACGGTCGACTTCCCGACTCCAAATTGATTTATGACCGACCGGTAGCAGTCTGGAGTCGCCAGCTTCCACACAGCGATTGCCATGCACTTCTCTACCGATAGGGCAGGTCTCAATCTGGTGTCCTTGCACCATAGTGCTGGGGCAAGCTCCGCACACAGTTCAAGGAAGTTGGCTTTCCGCATTCGAAAGTTCTGTAGCCACTGCTTGTCATCCCAGACGTGCATGACGATACGATCCCACCATTCAGTGCTTGTTTCCCAAGCCCAAAATACGATGGTCCACCCTCTGCAGCTGTTCGGTGAAAGCCAAAAGCAATCTAAAGTTGCTCCTATCCATGTCACACAGCATGTCAGGCAACTGGGAGTCTTCTTCAGTTAGGAACTTCGTGGTTAACTGCACTGCCATCGCAATGTCCTCATGATAGTTATCAGAGCATAGGAGAGCAGTGCAGGATACATCCCTTCTCACAAAGATGCCGGGGTACACAGCAAACCAGGGCCGTTGAAAAATGCCGCGAAAGAAAGCCGGAAGCCTATGGAATGCTGGGACAGAAAGCAATGAATCATGGGACATTGAGCCAGGTCCCAGGATGCGCCGCAATCCGCTCCGCCTTCCCACAACACCTAGCAGCAGAAGGGGTCGAGCTGGACTGTGGGATAGGTACCCACAGTGCATTGCTCATACTGTCGATGATAGTGCCCCAACTGTGGATGTGCTCTGCCGACAAAGGGAGCGAGTGTGAACATGACATACAGATTTTTATTATAGCGATTTTTGAGAGTCGACATCACTTTTGTTGACAAAATTCTGTAGTGTAGACCAGGCCTAACTTCTCCCTTGTTTCTTTTTTGCAGCTGAAAATGTTTTACTAAAGATCTGTGAACAAACCAACCAACCCATGAATACAGATGTACATTTTATAGCATCTCTGTGTACCCCATAGCTCAGGCTGCCTGGCCTCCTGCAAGTTACGTACATATAGTATAAGCCACTGCAGCCATAGGCAGACAGCTAATTAAGGACACTATATCAAAGTGTTCCTCTACTTCCTGCCTTGTACTAGTGGCTCTCCCCAGCTTTCAGTGCTTGCTAATGGAAGGAGAGACAGACAACTGGTTCTGCATGGCTTCCCTATCCTCCCAGTTAGTTCCTGGCTTGCATCAGCTTAATCTGCAGAGTACATGCAAAATAGACTATTTAAAGAGAAGAAATTTTAAAAATATATACAAATGTGAAATATATTTAGGCTACTTTGGACTGTATATATTTCTTCTTTATACTCAGGGGATGCCATTGCAATCTTAGCTAGCACAGAACACTGATGCTATATGTGTTAATCTTTCACAGAAAATTCTCATGCAAGGAAGCAAGGGCATGCAGGCCACTTGATCGATAACATCTGAGACACATGTGAGCTCTGGCTATCAGTCTGCGTGGCCATCTCTACTGGATTTTAAAGACATGCATTTGTATTTTCTGGCAAAGAGGCTGTGAAAGTAGAATGAATTATATTGTAAAAATAGAATGGATTAAAGAAAATGCTGTATGTTCCTTTAAGCAGGAATGAGGAATGTTGAAATATAGTTGTCAGGAAGAGAAACATTAAGATATAGAACAATGACTCGCACCTAAGCTAATGGTGGGACATTAGCAGAAGATTGCTAAGAGTTAATAAGGAAATAAGATGTGTGTCTGACCCCAGGAAAACTTATCAGCTTTGCTTCCTTTGTTTTCTTGTTAAGTTCACCCCCCCTTTTTATCTGTATAAATAAGACAGTCTGAGTCTTATATGGTACTCACATTATCTGAATGTATCAGCACAGCGCTGCGCTAATAAAACAGAGTGGTCTATAACTAAAAACTGTGAGTCTTGATTCTAACTTTGACAAGGCCCAGTCTAATTACCGCAGCACATTCTCTCCACCTCTCTCTAAAGTCCTGGGGGTGGGGAAGGGAGGAAGGGGAAATGATACTTAACAAATTTCCTGACACTTCAGCAGTTTCACTCTGTATAAACTGGGTGTGCTAAGCAGGAGTTTATGGAGGATGTAAATCTAAAGTCTGGCCTGCTCTGATAAAGAAGGGGGGAGAGGGGGTTTGAAGTGACTGACTGACTCAGTGATTCATTGGCTGATTACATAAGGCAGCGCTAGGCTACACAGGAAAGAAGTTCAGGAGCTACCGGTTTTTCCCTTCTGACTTCTCAGCAGATGACTGTAGGGTAGAACTACAGTGTCAAGAAATTGCTCTCCCTTCCAGCCACAGGACTAGTATCTTGTTCACACAGATCGGGGTAGCTATAATGTGGAGATAGGGGATCTTGTGTGGGAGGCATCTCAGAAACTCTCCTAGGCTCTTCCAGAGTTCCTGCTTTGGACAAGTAACAGCATGGGAGAGGAGGAAACAGGATATTCTGATACGCGGATCTCTCAATCTCTCCTGTTGAAGCTGTTCCACTGTGTATAAATAATTAAATAGTCAATGGAGTAGGGAACTACACAAAAATGAGGACGCTAGTTAGGCAGAAATTAAAAAGAGCAGTCACAAGGGTATATAATAATGCCACTATATAAATACATGGTTCCTGAATACTGTGTCCAGTTCTGGTCTCCCCATTTCAGAAAGGATACAATGGAAATGGAAAAGGTTCAGAGAAGGGCAACAAAGATGATCCAGGATAAGGAACGACTTCCATACAAAGAGAGACTAAAAAGATTAAGGCTGCGCAGCTTAGAAAAGAGATGACTAAGGGCGGATATGTAGAGGTCTAGAAAACCATGAGTGGTGTGGAATAGAGAAGTGTTATTTGCCCTTTCCCACAATACAAAAACCAGTTGTCACCTGACGAAATTAATAGGGAGTATGTTTAATACAGAAAAGAGGAAATACTTTTTCACACAATGCACAACTAGCCTGTGGAACTCATTGACATGGGATGTTGTGATGGCCAAATGTGTAACAGGGTTCAAAAAAGAACTGGATAAGCTCATGGAGGATGGGTCCATCAATGGCTATTAGCCAAAATGGTCAGGGAGGCAACCTGGTGCTCAGAGTGACCCTAAGCAGGAGTGGAAGACAGGGATGAATTGCTCCATAATTGCCCTGTTCTGTACTCTCCCTCTGAAGCTCTGCTACAGGCTACTGTTGGAGACAAGATACTGGATAAGAGGGACCATCGTCTGACCCAGTATGGCAGCTCTTATGACATGAACCTGGTCATGTCATGAACTTGATATGAACTCACTCCCAGGTGAGTGCCCTAATCACCAGGCAATAGAGTCACTCTCAATCTCTCTCTGGTCCTATGACTATTTAATTATTTATATTCAGTGGAATAGCTTCAATGGGAGAGAGCCCCACATCGGAATATTGTATAGCTCAGTGGTTAGGCCACTCTCCTGCTGAGGGAGACCCAGGTTCAAATCTCTTGTTCACATCAGGTAAAGAGGGGAGTGGAACCTGGGTCTCCCACATTTGTAGGAGAGTGGCCTGACCACTTATAAAGGAGGCGTACACACACCCCACCCCACCAAAACAAATTTTTCACCCAGCTCAATCCCTGACAACCGACATCAACAATTCACTGGCCCAAATAATGTTGACGATGACGTGCTGCAGAACATGCCTATTCTGTCTGTGTCGGACTGTCACATTCATGTTCAGCATGAAGGATCGTTTGAAGTCGAGTTATGCTCCAAGCCTCACCCACATACATTTTACTTCCAAGGTAGTGCTGTGCTTTTCTGAAGTCTTACTAGGCATATGGCAGGCCTGCAAACCTGCAGAGTCATAACTGCAGATGCTGAGCTGACACATACAGGGAAGAGCGTTTGAGAAGTGAGAGTCTAACACCAGGGAAGAAAGGAAGAATTGTAATTCAATAATTCACCAGTTTGCCACAGGATTCCTTCCCAGCAATTTGTTAAATTCATCTAGGGGAACAGCCAAAGTGCCATTTCAGTTGGACCTGCCTTCTGGTGGTTGCAAGAGAGACAGATCTATCTCTTACATACAGAACACCAATACACCATGGGCCCGATTCAGATCTCTCTCACACGGGTGTAAATTAGGAACAAAAACCAGTGTACGTGAGAGAAGAGTCAGGTTCTACACCTTCTATTACTTTTAGCGATGGCTTTTGGCAGGGAAAACTAATCCAGCTGCATCTTAAATCCCAACCTCTAATAACCTTCAACAGTCTTTGAGACATTAACTCAGGGGTCGGCAACCTTTTAGAAGTGGTGTGCCGAGTCTTCATTTATTCACGCTAATTTAAGGTTTCGCGTGCCAGTAATACATTTTAATGTTTTTAGAAGGTCTCTTTCTATAAGTCTTTAATATATAACTAAACTATTGTTGTAAAGTAAATAAGGTTTTTAAAATGTTTAAGAAGCTTTATTTAAAATTAAATTACAATGTAGAGCCCCCCGGACCGGTGGCCAGGACCCGGGCAGTGTGAGTGCCACTGAAAATCAGCTCGCGTGCCGCCTTCGGCACGCGTGCCATAGGTTGCCTACCCCTGCATTAACTCATGACACTGTTGAGGCTCCGATAAAATGATATCTTTCCTGCAGAGGTTTAACTGGGAGAAAAAAGGCACTTGAAATGGAATATACCAATTTTCCTTCTCTGCTTTGCCACATCCCTTTCTCTCCCCTGCCTCTGTTCCCCTGTGCAGATGCAGGACAGTGGTGTGCCTCAGCAGACAGAGGTGGGTGGGATGGGCGAGTACTCAAATAAGTTTCTCCAGCTACAACAGTGTGTCCCACCACCAAACAAGTAGTTGCATTAGCTGGTTGCCATGACAAAGCTGTGGGAGGCAGCTGCTGCTCACATTTCATCAGACAGGATCACTCAAGTTTCTCCCCAGAAGGAGCCATAAACCAGAAGAGGAAAAAGAAGAAATTAAGTGCTCATGAAGTGACTGGCTCATTTCTTCTTTCTCAATTGCTTTTACTTAGCAGTGGAACCTTAGACCATTTCTAACCACACACCAAGTGCACGGCAGACACCTGCAATATTAGCTTCTGTACTAACACTGAGCCTACCTATCCCACACACACACATGGGGCAAGCTGTGAATTGCCAGGCGTTGCCATTTTTTGTTTGCCTCCGCACTTCCCACTTTTATTAAAAAGTTGTTCAACTAATACGTTCTTATGCTTTAATTGCAAGTTTGGTTTTTATAGTAAAAATAAACCCACAATAGCATTAGAAAAAAGGCATTATCCAGAACACTATCTTGCTAGGACCATTAATCTGGACTCTGTTGTTTTAAATGTCACATGGGATAAAAGCCAAATTCAAAGTCTATTTCACAGGGTAGGCTGGGACCCACACAAGGCAGGAGGATCCAAATTCAGGTTCCTCAGTTATTCTCTTATGCCAGCAAGCACTGGAAAATGAGACTGAAAGGGTAGGAACCAAACTGACTATGGAATCTTGAGAGAAGATGGGAGTCCCTGGAGTGGCAGCCCAGAGAATCTAAAATGAGTCTCATCTACTACCGATGCTGCAGACCTGCTCAGAGAGATGCATTCTGTCTGACAGTAGTAATCTTCTATGAGTTTCACTACGCAGACCCCAAAATGTGTCTCCTTCTGAGGTCACGTCTAGATGCTAAGGTTCCAGAGTGGGAAGGAAGGAGTGAGAGAGAGGGACAGACATTATGCAGGTTTTGGATGTCTCATAAAAGAACAAAGAATCTCCTAATCACACACCCAGAGAAACAAATGGCTCTTATGACGATGACTGAATAAAAATAGATATCTTCCCCCCATTCTATGGAATTCCCCCACTCCTGATTATTAAAGACACAAATGGACAGATGAAAAATTAATAAATAAAATAAAGGTGCTTTCAAAACTGCTTGGGGGGGAAAGAAAAAACAAACACTCACACCCAAACATTTCCTTGGCCAGAGCACCAAAAGCATATTGCACTGCTTCAACTGGATCTACAGGATCACCTAGCAANTCCTTCGCTCCGAGCGGGAGTGAGGGACCCTCCGCCGAATTGCCGCCGAATAGCTGGACGTGCCGCCCCTCTCCCGAGTGGCCGCCCCAAGCACCTGCTTGTTCAGCTGGTGCCTGGAGCCGGCCCTGCAACACACACATTAAAAACAAAAACTATTTAGCACCCATCTTACACAGCAGCTTCCCAGTTTCACATCTGACTGCTTCCCTGTTGGGCAGCCTATGGAGGTTAATGCGAGCACAAACAGCATGGAACTTTACAAAAGGCAAAGGGGAAAGAACTGGCCCATTCCTTCCCATCACCTTCTATTAAGTTGGGAGAAAACAGCTCTGCCAATAGCAAACATATAAGCATCCAAGAGATGTCAGATGAGAGAAGCCAATTTCCTCACAACTGGCACATTAATTGCATTTAACATATCACACACCCCTTTCCCCAGAATTCCCATCCTCACTTTCTTGCAGATGAAGGAAAATAACACATCATCCCTATTGGACAGGTTGAATTGGAAGCCAATGGAATGGCCCATTTCTTACTGGCCATGGCCTATTTCATAACAGCCTGTTAACAAAGATCTTTAAAGCTGGTTCCAGCAGAACGATAGGAATGGTATTACCCTTACTGACCCTTCTGGAACATGGACATTGTAACCTGATGCACTTCCCCAGAGCAGTAAGAAGAACGTGATACAGTTGGAGTGGAATGTATTTGTGGAAACAGGACAAGCATGTTCCCTATGAAGAAGAACAGTAAATGGCAGCAGACTTCCCAATCTATTTCAAACGAGAGATCGTTTTGGTCAAAGAAATCTGTTTGGAGCCAGTTGTAAATATGAACACGGATTTCCTGCCTACTGAAAATCCAGAAGCTCTGGAAGCACCAACATGTATACATGCTCTGGGTATAAGCCTGGGATGTGCCAAGGAAAATTCAACCAAGTAACACAAACAGCCCTTCACTACTTAGGACTTCTGTGTACAAACAGGCCATTTTCATTTTGTGAACACAAAGAGTTGGCCAATCTAGGACAATCTAGAAAAGTCTAGGAAAATAAGGAACCAACACAAACCAGGCAGTACAGTATCTAGAGTATCAACTTAAAAACTGATTTCAAACATGAGAGAAACAATATTTTACAGCCATTCCAAGTTCACTGTTACGTAGGATTTTGAGAAGCACAACTCTGTTCTATATCTTGGTAGTGTTTTCAGTGACATCTGTCATCTTTATTGCTAACGGCCTATTAGTAATTCCCCTGGCGCTGCTGAAAATTACAGAAAGAAGGTTCCTGCAGAATGCTGCTAAAATCCTGGACCCAAAAATACACATTGCAAACAAAAGATTTTGCTATATCACAACATGAAAACAGTTCTGGATCAATTTCCTGACATGGAGCACACGGTTTAGTGAATAAAACACTGATTTAGTCACCTGTTTTCACTCCCAACTGATTCATGTCCACCTTAACATGCACATCTCTGAAAAGTGACCATTTAAAAATGGTACTTTTTAATTTAAAAGACATTTTCCTTATGTGTACAAAATCCTATCTGCTTAGTGTCCAAAAACAGTTTGTACTGCTTTTCTACTCTATAGAATGAGCTGTGGATTCTATTCTAGTTTGAGTATTAAACAGAATTACCAGTAAGTTCCAATCATTACAGCTGTAGAGTCCCACTGAAGATAGCAGGCTTACAGAGATGTCACTGAGTGCATAATTTGAAGACAGAGGAGTTGCACAGATGCCACTGAGGTCCTATTGGTCACAATGATGCATGAGATAGGAAGAGCCCAGTTACTCTCTCCAGGATGAGTTTGTAGGGATGAAAATTAGAAGCAGCATCTTTTTACTTATGAACTACATATTTGAAGTGGAGTCTTTGAGAAACAGTACATATGGACTCTCATGGTATCCTTTTTCCAAAGTCATTTTGTAGAAGAGATTTTATATTTTAAGATCCTCAATTATGTTAGTTTAGAAGGCTTCAGCTCACACCAGAGGGGATGGTGGTTCCTACTACTAAAATACACCCAAACCAGCAGGACACTGTGTGATCTGTGTTTGAGGAGTTTAGGAATAAGCTGGCATGGGGACTGTATTGCCAATTACCTCAAGGATAAATGAAGTCAATGGGAATTTGGAATGTGCAAGGAATGCAGCATCAGACTCTCAGAAGCTAACCCAGTTATCTCAGCGTGGTCTACCTATACTGTAGCTGAAGCATTTATACATAAAGGACTTCAGCATCTAATAGACTCTTCACTTCATTAGAAATATAATCTTGCCTCTATGTCCAGCACTACAGTGAATTATGGCCTTAACATAATTAAAATCTATGCAAATGCAAGCTGGCCTGCACACCCTGTTGATGCAAATTTTGAATAAGAGAGTTAAGTATTCCAGTGGTAGGTTTTGTTAGTGCATTATGCTTAGAGGGACAACGCTACTAATCCAAGGTAGGTGGTACAGCGTGTTATTTCAATCAATTTCCAGGTTTCTTAAAATTAGATTAGCATAGGATCATCTGGAGCTACCTATTGTTATTTAATTTTTGTTTCAACCATTTTGTTGACTTGAAATGATTATTTAATTGCAATTAACAGACATTTGCTGACCTGAAAAAAGAAAAAGAGGAAAAACAGAGTAAAAAAGATGTAAAACTCAGTATACATGTGGATGCCTAAACATGTGTTTAAAAAAAGAAAAGAATCCTGCACTAGCAAGGAGACTGGCTCTGTCTAGGTACACCTCTACCTCGATAGAACGCGACCCGATATAACACGAATTCGGATATAACGCAGTAAAGCGGTGCCCGGGGGGGGGGGGGGCAGCGCACTCCGGTGGATCAAAGCAAGTTCAATATAACGCGGTTTCACCTATAACGCGGTAAGATTGTTTGGCTCCCGAGGACAGTGTTATATCGAGGTAGAGGTGTATTTATATGACCGTGAGCCCCTGCTGAACACTAGCAAATTTATCCTCAGTATCTGTGAGGGGTAGGGAAGTGCCATTATCCCCATTTCACAGATGATGAACTAAGGTACAGAAACACTAAGTGGCTTATCCATGGTCACACAGGCAGTCTGGACACAGCTAAGAATTTAGCCCAGATCTCCCTTGTCCCATTCAAGTGCCTTAACCATAAAACCTCCCCGCCTCCTCTCTAGGGATAACCTAGCATGTCTTTTCCATCTCTAAAATATATGGTTCTCAAACTAATGATACTGCAGTAGAAGAAGAAGAGTAAAAGACTCAGCAAACAGTTAATGTTTCCACAGTACAGCAGATTGAACTAGTGGTCAATTAACTGCTGCTCAAGAGAAGGCCCTCTCTCCCTACCTTATTACGTTGTATGTCTTAGCAAGTAAGCATAAGGGTGATTCAAGGAGAAAACCCACTGGAGTGCTCTGCACTGTTCCTAATATGAGAAGAGACACCGTGACCCCTATTTGATGTCAGCAAAATGCTGGGAGGTGAGAGTGTGGGATTGCAAAAGGATCTCCTCACATGATTTCATGGAGAGGAGAGTGCTGTACCCTGTACTCTTTCCCCACTCACGCAAGGAAAACAGCAACATTTACTTTAACTTTTTGTGCTTTAATTTAAAGCCATTTGTCCATCTTGACTGTTTGGGAGGAGATATCCCCCTTTGCTTCAGGGCCTGTCTGCATTACAGTTTAAGACATTCCAGCAACTAACAGTCCCCATGGCCAGTGTGGACATGAATGCATCACATTCCCCTCAACCAAGAACTGTGTTTTAAAACCCTGCTATAGTCTCCATCCATGCTACAAAAACGAAAGAGCTTAACAACAGTGATTAAACTCTACTGTACCTGAACCAAGCTATAATACAGTTTAGTACAGCATGTACGGATAAGACCAACCAAACTCAAAAAATCAAAGCATTAGCTCAAGCAGAAGCCTAGTTTTGTCTTTGCAGCAATTCCTACAATATCAGGCAATTTGGTTGTCCCCTGACCCAGGTACAACATGGTTTGGGCCTGCAGGGTAGACAAAACCAAAGTGATTTTTACCATGGCCCTGAGTCTCATGTCAGGTCAGCCAAAGTCCAGGATTGCAGCAGAATATGGTTAAACCCTATTTGGGAACAGTGTATGCTACAAAACCAAACCATGTTTTAACAATGTCAGTGTTGTAACTAAAGTTCCTTCAACATAGTAGAGATTACAGTGTAGACAAGACACTCAGCTAAAGCCCAGTTTTAACCCAACTTGGCCACTCCAAAGTTTAACAGCTGTTGGTAAACCCTGTTTTCCTGGCTACATATACTTGGCCACAGATTATCAGGAAGGGGATATGGGGATTATTAATCGAACTCTACTTGGTTAGCATGGTATCCAAGGTGGTGGGGGAAATCTTGGTCCTCCCTTGTCAAGGAACAAGTCAACCAACCACAGCACAGGCAGGATCATAAGGGACTGACTCTCACTCCTACTCTGAACCCTGTATTTCATGGGTATTTGATGTCTGCTTGGGTTGAATATTAAAGCCCCAACCTCCATGTCACTTCTATTGCATATGGTGAAACCATTTCTTACCCATGTTGAGACAAGTTTGTGGTCACTAGCACAGTTTTCACTTCTTCCACACCACTGCCATCACCCACATTGTCAGGTGTTGTTACCACGACCACCTCCTCCATGTGAACGCTCACATCTGGGGTTGCCATGGTTAGGCAGGAGAGCACAGAGATCACCAGCTGTGTGGAGAGGTCCCTCCGTGAACTGGTTTCCTGTCAAAAAAAGAAAGACCAAAAATGTGATACATGAGAAGATTCCCACTAGTAAAAATGGCTAGGAAGATAAGAACCAACACAGAACAGGACCAAGACCTTCTCAAGGATTTCACAGGTAAATCCTGCATCCCAAATAAAATATTAGTAATTCCCATCCCACTGGTTCCATCTTGAAAACAGTCTAAGTGAAGAATATAAGAACCATAAGACGAGATATTGGAAAACGTACCAAGTCTATGCATAGGAACCCAAATACCTTAGTATTGGGTGTAGGATTTTAATAGGCTTTGTTGCTGTTGTGTGGTTGCTACTTCAGAAGCCATTTGAGACAACAAAATTACATGGTAGCTGGACTTCTCCCAGTTCTGCCTATGTTCATAAAGTGAAACCACTGGTAGAGGCCAGACCTTGCATTCTTTTGGACCCATAAAATGGCACCCTGGGAAAAAACATTCAAACAGTAGAGCCTGCCCATATCACTGGTATTTATAAATGTAATTATTCACCAAAGGATATCTTCAACTGGCTAGCTACTCCTGACACTAAAGAACTATTGACCAGCAAGCTATTGTCTCAGCATTGTATGCCTTGTGACAATTGGACTGCGTTTTGCAATCTGAGGCTCTTCCCTGTTGTTATTCCTTCCTCCCCACATCTATTTTACAATGGGGAGAGAGGTTGATGCATGTCATCTCCCGCTCCCATCTGGACTGTTATTGAGTTGCAGCAGTCAAGGTCTTCAGGGCTCTGATATAGCCCAGCATCCTCTTTACCAGCACCCACGGCACTTCAGACCATAGGAATTGCTATACCAGGTCAAACCAATGGTCATTCTAGTTCAGTATCCTGTCTCTGACAGTAGCCACTACCAGATGCTTCAAAGTAAAGTGCAAGAAACTTCATAGTGATGGGCGGAGAAAGCATCTTCCTAATTCTATCAATTAGGAGTTGGCTTCAAAGTGCTACCTGTACTAGCAACTTCAAGGCAAAGATACCCCAGGATCCTCTTTACTGGCACTAAAAGTGTTTCAAAACAACCACCCTGGCTACTCTGTTTGGAATATGCCCTCAATCTATAATGTCTCTCTTTTCTTGTTAATGTCTTATGTGAATGTCACTAAAATTATGTTTAAAACTTTGTGTTTCCTATTTTAATGTGCTTAAAACTTTTACACACTACACTTTTCACCACTTGTTGTGAGCAACTGTTACCCTTTCTCTTCCTCTCTCCCCTTGAAGCTTGCCCACTATCCAGTCACCACAGCTCCTGACTTAATTATGCCAGCCCAAAAAGCCCTAGGTCTCCAGTCCATTTCTGCTGCTGCCTAGGATTTTTCCACTGTTAACACTTGCACATCCTCCTGCTTCTCTGGTACACTCCCATAAGATTCCTATTATTATTTAACATTTATACTGTGTTAGCATCTAGAGTCCCACCAAGTTGGGGCCCCATTGTCCTTGGTGATTCCAAAATGTGTCTTACGGTATTCCTGTAAGAGGCAGAAGAGAATGTCTTCAGGTTTCTGGAGGTCACAGTGATTTCTGGACACTGATTCATGGAAACCAGTCAGCTCCAGGATGTAAATGCAAATTCCTTCCATTCTCAGAAGTTTTAGCCCAAAACAAAACTTTGCAGAATTGGAACGCACAAAGTGACAGAGAAAACTGTTTTCAAGTCAATGTTTCTAAGGGATCAGTAACAAATTTAAGAGAAAAAAATATTTTTAAAGTTCTGATTTTAATGTTGATGGTTTCCCTTTAAAGGCATAACTGTCTCAGCTAGCTCTTGCTATCCGCTTTCCATAGTTTTTCTTTCCCATTACTACAACGAGGACTCTGGTGGCACCTTAAAGACTAACAGATTTATTTGGGCTTAAGCTTTCATGGGTACTTTTGTAATACATTCCTATTACTGGCTCGCCTCCTAGCTGCTATTGACTGAAGGGGAAAAAAAGACTCCCTGAAGAATCAGAAGACTTCTCTGCCTTACTAAATGTATCACCACAGGGAATCCCTCTGTTAGTTTCACTGATATAGACAAGATTATGTTGAGCAGTGAAGCTGTCACACTGCACCTACACACAGCGTAACACTTTAATTGTTCTGCACTGCAGTGCTCTTTGTTAGAAAGTCTGTTCACATTATCATAATACCAAGATATACCATGTATAATAGACTGCACTGCAGAAGTGAGTCTCCAGCTATTAATGGTACTATTTATCATTTAAAGTTCAGTTCTATTCTGAAATGTGATTATGCAAAAATGGCATTTTCATACTCAGCGGATCTGTTCCTTCGGTGCACTGAGTCTCACTTTACTTACCAAAGTTATTACAACAGTCATCCCTGCAGAACCAATAACTTTAGTTTGAGAGAATAAACTTGGATACTTTTGGCTCATGTACCATGAAAAAAACTATTAACAAAGTTCCAGTTGTAGGGCCATGTGTGTAACTCTACAGGCTTAAAATTACACTATTGTTTATATTTGTGCAGACCCATAATAATGCTGCATAACTGTAAGTGAGAGCATTTGCCCTTTAGAAAGTTTATTACTGGTGAAAATGCAAGAGCCAGAAAGCTTGGTATCTGAAAGCCATGCTGTGTTCTGAGCTTGAAAGGCTGACAATTAGGGGAGAAAAAAAATTCTTTACTTGTGAAGTAAGCAATATTTGACATACATCATGCTTTTAAAAAAAAACAAACAAACACAAAGTTCCTTTTCAGAGCAGAGCGACACCACACTTAAGGATGCCATCTTAAACACCTCTGGAACTACTATCTCCAGGTGCAAAACAGACTGTTGCAGATAGTTTGGATTCTGGGATCAGAGATTCAAATGCAAAAGACTATAAGTGACAAAACAGGACAAAACCCTTAACAGAAGCCCTACTTATTTAGCGCGCTCTCTCCCTCTCTTACACACCCTCTTCTCCACATCTACATTACACTATACTGTACTACACTACATTAAACACAAAAGCTATTTCTATTGCTCCCAGGCTTCACACAGGGTGCCAATGGCTGCCTTTCCCCTCCTTACCGGGCTGAGCGCTGGTGCTCACAGCTGCTGCCCTGGCTGTCTCTGCCTTCCCTGGCCACCGACCCAGCCACTTTATAACCCCAAAGTGCCCAAGCCCTGCCCCTAGAGCAAGGCCTGGAATCTCTTCTTGCGTAAGAATCAGAGAGCTCTGAATCATCAGCTGCCAACTCGGGGCAAGTAGCCAGCCTGGGCACGGCTCTGCAGCACGCAGGGAGCAGGACTGCTGCTGAACAGCTCCAGATCCAGCCTCTGCCCACTCTCTCCCCAGGCTCTCTGTACTCCTGTTCTATGCCTTCTATAGTCTCCTGGCTTCTCTTGTACCCTGTTTTTACCCATTCGTCCTTCTTTCTTTGACAGTGTCTGGTATCTTTACCCACAGCCCTGCTTTCCAAAATTCAGGCACTCTTTTCTACACATGGACCCCCGTGCTCAGGTAAAGCCCCAATGAAGTCAGCAGAGCTCAGCCCAGAAACAGGGGTCCACACACGGTGCTTGTTGCAGATTGGAGCCTCAATTTTATACTCCACTCATCCTACAGAAAAGCAGAGCAGGGGAGAGGCTAAGACAGTTTAAGGCTCCTTACAAGAACCACCTGACCCTCAAGTTGTTTGCCAAACAAAACAAAACAAAACAGACATTGCCTTGGGTCTTTCCCCTCCCCCCAACTTCTTCTTCGCAGCCAAGTGCATTATTTAAAAAAAAAGAAAATTGTGTTGCATGTCCCCTCCCTCAAGGACAAACTGCAGATCTGCTCTGACCTACATGTAAAAATCCTGGGTGTACTAGCTGACCAATATGAAGATGAGAAAGAACTATTCCCTGCTTCAGCTTCCTTGTCAACACTCCCAGTTATGCCCCATATGACACTTTGGGAAGAGCACTACAGTCAGCTATAGGCTTGCTTCCCAAAGGGCAATACAGGCCATGGCGATCTGAGCTGAGCCAGAACAGGAATTTAATCAAGCAGATGGGCAGATAGTTTTTTCTAACTACTGAGGTGGGAAGCCAGTTTTTATTTTCAGCTTCAGATCAGACACAGTTACAACTCAGGCTCAAATCTTCGAAGAGCTGTACATCTGTAAAACCGGGACTGTACTTCTTTTCTCCCACATTTGTCCGTCTTGTCTACTTCTTCAGGGTAGGAAATGTCTCTTACTATGCATGTACAGCACCTAGCACAATGAAGCCCTGCTCTCGGCTAGAGCCTCTAGTTCAGAGGTGGGCAAACTACAGCCCGTGGGCCACATCCAGCCCCCGGGACCCTCCTGCCCGGCCCCTGAGCTCCTTTCCCTGGATGAAAAAGAACAGAAGTACTTGTGGCACCTTAGAGACTAATAAATGTATCTGAGCATAAGCTTTCGTAAGTTTTCGAAAGCTTATGCTCAAATAAATTTGTTAGTCTCTAAGGTGCCACAAGTACTCTTGTTCTTTTTGCGGACACAGACTAACACGGCTGCTACTCTGAAACTTGTTCCCTGGGAGGCTCGCCCCTGGCCCCTCCCCTGCTGTTCCCCCTCCCCTGCAGCCTCAGCTCGCCCCGCCGCTGGCACAATGCTCTGGGCGGTGGGGCTGCGAGCTCCTGGGCAGCGCAGCTGCAGAGCCGGCCTGACCCGGTGCTCTGTGCTGCACGGTGGCGTCGGCGTGGCCTGGCTCCAGTNGGGGGGGCAGTCAGGAAGGAGAGGGGTTGGATGGGGCAGCGGGGGGCAGTCAGGGGCAGGGGTTCCGGGGGCAGTCAGGGGACAGGGAAAAGGGGTGGTTGGATGGGGCAGGGGTCCGGGGGGGGGGCAGTCAGGAAGGAGGAGGGGTTTGGATGAGGTGGCGGGGAGCAGTCAGGGGCGGGGGTTCCGGGAGCGGTCAGGGGACAGCGGGGTAGATGGGGCAGGGGTCCCGGGGGTGGGCCGTCAGGGGGCGAGAAGCGGGGGTGGAGGCGGATAGGGGGTGGGGCCCTCCATACAATTTCCAAAACCTGATGTGGCGCTCAGGCCAAAAAAAGTTTGCCTGCCCCTGCTCTAGTTGCTAGCTAACACCACTAACAAATCACATATGAAAGTAAGAGAATTTGCAGCCAAAATTTTGAAACCAGCTTTCTCTCTGCCCTATTATTCCCAGCCAAACTTTCCCACCTAACGGTCAAGACACAGAAAAAGCACACCACTGTCCCAAAGGACACACTTCATACTGGGTTTCAAATTGTAACAGAGCCTATTTCTAACTTATGACTAGACAACCTTTTCTTCCATGCTTTCCCAGGGATCACAACTTTCTGTTCTATATAGGTTCTTATACTATGCTTATCACCATAGTATCTGAGCACCTTCCACTAGTGCATTAGTGCATCTCACATGTCCACCTACTAACCATTCAGCAACCTGCACCCATCATCCCATTCTGGATGGAGATCTCATTCCACCCTATTCGCCCTCCCAATATTGGCCAGAGACCCTATGCTCTAGCTCCTGTACAATCCAAAGATCAACCACTACAATGGCCCACCCAATGCTGAAGATACTGAATTATAGAACAGTTACAAAAGGAGAACTTAGAGTTGTTAGAGTCATAGAAATGTAGGGTTGGAAGGGACCTCAAGAAGTCATCTAATCCATCCCGCAACACTCAGTCCGGTTTAAGGATGCCTAGATTATTCCCGACAGTTGTCTGTCTAACTTGTTTTTAAAAACCTCAAAATGACAGGGATTCCACAACTTGTCTAGGTAACCTGGTCCAGTGATTAACCATCCTTATAGCTGGAAAGTTTTTCCTAATATCTAATCTAAGTTTCTCTTGCTGCAAACTCAGCTGATTACTTCTTGCCCTTCCCTCAATGGACATGGAGAACAACTGATCACCATCCTATCTATGACAACCTTTCACATATTTCAAGACTTATGTCCTCCCTCATTCTTCTCTTTTCTAAACTAAACATGCCCCACTTTTTCAACCTTAAATAAGTGCTCTTCCCCCCAAGATTTTGGTGGTTAAATTAAGTATTCATGAAAGACAGGCTCCCACAGCAACAGCTTGAGCCAAAAGAATACAAGGAGTTGCTAGGAGAGTGCTCTCTTTCGCTTTCCATGTACCTCCAGTCTTATCAGCAACAGGCTGTTGTTCCATCACAGGGTATTTTCTGAGTGAAGACTGCCAATCATGCCAACTTATATGGTGCTTTTAAGATGTGAACAGTTAGGAAACAGAATGAGAGACAACAAAATTAATTTCCTCTTGAGACCTCAGCAAATTTCTACAAGGACGGTAACAAAAATTAAAACATAATGCGGCTTCTATTTTCTTTTATAACAAACGAAAGGCATATTTTGTGCCAACAACTACAACATGGACCATGATGAAATAATCATGCAATTTTCCTGAAAGAAAGTCTGTATTTCATCCACTTAAAATTTATGGTAATGTCTGTAGTGCAATTAATGGCATGCAAAGTTCTCTGCTTCCACCCCACAGGACTCCTGCCAGAATGCCATACTAACTGCACATCTGAAGTAACAAGGGTTTTATATGATCGGGGGTGAGGGAAGGTTGTTTATTGTTTAAAATAGACACACATTTGGTGAGAGGGCAAAGCAGATGGAAGGCTAAGAGAAACAACATTTAAACTTTAGGCAGTAACAGGTTAGAAGCTTATGCCCAAATAAATCTGTTAGTCTTTAAGGTGACACCGGACTTCTTGTTAATTTCAACACAGAATACAAAGTGTACAGTATTCACTTTATATTATTTTTATTACGAATATTTGCACTGTAAAAATGATAAATAGTATTTTTCAATTCACCTCATGCAAATACCATAGTGCAATCTCATTATTGTGAAAGCACAACTTACAAATGTAGATTTTTTTTGTTACATAACTGCACTCAAAAACAAAACCATGTAAAACTTTAGAGCCTACAAGTCCACTCAGTCCTACTTCTTGTTCAGCCAATCGCTAAGAGAAACAAGTTTGTTTACGTTTATGGGAGATAATGCTGCCCGCTTCTTATTTACAATGTCACCTGAAAGTGAGAAGAAATGTTCGCATGGCACTTTTGTAGCTGGCATTGTAAGGTATTTACATGCCAGATCTGCTAAACATTCATATGCCCCTTTATGTTTTGGCTATCATTCCAGAGGACATGCTTCCATGCTGATGACGCTCATTAAAAAAATAATCTGTTAATTAAATTTGTTACTCAACTCCTTGGGGAAGAATTGTATGTCTCCTGCTCTGTGTTTTACCCACATTCTGCCATATAGTTCATGTTATAGCAGTCTCGGATGATGACCCAGCATCTTGTTCGTTTTAAGAACACTGTCACTGCAGATTTGACAAAACACAAAGAAGGTATCAATGTGAGATTTCTAAAGATAGCTACAGCACTCAACCCAAGATTTAAGAACCTGAAGGGCCTTCCAAAATATGATCGGGACAGGGTGTGGAACATGCTTTCAGAAGCCTTAAAAGAGCAACACTCCAATGCAGAAACTACAGAACCCGAGCCACCAAAAAAGAAAATCAACCTTCTGCTGGTGGTATCTGACTCAGATGATGAAAATGAACATGCGTTGGTCTGCACTGCTTTGGATCGTTATCGAGCAGAACCCATCATCAGCATGGATGCATGTCCGCTGGAATGGTGGTTGAAGCATGAAGGGACATATGAATCCTTAGCGCATCTGGTACATAAATATCTCACAACGCCAGCTACAACAGTGCCATGCGAACACCCCTGTTCTCACTTTCAGGTGAGATTGTAAACAAGAAGAGGGCAACATTATCTCCTGCGCATGTAAACAAACTTGTTTGTCTGAGCGATTGGCTGAACAAGAAGTAGGACTGAGTGGACTTGTAGGCTCTAAAGTTTTACAATGTTTTGTTTTTGAATGCAGTTATTTTTTGTACACAATTTTATATTTGTAAGTTTAACGCTCATGATAAAGAGATTGCACTACAGTACTTGTATGAAGTGAATTGAAAAATACTATTTATTTTATTTTTACAGTACAAATACTTACAATAAAAAATAAATATAAAGTGAGTACTGTATACTTTGTATTCTGTGTAGTAATTGAAATCAATATATTTGAAAATGTGCAAAACATCCCAAAATATTTATATAAATAGCATTCTATTATTGTTTAACAGTGCGATTAATCATGCGATTAATTTTTTTAATTGCTTGACAGCCCTAGTTAAATCCACTATCACTGCAGCTGTCTGCCTGACCACATGGATGAAAAGAGGGACAAAGAAGAGATGCTATGTTTTAAGAAACCAGGATACACAGAAAGATTAAAATTCCTTGGACTTTACTTCAAACAGCCAGAAGGAAAGGTAGAAACCTCCCCTCCCATCCCCAAACACAAATTGCACTCTCTGGAAACAAGCATAAAACTGCTTATTTTGGAACTGCTAACGGGTTCCATCCCCAACCCATTTCTAAAGAGTATCCAGCCCTGAATTCTGCATCAAATCAGAAGGTACACAGCAACATAAAATGCTTGGAAACAAATTGAAACACAAAATTTTAGACTAATGTAATTATGACAGAATCAACAAATTAATTTTAATATTTAATTATGTATCTGTGCTTTTCATGATACCACAGATACTCCATGTCGTGGCAGTGTTCAACACCAGAGCGTCACAGTAACCAGAAGGACTTGCCTCAGATACTAGGTCAACTGTATAACAGAGAACTCAGGGAGCTGCCAGTAACCCTGTTTTTTTGGGGGGTACTTGAGCTTAAGGCAGGGTGGGGGAGGGCACAAACTGCACAAGGTGAACATATTGCATACAATGGCAGGGGAGATCTTGGACCTTGAGAGGTATATGGGTATGGAGACTACAATAATGCTAGCAGGTGTGTGAGAAAAGGGCTTCCACAGAATGTCTGAGGTATTTCTGACTACAAGGTGGTGCACATCTTACCTACACACTCTATACAGTGCCCGAGGGCGTGTTCAATTGGAATGATGGCACAATGCATGCAAGGTAACAGGGGCTGGTGGCAATGAAAGGTTATGGGGTGCATTTCATACAATGCCCGAAGGAGAGAATTTAAATGAGGGTAGGGTGCAAATATTGCACATAACACCTAGTGAGGGTGGTGTATTACAGTGTGAGAAGACACTACATGCAACACCCAGAAGGAGTGTATTGTAAGGGAAGGGGGGGATATGAACACTGTGTAGGCAATGCCCCGAGGAAAGGGGTGTGCATACTGCAGGCACTATTCAGAGGCGGGTCTGCTGGCACGGCGTGGGTGCGGAGAGTGCATGCACTGCTCGCAGAAAGGCACTAATCCTGCGTGCAATGCCTCGGGGGAGCAGAAGCACAAAGGGACGCACGGTGGTGCAGACAATCCATTCCGGGCCCGGGGAGGGGAGTGCACATCTAGAAGCAGGGTGGGGCAGACGCCGCATTCAATCCCCGGAGGGGGGGGTTATATCTGGAGGCAGGGTGGTGCAGACGCTACACGCCACGCCAGGGGTTCCGTGCACGCGAAGGCGCGCGCTGCTCGGCTGCAGGCAATGCCCGGGGAGCCGGACCAGGGCGGGCGGACACCGCGCGCTGCCCCCACGGGGGGCATTTCCACAGGCGGCGCGTGCAACCCCCGCGCGAGCTGCGAGGAAGCCCCCGCCCCCCTGCAGGCAGCGCACGCTTCTTCCCCTCCCGCGCGCTGGGGCCCCCGCAGTCCCAGCGCAGGCGGGGAGGGGGAGGGGAGGGAAAGGTTAAGGCGGGGGCGCGCTCACGCTGGCAACGCCGGACGGGGGGGCGGGGGCGCGCTCACGCTGGCTGCGCCGGGCGGGGGGGGGAGCGGGGCGGGCGGCCGGGCGCTGCCGCCGTCTCCCTGCCGCTGCCGTAACGTCCTGACGCTCCGCAGGGACCCGCTGGCCGGACGGTGCGTGCGGAGGCCCAGCGGCGGCGCCGGGCCCGGCTCTTACCTCAGGCTCGGGCTCCCGCTGCCCCGCGCAGGCTCCGGCTCCTTGTTAGGCGGCGGGTGGGAGAAGGGGGGAGCCGGGCTCCGGCGCGCGCCGCTCTGCCCCGCGCAGGCGCATGCGGGGGCAAGGCAGCGCTGCTGGAACTTATTTAGCGGGGGCGGCGGAGCCGGCCGGGCTGTGAAATAGGTGCCGGCCTGGCCTAGCGCGCCTGCGCGACAGGACGGTTGGGGAGCTGGCTGCTGGGCTGGCGCGCGCCCTGAAGGCGCAGCAGAGGGAGCAGGCCCCGTCCGCGCGCTTCCCGCTCTGCCTTCTCTGTGCGCAGCGCAGCGGGGGAGCGCGCGCCCGCCTCTCTGGTCCTGCAGCAGCAGCTACTGCTGCGAAGGGCTCGTGCATTGGGCCACCTGCCTGTGCATGCTCCCAGGGCAATGGGCGTTGTGCGTTTTGCTCTGGGCATTGTGCCTGCATTCCGTGCGCGGGGTCCCTACCTCCGTGGGTGGCTGGTGCACGTTCTGGTTGTGTGCTGGCCCTTCCCCCCCCTTTCCTGTTCGTATTAAGCGTTTATATGGCGCTTACATGGCCCTGGCATTTAAGTGCTAATCTGCCTGCGTTCGGTTTGTGCACGTGCATTTCCTTTGTGCTTGCCTTCAGCTTGGCCGCTCTCCATGCATTGCACCCGTGCATGCATTCTGTTTAGGGTTGGTGGTGGTTGAAATACGGTGCTCGTGCGGATGTAATATTAAAATGCCCCAAACGGCCTCACACGCTGGGCCTTACCACTAGAGCTTGCAATGAGGGAGAATTAGTGGGCATCTGGTTCCTGGTGGTGGTGTAATATTTTTTTTTTAGTATAAAGCATCCCTGCTAAGGCACTCAGAGTGCTGCACTGATAGTTAAAATAATACACAAACCTCACTAGTCCAATAAAGTTTAAAATATTAAGTTTAATTCAAGTTCTTGTATCGCCCTTTTCAGCATAGTATCTGAAGCACGTTCCAGCAGTGCATTATGCAAAGTGACTAACGTTTGTCACGTGTGGTTCTTCCTTCCTTTTCTCTTTTTCTTTCTGATGAATTTTGTTTTGTTTAGTTGTCTGCTCTGCTACATGTGTATATATTGAAGGCAAGGTTAAAAAAAAAGTGCATCTTGCATTTGGAACAGAAAGTGATGATGGTTCTTGGATCTTGTGACGTTTGTTCCACAACCTGTGACTGGCCCCTGAGAAAGTTCTCTTGCCAGCACAGATGAGCTTTATCCATGTGAACGACAGCTCCCTCATGCCTGGCCTGACTCCTGAGAAGTGGTGCTGTCATCAGTACCTGAGCATCAGGCAATCAGTTAGGTATCCTGGCATCCAGTCTCTTGAAGATCAGGACAGGTGTAGTGTTATCACCTTTGAAATGCAAAAAAAAAAAAAGCCGCCACAAGGCACCTCAGCAATGTCCCCCTTCAATAGCCGCTAATAGTGTCTCAAACCCTCTCTCACACACATGCAGTGCGCTTGCACGTTTGTTGAAAATACAGCAGCTGTCTGCTCATCATTTTGGTCTGTTATTGCTTAAACTGTGGAAGTGGGAACACTGCAGCATCTTTAGCTGGACATAGAAACTTTTAATATTAGATATTCCAGTGTATTATGAGAATAATGCAAATCTTTAGACCCATGTAAAAAAAAAAACCTGGCAGATTAAATTATTTTTATGGCAACTGGCAAATCCATAAAAAAATGGCCAGGCTGGTCAAATGCTGGCCAGCTGATCACATTAATGACATCTGACTAGGGTTCTTAGGGGAGGTAGCGTAGAGAACAGGTTTGATGTGAACACTGTAGCCTGTGTTGTTGAGGGGAGACGCTGCAGCATTCTTTGTGTTGGGGGTTTCCTAAGGGCTGATGGCTTCATGCACAGGTGTATAAGGCATGAGTTACTGAGGCTAGGTCAGTGTTCACTAGGATGGGATGGAGTCTTCTACTGAGCCTGAGATGGTATACTCCTGGGGGAATTCTGCACCACTGCACACCCGCAGAATTAATATCCAGTGTGGAATTTTTTTCTGCACAGAAAATGCATGCTGCCTAAGTGCTGCAGTTCTGCCTTTTGCCCACTAGAGGTCACTGTGTGCTGGAACAGACAGCTGCAGCTGACCAGCAGTAACAGTCAGCAGCTGGCTGCGTTCATCACGGCGCACTGCCCGCGGAGCCAGGTTAGGAGGGATTAGGCTGACCAGATAGGAAGTGTGAAAAATCGGGACGGGGGTGGGGGGTAATAGAAGCCTATATAAGAAAAAGCCCCAAATATCGGGACTGTCCCTATAAAATCGGGACATCTGGTCACCCTAGGAGGGATGGGGATATCGGGGAGGGAGAGAGACAGTGGGGCACGCAGGGCTGCTGGGGGGTCACAGACTGCGGTTCAGAAGGGTAAGTGGTGGGGACAGACTGGGGCGGGGGCTCAGGAGCTAGTGGGGTGACAGCATTGAGCCAGTGGCTGAATGGGAGAGGGGCTGCAAGGCCACATGGGGACAGGGGGAGGAGGGTTCAGGGATACATGGGGATGGGGGGTGCAGGGACATGTGGGAACGGGAAAGGCTTCATGGGGCTGTGAGGATGACACAAGGAAGAATCTGGCCCTCTGTGACCAGCTGTAGGAGAAACCAAGGAGAATGGGGTTACTTAGTTTTCTTTATGCATATCTAGACTAACTGTCTTTTGTGATGTCTAAGTGCCATGCCTATGCTCCTGGGGACGGGATCCAGTTTTAATTTCCTGTGGCGATTTTTATTTTTTTTTAATAAGAATTCCTGAGACAGGATCAGTGGTATATTGTGGAGCATGTAGAAAAACAGAGGCAGCACTATCCCTCCAGTAAGGACATAGATTATTTTCAAAAACAGGAGGATTGTGCTGTAAAGGTAGAATTCCACCTTCTGCAGGCTTCGTGTGCACATGCAGAGGATGTCCTGGGGCCTCAGGCTCTTCGGGACTTGGTGCATAAATGTTGACACAGTAATTGGTTCATGGCTATTTTCATTGTGCTTCCTAAATTGGTCTTATGGAAGACTTCTCCATTAGGAAATGGAGTCCCTTATTTCTTATAACATCACCACCCCATGTCTTCCTCTCATTTCAGTTTCTCATCTACCAAATTATGTTGCTTGAATTCTGCCACAGTTGTGCTATTTTTGATGGGATCATTAAAAGCTTTTGCAGTCTAGATGGCTATCCATTTTTATAGATGATTCCATACAAAGGGGTAGGATTGTGACATTGGCCATTTGCCAAATTAGCCAAAATCTCATCCAGTGAAAGGAAAAATGGATGTGAGGTGAAATGTCCAGAGCATACAGGGAATTTAGCCAAACATCTTCCATTTAAATGGAGAAATCCCCTGGGCCACTTTGAAAAATCTCAGCTGCAGCTCCTATTTCTTCTCTCTAGATGTCCTCCATGCCCTTCCCTGCATATGGTCTTAAGTGCAGGTAACTCACTAAAGACCAGTACAGGTCTGTCTCATCTTACGCTGGGGTTACGTTCCACGGTCAGCGCGTAAAGTGAAAACCGCGTATAGTCAAAATTCCATTGAGTGTAATGGCGGGCAGAATCGCCCGCCCTACAGAAACAGTATTTAAATTGCTGTTTTTCTCTTTTTTTGTTTTTTTTTTCTTGTTTTGCCGACCGCGTAAAGCTGAAATCGCACATGTTAAATGCGCCTAAGATGCGACAGACCTGTATTGCCCTTCGTATCCCCCACCCATGACCGTGTATATTCCATTGCCTGTGACTTCTGGTTCAGGAGCTGGTTTACTTAGGGTGACCAGACAGCCAGTGTGAAAAATCGGGACAGGGGGTGGGGGGTAATAGGAGCCTATATAAGAAAAAGACCCCAAAATCGGGACTGTCCCTATAAAATCGGGACATCTGGTCACCCTAGGTTTACTGGGCTTCCTGGATGTTTTATTAGAGCCTGTCCTTGTAAGACATTGACCTTCAAATACCGTTTAAGTTAATAGGCGCCCAGTGACATGAGGCCTTCCCTTGCAGCCCAGGATGGAGGTGCCTTTCCAAGGAGATTTGAGCAAATATAAAGTGCAATGTTTTGGAATGAGGTTGCATTTAAAAAAAAAATAAAAAAATTCTTTTTTAGGTAAAAGCTACGTCTGCTGAGCTGAGTAAGGGCCAGCGCTAAAAGATGTTTGTAGGTTTCCCAGAATGTTAACCCTTTTTTGGACAGCTGACTGCTGAGTCTTTGAACTCTTCACTTCCCTAAGGATAAGGGGAAATAATGGTGTTATCTGCACTGAAGTGTTGCATTAGCTAGGGTTTTTTTTCCTGGAGAATGTAGTTGAATTACAGATCTCGGAGATGTCTTTAAGGATGGGCAATAATTACTATTTAGTTCAACAAAAACCTAGATTCCATACTTTATCTTTGAGCCAGTTTCATATTCTGCCAAGTTATTTTCCCAACAAGAACAGAAGCCTTGGAAGATTAAAACAAACGGGGTGTGCGGTATTAAGAGAAATGGAGGCATGTGGTTTCATACCAAGTTTATTTCTTTTAGTTTTTCATAATCACTTCTTTTTGCACAACAACAACCTCAAGTTGACAATTAAATGCACGTGGGAGACCTAAAGGAACCAGACAAGGCTCCGTTACAGTGATGGAAAGTCTGTTCATAACACCATTTACAGTATCTTATTGAGCTGTCTATTTGGGAAGAACAAAGCTAGCACGCACTGGGTCATGAGGAGTGAATCCTGCACGAGGCCAATGACGTGCTCCAGAGAGAACAAGAGGGCAGCCCTGGGGAACTGAATGGACCCGTTGTTTAATTTTTGTCTTTGCAGGGAGGTGGCTGATGATGTAATAGTAATAATACTCAGCACTTGCAGAGTGCTTTCCATCTTCAAAGTGCTGTGCAGACATTAACTTGTTAATCCTCTCAACACCCCTGGGAGGTAGGGAAGTATTATTATCCCCATGTTACAGATGAGGGAAGTGAGAGAGAGAGAGGTGGAAGGTACCTCTACACTGCAAGAAAATCTGCAGCAGCAAGCCTTGGAGCCTGGGGTCAACTGATGTGGCCTTATGGGGCGAAAAGTAGCACTGCAGACATGCCTGCTTGGGCAGGGGCTCAGGCTCTGAAACCCAGCAAGGGGGGTGGGTTTCAGACTGAGCAGGAATGTCTACTGTATTTTTAGCCCTGTAGCGCCAGCCCAAGTCAGTTGATCCGAGCTCTGAGATTGCTGCTGCTGCAGGCTTTTTTTTTTTTTTTTTTGCAGTGTAGACGTACCCCAAATGACTTGCCCAAGGCAGCCAGGATAAGAAGTCAGGCATTCCTGGCTGCAATTCCTGTGTTCAGATAACACATCCCTCCAGCTTCCAAGGAAGTCGGTTATCCCCTCATCCCCCAGTAGGCTCTGGATTATAGAAACCTAAATGTTGGTCTGTGCCCTTTATCTACATTACTTAGACACCTGTACAGAGATGGAGTTGATTGGTCCTAATATGTCATGTCATCCCTAGCATGGTTCGCAATAAGTCTCTATAGCACCATAAACAGCCATTCCCTGACTCTTGTTTCAAGTTTGATGTGGTGATATGCGGGCGTATGCATATAGAGTGTATATACATGCGCATGTCTGTGCGTGCTCACCGTCTGTGAATACACACACGTCACCACCACAAGTGCGCAAAGACAGTAATGCTGCTTAATGGAATGAAACAAATTACGTGAGACGACAAAGTTAAACAGAACCAGGGGTAGAGAGTCTCACTGGTCCTTGCAAGAGAAAAAACCTGAAATTTACATTTTACAGGAGCAATGTCACAGCTCTGATCCCTATTGTAACATGCATGCAATTGTCTGAATTGCCAGTGGCACTAAAACGCTAGCATTTGGGGTAACTCCCACACTCTGACTGCAGCAAGGTTTGTTTGACAACACAACAACAGCATGGAGTGAGAACTTCCAAAATAGACATGAACGAGGAGCACTCCATTGTCAGTTTATGGGCCATATAGCCTTGAGAGAATCCCTTTAAAGCCAGATCTGAACCCTTACTCTAAATAAAGCAAATGGAAGGTCTAATATTTGGAACATGAGCCCAACTGTTCTAGTTCTTACCCCAGAATTGCTAATCACCAAGATGCTTGTGACACCTGGGAAATAATTTATCTTCAGGTTCATCTTCCTTTTCCTGCACAGGGTAGGAGTCCTTAATTTGCCCAAGAGAAGAGGGAGGGAGCTAGGAAGTTGAAATGTGTATACACACTGGTGGTCTTTTGCCACCACAGTTCTTTCTGTTACACCTGGAATATACACTAGGCTAAGTTCTCTGCTGGTGTAAATACTGACTTCATTGAAGTTACACCAAAAGAGAATGTGGCCCAAAGTAGATATGATCTTACATGTGGCCACTACCAGCAAGTCTAGTTAGAAATTCCCATCAATGAGTGTCTAAGGGTATGGCTGCCCTGCAATAAAACACATGCAGTTGGCCCGTGGCAGCTGACTTTGCCTCCTGGGCTCAGGCGCTGGGGCTATAAAACTAGTGTAGACATTCAGGCTTGAACTGAAATGTGGGCTCTGGGACCCTGCGAGGAGGGAAGGTCCCAGAGCCTGGGCTCCAGCCCAAGGCCGAATGGCTACACTGAGATTTTATAGCCGTACAGCCTGAGCCCAAGTCAGCTGATATAGGACAGCCTCGAGTATTTTATTGCCAAGTAGATATACCCTAGAAGGCCACGGAAGGAGCTCGAGCCCTGTCATAAGAAATGGTGCCCCAGGAATTTGCAAATTGCATGCCATGGAATACACCTGAAGATGGCAACATGAGGGAATGGCTGAAGAGCCACAAGAAAAATGAAGTGTGATGGAAATATAAGGGAGTTAATGGGGGGTAAGAAACCCCGATTCAGGCACAAACTACTTGTTAGCAATTCTGGGAAGTCAACAGGAATGAAATAATTGTGAGCTGATACGGATTTGTGAACTGAAGATCAAAGCGATGTATGACGCTGTCAGGCACAGTGTTAGTTCAGGCATGTGTCTTGCACCTGTCATTAACCTCTCCGCTGCAGTCTGGACCATGCAAACGTTTCATCTGCAATGTTAGTGGGATGGCCCTCCAAGCAACAGGAATTCCATTCCAGAGGCACACAGCCACAGAAATCAAACACATTTCCCTGATACAGCCAGTGGCACTGGACAAACTCATTTCCCTGACACATTCAGTTGCATGGGGCAGACACAGCTCCATGTTATACCTGATTCACCTGGGCACACCAGACAAGCATTTTTCCCTGACATATCCCATCAGATGTAACAAACCTTTCCCTGACATTACTGATGCAAACCTCTACCTGACACATCCCTGTTTCTCTGCCTGATGCATCAGTTTATCCTGCACTAATGCATTTTCCTGACATGTCCACTGTACCTCACAGCACTGAAGGTGTTAAGGTGAAGAAAATGAGGTTCCCAGCTCTCCTGTCTGCACAAGCGCTATATCCTAGGCTCCTCTCTGGCCAGGTTTGGTGTGTATCACCAATTTGAGTGTTTGTCAGGCAAGTTATTGCAAGAAGTCTTCACCTGAGATCAAAATTGGCCTGTAACTGCATGGAGGCGATCTTAAACTGGGAGCTTCACCATGAAAGTCTGAGATGGAAGATACAAGCAGAGGCAAAAATTTAGACCCGGTGACTGTACAGGATAAGGGAAGGAATGCCCCCCAAACAAAGCACAGTCTGCAGCTACCCACTTTCTTTTGCATCATACATACAACCATCCATTCCCTCAGTCTTGTTCCATGGTTACAGGAAAGAGACTGGACTACCTCCCCAGAGGCAGGGGTGAATTAACACTAAATTGGACCCGGCTCCATTACATTTTAGGGCTGTGTTTGAAACATCACCCCCCTTACAAGATTTTTTTCTCCTGACCCTCCTTCTGCCCCACTCCCACCCACCCTGGCTGAAGGACTCTTGATCTGCCTCCTACTCCTGAGTCCCTGATTTACCTTCCACCTGAAGCAGCCCAGCCACCTCAGCAGGCAGCAAACAGCTGTGTACTGTGCAGCCACTTGCCTCTCCAATGTACTGCTCTCTCTGGGCCTGGATCCCACGGCCCCAGGCATCCTGCCCTCACCTGGCCCTGCCTCCAAATTCTTTTGAGCCCAGTGGGTAATCAAAGTGGAAATGGTTGTTTCTCGTTTGTTTTAATCTCGTGCTCATGAGTACAACATTTCTGATAATAATCATCGTCATAGTACTAAAAACAGTATTTACAACAAGCTTCAGGTCAGAATTACACACCAAGCAAACACTCAGCACTACAGAGAGTAGGACAGGATTAATATCTTGCAGACACCTTCTCAGCTCCCACCGGTGTGAGACACGGACATTTGACAGTTTCAACCATTTCTTACACACAAACATTTTATTTATTTATTCATTAACTTTTTAAAATTTATTGTCACTATATGGATGAGATGATTCTGGCGATGATTCCGCAGTGTACACAGATGCTTATCTAAGACAACTGCTACTTATCAACTGATCATTAGCTACTGTTAAGAAATTCAACCCTCAGTTTCCTTTCCTTTTCCCCACCCTGCCCCTAACATGCTTCCTGTCCCTGGACACTACTGGGGCCAAATAACAGTCCTGGCCTTTCTCTGACCCTGGCAGAGGGGTTTGTGGCTAAGCTAGCCCTTCCTTTTTGGAGCAGAGCTTTTCCCGAATATCCATAAACATGTTGTGGCCATAGAGGGATCTTCTCTAGTTAAAAGGAGAATTTATTCTCGGGTAGATTAGCTGCCACTTTTTTACCACACTATTGGGTTTTTGTGACCAATTGCCACCCATCTGGTTTGGGGCATGGCAGATTCCTTACATTCTGCCAGCTCATTGGAGATGGAAAACCTGCAGCTTCAGAACTGAGTCAGCAAATATTTGTTGTGGGGGAACTTTATACCAAATATGAAATCCCTATCTGCTTTGGCGTCTTGACACCACCTTTGTGCTAGATGACATTCCAGCCCTGCTTATCCCAACTCTGGTTTGTGGCACCCCTCAGCGCCTGCCAGGAACCACTCTATGTACAGTAAAAGGAAGCAGTATATACATGTCTTGCACCCACTGTGCCCCAGAGCATACAGTTGTTTGCATGAGTTATTCTCCTTGGTGACATTGCCTCCGCAGAGGTGCACCAGAGGAGTAGTGTGCCTCACCTATAGAGTGGCTTTTTGAAGGCAATGTGTGCAAAGGACACCAGTTACTAGTAAGTAACCTCCTGTTCCCCTTGATGGCCTGTTAGTTCATCCTGGGTTCTGAAACAGAATCCATTATGGCCATTGGGAGAGGGGAAGTTTGTGACACAGTGAGGATGAATTTGAGTCCATGATTCCTTCCTGTATCTGTGCCTATATTCCTGCTTCTGCTCCCTTTCCCTGGAAACACTGCACTGGTCTGGAAGAAAGGTACCAGTACACTGCAAAAGGTGGAAGGAAGGAATCTTTGCTGCTCTATGTTCCAAAAGGAAAAAGAGCTGCCATGTTCTCCTCCACAAAGCCCTCCCACAAGGGAATGCTCTTGGGCAAGCTGAACCCTGCACAAACACCCTATAACACGTCTTCAATGAGTTTAAGATGATGCCCTCTTGCACTTTAGCCAGACGTAAAAACGCCAGTTGATGTATCAAGTCAAATTCAGATCTGGCGTTAAGTGACCTCAGAGATGGAATGGCAGACCCCTTACAGTTTGGCTCATCATCTGCTTTTACAGCAGCCATCTCTGTAAACAATGACCTGACATTTCTACCGCCATGACTACACCAGAAGCAGGCACACAAACATCTCCTAACCTCTTCTGCCCTCTCCCTGGCAGCGTCCCCCCACCCCATCTTTTCCAAAGCTGCTCTTCTGGAAATACCATTGCAGAGATCAGTGTGTCCTTTGCTACAACGTGAGGCCGAAGAGCCAGAGCTCTCTGGTTCATTCTGTGATCTTTGGTCCAAATGTCTCTCCTGTAATGGTATTGAAGAGTCACATCCACCTTTGGGAAGAAGGAACAATAATTCTCCCAAATTAGAGTTTCTCTAAAGGCCGGTGGGCTGATTCGCAATCACATACCCTTTCTAGTTTATTTATTTACTTATTGAAGTGAAATGTTATTGTTTGTGAAAAGTGTCAGATTGACAGCCCTGGAAACCGAGCCACCCCGATTATCCATAGAATCAGGTTCAACACAGGCAGTAACAGTGCAGGCTTCCCTGACACTGCTTAGCCAGTGTGCCCCAGTCCTGCCTCTACAACTGAGAGGGTAGTTCAGCCTACAGGCTTATTCAACCTGTGGCCAACTAAGATGTCCACCAATGCCTGTGGATGGTATTTTTTGTGATATGGGCACCTGTCCACTAGGCTCTGAGACCCCCAGCTAATTTCACATGGGCTACCAAAGCACCATCAGAAAGTAATGACTAAGTCACTACCTACCTGGGCTGGCTTCAAACCAGTGACCCAAGGTGAAAGGCTCTGCATGACATAACCAATTCCTTGAGCCATCTGGTCCCCTTCTCCATCTGCTGGGAAACAATGGATCCATTAACCACTCCCTCACAAGGAAGAAATCCTCACTATTTACTGCCCATTGTCTTGACACTGATATCTGGCTCAGAGCAAATGCCAAGAGTCGTATAAGCTCCGGATAGGAAATCCATATCTCCATGACACTGCTGGTTGAATTTATTAGTATCTGAATTCTTTACATCTGTTTAAGAAAGATTTTTTTAAAAGAACAAAATCCCAAAGAGAAGCTGATTGATTGGTTATTGACTGATTCTATACTTCATATGAACTAGCTGCTATTATGCTTAGAGGTAACCTATGGCCTGTGATCCCCCACAAGTACTGAACAGTTAAGGATGGAGAGAGAGAGAAGCGTGTAGCTGGGGAACGAACACCAGAGGGTGGGGGGAAATGGGGAACCATATGTTGCATCTAGACAAACAAAATAAAATGTGTTGGGTTGGTTGGTTGGTTGGTTGGTTAGTTATCAGGAACCAGGTGCTAGATGTGTAGAAAAGCCCTTTATCCAGAGATCTCCTCCCGCTGTTCCTTGTTCCTGCGAACCTCAGCTGCATGCAGTTCCTGCAAAGACATGGAAAGGGTTACAGCATCTGCAGGCTGCATAGGGCAAACCCAAGGCTGTTTCCCATCTCCCCTCAGTTTCATCTACGATTTAACAGTTTCTGGTTTTGTGCATGCATCTGTGCATCTCCTCTTCCTCAGGGGCCGGGCACCATCAAATAAATGCACTAGAACATTGTCATAGTTGGTGTCATTCCACTGAAGCCACTAGACTTGCACTTAGGGTAATTTTAGCCCACTCCTACGCAGGGCTCAGAAGACCAGGCACATCACATGGATGTTCTGTGAATGGGTCTTCAGTACCAGTGTTCAGAGCCTGCTGCAGCTGTCTCATAGAAGGAGCCCCACACAAATGATGTCCTGTCCCCACTGAGACCAGAAGAGGTTGTAACCTCTGGCCCCAGAGATGAGCTGTTATCACACCACAGTGCAGCAGAGGAGGCCTGAGTTCACTGCTGCCTTTGGGCTGCCAAGCAAGGGCCAGCAGAAGAGAAGGTAACATTCTCTGCCATTAGATCGGAAGTGAGGGAGCTTGAGCCTGCTACATTGATCTCAGGTGCACGTCTCCTCCATCTCATGGCATCCTGAGCTACTGCTGAAGAACTCTCTTAGTACCTGTTCTGAGGGAGGAGAGGTCAGATGTGGCAAGAAAAAGCCCAAACCTCAGTATTCACTTTCACACAGCCAAGTACAGAGTCCCACCCCCCTCCAAAAACCAAAACAAGAAGGTATGAGGCAGCGAGAGAGAGAAGAAAACCGGGGAGCAGGGCTCCAGAGGGAAGGGGTGGGGAGAGCACATTGGACACCTTGAGGAGGGAGAGTTGCACAAGCTAACCCAGGAAAATGGTGGTGCAGAAGATGCAGATTGTATCCAGAGCTCTGCTCTCGTGGTGATCATCCCAGCTGCGTTTGAGGTCAGCAGACCAGGCTACAGATGCTAGGCAAAGGCTTTGGTACCAGTAGCCACTATAATATAGGCAGGCGTCCTGGCCCTGCCCATTCTCTAGGTGTGCCTGGACATGGGAATCTAGCACTTGCCTTCTCACGCAGTCGCTCCCTCAAGGCAGCTAGGTGAGCTTCGCGGATCTCCTTGCTCAGCTCCATCTTGTAGTTGAGCTTCTCCTCAGCCAGCCGGCTGAAGTTATTGTTCTCCTCCAGGGCCTTGTGCAGCACCTCCCGTTCGTGCTCCCGCTTCTCCGCCAGCTGCTTCAGCACTTGGGCCTCCTGGATCTGTGGGAAGCCAACAGATCAGGGGTGTGTGTGTGTGTGCGAAAGGAACTCTTCATGTCCCTTGTCTCAGAGATGCTTCCCTGATCTGATCTGGAATGTCTTCCTGGATGTGCCACAACCACCTCCTTTGGATGTCTGTCCAAAACCTAGCAGCTCTGTTATAGGATTTGCACTCAATATTTACTCTGAACTTATCTGCCCCTCTTAAGGTTTTGACCATTGCGTTCTGTCCAACCATCTTGCATTCATGTGGCTACCCCCCTCCGTCCATTAGATGATATTTAGATCCTGTGACCATGTTCTCCCCACCCCACAAATCCTTTCTAGATCACATGGAACACATTTTCAAACCTCTACATTTGCACCTGCATTTCAGGCAGGTAGATGTTAAACATCCAAAATTCTATCTTTGCTGTGTGAGCAACACTGTTTTTGCAATTTGCGACTCCTCTGGAAATCTGCCCCTATACATTAAACTGCCTCTTCTTCTGCTCTTACCCACAAGTTTTTGTAGTGTCGTGGTTTGCCTCTCTTTATAGTTTCTCTAATTTTCCAATATTTTTCTCCATTAAGATTTGAAATTATGCTCATAAATGAAGTGCAAAAATAGCATTGCCAGCTGTTAAAAAGCAATGACGTGGTGCAAAAGGCACTGATTCTAAGCTTTATTGGATGTGTGGCTTATATTTATATCTCCTATAGAGAGAGCTAGTGATAGAGATTTTCATTCTGCAGCAGCATAGGGTCACACATATAATACTATATGACAATCTAAACCAGAGGACCACAGGATTCCATAGATTTTAAGGCCAGAAGGGACCAATGTGATCATCTATTCTAACCTCCTGCATAACACAGGCTAGAGAATTTCATCCAGTGATTCCTATATCACACCTAAGAACTGGGGTTTGAACAAGAGTGGAAAACACGGCACTATTACCAATCCCAAGATATGGCTCCTAAGTAAAATCAAGGGTGTTGTTCACCCCCAGCACTGTATCAGTTTTTCTGCCCCCAATTATGAATTGGGGTCACCTGGGGGGGCTTGGTTAAAACATGATTGGTCATGTGAGTTAGCATTTCCCTGGAATATCCTGTTACCTTCTGTCACGGAGAGTGGGGGAGTCAGGGCCCTGCACCCCTCTTCCTGGGATTCACCGTGACTCTCAGCCAGCCAGTAAAACAGAAGGTTTATTAGATGACAGGAACACAGTCCCAAGCAGAACTTGTAGGTACAACCAGAACCCCTCCATCAAGTCCTTTTGGGGGTTTTAGGGAACTTAGCCCCCAGCTTGGGGTTCCCTGCGTTTCCCCACCCAGCCCAAAACTCCCGAACCCAAAAACGCCTCCCGCCGGTCTCCCCCTCCCCCTTCTCCTCCTCTCCTTTGTTCAGTCTCCCGGCCGAAGGTGTCACTTCTCCCACCCCCCCTCCTGGCTCAGGTTACAGCTCAGGTAGCTTCCTTCCCATCCCCAATGTCACTCCCCTGCAACATTCCCAGGTCAAATCCACCCTGCTCCCTGCTCCATCACACCTTCCTCCTCTCCTCTGCAGCCTCCAGCCTCTTCTGCAGCTCCTCCAGGGACAGGTCCCTCTTCTTAGGGGGAGAAGAGAGGACGGGACTCTCAGGGGACAAGTCCGAAGGGGACTTCAAGATCACTTCGAAGCTCTGGCCAGATGCCCTTTTGTCCAGCTGTTTCACCTCCATGTCTATGAAAGAAGCACAGAAGCACTTGATGGACTATGGGACACTCATGAAAGGGCTAATTTGATAAAGGCACCTTGAAGAAGCTGCGAAGTCAAGCCCCGAAGCTATGATCACCCAGTGAGACCCGGCTGTGATGATATGCTTCTAAATGGGGTGTATTGTCACTTGAGTCTCTGCTGGAGGGTTTCAGAGAGGTGAGAATTTGAAGTCAATCATTAATTGCTGGTAAAAGGGACAATGACACTACAGCCTAGAAGTAGGAGCATCATTGTCAAATGTTACGGTGCAGAGCAACAGGAGGCAGTAGAGGTCAGAAAGTGAAGGGGATTCGGGGATTCAGCTGAACCTGCAGGGGGAATTTTGGGAGGCTGAATGGAATTACCCATGTTGGAATTTGGCCAGTACACCAGAATTAACTTCCCTGCTCTTATGAAAAGAACCATGAGGCCTTTGGTGACCACAGGAGGTCAATACCTTGGTCTTACATTTTATGTGAAAGACCCAGCAGCAGCATCTTTCTCTCTGCCCATTCAGGGGCTTTTCACAGGAACTGCATAAAGAAGTGTGTTGTGTAGCTAATGCAATTAATCTTACAGCCATAGAATAAGTACAGCATAGCTGATGGCAGCCACAGAAAGGCCATACTGCTGATAACATCAAGAATCATATCCCAGGATATGTAATGGTGCTGTTTGGTAATAGTCATACAGTTTCTTTGTGGGTAAATGTGGGTCACATGTTAATAAACTATTCTAAGGAAGTGGACCAAAATACCATGCTCCAGTAATACAGAAAACTTGGGTCAGGACATGAAAATGGTCTCTCCCCCCAGTCAGGGACCCAGCCTAATGTATTGAAGTCCTCCAAGGTTTACAGAAGCTGCCTGCAGATTGGATCTACAAGAGATTCTGCGCGTATGTCATTTACCTCCATACTGGTAGATGGTATTGGGGTGCGGCTGAGTGTGGAAACAGGAGCAAATCAGTGAGAGCAAGGACAGCTCCTTCATTTTCTCCTTGTAGGCTGAAAAGAAAGAAACAGCAATGAGTGGAGAGGTCTACTGGCAATCTCATGTCTCTCTCAGGGGGAAGGAAGCAGAGGGATACACAGAGACCCATTTGTGGTTATTGGACCCTCTGAAGGCCTTTCCAAATAGCCAGATGCTGAGATACTGTACAAGTGTCTCCCACATCCGCTGGCGGTACAGTAAGCTACACAGGGAGATGCCTTAAAGGTGTTTTACCATCTCTGCAGGTCTGAATCACCCAGGAGGAATCTTCCCCCCAATTGCAAGAAAAGCAGGTTGGGAGCTGGTGAATTTCAGCATTTATAAATAACTACACAGTGAAGGCTGCCCAGATACCTCCCCTACACAGTTCCAAATTCTGTGATTAAGAATGACATTTAAAAAGCACCCCTGAAACATCACCCATCAGTGCCTATAAAGGGTACTTGACCCTTGGTGGGGCAAACCCTGCAGCCTGTAGAGAGGGTCCCCTCCATTTTATGATCCTGCATTTCTGATGTCAATCAGTAATTTACAATGAAAAGAAGAGATAAGGCCAGGTCTGTGGGGAACCAAGGTAAATTTGGGTCAATGAAGCGCTACTGAGCACTGGACCCATGATGCATGTAAATGGCTTTTCATTGTAGCTTGCAGGGTGAATGAAACTGAACAGAAACCTGGCTCTCGCTGTGTCCTGAAGCCACAGCCCAGGGACAGAGCTCTGGACTCAGGGTGACAGAGACTGAGTGATGCTAAGGGTTGCCTGCGTGGTAATTTGATGATGTAAAGGGGGTTGCCATGGGTTAACTGGGTAACATTGAGGACGAAACTCACCACACCAAGGGGTACTACTGTGCCTCTGCCCTTCTAGCTGGGATAAGCAGGATTGTCAATGACCCTAAGTTTTGCAAAACAAGAGTTGTCCACTGAACCCCCATCCTGCCACTCTCCATCTCTGTGGCAGGTCCACCTGTCACATGGGTCATGACAGTCCCAGGAAAAGGGACTCCTGCTGGAGGCACTGACTCACAATAAAAGAATGCTGATTCAGCACACTGTGAAGCCAAGAGCCCAGGAGGGTGGCAGGCACCCAGTGGAGATCCCTGCACCTCTGACTTTCCAGTGCAACAGCAGCTCTCCTGCAGCTGCTCCGGTCCTTTCTCTCAGCAATAGAATGGATCCTGGCATCGTCGTAGGAACCCCCCGCCCCTTTCAGGGAAGGTTGCTACTGATCTGCAATGATGGTAAAACCTGCGTGTTTCTCCCTCCTCACAACTGTCAGAGCGAGGTTGGGTTACATGGTCCTTTCTGGCTCAGCCCCAGGGCTGCTGCTAGCGTGGGCTTCGCTCGCCATTGTTGCGACAGAAGGTTGCAGCTGCAGCAGTCCCCAGCGGCAATGAGCACACTAAGCTGCTGCCCTCCTCAGAACAAAACATGCACAGTCTGCAGAGAGCCTGCTTTCCCAGCACAGCCGGCACCCACATTTTCTGAGTTTAACCCTTTCCTCCCCTGTACAGAGATGAGCTCTTGGAGTGAACCAGCTGAATCAGTGCAAAATATAACAAACAGTACTTAATACTTCTACGTGCCCTTTCCCCCAATTAGAGTTAATTAACCCTCACTGCACCATGGCCAGATGAGGAAGTATTATCTCCATTTTACAGCTGGGGAAACTGAAATACAGCACTTGCCTAAAGGTTTGACAGCAAGTCAGTGGCACAGTTAAGGGTAGAACCTGGGAATCTTGACTCATAGCCCCTCCCCTGCCCACTAGACTCCGCTGCTAATACAATGGTCAAATCATCAGGGGCATGGGGGGAAGAACATGGAGACTGATGGAGGCCCCACTCAGATGAAGACAAAGAACACACTAGTTGTTGGGAGCCAAAAAGTCACAGCCTGCTGGGGTTGGATTTTATTAACAAAAAGGAGAATTATACAACCCCAGCACAAAGCTTCTCCCCAGGAGTGGCTGTTCCTAGGGTCCTACCATCAGGACCAGCGTGCCCCAGCCTCTGGTCTCCCCGGCAGTGGGCTACTCCCACCTTGCTTGTATGCAGGGTACAAAGGAGCCACAACGACCTCAGTGAGTCAGCAGCGATGAACCGGCCGCTCTCTGTAGGGCTAATGGGAATGCCACTGCTGACATACACTTCAGGCCTCTACAAAGTACGAAGTTGCCTTCACTCTGCGGAGTCAGCTATGTAACCTTGTAGGGGAGGAAGAGATTTGCCTGGGAGAGGTTTTAGAGGAGCTGCAGAGCTAAGGCACTCATTTTCCAGCACTGTCACGCTGTTTACCATGTCCCCTCATGGACATCTCACTTCCCAGCCTCCCACCTTGATCCCTCATCTTCCCCCTGGCAAGAAGTGTTTGGAAAGGTGACAGGTATAGGACAGTACTAAGGACATAAGAGGAACATACTCTCACCTCAGTGCCATGTGGTTCTTTTGTACTTGTGTTGGTTACCTCCTTTCCCTGGCTGCAGCTCTGCCTTTGCTACCCCACAGCCCCCACTGCTCAGATTTCTCCTGGTCACTTTACAAGCCCTTCCAGTTCTAATACCAAACACAAGGCTGATCGTGTTTCAATTTACCCCAGAAAAGACCAACTTGCTGCAGCAATGCAAGGTGCAGAGAGGGGCAGGTGGTGGTTGTTTTAATTTAGCTAATCAAAAAAGCTTTTGGAAATCCTATGAGACCCCTATGCTGGGCTAGAGCCAGCAGCAAGCATCATTGCTTGGCGACTGATGGATGCTTCACCATTATGACAGAGGCAGCTTTGAGAACCACCCAAGAGTGCTTCATGGGGCACTAGTAAGCTCAGAACCGCTGAGCTGAGGAGCTGTTCTATTTCCTACAGGCTGTGCAACTGTAACAGCACATGGCTAGCAGGTGACACCAGGAGAAAGACAGTATGTGCCTGAAAGAAAAAATATATATAGCGGGTAAGTTCTTATTTCAATCTGCCCTTTCCTGCAAAGGACGCTTGTTCTTTCAAGGTACACCTTGTCCTTTTGGTCGATCTGGGCTCTCTGTAGCTGGGGAGAGCAGAGGATTTGGACCTTTCTCCATGGACATTTTGGATTTTCTGTCCCCTGAAGATGCAGGCATAGTGTCTTGTTGCTCTAATGTGCAGGCTTAGCATGCTCCTCCCGAAACTAGGACTGGGAAGAAATTTTCCCCTGAGCATTTTAGCAGGGATCTTTCCCTCCTTTTTCTGGCAGATTGAGCAAGGATCTTCCAGGAGGATCAAGTGTGTCTGTCTCTTACGATTGCAGGGGGTCCAGGAACTGTTAAATCTTTGGCCTTTCCCATCTCTTCCTTTCGGAGAAAGTCTACCTCACCCTTTCTGGCAGACTGAGCAAGGATTTTACATGGGAATTAGGAAAGGTGGGTTAGTTTCTTGTGATTTCAAGGGTCTGGCTAGACACTGAGACCTGTGGACTTTTGCTGGCAGATGCGATGGCGTAATTTGGACGTACACGTTTGAATATTTTATTGAAAGTAGGTTTCAAACCATTCCAGGGCATACTGTTTCAGCAGCCATTCAGTGTCACTGTATTGCCATGGTGTGTCTGTTATACCTTAGTGCTGCCAATGAACCCAAAAGGAGCACCCACTGGGCTACGGTAAAAGAACTTATCATTGTAACAGAAACAAACCAGACCATGAGGCCTTTACTTGACATCTACCTCAGGAGCTGCGTGTGATAGAGAGGAATTAAACAGAGAGCCCTGGTGCATGGCACACTGATTCCACTGGCTGGTAACTCTCAGTTTCTTGTGTTTGGTTATCTAAGCTTTACTCTATCTCCACAGAGCCAGTTTCCTGGTCTCCCTTCAGACTCTTGCAAGATACAGCTTCTTCCTTTCAGCAGTTCTGACCCAGTGTTCACCAGCTGCACCCATTCCATTTGGAGCTTTCCTTCCCTACTCCCTTCTGCAAATTGGCCCTTTCTGTCAATTACAATGAAAAGGAGCAAGAGGACAAAAGGACACTGGTTAGTCGAGCTGCTGCCAGCAGCCTAATGAGCTGGGAAAGCAGTGTGTGAACATCTCCTGGCACTTGAGACTCTGCAGCTCCATCCCGGCGCCAGCTACCAGATGCAATTAACAGAATCCAGACGCACAGGTCGGGGGAGGGGAGCAGGAGGCTCTTAGCTTTGGAGGGCTCNGGGGGGGGGGGGGGGGGGGGGGGGGGGGGGGGGGGGGGGGGGGGGGGGGGGGAGCCACAGGGGAAAAATCGGAGGAGCTATGACCTGTGGTTTGTCTCTTGCTACTAAACAAAGCACAAGTCAAGCTCTTCTACTGGAATAATATCTTGCAGCAAAGCAGTGTGGAGAAAACAATGGGATTATAAAGGGGAAGTGGTGAAAATCCCTCTATTCTTAGAAGCATTTTCTCCTTGCTATATGGGTACCAAATCAATATGCTCTAAGGCCGTACCTATACAATGCGCTAGGGGGTGTGATTCCCAGCTCGCATACGCATCCTTGCACTAGCCTGATGAGGCCTGGCCCCTGTATGAGTCGTAGTGTAGCTGTGGTAGCATGGGCAGTGGCAGGTTAGCTGTGCCGAGCAGAAACCCGCCTTGGCTAAGCCATGCCGCTGCTACCGCAGCTACACTGCTATGTATACTCGCAGTAGGTCTCATCGAGCTGCCCCGAGGACGTGTGTGCGGGCTGGGAATCACACCCCAGCGTAGACCTAGCCTTGTTTAATTACTCAAATCTGCCTGTTGGAGGAGGCAAAAGAGCTTAGTGGGATAGGCGTGATTGGAAAGTGGAGCTGTCCATTCAGCACCACCCCACGGCTATGGCTGGCCACCCTCTGAACGAGACAAGAACGGTAACGCATGCACTAGCACAACTGGTTTCCCTAAGCCTACAGCTTTTAACTGAACCCGAAAGGAGGGCAAACCTGGATCGGTTCAGCCCAGTATGGCAGAAGCTGGGACTGTCACTGGAACCAATAGGGGGGGTCAGAAATAATCACTTGTGACCTAGAGGGGATGTTCAAAGTCCACTATATGGCTTCCAGGCTGTCAGAACGATACTCTACTCCTCTCTACAACCTTCCACCCAAGGCTCTCAAAGCTCTTTACAAACAGTAACTGAGCCTCACTTTGGAGTTGTGCAGGACTATCCCCTTTCTACAGAAGTTTGAAACGGAGACATAGCAACAGTAAGTGACTTGCCCAAGGTCACACAAAGGTAGGGATAGAACAACAGAAGAGTCCTGACTCCCAGTCCTCTTCTCTAATCTATGATTTGGGGACTTCAACAGCTGAGTCAAGGGAGAGAATTATTCCAGGAGTGGGTGGGTCAGCTTTTGTGGCCTGCATCATGAGGGAGGTCAGACTAGATGATCATAATGGTCCCTTCTGACCTTAAAGTCTATGAGGTCACACTCCCATCCCAGAGCCACAAATAGAATGAAGGAGTTCTGATTTCCAGCCCCCATGTTCTAACCAGCAGAGCGCACACAGCACTTCATCTCTTGGTGAGGAGATGAATGCATCGGGATCCAAACAATCCTTTAACTCTCACTGCCTTGTGTTTGGTTATCTGAGCTTTACTGTCTCCACAAAGCCAATTTCCTGGTCTCCCTTCAGACTCTTGCAGGATACAGTCTCTCCCTTTCAGCAGCTGTACTCATTCCATTTGGAGTTTCCTTCCCTGCTCTCCCTTCCACAAACTGGCCAACCCTGGCCTCCCAACTATTAGTCCCAGAGGCTGGAACAATTGCTTTCAGAGAGTTCTGACAGCCCTGAGGTGAAAAGACCTCAGGTGGGTAAGGGTACCACATGCTGACTGCTCGTTAACAGGGCAGAGAGAAAGGGGAGCTTAAGGCAACATAAGTAAGCCACATCCAAATGAGACTGTCTAATGATTCCAATGATCTTTGGAATCTAGAAAGGCCTCAGTGTAAAGTCCTGGACTGCTCGGAGTGGGGCAGCTCATAGCCCCCTCCTTGCCGTGTGGCACATTCCTTAGACTCTCTTCTGTCTCTACAAAGTGCAGGAGGCCCAGAGCAGTGACTCACACTGGCCATCCTTCCCCAGCTTTTCAATGGGATTAGAAACACCTGAAGTTTAAAATTGAGTTCTTGTTTAAATTCCATTTTAAGGAGCCCAGATTCTCAGTCAAGTGAATGCACACGTGGCTGTTTTGCCTGCCTGATACCTGAAATAGCAGCAAGCCTGGACAGTTACAGACACACTGTGGCTTGGATTTTAAAATAAGACTCATGCAATGGCCTGCTGGTTACCAGTGACAGCAAGCTAGCACGGCAGAATACTAGCAAGAGGGGAGGAGCAGCACAGGCCTTTGCTCCCCAGAAGGGTTTAGTCATCTTGCCAGGAGATGGGGAAATTTCACAAAGCGCTGTGTCATTTTCTGACAGATTCCCTCCCCACTGCACTGCAGCAGCTCCCAGACAGACCTAGGAAGCAGCCAATGGAGACTAGTACAGTTAGGTTAGCGGAGGCATCACGCACAGATAGCCAGATCATGGTCCCTGGTGCCATCCCCATTGTGCTATTCTGGAAGTGCAAAGGAGACTGAGAAGCTAGCTGCACCAATAGGGCAGCTCGGGATTCCTCTAATATGAGGTTAGGGTTTTATGCCACTTACTGTTCCTCCCTCCCTCTGGGGTGGGCCGAGGGGAACAGGAGATGGCGTGTCCAAAGCTGGAGTTGCTTTAAGTTAAACCAGGGCTGATTCAGCCCCCAGTCAGCCTCAGGTCTGGAGAATGAATAGGTGGCTTCTCCGCATTCCCCACAAGTCCTGCAGCAAGCACAACTCATCTAAACCTGGAGATCTGACCCCAAGATTTCTGAAGAGCACCTGTGTACAGTGTGTGCATGAACATTCACACATGTGCTAATTGTGCAGACATTAGGTATGCATATAGAACAGCACCATCCAGGCAATCTAGGTCATGCCCAATGCAGAGGAGCCCTTGGCAAACCCAGAATTAGAGTGATTTCTGAAACATGGAGAGGAGTGAATGAGGCTGCTTCAGGGCTGGAAGGGTCGTGGGGTCTGCTCCAAGCCCTCTTACCCAAAGTAACACTCTTTGTCAGCAAACACACACATACTCTTTTTCAGCATCCAAAATAGTGTTACCATCCACATTTCCACCAAGAGCAGTTTAAACCGGTGTTACAGGGCTGTCTTTCTATAGAGCAAGGGCGTGGAAATATCTCCTGTACAGAGGCCAGATGTATTCACACCTACCTCCTTCTTGGTACAAACCAGACACTTACTGGGGCTCAGAACTGGGACGGAAGCTCTGTTTGTGCATTTTACTGAACAGTTCTCTGATCTCTTTCACTCCTCTTTCTGTTCCCTTTTCCCTCTCGTAGGCCTGGTCTACACACGGGTTTTATATGGATTTAACTATTCTGGTTAGGGCTGTGAGATTCTACCAAAATAGTTGATCAGTTCAGCCCCTACTGGGGATGCAGCTTTGGTGCCTTATAGTAGGATAGCTTATTCCTATTCCCTTATGGAACCTTTATATTGATATAATTGCATCCTCACTACGGGGAGTTGTACTTTTATTCCTCTAAGAATAAATAATAGCATGTCCATAAAGGCAAGGCCAAGGCCTCCCAAAGCAGGAATATTTCTAATTCACATCTCTTCAGAAAGAACCTGCTTACAATTCCCAGGGGACCAAAAGACCAACAATTCTAAATGCTAGCATAATGGAGTTACTAAACCTCACGTTTTGATATAGCTGCATGCAAATTGGGATGGCAATTGTGCACCTACTTATTTGTATGCACAAATCCCCCTTTTGTGCATATAAATGTGAGGTTTTGTGGGTATAATGGGCACATATATTTTTTTGGACACGCCTACTGCACCCACATTTGACAGTTTGCTATTCAGGGTACTGTATAAGAAGCATGCACATAGGATTGTGCTAGAAGCAGATGGAGCTCTCTACTTAGTCACCCATTTGTATTTTCCAGCTTCCATTAGGTTTTGAAGGAACGACAAGGTCAGCTGAGTTAGCACTGATATTATATATGTGTACAAATTAAGGCAAGATAGCTTCCAGCCCTTCACTTTAAATGCTTTTATAGATTTAAGGATCAGAAAGCCAATAACCGACTCAGAGAGGAGAAAATGCACACACACAAATTGCAGTTCCTTTGTTGTGCTGCATTATCTATATCAGGGATTGGCAACCTTTGGCATGCGGCCCACCAGGGTGAGCACCCTGGCAGGCCGGGCCGGTTTGTTTACCTGCCACGTCCGCAGGTTCGGCTGCTCCAGGCCAATGGGGGCTGCGGGAAGCGGTGGCCAGCACATCCCTCGGCCCACGCAGCTTCCCACAGCTCCCATTGGCCTGGAGCGGCGAACTGTGGCCAGTGGAAGCCGCGATCGTCCGAACCTGCGGACACGGCAGGTAAACAAACTGGCCCGGCCCACCAGGGTGCTTACCCTTGGCGTGCTGCGTGCCAAAGGTTGCTGATTCCTGATCTATACCTATATCATTAAAGTGGTAAACATTTTGTGAGAAGACAAGCCCTTACTCTTCTCTTGGTGTCCCCTCCATGTCCTTCTTCTTTCCTATGTTTCATTCGTATGTCACCTTCTAAACTCTCCTGCTCACATGCAGTGGGACTGAAGGATGTAGCAGGACAGTGGAACAGCTGTTCCTGATATAAAGTTACTGCTCTCCGGCTCCGGNAGCTGCACCAATAGGGCAGCTCGGGATTCCTCTAATATGAGGTTAGGGTTTTATGCCACTTACTGTTCCTCCCTCCCTCTGGGGTGGGCCGAGGGGAACAGGAGATGGCGTGTCCAAAGCTGGAGTTGCTTTAAGTTAAACCAGGGCTGATTCAGCCCCCAGTCAGCCTCAGGTCTGGAGAATGAATAGGTGGCTTCTCCGCATTCCCCACAAGTCCTGCAGCAAGCACAACTCATCTAAACCTGGAGATCTGACCCCAAGATTTCTGAAGAGCACCTGTGTACAGTGTGTGCATGAACATTCACACATGTGCTAATTGTGCAGACATTAGGTATGCATATAGAACAGCACCATCCAGGCAATCTAGGTCATGCCCAATGCAGAGGAGCCCTTGGCAAACCCAGAATTAGAGTGATTTCTGAAACATGGAGAGGAGTGAATGAGGCTGCTTCAGGGCTGGAAGGGTCGTGGGGTCTGCTCCAAGCCCTCTTACCCAAAGTAACACTCTTTGTCAGCAAACACACACATACTCTTTTTCAGCATCCAAAATAGTGTTACCATCCACATTTCCACCAAGAGCAGTTTAAACCGGTGTTACAGGGCTGTCTTTCTATAGAGCAAGGGCGTGGAAATATCTCCTGTACAGAGGCCAGATGTATTCACACCTACCTCCTTCTTGGTACAAACCAGACACTTACTGGGGCTCAGAACTGGGACGGAAGCTCTGTTTGTGCATTTTACTGAACAGTTCTCTGATCTCTTTCACTCCTCTTTCTGTTCCCTTTTCCCTCTCGTAGGCCTGGTCTACACACGGGTTTTATATGGATTTAACTATTCTGGTTAGGGCTGTGAGATTCTACCAAAATAGTTGATCAGTTCAGCCCCTACTGGGGATGCAGCTTTGGTGCCTTATAGTAGGATAGCTTATTCCTATTCCCTTATGGAACCTTTATATTGATATAATTGCATCCTCACTACGGGGAGTTGTACTTTTATTCCTCTAAGAATAAATAATAGCATGTCCATAAAGGCAAGGCCAAGGCCTCCCAAAGCAGGAATATTTCTAATTCACATCTCTTCAGAAAGAACCTGCTTACAATTCCCAGGGGACCAAAAGACCAACAATTCTAAATGCTAGCATAATGGAGTTACTAAACCTCACGTTTTGATATAGCTGCATGCAAATTGGGATGGCAATTGTGCACCTACTTATTTGTATGCACAAATCCCCCTTTTGTGCATATAAATGTGAGGTTTTGTGGGTATAATGGGCACATATATTTTTTTGGACACGCCTACTGCACCCACATTTGACAGTTTGCTATTCAGGGTACTGTATAAGAAGCATGCACATAGGATTGTGCTAGAAGCAGATGGAGCTCTCTACTTAGTCACCCATTTGTATTTTCCAGCTTCCATTAGGTTTTGAAGGAACGACAAGGTCAGCTGAGTTAGCACTGATATTATATATGTGTACAAATTAAGGCAAGATAGCTTCCAGCCCTTCACTTTAAATGCTTTTATAGATTTAAGGATCAGAAAGCCAATAACCGACTCAGAGAGGAGAAAATGCACACACACAAATTGCAGTTCCTTTGTTGTGCTGCATTATCTATATCAGGGATTGGCAACCTTTGGCATGCGGCCCACCAGGGTGAGCACCCTGGCAGGCCGGGCCGGTTTGTTTACCTGCCACGTCCGCAGGTTCGGCTGCTCCAGGCCAATGGGGGCTGCGGGAAGCGGTGGCCAGCACATCCCTCGGCCCACGCAGCTTCCCACAGCTCCCATTGGCCTGGAGCGGCGAACTGTGGCCAGTGGAAGCCGCGATCGTCCGAACCTGCGGACACGGCAGGTAAACAAACTGGCCCGGCCCACCAGGGTGCTTACCCTTGGCGTGCTGCGTGCCAAAGGTTGCTGATTCCTGATCTATACCTATATCATTAAAGTGGTAAACATTTTGTGAGAAGACAAGCCCTTACTCTTCTCTTGGTGTCCCCTCCATGTCCTTCTTCTTTCCTATGTTTCATTCGTATGTCACCTTCTAAACTCTCCTGCTCACATGCAGTGGGACTGAAGGATGTAGCAGGACAGTGGAACAGCTGTTCCTGATATAAAGTTACTGCTCTCCGGCTCCGGCTTTTTGCGAACAGGGGCTGCTAACAGGGAGTTTCGCAAGGATTGTTTGATTGCTTGTTTGATCAGTTTGCTTTGGGAGTGCTTTGTTCCAGCTGGGCCTGACTGTTATAAAAAGACAGTCAGCTGCGAACCAGCTGAGCAGCAAACAGCAGAGAGGCAAACAGAAGGAGTTTGCCTGGAGAGAGCCCCTAGAAGGAAGAGACCATGGATGCTGAGCAAACAGCTGTTGTGACCTGCACAGGATGCGCCATGTTCGTCTTCCTTCCACAGGATAGAAGTGACTATACCTGTACAAAGTGCAAGCTGATCTCCATCTTGGAAGAGAAGATTCAAGGTCTGGAGAAACGGATATCAACCCTGCGTTCCATAAAAGAAAATGAGGATTTCCTGGATAGACATCAGGATCAGCTTCAGCGGGCACTATGTTCTGAAGATTCAGAGCAGGCTACGCAGCGGGGACAGAAGGCCAGCGAGGATAACTGGCGGCATGTGACTTCCAGAAGAGGAAAGGGTACCAGAAACATCCATGTACCAGAAACACAGATACAGGTGAGCAACCGTTTTCATGTTCTCTCTGCAGGTACTAGTGCAGAGTGTGGAGTGGAAGATACGTCTGAGGGAACAGAGCAGAAGGAGACTCCACTGATTGGAAGGCATGAGATGCGCCGTCCTAGGGATGGGGGTTCCACGACCACCACTCCCAGGAGGAGGAGGAGGGTGGTGGTGGTCGGGGACTCTCTCCTCAGGGGGACTGAGTCATCTATCTGCCGCCCTGACCGGGAAAACCGAGAGGTGTGCTGCTTGCCAGGGGCTAGGATTCAAGATGTGACGGAGAGACTGCCGAGACTCATCAAGCCCTCGGATCGCTACCCCTTCCTGCTTCTCCACGTGGGCACCAATGATACTGCCAAGAACGACCTTGAGCGTATCACTGCAGACTACGTGGCTCTGGGAAGAAGGATAAAGGAGTTTGAGGCACAAGTGGTGTTCTCGTCTATTCTCCCTGTGGCAGGAAAAGGCCAGCGTAGAGACCGTCGAATCGTGGAAGTCAACGAATGGCTACGCAGATGGTGTCGGAGAGAAGGGTTTGGATTCTTCGACAATGGGATGGTCTTCCAAGAAGAAGGATTGCTTGGTAGAGACGGGCTCCACCTCACGAAGAGAGGGAAGAGCATCTTTGCAAGCAGGCTGGCTAACCTAGTGAGGAGGGCTTTAAACTAGGTTCACCGGGGGAAGGAGACCAAAGCCCTGAGGTAAGTGGGAAAGTGGGATACTGGGAGGAAGCACAAGCAGGAGACCGCAAGAGGGGAGGACTCCTGTCTCAGACCGAGAAAGCGGGACAATCAGCGAGTTATCTCAAGTGCCTATACACAAATGCAAGAAGCCTGGGGAACAAGCAGGGAGAACTAGAAGTCCTGGCACAGTCAGGGAATTATGATGTAATTGGAATAACAGAGACTTGGTGGGATAACTCACATGATTGGAGTACTGTCATGGATGGATATAAACTGTTCAGGAAAGACAGGCAGGGCAGAAAAGGTGGGGGAGTTGCTTTGTATGTAAGAGAGCAGTATGACTGCTCAGAGCTCCAGTACGAAACTGCAGAAAAACCTGAGTGTCTCTGGATTAAATTTAGAAGTATGAACAACAAGGGTAATGTCGTGGTGGGAGTCTGCTACAGACCCCCAGACCAGGGGGATGAGGTGGACGAGGCTTTCTTCCAGCAACTAACAGAAATTGCTAGATCACAGGCCCTGGTTCTCATGGGTGACTTTAATCACCCTGATATCTGCTGGGAGAGCAATACAGCAGCTCACAGACAATCCAGGAAGTTTCTGGAAAGTGTAGGGGACAACTTCCTGGTGCAAGTGCTGGAGGAACCAACTAGGGGAAAAGCTTTTCTTGACCTGCTGCTCACAAACAGGGAAGAAATAGTAGAGGAAGCAATAGTGGATGGGAACCTGGGAGGCAGTGACCATGAGATGGTCGAGTTCAGGATCCTGATACAAGGAAGAAAGGAGAGCAGTAGAACAGAGACCCTGGACTTTAGAAAAGCAGACTTTGACTCCCTCAGGGAACTGATGGGCAAGGTCCCCTGGGAGAATAACATGAGGGGGAAAGGAGTAGAGGAAAGCTGGCTGTATTTTAAAGAAACCTTATTGAGGTTGCAGGAACAAACCATCCCCATGTGTAGGAAGAAAAGTAAATATGGCAGGCGACCAGCTTGGCTTAACAGTGAAATCCTTGCTCGTCTTAAACACAAAAAAACAGCTTACAAGAAGTGGAAGATTGAACAAATAACCAGGGAGGAGTATAAAAGTATTGCTCAGGCATGCAGGTGTGAAATTAGGAAGGCCAAATCACACTTGGAGTTGCAGCTAGCCGGAGATGTTAGGAGTAACAAGAAGGGTTTCTTTAGGTATGTTAGCAACAAGAAGAAAGTCAAGGAAAGTGTGGGCCCCTTGCTGAATGAGGGAGGGAACCTAGTGACAGAGGATGTGGAGAAAGCTAGTGTACTAAATGCTTTTTTTGCCTCTGTCTTCACAGACAAGGTCAGCTCCCAGACAGCTGCACTCTGCAGCACGGTATGGGGAGGAGGTGACCAGCTCTCTGTGGAGAAAGTAGTAGTTCGGGACTATTTAGGAAAGCTGGACGAGCACAAGTCCATGGGGCCGGATGCGCTGCATCCGAGGGTGCTAAAGGAGTTGGCCGATGAGATTGCGGAGCCATTGGCCATTATCTTTGAAAAATCATGGCGATCGGGGGAGGTCCCGGACGACTGGAAAAAAGCTAATGTAGTGCCCATCTTTAAGAAAGGGAAGAAGGAAGATCCAGGGAACTACAGGCCAGTTAGTCTCACCTCAGTCCCTGGAAAAATCATGGAACAGGTCCTCAAGGAATCAATCCTGAACCACTTAAAGGAGGGGAAAGTGATCAGGAACAGTCAGCATGGATTCACCAAGGGCAAGTCATGCCTGACTAACCTAATTGCCTTCTATGATAAGATAACCGGCTCTGTGGATGAGGGGAAAGCAGTGGATGTGCTATTTCTGGACTTTAGCAAAGCTTTTGATACAGTCTCCCACAGTATTCTTGCCAGCAAGTTAAAGAAGTATGGGCTGGATGAATGGACGGTAAGGTGGATAGAAAACTGGCTAGATGGTCGGGCTCAACGGGTAGTGATCAATGGTTCCTTGTCTAGTTGGCAGCCGGTATCAAGTGGAGTGCCCCAAGGGTCGGTGCTGGGGCCGGTTTTATTCAATATCTTCATTAACGATCTGGAAGATGGTGTGGACTGCACCCTTAGCAAGTTTGCAGATGACACTAAACTGGGAGGAGTGGTTGATACGCTGGAGGGTAGGGATAGGATACAGAGGGACCTAGACAAATTAGAGGATTGGGCCAAAAGAAATATGATGAGGTTCAACAAGGACAAGTGCAGAGTCCTGCATTTAGGACGAAAGAATCCCATGCACTGCTATAGACTAGGGACCGAATGGCTGGGCAGCAGTTCTGCAGAAAAGGACCTAGGGGTTACGGTGGACGAAAAGCTGAATATGAGTCAACAGTGTGCCCTTGTTGCCAAGAAGGCTAATGGCATTTTGGGTTGTATAAGTAGGGGCATTTCCAGCAGATCGAGGGATGTGATCATTCCCCTCTACTCAGCACTGGTGAGGCCTCATTTGGAGTACTGTGTCCAGTTTTGGGCCCCACACTACAAGAAGGATGTGGATAAATTGGAGAGAGTCCAGCGGAGGGCAACAAAAATGATTAGGGGGCTGGAGCACATGACTTACGAGGAGAGGCTGAGGGAACTGGGATTGTTTAGTCTGCAGAAGAGAAGAATGAGGGGCGATTTGATAGCTGCTTTCAACTACCTGAAAGGGGGTTCCAAAGAGGATGGATCTAGACTGTTCTCAGTGATAGAAGATGACAGAACAAGGAGTAATGGTCTCAAGTTGCAGAGGGGGAGGTTTAGGTTGGACATTAGGAAAAACTTTTTCACTAGTAGGGTGGTGAAGAACTGGAATGGGTTACCTAGGGAGGTAGTGGAATCTCCTTCCTTAGAGGTTTTTAAGGTCAGGCTTGACAAAGCCCTGGCTGGGCTGATTTAGTTGGGTTTGGTCCTGCTTTGAGCAGGGGGTTGGACTAGATGACCTCCTGAGGTCCCTTCCAACCCTGAGATTCTATGATTCTATGATTCTATGATTCTATGATTCCTACTTCCATATGTCTATTGCACAGACATCCTTTTTCTAACAAACCCCTCTCTTTCGTACTCACATGTCATAGACCCCTAGAAGTCAGAGAGAGACAGACCAGCTGATTACCTAGCCCACTCTCCCCCACCCCCCAGATTTGATCCCTACAACTTATTGCTAGTATTTGCCCAATCAATATTCAAGCTGTCCGGGAAGTGGTTTCTCCCATTCCCTTTGGGAGACTCTTCTGTCGCTTTGCCAAGATCAGCATGCAGACAGTTAAAGAACTTTCCTGGCAAACTGTGTGTTCCAGCTAGACCATGTTCCTTTTGTGTTCTGCAATCCTTTGTGTCTTTCTACAGTTTTACTGGAATTTGCTTGGCAGTATACCCAGATGAGAGGGGGAATAAGCAGCAGGCTGGAGGGAAGCAGCAGAAGAGTATGTCATGTGTCTGCAGAAGAAGGATGCAAAATTCTCTCTCTGATCATTGCAAGGCCTGCTTTAGATTTCAAGCCTCCCACCTTTTGTATCTGAACAGGCCCTGGGATTAGCGCCCACACACTCCCAGGTTGGATTTACAGTCTCTGAGCACAATGCAGGGGTCAGCAAAGGGAAAAACACACAGCAATTAAGCTGCCCAGCACAGGGCTGGCTCAACAGGGTCTGTTTAATGAGCAACATGCACGATGATCCATTATGGCATGCATCAGAGAGGCAATTGGCAGGGTTTGTCTAGTGAAGGGGACAGCGATGCCTCCTAGTGACTATCATGGAATGGCTAGTGGGTAGCTTGGGATTCTCTATGCATCTTACATTATAAAGCTATAAAACACTGGGTATTAGAACTGTGTATTACCAGGACATAATTGGTTAAACAACCACAAACAAAGAGTAACTATTAATGGAAAGATGTCAGATTGGAGGGAGGTCTCAAGTGGGGTTCCACAGGGATCTGTTCTGGGTCTGGTGTTGTTTAACATCTTTATTGATGACCTGGATATAGGAATACAGAGCGCACCGATCAGATTTGCAGATGACACAAAGCTAGCGGGGGCTGCCAACACTTTGGAGGCTAGAGCTAAAATTCAGAGGGATCTTGATAAATTGGAGAACTGGGCTATAGACAATCAAATGAAATTCAACAAAGACAAATGTAAGGTGTTACATTTATGGAAGAAAAATCAAATGCACAAATACAAAATGGGGGATAACTGGCTTGGCAGCAGCACTGCTGAGAAGGATCTGGGAGTTGTGGTGGGTCACAACCTCAACATGAATCAGCAATGTGATAATAATATAATAATAATATATGGAGATATACCTATCTCATAGAACTGGAAGGGACCCCGAAAGGTCATCGAGTCCAGCCCCCTGCCTTCACTAGCAGGACCAAGTACTGATTTTGCCCCAGATCCCTAAGTGGCCCCCTCAAGGATTGAACTCACAACCCTGGGTTTAGCAGGCCAATGCTCAAACCACTGAGCTATCCCTCCCCTATTTTTAAGTGATGCTGTTGTAAAAAAAGCAAATGCAATTTGAGGTTGCATTAAGAGAGGCATAGCATGCAAGTCATGGGAGGTGACAGTACCGCTCTACTTGGCACTGGTTAGGCCTCAGCTGGAGTATTGTGTCCAATTTTGGTTACCAATGTATGTAAAGGATGTAGAGAAACTGGAAAGGATCCAGAGGCTAGCGACAAAGATGATCAAAGGGATGGAATCCAGTCCATATGAGCAAAGGCTGAAGGAACTCGTTATGTTTAGTTTGGAAAAGAGGAGATTATGGGGGGACATGATCATGGTCTTCAAATACTTGAAAGGCTGCCATAAAAAGATGGAGAAAAGTTGTCCTGCTCTCTGTGGCAAGAGAGAACACGAGGCAATGGGTTCAAACTACAGCACAGCAGATTTAGATTAAATCTCAGGAAAAGCTTTCTAACTGTATGAGCAGCAGGCCAATGGAACAGACGCCTGGGGAGATTGTGGAAGCTCCTTCACTGGAGATTTTCAAAAGGAGGCTGGATAGCCATCTGTCTTGGATGGTTTAGACACAACAAATTCTGCATCTTGTGGTCCCTTCTAACCCTATGATTCTATGGCCAGTCACCCCTTGGCCTCCAAACTTGTTTGTTGTCCCCCTTTCCTTCTCTCTGCCTTGCTGCTTTTTTTTTTTAAAGGAATGTAAGCACTTCAGGGAAGGGATCAGGCCTTCTATTATGTTTGGAGAGGGCCTAGCACATTTTGGACTGTACAAAAAAATAAGCAAATTAATAAATAATCATTGTTGTTCTCTTATAGGTGCTGGGACTTGATCTCCCACTTCACCTGTACTAGATGTAGGCTGGTGTCGAATTTCTCTCTCACTCACTCACACACAAACTCAATTCAGATGAATAGCTCAGTCTTCACAAACTTATTGCAGCCAAGGGAATGAACAATGCAGCCAGGAATCTGTAGCTCTCAATCCTAAATAAGGAATGGGAATCCAGCAGTCTGCGGCTCAGGTCAATGGTCTCTAGGGTGACCAGATGTCCCGATTTTATAGGGACAGTCCCGATTTTGGGGTATTTTTCTTATATAGGCTCCTATTACCCCCCACCCCCTGTCCCGATGTTTCACACTTGCGGTCTGGTCACCCTAATGGTCTCCACTGTGTGATCACATTTCTGGAGTGAACCCCTTCATACAGGTAGCTCCATTATTCAGTGGCAGGCTTTTTTGGAATATGTATACATCAGTGGTTTTCAGCCTTTTTTCATTTGCAGACCCCTAAAATATTTCAAATGGAGGTGCGGACCCCTGTGGAAATCTTAGACATATTCTGTGGACCCCAGGGGTCCGTGGACCACAGGCTGAAAACCACTGGTATACATGATCTCATGATACATCTCCACTAATCAGCTGGGGAAGAATTTACAATTCACCAAACAATAGGAAGGAAACTGCCCTCTCAGCCACCACTTAGGATACCATGTCCATAGAAGGCAAAGCCTAGGCCTCCCGGAGCAGGAATATTTCTAATTCACAGCTGCTTCAGAAAGAACCTGCTTACAATATCCAGGAAACTAAAAGGCCAACACTTCCAATGCTAGTGTAATGAGGTTTATACAAGAAACCTCACATTCTGATATAGCTGTATGCAAATTGGGCAGGCAATTGTGCACCTACTTATTTGTACAGTATGTACAAATTCCCCTTTTGTGCACATAAATGTGGGGGTTTGTGGGTATAAAGGGCACATACATATTTTGTGGATACACCTATTGCACCCACATTTTGCAGTTTGCTGGTCAGGGCACTGTACCACAGGCTTATTATTTAAAATAGGATTGTGTGATTATAAGAGCACATTTTTACACATTTTAAAAATAGCTGGGTAGAAGCAGGTGGAGCTCTCCAATTAGTCACCCATTTGCATTTTCCTGCTTCCATTAGATTTTGAAGGAACAACAAAGTCAGCTGAGTTAGCACTGATATTATGTATGTGTATAAATTAAGGCAGGAAGGCTTCTAACTGTTCACTTTAAATAGTTTTTATAGATTTAAGGATCAGAAAGCCAATAACCAACACAGAGAGCAGAAAATGCACATGCAAATAGCAGCTCTTTTGGGACCTCATGCAAGAGCCTTACTTTGGGTCTTGGTGAGATTGGAAATGTCATGGAGGTGGCACCCAAGGGTCTTACTCTGACTAAAATGGAAGACGTTATTACAAACAGTAGTTTGTAGATGCCCTTCCAAGGCAGAAATAGCCAACATTTTACTTTCCCTTTAGCCAGACAGCTGCAATACAAGAATATGCAAGAAATTCCTTAAGCCTGGCTATAGATTTCATCCCTAAGCAGTAGAATGTTTTTGCTTCACACACATCACTGGGGTGATCCATTGCGAATGGCTTTGTTTTGCAAATTAGTAAGTGAACAAACACAATGTAAAAGCCACAGAAAACGCATCACAAAATGAAGAGCCTGATCTCACAAAGTGCAGGGCACCCTTATGTCCCCTTGCCTTCAGAGAACAATGCCTTCACAGCCTTTTGATGCCACAACCTTCCCACAAAAAGTGTGCAGTTGGTCTCTGAGCTCCTGTGGATATAGGCAATTCAGTTATGCTCTGATTCTGCTCCGTTCATATCTCATTACATGACTGGCACAACCCTTTGATAAACCCCTTGTGCAAACCTGCATGTGCACCATGCATGTTGCATGAACAAAATGACTCTCTCCCTATTGTATTTTGAGTGAAGTAAACAAGCATGGAAGAGGAGTTAACTGGAGTCTCATTCAAACAGAGCTGCTAAGAGGGTCAGAAGAGCCACCACCTTGCTTTCTCTCAACTGACTCACCCCGGAGCTCCCCCTAGTGTACTCTAGTATGATTGCCGTGTATTCACTCCTGCTCTTTGCCATTAATATTAGCTACAACACACACATTTTAAAACATTTCTCTAACAAAGTCAGTCACTGGGGATCCTACTCTAGCCAGCCCCTGCCCCACTTTTAAATAGTAAATGGAGACTAAAATAGATTATCTGGGGAGATCCACAACAAATACATAACTGGGATTAATCCAAACAGCTATTGTCCTATCCCAAAGCCTTTGGTATGTATAGGAAATAGTAGAGGTGCATGTTACAGTGTACAAATATGCTGGACTAGGATGCAGAAAACCATGGTTCTATTCCTAGCTCTGTCACTAATCTTCCGTGTGAGCTTGGGTACATCACTTTGCCTCCATGTACTTCTATTTCCCTTCAATTTTACTATTCAATTAAATATATAGGTTCTTCTACTGCTCTCATCACCATAGTATCTGAGAGTTATAAGTGCATTAAGCAATACGACTAATGTCGATCATGTGTTTGTTCTCTCATCCTCTCCCTAAAGGCAGAAGTGTGTGCAGGGGAGAAGAGTGTTTTGTTTTGGAATTTATATATACACACATATACATGTTGCTATATGTTTATGTTAGAGAAGGCAGGTCAAAGAAATGCACCTTGCACTTAGAGCAGATAGGGGTGAGGTTTGTGATAGTCCTTACTTCCTGAGGGAGTTCATCCCACAGTCTTGGGCCAGCCACCAAGAAAGCTCTGTCTCCTGAACATATGGGCTTCACCCTTTTGTACAGAGTTCATAGTGCTAGAGGAGTGTGGTTGTCACTCATGGTCTTCATCCTTTAGGCTCTTGTAGATATTCAGTGTCCTGGGTCCAGGGCGTCTTGAAGATAAGGACCAAGACATAGAACTTGGGAAGCCAGTGTCGGATGTGAAGGACAGATGTGACGTGCTCAAGGTAGCCAGTGTTGCCAAGGAGAAATGCTGCAGCATTCTATACCAGCTGGAGTTTCCCAAGCTCTGAAGACTTCATGCCTAGGTATACAGCACTGCTGTAGTCCAGCCAAGAGGTGACAAAGGCACGAATAACTGAGATTAGCATATAATCTGCCCGGATGGGACAGACTCTTAGCCCACTGGAAATGACAGAAAGCATTACTTGCAGATGCTGCTATGTTAGAGTTTGGTGTCAGCGAGCAATCCAGGAGCACTCCTAAGCTACAGAAAGCGAGGTTATTACAGGGGGGAGGGAGGGTCACGAGCTGTCAGCCTCCACCCCAAACCCCGCTTGCCTCCAGCATTTATAATGGTGTTAAATATATAAAAAAGTGTTTTTAGTGTATAAGGGGGGGGTCGCACTCAGAGGCTTGCTATGTGAAAGGGGTCACCAGTCCCAAAGTCTGAGAACCCCTGATCTAGTGGCTGCATGTAGACACGCTTTGTGTGTCTAATCTATTTAGATTGTAAACTCTTTGGGGCAGGGTCTCTCTCAATATAAATTTGTCCAGCACCCAGCACAGGGGCCTAAGCTCAGCTGGGGCTTCTAAGTGCTACTGTAATATAACTAATATTATTTATCCTCTCACCTTCATTTTTCTTACTTCTTCCCCTCTACCTGCAAAGGGAGGATAGTATTTACCTACTACTGCCCCCAGGACTAGTGAATGCAGCCAAGTACTTTGGAAATGCTAAATATTTTATCAACTTTTCTTATCTTCTCCATCCTCTCGCCTTCTTTCCCTTTTGCTTTTCTCCCCTCTCATTTCCAGTCCTCATTTTTCATTTCCTTGGACCATCCTACTGTGCAGTGGTTCAGGATAGATCTGTTCCTTTCCGGTAAATCTGAAAATGGAATTGTCCCATTACCATTGACATTCAGTTATTTAGCTGCTGGAAAGGCTCCTCCTTTTTCTCAGAGCTCCGCAGTGCTCTCCGCTAAATCCTCAGCTGGTAATTGCCGATTTCCACTGGTTTTCCAACAGGCATTGGAGATGGACTCCACTCTTATCACTTCCTTTTTTATTCTGTTTTAGTCTATGTAGGTTCTTATATTGTGCTCATCACCATAATATCTGAGCACCTTCCAGAAGTGCATCTTTCACATGTTTGTTCTCTTATCCTCTCCCCAGGGAGAGAAGCGCATGCACTGGAGGGTCTTGTTTTGGTAGGGTCTTTTGGGTGTGTTTGTTTTTTATAAATACACGTGTTGCTATGTATTTATGGTAAAAAAAAAAGTTACGTTATGATACGCATGGTGTAGTTACGATGCCTCTAGGAATTACCAACACTTACTATTGGAGGGGAATCTCCTTATGATCCCTTTATTTTCTCCCCCATTTGTTTCTTCTCCATGTTAAACTTGGACTCTCTATATTAGTGGCCCTCCTTCCCATTGAAGCACACCCTTATTACAGCAGTTGGGGGATAAAGGAGGGGCAAAGTAGCAGAGATCAACTCAATTCCACCTATTGAGCAACCAGAGGTTCTGCTGATGGGTTCAGGGGTAGGGGGGGGAATAGAGACAATGCTCCTTCTCCCTTCCAGCAGCCAGAGGGGAGATGCTTCACATTTATAAAACTCCTATTTGCTGGAGGCTGATACAAATGACAGAGCCACCAAGAAGAATCCAAGGACAGTATTTTGGTGGGTATCTCAACACCTTCTTCTTGGCTAGAAGATGGGAGATTAGAGGGGACTGGATTTCCTTGTAGGTGTTGCACCTGGACAATGGGGTGCCCCATCTTTCATATATTACTCAGTTTAGTTCTCTGGCTATTGGGGTGTCTGGTAAAATTAGACTGTAACCCTTAAGGACAGGGACTGTCTTTTTGTTATCCAGCAAAATGGGACTGGGGTCTCTGGACACTACGTCAATACAAGTTAAATAAATAATAGTAATAAGTAAATGTTATAGGCCTACGGAATAAATCTAAGTCATGTGAATTCAGACAGTTAATAAATGGATGAAATAGAGATTGAATATTTATGGTATGAGTGATAACAAGGTCAAAGCAAGGTTATTACAAGAAATTGGCTTGACTTTGCAAAGAAAAGTGGATATTCACTAGCAGGGCTAGTGAAAATGGTGTTTTCCAAAGAGGGTGTTGACAAACAGTGAAAGAACAAAAGTGCTTCCAGTTAAAAATGCAGACCAATGCATAAACACAGAATAAACAAGGGTAAACAACCTGCAGAGACCAGGAACCAGCTGCCCAGGTTGTGTAAACTGACATAGCTCCATTTTGGACAATGGAACTGCACTGGTTTACACCACCTGAGGTCTGACCCCAGATTTGTTTGACAGAACGGTGTACAGCACAAAGAGTGCAGTGTCATGAATGCAATAAAAGCAACCGTTCTGCAGAAATGTGCTGCTTTCAGCACAGACTATAAGGAAATCCAGAATGCAAAAATACATTCATGTATATGAACACAAGGACAAAGCTTTGATGGAGATGATGATGATGCAGAAACAGAGTTCGTTGTTGGGGGTCTCTCAAGGCATTTATAAAGCAAGGTTCTATAACAAATTGACAATGATCTTGGAAATCAAAAAGTTGATTTTAAAATCGATACTGGGACATGATGTCATAATATCACAAATCATGAGATCAGAAATGTTAACTATAACGCACAATGCCAATCTGGGCATTGAGAAGTGTAAGAATAGAGTCTGAGATATCCTTTTCTGTAGAGGTTTGAATACTGTCATATAAGATAATGGTCAGATCTTCGGCTGCCAATCTAGCTCCTTTGCATTGCTTCTGTGGCACCTATGCCAGAAAACAGCCTTAATAGGGAAGCTGGGGATTCCCTGTGCATAGGGAAATTCACAAATCACAAGCCAGCACAGCCTCAAGGCTTCCCCAGCCACACCCAGAATTTAAACACAACTGGTTTAAAACTACCTTCACTTCCCTCTCCTCCCCTCCTCAGGTGCACCAAGCATATGTCTGGCACACCTGCAGCTCTGGCCCAACACATTGTGAAATCCACAGGAAACAGAATGCAGAAGAACTAGTGAAACTACTTGAGATTCCTGATCAGCTCATAGGCCAAGGCTGACACAGATCTATTTGAATTAAACAGGAAAGATTATCTGTATTAATGGACTACTACTACATCTTGTTCTAAAGTGAGCTGTTGCACAACACAACAAGTAGCAATGCAACAACACCTGGTAAATTGCAGTTTGCTCACCTTGAGATTTCAGATGAGGTAATAACACATCATGATCCACAGCTAATGAGTATCTTATTTAGGCCATTCTCTTTCATATATGAATTCAGGTACTCCACACCAAACCCTCATTATGCACAGCCAAGTGGCTAGCAGAAAAAAACAGTGAAAATAGCAAATAAAAGCCCTGGTGAATGCAAGGGATCCATATTTAGTATTGTTAGAATACTGCAATACAACTTGCAATGCTTTATTAGGATCATGAGACCCAGAGGGCCTATAATGCATATGTCTTAACCAGTCCTGAGAAGGAACCGTTTTGAGAACAAGAAATGGTCATGTAATAAAACAAATAATTGAGGTTCAAGGGCAGTAGTCATGACAGATGTCCAATAAGAGGCAGAATGATCTTCTCACCTGCTGGGGTTTTGGGTTGCTTCTCCTGACATTTTCATGTGTGTGTTATTACTTGGCTGCATGAGGAGTGTGTTATTTTTAGATAGCATGATGTTTTGTTTTATTTGTGTTTGACTTTCAAAAAGAAAAAGGGAGATGTAACAGTGTCGGAAGGTACTGAACCCTGCTATGTGACAAGGGTATTCATTAGCCTTTTGTAACCCTTCAGGAGACTGGCTAAGCCATAAAGATCAGTCTCTTCCCAGCACTTCTTGTTTGAGTATTTAGAAGATCTTCAATTACATTTTTGTAGAGTGGGTTTTGCTGATATGGGGCCAGAGTCTGACGGGCCCCATTTGGATGTTCAAGGAGGAGAGGGCACAAGAAGGCTCCCCTCAACTTCTGATCCCTGCCCAGGCAGCCAGCAACAATGCAGTCACTTCTAGTAACTCCTCCCCTTGTCTCATAGTCCTGCCAACTTCTGCACCAGCTAGTAAAGCTGGCTAGGCACAGAGAAGGGATAAGAGTATGCTGCATTGTTCTGGGACAGTACACCAGATATGCTCCCTCTGCATGCCTGTGAGGTCCAGGAGGCGTTGAGGTTCCCAAGGCAATGCAACTCTTCACCACCCCTAATGCAGGGATGTGTCTATCAGGCACAAGAAAGCCCATGCAGTGGAAGTAATTTATTCAATGCATTGGAAACACGGATTTCATATGGTAATAGCCATATACTTCTGAGACTGCATCTGCCTGTCAGGAGCCTATTTAAGATCTCTGGGGAAAGTCTGAAGAGTGCCACCCAGGAGGCGAGCTAAAGACTCATGCATACTAACCATGATTCAGGAAGCAGGAAAGAGAGATGAAAATTACCCATCCCCCAGCAGAGACATAATGCAAAACAGAACTGTCATGGGAGTTGGTGAGAGACAGAGGAGGAGGGAGAGACAGAAAGAAAAAGAATATGAGAGACAGAGCTTGTGGGGCCACAAGTAAGAACTTGGGCCGACGTGCCCACATAATGCGGGGCCCCGTGCATTCACTTACTTTGGGCTTAAGGCCTTCCTCTCCATTTCTACTTCTAGGGGCGTAGCATGGATCAGAATATTATTTACCTCCCCCCCATCAGGTTCTAGTGCCAAAAGTAGGACTCGGACAATGCCTTTCTGTGGGTTCACAGGGACCACGGTAGTTGACTGAAGACATCCCTTGAGAGAGCAAGTAGTACAATGCCATTTGGATGAAAGGCAGGAGAGGTATAATAGTGAAGGACAGTCTGGACTCAGGGTAGGAGAGAGTAGTTTGGGCCATCTGGATTACCTCTTTTTGTTCTGAGTGACGGGAGAGAGATAGCAGCAGAACTCAGGCTCCAGTGCAGCAACACCTAGGCCCTCCCAATAAAAGAATTAGTTTGTGCCTATCTCTCAGTGAGGCCATGGAAGGAGAAGGACAGGAGCGCTGAGGCCCAGGTCTGGTGGACTAAGTGGGTTGGATGCAGCAGCTGAGTCAATGAGAAACCACAAATCTACTTAGTGAAGGGGAGCTGGGAAGTGAAGAGGGAAAGAGGCTATTTGGGGGAGGGTGCTTGAGAAAGGAAAATCAAGGTGTCCAAGTGGGGGCAGGTGACCCAAGGTTTTGGTGGCTATGGGACCTATTTAGGACTAGATTCTCAGCTGTAGCTGAGATGGGGAGCCACCCAGGAGCCTAGAGAGGAAGGATACTCCAGTGGGTAGGTTGCTGGCCTGAGATGGGGGAGACCTTGGTTCATGTCCTGCTCTGGCACAGACTCCCTGTGTGACCTTGAGCAAGTCACTTAGTCTCTCTGGATCTTGGTTCCCTATCTGTACAATGGGGATGATAGCACTGACTGACCACACAGGGTTGTAGTCAGGATAAGAACATTAAAGACAGTCAGGAGCTCAGATACTAGGGTAATGGAGGCCATATAAGTATTTAAGGTGGACAGGGGACTGCTCTGAAGGATGCCAGCTGATAATGGACTTTAAGGAGCTGTTACCCAGCTGGGAAATGCTGCAGTGCACCAGAAGAGGCATGTAAGAGCTGGCTGTTTTTTAGCCCTTTTGCACTCCCAGATTCATCTGAAGATGTCCTAAATTTAATCCTGCATTAGATGAGACTCTTTATGGAAACCTTGCCATGAACTTAAAAGAATGAGGCATGATATCATAAAGGGAGGGAGAAGATCAAAGGGCAGAACTCAGAAAGGTATGGAGTTTCCAATGAACTTCAGTAGAACTGGGAGACAAACTGTTGGAGGCTTGCTGAGCTTCACCAAATTCCCATAACACCTTTTCAGACTGACTGGATCTCTTGAGTTTCACCCAAGAGTTAGACTCAACAGCCCTTAGACCCAGTTCACTCCTGGATGGTCCATAGTTGTCTCTTGTGTCTGAGAAGAAAGTGGGGGGTTGGACACTTGTGAACATGCTGGCTGGGATTGTGCACAACTGGTGTTTACAGAGCATTTTGGGTTGTTCTGGATACAGTAAGTGTGGAGCAGGTAAGTCCAAAAACTTTTATTTCCCCTACAGCCTTCCTTCTTTGCCCTTCCCTTCCATCTATCTGCCAATTTCAAACTAACTCACCTACCTCTCCCATGTCCAGGGAGGTGAGTAAGGAGGAATGGGCATTCCACACTAGAGGCAGTAACCAGAAAAGGATTTCTAAACTTCATGGAATGCAGCTTGGTTAGGGCTTTGGAGCAGAGCCTGGAGCTGGAGCGCGGAGCAGCACCGGGGCAGTGGAGCTGCAGGTTTTTGCCTGGAGCCGGAGCACAGCTCCAAAGCCCTGTTTAATCAAGGGTTTTCTGGGCCTACCCAGAGCAGGAAGGCAAACCTTCTGTGCGTCTTGCTCCCTATCTCCAAAATGACCAAGCCCAAATGCCACTGCCTACACCAGTGCTACACCATTCCCATATGTACTCCTCAGAAGGAGAGTTCACAAAAACTTCCCCAAGGCCATGATGCCACTGAGTCCCCAACTTTTCCTTTCCAGAAGGAGAGTCTATTCACTTCATTAAAACAATACATTCATCAAATCTGTACCAGCACTTAGATACCTCAGAGAAGGTTCCTCAGAAATATCTGAGGGATTTCAGAAGTTCTGCAATATGCCATCAATGGAGACCTGGTTTATAGACTGAGAAATAACAAATATTTTCAAATGATTTGGAATTCCTGGTTGGATACAGTGGCTTAAAAAGACTATTCCTTTAATTGTACTCCCTAGGTTTGTAAAACTGAAGTCCTGCTAGATGTAACAGGAACCTCGAAGATAAGCCTTGTACACTCAGTTCATTAAAGAAATGTTTAAAGGAACTAAAGAGATACCTTGGAGATGCATAGACAGGATGGATAGGGATGAATCTGATTGGGGCCTCTGTGTGCTATTGCAACATTAATATTCAAAAATAATAGATATATGCCAGTGGTACAGAGTGTCCACTAATAGAGTCCAGAAGAAGAGATCATGGGGACCCACCAGGGCCATATAAAGTCATATGATGCCAATACCCATCTAGTGAGGAGAAACCTCTGGGATTTTCCAGGACCACTCAGTGCCATGTGGTATCCACTTGTGCATACCAAAATGAGAGACACCAGTGATTCAGCCTGGCTCCACCACACCAGATGCACTCATCTATCAGAAAGGAAGAATCCACATGGCTTCCATACTGCACCATTTCATAATCCCTAGGAGAGGTCACAAATATTCCTTTGCCTGTTCATATGCCCAAACAAGGCTTTCAGTGATGGATGAATAGACACAGCTGTGTGGCCTGGACTCTTCTTTAGGGGTATACAAAAAGGTGTAGTTTAGTCCCAGTGACTCTCTAAGGATTCACCAGAGCATGTGTGAGGGCTCCACCTCTGTCAGCATAGCATGGCCACCACTGCAGCTGAGCCTGCACTGAGCATGTGCTGCTGCTTCTACTGCTTTATCACTGAAGTTGACAATCATGGCAAGAAGAAAGTGCCTAGAGAGGCTGGTGAGAAATTGAAACAAACTGGTGAAGCAGGGCATGCAGGACTGGTTTCCTTTTCATCTGAGGGATTTGTTTATTTTAACAGACTCAAGGAAATCTTCCCCAGGGATACAAGCCCTTGGGCATCGGTTGCAAACAATTACAGCTGCTCTCTCTAGCACTGATTTGTTTTTGCTTGGGATAAAGAGAGAAATAACGCAGAAACAATAAAGGAAAAAGACCTTTCTCTTTCATTTACAAAATCTGCCTGTTATTCCTGCCTTTGCAGCCTTCATTCTATTCTTATTGTAAGTGCAACATTGAATAGAGAGCTGACCCCTGCAAAGTCCACTGGATGAGACTCAGCCCTGCTCCTTGTCATATACCAACAGTTTCCATTTTCTCTCTTCTCCTTCGGCTATAATACTGCTGTCTCTTGATTCCTCTGCTCTGGTACTTATGCATGTCACACCCACCGTCTCATTTGTGTCAGGTTCAATGCAATCTTGGTTTAGATTGCTGAGCTCCCTGCAATTCAAATTAGACCAGAACCAATTCTGTAATAAAGCAGGATGGATGGGTGGGGCCTTCAGAATAAACACTAGCACACATTCAATGACACAGGCATAGGGGTGCTCTCTCTCTCCCTCACACATCCTCTCCCATGCCTGCAGATTTTCTAGCATAAGGGCAAACATTTTTAACAATGGCTAGTTTTGGTTTCCTAATCATATACAAAGCCTGCATTGGATTAGCTGCATCCTACACACATCCCCCAATGCCCCCCCCCCCCCCCCCCCCGGCTTTAGTGGTCTTTTTAAAAGGAGAAAAGAACAGAAAATGCACTGCAGGGAGCACAGGGGGAAGCTAATGAATGCACCAAGAAAGGCTGCTCTGTCTTCCTTTCAGCAAGTCCCCTGGATGGGAAAGGGTCTAGAACAGAAACATCTTGTCCTTTCCTCCTCCATTCCAACCCTTTATGATTATTTTGCCTTCCCCATCTTTCATAAAGCCCCCTCCTCTCTAATGCAGCATAGAAAGAAATCAGAGCTGTTTCAAGAAAGGGACTTTTTTTTTTTTTTTGGAAGACTCTCAACAAGCATCCATTGTTCAGGTGTAAATCAGCACTTTTATTTTCTTCCTCGCTGAGCTCCAGTTCCATCCACGTGAACCCCTCCCTCATCCCCCACCTGCGCAGCTTCCCCAGCAAGGTGCCGCAAGACCCATCTCTAGGAACCAGTTTCACAGAAAGGGTGCAGCATTCTCGCCGCAGCCTGACATGCGACAGGCTAATCTGAATGTCAAAGCCAGATAGTGCCTAACCTGGGAAAACAAGAGGCAGCAATGCTATTATTCCCAGTATTACTGCAGGAAGGAGGAAGGGCTTCCTTTGCAGCATTGGATTTCGCTCAGCACCATCAGAGGACCGCTCCCCTATAGCACTTTATAATGAAGCAATGCATCCTGATGGATGCAAGGCTCTGGGAATGCACAGAAAGCTAGCTCGATTTTTGTAAGCATAATTTTCAATTTTTTGCTTATGTCTCTTTCCTTGACCCACTTGTACAGTGCCTGGTCGTTACCAATGTAAAAATGCAATTCCCAGCCCCTCCCCATCCCTTCTTCCAAAAATGAACAGATGGGGTTATTTTTAATTACCATGTGATGTGACCACAAAATATTATTTGACAGGCAATATTATTTGATATGCACTAAGCATATCTCAAGTGTCCCATTTTAGGGTCAGGAAATTTTTAAGTAGGCAGGTTTAACAACGGTGGATACAGGTGAAAAAAAAATCCCACCCAGCTTTCATACATCAAATGGGGAAAAAAAGACAATGCTGCCAAATCAGCTGTCTGTCCCTCAGAGAACCCTCCCAGCATGAAAGCAAAATCCGCACTGGAAACAAACAATAATGATGTTTTAAAAGATTGACTTAAAAAAAATCCATGCTGGTCCTACCTGACACAGTACTGGCCATGGTGGCGAGGTGGGTAGCAGAGTAGATGCTGTAGGGGAGATGCAGCAGTAGGGAGGAGTGAAAGAACGCCTTGCTGGCTTTCCGCTGAAGTGCTGCAATGCTGTGGAAGAGAGGAAGAACTGACTCAGCTGTAGGGGGCTGCAGCCATCTGAAGGGAGGAGAGAGAGAGACTGAAAGAAGTGGGTGGAAAGAAAGAGACGGGGGTCACCAGTTCAGAATATTAATTAGCAAATCTGGCCTTCTTTCCTGGGTGGCTTTGATGTCAGATTCTTCCCAGAGCCAGAGTTTTACAGCTATAAATACAGAAAGAATCATTAAGGGGGGAGAGCAAGAAGCTACACCCAATCTTGGGCTCTATCAAAAGAGATTTTTCTCTCTTTCTTCTTCCCTCCCTTGTCTGCTGTAGATGGACTAGCCTGGTACTTTCTCGCTCTCTCTCTCTTTTTTTTTTTGTCAATTGAAAGCTAAAGTATGCAGATCATGTAATTTATTTTTTCTTTTAAAAAAGAAAAACTCTCTCAAAGCCAGCAACCACTTGAGGGACCATGGCTGGCATCCAGGAGAAACAGCAAAAAACCCGCCAGCTGCTTTACACAGACAGTGAAGGGGAAGAGTGACCTGAGAAAAATGGGAATCTGTAGGTCTGATTCTTCTCTTACTTGTAAACCAGAAGTTCTACTGGAGTCAAGGGGGATACACTGCTGTTAAACTGATGTGAGGGAGAGGAGAATCAAGCCCTCTGAATCCAACGGAGCTTTTTTTTCCTCTTCTGGGTGTTTGGGCTTTTACATTTTGTATCACCTCCTCTCTGGTGTTTGTTGCTAGGGGCTGATACACTCTATGTTTTATGATGGTTTCCAAGTCTATTCCACACACACATTCAGGAACCAGAAAAACTCCCCCTCTTTCACATTAACTGCTGCAGGCACCCCTGTATTATTCATCCAGTTGTGGCAGTATGATCCTCACCGCATTATTTCTTAACCACCATTAACCTCATCAGCTTTAGGTCCCTCACACTATTCTGCCAGCTGCACATATCCTTCATCCTCAAACACCCCAAAATTATCCAGCATGCTGCAATACTGACACTCCCAACCCATCCCAGCAGCTGCAGGGAATTATAGCTTGTTCAAGCAGCCACAGACATCCCTGCTTAGCACAGAAGTCACAGACAGTACCCGCCTCTCAAAGGAAATTGAAAAGACAGAGATTTTCCCCTTCAGCTAAATTCTACCTCCAATCCCTGTTTGTCCTTATGCCTTAAGGTTGGGGGGGAGGGGAAGGAGGGTCTCTGTCATTTGGAGAGAAAAAAGTACAAATTAAAATTGTAATTCAGAAAAATAATATTATTAATATATCCCCAACTTTAAAGGAATCTGGACAACAGTGGGCTATGGAACAGGTTTCTTTGTGGCCTACCTGGACACTTTGTTACCATCCTTCCAATGCCTATTTCATGGCTGTAGCAACTACAGTCATCCCCACACCCACTTCCTGGGCTGAAAGTCCTCAGACTTAATAGGTAATCCCAAAAAATCCCCCAAAAAGCTTGTAGCTGAGGCCAGCACCCTAAAGTTAGACAGACATACCTTACAGACATCGACAGTTCATTTCCCTATTTGCAGATGCAGCTGGAGTAATTTTGGCTCTTTACTTGATAATAATGCTTTCTTTGATTTACCCGACCATTCTGATGTTATAACACTGACAGGATCTATTTTCTTCTTGCCACATTCCAGCTTATGACTCCCTTTACTCTGAAAAGTGTCAGAACACTGGTAACAGTTAGCTTTGTAGCATGTGCCTTAATTACATAACATTCTGGGCCACACAGGAGGAGAATGGACAGATTAACTGGTGAATGTGCTATTGGGGAGTTGTTTGGGTGGCAACAAAAGCTATCGAAATATAGATGGCAATATGGGCCAGTGGATTAGACAATGAACTATGGCTCCAGAAATTTGGGTTCGGTTTCTGGCTTGCTGTATGATCTTTTGCAAGTCATTTCACCTCTCTGTGCTTTTGTCCCCTTTCCATGTCTTGTCTATTTAAAATACAAGCTCTTTGGTGCAGGGACTGTCTCTCACTATGTGTCTGTACAGTGCCTACCACAAAGGGGCTCCCATATTGGTCAGAAGCCTCTAGGTACTACTGTTTATATAAATAATATTCAAATAATGACTGTAGGTAGATGTCTAATGTTCCAAGTTATTTTTTCTTCCCTATTTTAAACTTAATTTATTTTCCAAGCTGCCCCTGATTTGGGTCAGGACAAGTTTGAAAGAATCAGGCAGAAAAATTTCTGCAGTATTTTATGAAGGGATTCAGGAAAATAGGTGTGTATATTCCACTGATGTGACTGGTCCCCCTCTGCCTCCATGGCATGTGATATCTAACCAGGCAGATTATCGGGAATGATGGGTATTCAAGTAGAATCAGCAGAGAGACTGGTTTGTGGCATGCATGTCTTTCAGACTTTTCCATTATGAATAATGTGACTTTAAAAAAAAACCATAATTAAAATTTCCTAGACTTTTTCCCCTATGGGAAGCTTTTCTCTGGCACGTCATCCTTTCAGTGGTGCTGAAAAGAGCTCCCAACTATGCACCGCATGAAAGGTGCAGCTCATAAGTGGCAGGTCTCTGATTCCCCTTTTAGTCTATGATGCTCAAAAGGTCAATTTCAGAAGAAAATTCCTCCTGAAATTTCGCATCCTTCCCCCTGACAGGAGCCTCATCAATACATTCTGCATCTCAATAGGAACCCACAATAATCCCCTCTAAGGCTTGTTATCTTATAAGATACATATGGTGCTGGTTGCCTAGGATCTGGTGAAACTAGCTACAAGGATGGAAATAATTCAGTCTGTGACGGTAGAGGGTACATACTCTAGTCACTAGCATGTGAAATACACACAAAGCAAACCAAAAACAAACAACTTAAAATAATATTAAGAATCCAAATTCACATCACAGGTACCAGAAGACACAAAATTAAAAGTAGGCTATAGTAATTGTCTATCATGGGCATCAGAATGGTAACTGTCTTAATGATCCTGCATTTATTTAGTACCTTTCCTCCAGATCTATCCCAGTGGGCTTTACAGATTTTACCATCTCATTGAATTTACAACATAAATACTAATCACTTTCCCCAACACTGAAGGGCAGCCACCTCTGGGGGGGAGGGAGGGAATACAACAGCTGTTTAATCAGCGGAATGTAATTACACACAGTTGAATTTGTCCATGACACTGATGTTAATATTCTTGGCACCCCAAGATGTGCAATCATGCCAAAGTAGAGGAATGGTGGGCATGGACCTGCTTCTCTCAGCACTGGCCTGCAAAGTTAACCAGGCAAGTCTGTGAAGCTGGCTGCAACATCCAAAAGAATAGTGCAGTGTGAGTATTATCCCAGATCACTGGGGTGCTCTGGAGTCACAATCCCTCTCCGAGTTTCACACGGGGCAGTGTCTTCTTTGCAGCTGGGTGAATAATGGATTTTTCGGTTTTCTGGCAATTCAAAAAAGTCGGGGGGGGGGGGGGGGGGGAATCATTTTGGTTTTGAGCATTTTTAAATGTTAAAAATGAAATTAAAGGATATTTCAAAACAAGAAGTTGTTTTGAATTGAAAAATCAAAATTTTTCATTTTAGAAAATGCTGAAACAAAACATTTCAATTTTAATTTTTTGCTTTTTTTTTGCCTCTATGTCACTAAAGCTAATATCAGTGCAGTGCCTTTCAGGCTTCTGTCTTCCAAGCTGACTTAGCCAGTGAAGGTTTGTTTGATCTGTCTGTGGGGTATGCAACGGTATAAAGTAATTGTGCTGCTTAGTAGTATAGCTTCAAGTTAGAGAGGGCTATACTACTATATACAGAGTAACTACAGTTTTGATAAAAACAATGAGGTGTCCTTGTGGTACCTTAGAGACTAACAAATTTATTTGGGCATAAGCTTTCCTGATACAGTTTTGATGGCATTTAGAGCAGCCCAGAAGCTGTCCTAATTTGTGCTGACGGTCAAACCAGCACCCAGGACTAGGGGGAGAGCTGATATAATGCACCTTCTTCCGGGTGCACCAGGATTTTGGCATACCTGAGAATCTAGTCCTTGATCTGTTCATAACAAATGGATTTTGAATTAATGGATATCAATCAATCTTCATTTATCGCCTCAAAGTTAAAATCCTGACAGCCACAGTAGCTTGGCCTACACTGGTGCTCCCATCCTTGGGTTTTAGCTTCCCCTTCACAGTCTTCTTTTGTACAGATCAGACACGTTACCTTCAGTCCATATTTTTTTAATGATTGCTTTTCAGGGTGGTCTGTAAATGTTGATTTTAAAAATATCAAATTTGAGCTTTTATGTCTCCAGGGATATCTCAGAAATTGTCTCCTGAAAATTCCTGACCATCCCAGCTATTATCATGAGATGGAAGGGGACAGTCCACCTTGTCTGGCATTAAATTCAAAAGTACATGGTACCCAGGCAACAGCCTGAAATTAATAAATAATATATGAGAAAGTTAGAAAAAGAATGTGATTGTCTAGCAGGAAAACCAGCTGAGGCCAGCCTGCAGGTACCTCTGCAGTATTTAGCAACCGAGAGAGAGAAAAACCAGCGATAGCAACATCAGCACTAAATCAGGAAAATGTCTCCCTAAAGGCAAAAGAAACAACTGGGACATCCTGACTGATTCCGTTTTGGTGCCTGTCATGTGCACTTCAGACGGGAAAGAAAATGAGGCCAAGTTGTATAAAAGATCTGGATCGGGAGGAGGAACTGCATCAAATCAATCAGGTGAAAATGTGAAGTGAAGCCTGGATTCTGGCCATCTTGGAATCTCTTTCCAATTGTCTTGCCTGTACAAATGACAAACCTGAAGGAAGAGACTACAAGCTGCAGGCAAAACCTGTCATCTCATCTTGTAGTCCAGTCTGCATAAACACCAATCCAATATGAAATGCTCCAACCTGCCTTATTCGTAGATTCATAGATTCTAGGACTGGAAGGGACCTCGAGAGGTCATCGAGTCCAGTCCCCTGCCCTCATGGCAGGACCAAATACTGTCTAGACCATCCCTGATAGACATTTATCTAACCTACACTTAAATATCTCCAGAGATGGAGATTCCACAACCTCCCTAGGCAATTTATTCCAGTGTTTAACCACCCTGACAGTTAGGAACTTTTTCCTAATGTCCAATCTAAACCTCCCTTGCTGCAGTTTAAGCCCATTGCTTCTTGTTCTATCCTTAGAGGCTAAGGTGAACAAGTTTTCTCCCTCCTCCTTATGACACCCTTTTAGATACCTGAAAACTGCTATCATGTCCCCTCTCAGTCTTCTCTTTTCCAAACTAAACAAACCCAATTCTTTCAGCCTTCCTTCATAGGTCATGTTCTCAAGACCTTTAATCATTCTTGTTGCTCTTCTCTGGACCCTCTCCAATTTCTCCACATCTTTCTTGAAATGCGGTGCCCAGAACTGGACACAATACTCCAGTTGAGGCCTAACCAGCGCAGAGTAGAGCGGAAGAATGACTTCTCGTGTCTTGCTCACAACACACCTGTTAATACATCCCAGAATCATGTTTGCTTTTTTTGCAACAGCATCACACTGTTGACTCATATTTAGCTTGTGGTCCACTATAACCCCTAGATCCCTTTCTGCCGTACTCCTTCCTAGACAGTCTCTTCCCATTCTGTATGTGTGAAACTGATTGTTCCTTCCTAAGTGGAGCACTTTGCATTTGTCTTTGTTAAACTTCATCCTGTTTACCTCAGACCATTTCTCCAATTTGTCCAGATCATTTTGAATTATGACCCTGTCCTCCAAAGCAGTTGCAATCCCTCCCAGTTTGGTATCATCTGCAAACTTAATAAGCGTACTTTCTATGCCAATATCTAAGTCGTTAATGAAGATATTGAACAGAGCCGGTCCCAAAACAGACCCCTGCGGAACCCCACTTGTTATGCCTTTCCAGCAGGATTGGGAACCATTAATAACAACTCTCTGAGTACGGTTATCCAGCCAGTTATGCACCCACCTTATAGTAGCCCCATCTAAATTGTATTTGCCTAGTTTATCGATAAGACTATCGTGCGAGACCGTATCAAATGCCTTACTAAAGTCTAGGTATACCACATCCACAGCTTCTCCCTTATCCACAAGACTCGTTATCCTATCAAAGAAAGCTATCAGATTGGTTTGACACGATTTGTTCTTTACAAATCCATGCTGGCTATTCCCTATCACCTCACCACCTTCCAAGTGTTTGCAGATGATTTCCTTAATTACTTGCTCCATTATCTTCCCTGGCATAGAAGTTAAACTAACTGGTCTGTAGTTTCCTGGGTTGTTTTTATTTCCCTTTTTATAGATGGGCACTATATTTTCCCCTTTCCAGTCTTCTGGAATCTCTCCCGTCTCCCATGATTTTCCAAAGATAATAGCTAGAGGCTCAGATACCTCCTCTATTAGCTACTTGAGTATTCTCTTGTAAAGGTTACAATGTGTTACAAATTCAGCATCTGACTCAGAGCGGGACAAATACATCTAAAATTGGTTAAGGGTCTGTTTAAAGAAGATAGTGGTCCTGACCTGGACCATTACATCTAGAGGTTGCAAACAATAAAATGATGCATTGCTTAATAGCCTGAGCACATAACTGAAAGCCAGGAATTTCTAAGGGCTAGTCCTGACTCCAACACTGATTTACTGTTCGGCCTTGGGCAAATCCCCATATCCTCTCAGCCTTAACTTCCCCTTTTGTGAAAAGGGATCAGTTTCCCCTTTTGCATAAATGGATAATATTTACTTACGCACCTACTTCATAGGTCTATTTAATTAAAATTTGAGTGTGAAAGAAAGTCAAAAAGACAAAAGGATTCTGGCCCCATCTGGATCTCAAGAAATTAAATAATTATGTGGTCAAACAAACGATGTCTTTTGAAAATGGTTTCCCTAGGAACCATTATGCCTCTTCAAGAGGACGGTGACTGGCATCTTTAATCTGCTCTTCTATCTATAAAGAAAAAAAAATTACCTTCACACTATTGGCATTGGCCTTATGGCTGATCTGATCTGTGCTCTCATTTTCATCACATCCCAAGATTCTTACTGAGCAAGAATCTTGAACAGATGGTCTCTGTAGCGAAGGGAAAATGACTTATCTTGTAACTATGCTTCGCCAAAGATGTTATCTTGCATGATCCACTCACTCATCAATCTCCCTTCAGCGTTTGGAGGTTTTCTTTTTTGAGGTGTTTCTCTTTCACCTGTTTTTTTATTTTTCCCTGGATTCAAAGGTTTTATTTTATGTTGACCAACTTCAATCAATACATAGTTCTTCTGAGAGCTTCTCATTTGAAAGAACTACCTGGAACATTCAAAAGCTTCATTTATACTTGGCAGGGGTGCCATGCAAAGACTGTTAGGGGCCTGACTTACGCTCTAGCCTTCTACCATTACCCTCAAGAGTTTAAAAAAACAAACAAACAAACAAACAAACAAACAAACCAACCCTGAAAACTACTGAAGTTCCTCCATTCTTGTACTAAAGAGCTAAATTCCAGGAATGAGAATCTGGGAGCGAGAATCCTGCTTTGATGGTATTTTTAGAGTTAAGCGTATATTTCCTACACACGTCTCCTTCCGTGTTTCTATATGCCAGTGGTACAAAGACCAGTTATTTGAACCATGCATATGTGAGATTGCAGAAGATTTATCTCATGCTTAGTTTCCTAATTAGAAGATGTACCATGGCTACTTAGTTTAACAGCAATGGCACATATTTCATGCATGTCTCAAGGGATCTATCCCAGGTTTTGTTTCCCATTTAAAGGTGGTACAGTGAGTGATTACCTTTAATCCTATTGGCATATAACAACAAAAAATACTTAGAATTTATATAGGCCTTGTCTTAAGGTGTGGGGAGGTTTAACCATGTTAAAACAACAACTACCTTGTCCATGGTAAGATTTTACCACTGGTGAGTTAACATGTTAGTGAACACATTCTAAAAAAGCAACTTTTTTCCTAATGCGGAGGTAAATAAGTGCCATTCTTGCAGATAAGAAACTGAGTCACAAAAGTTAAATGACTTGCCCAAATTTGTATGGTGAACAGAGTTGGGAATACAATCTAGTCTTTGGATGTTCTGCTCCCTGGGATAACCACTTAGAAATACTGTCTCCCCTGGGTATGTTGCCCATAAATATAACAACGGCAAGTATACCGGGCTCTATTTACGGATGTTAGTGGCCTTATTATGTTAGTCCTAAATGTGTTTATTCCTTATGGATAGCCCAAGAAATAGATCCCAAGCGCTGGTATAAGATAAAGGATCCATCTTCAACTTTCATGTGTTGACTTTAAATGCACTAAACTCACCATATACAAATACAGAACTGTTTTCTGGCACAAAAAAACAACAACAACATACACATGGGCTCTGAGGTTATTAAAACACGTTACAAATTCTAATTACTGTAGCCTTACAAAATCCCTGTGATATAGGTAAGTGCTATTATTGTTTTGAACAGATGAAGAAACTGAGGCAGATAGAGGAAGAAACTTGCCCAAAGTCATACAGTATGAGATGATGCAGATAAAACAGGGGAGCTGGCAAATGGAGCAAAATACAATGATTCAGGGGATTAGCAAGAATCTGTCCCTCACATATGCCCCTCCCCCTCCCAGCACCCATAGCGTAGCTGGCATAGGTATCATACATTTTAAAATGAGTCTTATGTGCACAGCTAAGCCAATAAGATGTACAGCTCTATATAATAGTGCAAAATCTATAGACTATTTGTTAGCCTTCATCTGAAATGCACAAATCTGAGTCTCTGACTTGGAGAAATAGTCAACAGTATCCATTCTTTAAATCTCCTGCATTATTATAATCTCCTGGAGATATGCTTTGGCTTTAATAAACATCCATGGTTCTCTTGTAAAGGGCATCATAGTGAGAAACAAATCCATCCCCCTTAAAATTGTGAGGGTTTGTTTCTTTATTGTTCCCAGACATCCCTTTACAGTTCTTGGAAGAAAATGGAGTAGCGGGGGGTGGGGGAGAATAAACCTGCCAATGCTAAGCTGCAGAGTTGGTCAAATAAGGTAAATGCTGCAGAGAAATAATTATATAGAAAGATAGAGAGCATCCAGCTAATGCTGAGTCACATCAGCCCCTGAACAAGAGCATAAGCTGACTCATATTTCTGTTTGTGCTAGGACTGCAGTAGCTGCTATTATGTTAACGTAAACTGTAGCAAACAATAAAATACAATTCAACAGAATGTTTATTTTACTCTTCATTGCATAACAAAGAATAATTACAAAGAGATACAGTGTGATACTGGATTCTCCCCCCCTACTCACTATAGAGATTGAATTCTAACCTTCACTCTCCACTACACTTCTTCTTCCCACAATTTTCTGTAGTAGCTCAGAGTTTTCCCAAACCTATTTGTTTGGGGCTGAAATGTTGTGTTCTTGGGTTCACCCGAAAGGGATCATCTTTTCAAGGAAGTCTGAGCAAAATCAGTTGAACAACTTTTGAGTGGAACATTGGGAGGGATAGCAGGAACAGGTGGGAAAATAATGTTTTGTTTTCTATATGCTCCATAAGCTCAAAAGAGGTGAAGCTAGAAATTTTAAATCTTACATGTTTTGTAGATTTCATTAAGACTTAAAAGTCACATCAAGTTTAAAGAAGTTTGGTTGGTATATTTAAAATTACAAATGTTGTGTATCTACATTAGATTTTCTGTGTTCACCCTAATGATGCATTCTTTAAGAACTCCCCGGTTAAAGATACTCAGCTCTGCAAACCAAGTATCTCTGCTTCATGGAACATACAAACTCTGTTAAGGACAACTGAATTATGGAAGCCTGAGTTACTGAAGGCTAAATTAAGCATGCTCTGTTAAGTATAGTTTTGTTATGACTGCAGAAGTTGGGAAACTGGAGTTAAGTTCTGTATGAGAATCACTTGTACAGACCCAGCCTTAAAGTGAACTGTACATAGGTAGCTCACTAACATAATAGCTAAAGTTCAGGCAATCTATAGGCCAGATGACTTCAATGCAAAGACAAGCTTGCCAGGCAAAGCCAGACGAAGCTGTAATCTCCCCAAGTTGAATACCTCCAGAAAAAGAATTTTACTGACTCTGCCAGCAAAGAGGTCAGATCTTGTAATATACTCAAGCTTAACAGCTTGTTTGTTTTATCTAGAATATTTTCAAATATTGGATGAAACATTATTTAGGGTACTTCTGTATAGACAATACCATCTTGTGTGATTGACTAGAAATTGAGGGCACCTGTAAATTCTGTAGCACCTGTGATTGGCTAGAAATGGATGGCATCTGTAAGTTTTTGTGGCACCTCTACATGAGAGCATGTCCTGTTTCTTGTTTATAGAATAGCTGTCTAGTAGTATGGGGAAATTCAAAAACATCATCAGTATTAGCCGGATGATTTACAGGGAGCTGTACTGGATGAGCTCATATTATCTTCCTATCTCTAGCTTCTATGAGTACATGAAATATAATAGAAGAATCTGGGAATCTAATTATGTGTGTCCTTTTATTACATACATGTACAAGTCACTAGAATTTTACTGGCCCTAGAGCAGGGGTCAGCAACCTTTCAGAAGTGGTTTGCCGAGTCTTCATTTATTCGCTCTAATTTAAGGTTTCGCATGCCAGTAATTTTAATGTTTTTAGAAGGTCTCTTTCTATAAGTCTATAATATATAACTAAGCTATTGTTGTATGTAAAGTAAATAAGGTTTTTAAAATGTTTAAGAAGCTTCATTTAAAATTAAATTAAAATGCAGAGCCCCCTGGCAGTGAGTGCCACTGAAAATCAGCTCATGTGCCGTCATAGGTTGCCTATCCCTGCCCTAGACTAACCCATCTGTCCGAAGTGACTGAGGAATTCATTATGAGCAGATACATCTGGGAAAAGCCCTTGGTCTGAGTAACTGAGATTCCACTTTTCAGAGGGGCAGCCGGGTTAGTCTGGAACAGCAAAAAGAACGAGGGGTCCTTGTGGCACCTTAGAGACGAACAAATGTATTTGAGCATAAGCTCACCGTGAGGACAGAACACGATACCTGGAAGAGGGAGAGCAAGGATCCTGCACGGTCTGAGACTCTTCACACGGACACCCCTAACTCTCAGCTACCCGGGGCGGGCCAGGAGCCCAACGCAGAACCGCGCGTGGGAGAGACATGCTGGCCAAGGCCAAGTTTCGTGGGGGCCTTTGAGGTAAGGCTTGAAGAGCCGCTCGACCCAGCTGGGGCTCGTCAGGGAGCTGCCTGAGGGGAGCCAACCCGCCTTTGAAGGGGTCGGATTCATTCACACACTTGGCTCCTGTCACTGAGGTGAGCAAAGGACACCCCCAAAATGGCGTCGCTCTACCAGGCCCCTGCTGGGCCAGGCCCTGGCCGCTCGCTTCCTTCCCTACACGGGATTTGTCTCTCCGCATCCCTCTGCCAATGACCCCTTATTAAAGCACCCCGCCCCGCGCGGCCAGTCCTCGCGAGAGCAGGACTGGCGGGGCAGAGGAGGCGGAAGTGACGCACAGCATGACGGCGGGGCGGACTCAGGAAGTGCGTCACGGCCTCGCCCCCGTGGCGGGCGGGCCCGTGAGCAGCAGGCGCGGGCCTTGCGAACGCCGGAGCGGGAGGTGAGGGAGGGACGGCGTGAACCATTTACTAATTGCTCCGGGCTTGGCCTCTTCCTTGGGGCTGCCGCTGCCCGGAGCGCGGGCTCCGGCTCCCCGCCTCTGCCCCGGGTCATCCTAGCCCGGGCGCTCCGCGCCCGCGGTGTTTCCATGGTAACCGGCGGAGCGGCGCCCTCGGGATCCCATCACAGCCCCCGACCCCCCATTAGGACCCCTCGGGGCCAGGCCGCCCCGGTTCTGCGCCTCTGGCGGGCTCGTGGGGGTGGGGGTGAAGGCAGCGTGTGCGGCCTTCCTCCGGGCACAGCCGCAGCCCTTCCTGTGCGGCTTCTCAGGCCCTGTCTAGGCAAGGGGCCTGCACCCCTCCTTGGAATTGAAGCATTTCCTTACTGGGCGCTGCGTGGATCTGCTTATTTCAGCTCCCGGGTGGCCCATGGTGATTTAACCTGAGCTGATTAGGAGTCAGGTTACGGTTGCCACCTGTGGCTGGTGGACCCCTGAGGGTCTGCAGACTATGGCTGAGGGGTCTACAAAAGGCTGTCCTTACCAGTGGTTTTCAATCTGTGGGGGGGTTGGACCCCTGGGGGTCCACAGACTATCTCTAAAATGTCCAAAGGGCACTGCACCTCCATTTGAATTTTTTTAGGGGTCTGCAAATGAAAAAAGGTTGAAAACCACTGGCTTAGAGTGACTACACTGCAGCGGCACAGCTACGGTGCTAGGGCGGCCACTTGTCTGATTTTATACAAGACAGTTCCCTTTTCAGGTGGTTTGCCCCCTATCCACTACTGGGATAACACTGGACAGGGCTTTGTCGATATCAGTTGGGGGAATGGCGTTTTGAACAGTACAGGTCTGTCGCATCTTAGGCGCATTTAACATGTGCGATTTCAGCTTTACGCGGTCGGCAAAAACAAGAAAAAAACAAACAAAAAAGAGAAAAATAACAATTTCAATACTGTTTCTGTAGTGCGGGCGATTCTGCTCGCCATTAAAGTCAATGTAATTTTGACTATACGCGGTTTTCGCTTTACGCGCTGACCGCGGAACGTAACCCCAGCGTAAGATGAGACAGACCTGTACTTCGTCCCCACCAACCTGACCTTGTACACATTCTGCATGCAAGGTCAGGTAGGTCTGGCTGGCAGGGCCAGGGTCACACAGGCAGGCGCACTCACGCTGTTCCTGGAAGTGCTGAAATGTCCAGTATTCCGGGAACATGTGAGTGGCTACCTTGTACTGTGCTGTATCTGTGCTGCTGCAGCACCATAGCATAGATACTTCCTACATCAATGGAAGGGTTTTTCCATCAATCTAGTTAATCCACCTCTCCAAGAGGCACTAAGTAGGTCTCTGGAAGAATTCTTCCCTCGATCTAGCTGTGTCTGTGGGGGGACTTAAGTCAACCTAATTATGTTGTACAGCGCATGAAATTTTTCATAACCCTAAGCGAAGTAGCTAGGTTGACCTCATTTTTAGGTGTAAGCCAGGCCTAAAGAGGCTACCCTTAAAGTGACATAAGAGGGTCTGTGCAGATTTTTGCACTCATTTAAACCAACAGCTTTAGTCAAATCAGTGCAACTTTTTCATGCAGATAGGGCCTCATGCAAAGTACTTACAATACATGTGCACACTTAGGAGATTAAAAGAAGTATGCAACTTGGGACAAAAGTGACAAGATCCCAGGACTTGGGTGGGCAAGGCTGCAGGAAGCCTGTGCAATTTGAATGAGGGACACTTTATAAAAAAAAAAAAGAGTGAGATTTAAAATGTTTGAGATGTAAATAGCAAAATTCTTCTAGAAACAGATCTTTGAAGTGAATAGACAGGAGGGACTCTCCCAAGTATTTGAGGTGACCAAGTCACTTATGCTCTCTGTGTTAACATTAAACTACATGCACCTCTCCCATGCTCTGGATATACATCACTCTAAATTGACAGTATCAATTTATTTACAGTTTCCAATGATGGACTGCCCATTCTATTCCACTAAAAGCCCCCTAACAAACATAAATAGAATAATAAATTTGGCGTATTCCGTGGCCGCATTAATGGTGTGATTCTACAAAGATTGAAGTTTGTGAATAACTTTACTCCTGTGAGTAGTTGCATTGCATGCATTGGACTACTTACAAGAGTGTGCTTAGATCTTTGCAGAATTGGGCCCTAAATCCTTGTGAACTTTGTAGCTGTTGGTAAGTAGTGATTTGCTGTCAATATTGTTGCCTAAAAATGAAATGACAATACTCTCTTCTACCATATAAGTGTAATTTCAATGGATTTTAATGAGAAATTGCAGTATGTACATATTTAGCATATATGCTTCTTGTGTGCTGTAAATTATACATGGTAAAGCATGCTCTTGGTTTCTGTGCTTTCAGTGTGTAAGATAAAGTATGCCCAAGATAACATTAAATGGCATCGCAGTGGACTTTCCTTTTCAACCATACAGATGTCAGGAGGAATACATGACTAAAGTGCTTGAGTGCCTCCAGAAGGTAAGCACTGGGAGAGGTTACAGTAAATTTCCAGCACTGGTCAGGTGGACTCCTTTGGGATCCATTCATGTTGGGGAATGGGTGGGAAGGGCAATTTAGGATTTGGAATGTCCGTGTTTCCAAAATAATTCCTTCTACCTACAATGCAGATTTTACTGTGTCAAGTGACAGGGTTTTACCTGTGATCAGGTTGAATTATAATCATGTTACAGAGCCTGCTCTTTATAGGGCTTTAGCCCAGGGTTCTATATTGTGTTTATAACACAATTTGATTCTGTCCACAAGCAGTACCAGGCCATGATATAACACTGTACCTCAAGAGGGTGACATTTATAATGTAGATTTTTTTTTGACAGGGGTGGGGGGGAAAGAGGCTCATAACTGTGGGGATTTCTCTGTCATAGGGGGCCAGGTCCGAGCCCAAGAGCAAGCCCTTTTATTTATTTAAAAACAAATAAAAAATCAGTTTGATTGTTTTAAGCGAAACGAACATGAAAATAAATCGACTAGTGTATCAGATGTTTTGAAGGTATTGTAACATTTAAAGGCTGTTTGTATAGCATGGCGGGTAAATGGTTTTTGTAATGTGAAAAAAATATTTAAAATGGTTTTTAAGAAAGAGGCTTTGCAGTAACCTTTTCCCTGGTGATTTACTGTGGAATTTTAATTCTTGTCTTTATCAGAAATCACAGTTTGTAGAAGCTAGAATGCAATTTATGTAAAAGGTTATCTGTAGGGCCCTACCAATTTCATGGACACGAAAAACATGTCACGGACCGTGAAATAAGCCCTCTCCTGTGAAATTTGATCTCCCTGAAATCAGCCGGGCTGGGGAGGGACTGGACCTGTCCTTCCCCTGCACGGCTGTTATGGGGAGAGATCAGAGCCACCTCCACAGGCAGCACAGAAGTGAGGCTGGACTCTGGACTGCTGGCCCCCACGGCTCTTGCCCGGGCTCAGGGCACATGAGCTCTGGGGCTGCCGCTCCTTCTCCCCCATGGCTCCTGCCCAGGGTGCTGCCTCTCCCCCCCTCCCCACGGCTCGTGCTGGGGCTTGGGGCTTCCACCCCCTGCAGCTTCAATCTGGGATCAGGGATCTGGGTTGGGTGCTGTCACCCCCCACAGCTCCAGCTCCTGCCCAGGGCTGCCCCCTCATCCCCTGTGGCTCTGGGCGGTCGAGCTTGGGGCTGCTTCTCTGCCCTCCCCCCAACCTATGGGCCCATGCATTAATCCACCACTGGCTCTGGCTGGGGTGCTCCCAGCAGCACTGGGGAGATCGGACCTACCTCCATCTCTGGGAGCCTTCTCTAGCTGCAGGAAACTCTGCAGCTGCTGCTTTCAGAGCTGGGGTCTGAAGATAGCACGGAAGTGAGTATGGAAATCCTGCAACCCCCCTTCAACAGCTTTAGAACCACCCCCTCACCGCCAATCCCCTTTTGGATCAGGACCCCCACAGTTACAACACCTGAAATTTCAGATGTAAACATCTGGAAATCATGAAATTGACCAATTTTAAGACCCCCCATGGCTGTGAAATTGACCAAAGTGAATTGTGAATTTGGTAGGGCCCTGGTTATCTGGTTTGCAAACTGCGAAATGAGACTCTCACAATTTAAACTACTAATGAAAAAATACCTAGTTTTTCTCCTTTCTTGTCCATATACTCTCTGCTTTCCACTCCACCAGACTTTATTTTTAATTGTACATATTTTTTAGCATGCAATTAAAAAAAAAACAATGCCAGAAATGTTAGTGTTAAATCTTTTGGCAGAAATGTAGGTAGGTTTTTTCTTCCCTCTCTCCGAAACTTGGAAAAAGAAAAGAAAACTAAATAAGTAGTCCTTATGTTCATGCAATCTGTCCTTAGTTTAAAAAAACGATGGTGTACTTATGGTATTATCTACTTGGCATTTACGCAATATAGTCTTAGTGAATGTCAAACAAATAAGGAAACGCTTTCCAAAATACTGATTATTCTTTGCCTGGAGTGCCTAAAGTAGTTTTTCTGAGATTCATGTTCTTTGTTCCACCCTATCCAAGACCTGAGCTCTTTTGTGGAAGAAGAGAAGTTTTACTCTCCATGACACTCCAGCATTCAGCCTCACCACAGCTGCAATGTTAGTTGCTCAGTAGACTGATGTTGGGATGTAAAAGCAGATATTTTAAACCTGTTTTATGAATGGCCGTTCTTAGTCGTGTTTAGACATAATTTGCCCTGGCCAATGCATAACCCAAGCATAAAAGTTTTAAAACAAATTGCATTCTGTAATGTCTGGTCTACAGACATAAGATATTTAAAAACAGGTCATGGGCACAGTTCTATCCCTGGTGTAAACCATTTATACTGCGTGATTCAATCTTGTGATGTGGAGTGTATGTTTAAACTATTAACTTGCTTAGAAAATCAGTCACCATCTACAGTCTTATAATCATTTCCAATTTTAGCCTAAGGCAGCAGCTTATAATATTTTCCTTTATTTTAACCTAAAATTTGTCACGTGTTAAGCAAAGTATGGAGAATTTCTGTGCTAATTAAAGGATAAAATGGTCCGTGAATCTGTGTTTTAGGTTGAAGTAGTGGTTTTTTGAAGAAGTGGTTTTTTACCCACAAGGTGGATCTGAAGAAGTGGATTTTTACCCACGAAAGCTTATGCCCAAATAAATCTGTTAATCTTTAAGGTGCCATTGGACTCCTCGTTTTTGTGGATACAGACTAACATGGCTACCCCTCTGATACTTGACTGGGGTAAAGGCTCTTACAGGTTGTACCTCTCTGTGGCAGCTTTTGCAGGCTTATAAGCATGTACATATGTGTTTCTAGTGGAAGGTATATCATGCTACATAAATCTGTACAGTGATGTGATTATTCTTTTCCTGGGAAAATACTGTACTATAAGGTGATCAATGCTAGGCAAATTTCTGAGTTGTCCCCAAATTTTCCTCCCTTCTCCCCCAACATTAAGAAGGTGAATGGCATTTTGGAGAGTCCCACGGGTACAGGGAAGACATTGTGCCTCCTCTGTGCCACTCTGGCTTGGCGGGAGCATTTTAAAGATACCATCTCGGCACGGAAAATTGCACAGCGAATGAATGGAGTGGAACTCTTTCCTGACAGACCCATGTCGTCTTGGGGTGGTGATGCCAAAGATGCTGAAATCCCAGGTAAATGTCTCAGCAAGCAGGCTTTGACTGTTATACTTGGTTGGGAACCTTGAAGGAATGGTAGGGGATGATTAGTATTTCTTTTATCCTTGTCATGTACCTGTGAATGTCACAATGGCATTATTTAGCAGCTAAAGCATTATTTCACACTTACCTTTTACTGATGTAAATCTAAAGATGTCTCACATAACCTTTCTCCTTGCTACAGGGCAGTAAAAATATCCACTTAGCTCATTTCCTGTAGGTGAATAGTTGGATTGTAAAATTCCTTGCTGTCTCCATAAGCCACGCTGTTACCATAGCACCAGCTGGGGAAAGCAGGCTAATGATATCTTTAGTTCTTCCTTCTGTTTAGCGCTAATATATATTTTTATTTTTTTTCTCCCTTTGGCAGCTTATTACACTGATGTTCCTAAAATAATTTATGCCTCCAGAACCCATTCTCAGCTTACTCAGGTCATCAGTGAGTTAAAGAGCACAGTCTACAGGTAAATACACGTTAAGAAAATGCTTTTCAGTCAGAGTAAAAGGGTAGAAACCCAGTCATTTCAGGGATTATTTGAATTGTGTTGGATGACTACCTATCTGATGATGTATCCCTTGGAATGCAATTCTCATAATGCAGATGGGTGGAAACTGAACTTCTCTGACTCACTGTGTAGCTTTTCCCCATGCTGAGGATTGTGCTTCACATTCCTCTTCCTTTTCTCGCTCCTATCCCAAAGTTTCCTGTATATAATCCCCTTTACTTCAAAAGTTCCTTTGAAAAAGTGTGGTTTTCTAGATGGTTTTCCAGTCAAGCCTGTAAACTTTTTTGTGTATGAAAAGAAATGTGCTTCATATTTTTCTTCAGGGAGAGATGGATTTTTCAGTTTATCTGGGTTAATAGAATATTTTGCTTGTATTCCTGCCAATGGTGCTGTTTCATGTAGCTCCATGGTTCTGTTTTTTGTAATTTGTCAGTTAGAAACCACTTGCGTATCTGTATGGATATATCTTTTCAATTAACAAAGCTATTTTGAATGCTTGCCTTCAGCCACAGCTTCTGTAGTAAATTTATCATTAATCCAATCTTCCTGCTATCTCAAAAATAGATTATGATGCGAGAGGGTTCTTTTTTAGGTCCATGGTATTTAGATGTGGCATAACGGGATTTAGATTTTGTGGGGGTGCTTTTTGAGAGAGTGGACTAAAGCTACTATTGATTACTCCCTGCTCCCATCAAAATAATTTCATTAATGCATGTTTAAGATTGAGAATTTATTGCTGCTACAAAAAAAAATATTGTGATGTTATAGATGAGAAATGTAGCTGTTGAAAGGCCTTGAGATTCCCAAATTTCTGACACCCACTTTTATTCTTCCCAGCCAACTTTCACATTTGCAATACTTGACTCAAGCTAGCAACATATGTGTTCAAAAGTCTGTTTTTCTCTCTTGTCCCCCCCCCCCTTTTTTTTTTAATACCAGCTATTTGTGTGTTTTGTTTAAATAGGCCAAAGGTGTGTGTTTTGGGCTCCAGAGAGCAGCTTTGTATTAACCCTGAAGTTAAAAGGCAGGAGAGTAACCACATGCAGGTAAGAACGCAACAGTGAAGTTGTGCACAGCTCATACATGTAAGTGACCGTATCTTGGCTTTAAGGCATGTAACTCCTAACGCTGAAGTTCATTACAGTCCTTGGCGAAACTCAGAGGTATTAGTTGACCGTACAGTTGGAGTGCTATAGAAAATTTGTATTCTTGTCCTGCTTTGTTAGTGAAGAATTAAGTTCTGGGATTTACCTTTCCGAGAGGGGTTGTGACTGGTGAGAGCATGTGAATTAGTTTTCTGCATCCAACTTCCAGTCCTGCCACTTGCTTGCCAAGTGACTCAGGGCAAGTAGTTTAAAATGACACCATCAATTTAAAAATCATGCTCCTGATTGAAAATGTTTTACCTACTGTTGTCACATGTAATGTTAAGGACTACCATAGCTGAAAAAAGATTAATGGGAAAAATAACTGAGTAGTCTGTCACTTTCCCCCTGTTTGTTTGGGTGTTTTACATACCAATAGGGAAGGGAAGAACACCGAGCGGAAAATCTGATTGTAAAACTGCAAAAATTGGCCCAGGGATTTGTAGGCAGGTGTAGGCCCTGCAATGATATTTGATTCATTCCCTGAAATTGACTAAATTTCAAATGGCTCGTGTCCCTTTTCTCTCTGCCTTAGTTTCCTTATTTTTAAATTGGGTTCAATACTACTTCCCTTACATGGCCTAATGTATGTAAGGCACTTAAGTCTTTATATGAAAGGTGCCATAGAAATTCAACATACTGGTGATGCGCTCAGAGGGTTGTTTCCCCTTTTTCTTTGGCAGGACAACTTGTTGGTATCCCCCTATTTGATTCTCGTTGTTGATGATCTGGTATGCATTGCTTCTAGCTTGATGCTCAAAGGGCATGCTGCATTTCTGCAGGCCCTCTTGGTAGCTGAATAAAGAGGCAGTATTAGAAAGGTCTCAGAGGGAGGTTTGGCTTCTTCGGGCAGGTGGATGCCCCTGGGGAGGGGACCTATCTGTGAAAGTATGGAGGCGTAACGATGGATGGAGAAATTTAGGAACAAATGGCAGCCTCATTATGAAGGAGCCCAGTGAAGCCACATGTTTCATAGGCTGTGGATTATAACCTGATCCTCCATTGTGCTTGGTTGGGGTAGATGCTGCACCGTGATCAAGGTCTGCAGAAAATGTGAGAAAAAAGGGATTTTTTTTTAGAGAAACCTTTCCCCATTCCTTATTATGCTGAGCTGGTGTCACTGAATATGTTCATTTACCCTGCCCCTCCCTCCACAGCCTTGGGCCAGCTGTGCCTTTGTGCCTGAAATGTGCTTTGTTTTGCAGATCCACATGTGCCGAATGAAAGTGATGGCTCGTACTTGCCATTTCTATAACAACGTGGAGGGTAAGTTTGGCTGTGGAGGCAATGCCCTGATTTTGGGCAGAGAGATACCTGGCAGGTGGATGGGGAAGTTGAAAAGGAATGAGAGAACCCATCGGCACCTGAATGTATGCATGTACATTTACGTTTAATAGGTTTTTAAGCTAATGCTCAGGAAAGGTACAGGATTGATATCCCTGAAGGCTGAAATCCTTTTAATTTGTCCACAAAACAGAGCAAGAGCAGCAGCAGTGCAAATTATCCATATAATCCCGGCAATATGCTTCACCCCTGAACTGGTGAGGCCCTTCTAGGAGTGAGAGGGTATTTCGTTCTACATGCCCATTCAACTCTTGGCCTCTTTGCTGTGGCTGCTAGCAATTGAGCTAAATGAGAAAGTGGGTTTTGGGATTTGGATCAGACCACAAATTAATATCATGTTAGTCATCAAACAGTTGTCAGCACTACTGAACTGCAACTAAGCAGAGAACCAGCATGCTACATGATACACAGTGTGAGGGAGCAGGGAGGAAATAGCCAAGGAGTCTGCTGGTGTGGGACGACAGACCCCTTGTCTTCAAGTGCAGATGGTTTTAAATATCCTTGCAGAACCCCCGTTCAATAAACTGTATTGTGCTTATTGTATCCTCTGAAGGATGATGGGCTGGGTTGACTGTGCTAGGGTTCAAACCTGTGGTTCTGTATATTTTAAGATGAAGCTTAGACCAGTAAACTCTCATCCTGAATTTTTACTAATCTGCACACACACAAACAGTTCTTCAGCACATGACCAAGTTAAGGAAAGGATAGCAGTTCCTCTTGCCTGAGTGAATTATAAGGCATTTGGGTCATTTAATTTTGGGCTGTAGGAACTGAGCAAACCAGAAATTATTTTAGGACTAAACCATTGAAAAAATTATGGCACCAACATGTGTATTAGCTCACAAACTATCATCTACACATGTTGTGGCTTATTATGAAAAATGTAATTAAGAGTTAAATCAACAGGTGTTCACATTTTCTTGGAGCCTGTCCTGGAATTTGGAAGCCGTGGGGCCAGGTTTAATAGAATAATAGAAATTAAAGATGGAAAAGGACCTGCTAGGTTACATCTAGGCCATCCCAAGAGGTCCAGTGCAGGATTATTTCTTGCAATATGGACATTAGGGTAAAAATCAAACACTATTTATAAAACAGTTCTCCATGGCGTGGATGGAACAAAATACAAAATAATTGACTGAAATCTTCAAATGCTAATGTGTGTTTGTCTGAAGCTTGTGCATCGAGGAGTAAATAACAGCCGGAGCACTCGATGCTGGTGGAGCTACAGAGAATAACCTCAGGCCTTCGTTTCAATCCAGGGAATCAAGATCAGAGACTTTGATAGAATCCAATGAATGTGGAGCGAAGTACAGTCCCCACATGTGATTATGTTTATGTAATTACACCTCTACCTCGATATAACGCTGTCCTCGGGAGCCAAAAAATCTTACCCCGTTATAGGTGAAACCGTGTTATATTGAACTTGCTTTGATACACCAGAGTACGCAGGCCGCCCCCCGCTCCCCAAGCACTGCTTTACTGCGTTATATCCAAATTCATGTTATATCGGGTGCCGTTATATTGAGGTAGCGGTGTATTTGCTTCGATTTCTGTAACTGTTCCTTCTCTCCTTCACAGAGAAGAGTACAGAGAAGGAACTGACCAACTCCATCTTAGATATTGAAGACTTGGTTAAAAATGGAAACAAGCACAGGTAAAAGTTCCGCACTCTCCTTCTTGTTCTGGGGAATGCATCTGTATGAACTTGACACACCTAAAAGTTCCAGATGAGCAGCAATGACAAGGGTCGAGTAGTGACGTGTGCAAAGAACTCTCAAGAAATCCATCTCTGCACTGAGACCTTAATGCCTCTTCCTGGAGCTGATGGTGTATTTGAGTCCTGATCTGCTGCAGAGACCAGATACTGATCGCAGTCAGGCATACCCGAGGAGGAACTGCTGATTATGCAGGTGATATGGTGGTTTTATGAGGTGGATGAGACCACAAAATCTCTTACCACTAGAGATTTAATGATCTAATCCAGCATTGAATCCTGGTCTTCAGGGGAGAAAGATTAGTGCATTAACCACTAAGCCACCTCATTTTTCTCCTGTTTGGTATCTTGATCTGTGTTTTGCTGGACTGCACACTTAGGTATTGAGTCTGGCATTCCTTTTTACTTAAGTATAAATAAGAAGGGCCCACATGGATAAAGCAAGGCATCTGCCTTAAGATCTAATGTTCCAGTCATTAAAAAGCTGTTTTGAAACCTTTGAGAGCCTGAAACATAATAAATGAAGGCAGAGTGCACTTTAGTCTCTCTGTGGATATTGTTTTATAGTTCATACTTTTTTTTTTAACAGAGTTTGTCCTTATTATCTATCTCGGAGCCTGAAGCAGCAAGCAGATATTATTTTTATGCCTTACAACTATTTACTAGACTCAAAGGTAACATTTTTATTTTTAAATTCAAATGTTTTTTATTGATTTTTTTTATCAGATTTTAGTGGATATGCCAAAAAGAATGTGCATAGCAAGCAAACTCCTGAGGTGGTACACTTCAAAACTAGCTAAAACACTGCACAGAGTACATGAGGCAAAACTTCATAACCTTATTCAAATCAAGAACCTTAAAGATGGTTCACTTGAACATCTTGCTCTTTGAATTTCCTTCTCCCCTACAATTAAGGAGTATGGGTTTTTTGGTTTTAACAGGAGCTCAATATCATTCAGTCAGTGGAATTCACCCTGCAGGGCACAAAATTCCCTTATGTTGTTTGTGTTGGTCATACAATAAACCATTGGCCACTGTCAGAGGACAGGATACTGGGCTTGATGGACCTTTGGTCTGACGCAGTATGGCCATTTAGTTTTCATTATGAACATACGAATTATATCCTGACAGTCTTTTTGCCACTTGTGGCATACCTTGAAATAAGTATCTTTTGAAGAGTTACCTCCATGATGGTAAAAGAGACCAATCTGTGCTATTTACATGCAGTATGAAAAGTGATGTTTGTTTACATTTAAATATTTAAAAAGACATCTGTGCAAGGCTCTAGATGCCCTAACATTCAATTAATATTATGACATATCCTCAGCAACTTTATACGATCTGGCAGTCATCTCAAAAATAGCTCCTTTCCACCCCCCTTTTGGCCCAGGACGCATACCCTCAGTCGTCTTCAAAAATCCTGTTGAATGGATGTCTTTTGCAGCATGACCAGAAGGTCACCAAACTTGGGCAATTTCAGATCACGGTAGAAAGCAATTTCCAGAGGTCCGGGGCCCTCACGGAGAATGCCTGGCCAGTAGTCTCCTCTCTTTATAATGATGGGAATCCAGCTTGAGGCACTTCTGCTGACTGCAGATGTTACAGTATGGAGCAAAAAGAGAGCTAGGCAGTCCCCAGGCCATTCCATCTTAAACTCCACTTAGAGATCAGTGGGCAGCCAATGCAGATCCCAGAGCACTGATGTCTTGTGCTTCCTGCAAGATGCTCTGTTCAATAAGACAATGTCTGTTGGTTACTTATGTAGTGCTTTCATAGAAATCTAGGGGTGGAAGGGACCTCAAGTGATCATCAGGTACAGCCCCCTGTGCTGAAGCAGGACTAAGTAAACCTAGACCATCCCTGAGAGGTGTTTGTCTAACCTGTTATTGAAAACCTTCAATGGTGACAATAATTCCACAACTTCCCTTGGTGTAACCTATTCCAGTGCATAACTATTCTTATAGTTAGTTTTTCCTAATATCTAACCTAAATCTCCATTGCTGCAGATTAAGCCCATTATTTCTTGTCCTATCTTCAGTGGACACTGAGAACAATTTATCCCCATCCTCTTTGTAAGAGCCCTTACCATATTTGGAGACTGTTATCAGGTCCCCCTCAGTCATCTTTTCTCAAAACTAAACGTGCCCAGTTTTTTAAGCCTTCCTCACAGGTCAGATTTTCTAACGCTTTTATCATTTTCCTAGCATTCCTCTAGACTCTCTCCAGTTTGTCCGCATCTTTCCTAAGGGTAGATGTCCAGAACTGGACACAGTACTCCGGTTGAGGCCTCACCAGTGCTAAATAGAGCAGGCTGATCTGTAGGCTGTCACAGAGTATCAGTGAGCTAAACATGAAGAGGATATTAGGAAATGAATTGACTGAACTTTATAATTGTACTGCACATAATACTGTGAGTGTGTTCTCTTCTCTTTTTGCAAAGATGACAAAAAATATATGTAGAAAATACGACAAAAAGAGAAATTGGAATGAATTATAATAAGTTAATGCATCCCTTAAGGTATTAGTGTTATCTTATTTCTTATGCATGTGAGTGCCTCTCAATTTCACCTTTTGGCCCCTAATCCCACTCCTTGACAAGACAGACTGCTATTATACATAAGATGGACCCATGATGTCATCTAACTTTCAGCACAGGTGTATGGCCTTGTTCTTACCTCTAGAGGACACATTTATTATCTCCATTTCAAGAGAATATGTTGCAGTGTAAGCAGCCAAAACTGTTTTGCTTGCCACATTCCATAGTGAATTATATCCCATCCAAACTCTCTCATGGTCCAGTTCACCAAGCTGTGTCTGAAGGCTGTGTTGCTATCTCACCCATGTCCCCTTTGTTTTTGCTTTTAGAGCCGGAGAGCACACAACTTAGATCTGAAAGGGACTGTGGTAATACTCGATGAAGCTCACAATGTGGTAAATTATATCTAATTTTTTCCCCCTCCCCCCCCCCACCATTTCCCCTTCCCCACCCAAACACAAAGTTACTTGTAACCAGGCAAAGGCTACAGTAAAATAAATTATTTCAGCTGCTAGTATGATCAGTTTAGAAAGGTGGTTATTAAGTATACATTTGCGACTCCATCTATGTTGAAGTGTTGGTTTGTGTTCTGCATGAATCTTAGCATTAGCTAAACCAATATCTGTAGCAGTACACCTTCTACTCTCCATCTATAATTGTGTGATCAGTTAGGAAGCCAGGATTCTGATATTGCTCCGTCTTCTTCTGTCATGGGCTTCACATTTCTGGAAGTGATTGAATCCCCAATTTCTGATACCAAGGAATTAAATAGATATAATACAATCAGTGCAGCTTCTTACATTGTGTCCTTCACTGAAAGTGTATTGGTTATAGAGCAAAGAGAACACGTTACAGCGGTGATACTCAGATGGAGGCTCGTGAGCCACAAGTGGCTCTTTAATGTATCTCCTGTGGCTTTTTGCAGCACATGATATTAAAACTGTGTGATTTGATTATTAACCAGTCTAAGTTATTAACCAATCAGGATGCCTTTACTATGTTATTAACCAATTGTAGTTGATAAAATAATACTTGGTCAGTCATTTTGCTGTGAGAATTATATGTACTCAATATGTCCCCTGTCCTACTGTTTATATATAGTATGATAGTAAATGACACAATTAATTCATACTACTATGGCTCTTTTGGGTAATATTCATTGTTGATTTGGCTCCTGAAGCACGGAGGGCTGAATATCACCGCATTACAGGTAAAACTTTTACATAATGATGAAGTAGGATGGATTATTCAAACCAGTGATTAAGCCTAGTGAGCACACAGACCAGTTTATACTGAGTGCTACATATTGCAAATCTATCTGAAAGACCTACATTTACAGTACAGCAGAGACCCGGAGTAATACTGTGCTTTGCAGAACTGTTATTTACTGTTCTTGTGCAAGTGTTTCTTATCGCTTCTGAGTCAGGCTTTCCTGAAGCAATACCTGGCTGTGATGATTTAGTTGGGATTAGGTCCTGCTTTGAGCAGGGGGTTGGACTAGATGACCTCCTGAGGTCCCTTCCAACCCTGATATTCTATGATTCTATGATCTTTGGATCTGCTGGCACCAGGGATTTAACCCCTTCTCTGCTGGAAAGGGCAGGTCATCAGTTTCCTATGGAATGTTGTTCAGATGACTGCAGAATCAGGAAATTGCTAGGTACTTCATTTGGCAAGCAGCCCTGGAGCACCTGGCTTGTTTGTTGTATAATTGGTGATTAGAAGTGAAGATGTGATTATTAGTGAAGAAATTGAACAATTCTTGCCGTAGCAGTCTGGTCCAGTTCTGGGTTTTCAGGTGTTTGTGTTGCAGTTGGAAGAGATGTGGAATTTTATTTGCTTACTGAATAACTAACCAGATTTGATCATTCTGGTTCTTATTGTCAAAAGTGCACAGAATATCTGTGCTTGCACACTCAGGTATTGCTGCGCTTAGATATTTAGTTATGTGCCTAACTAGTACATCTGTCTAAACTAGTCACTTGAACATACAGCTGCAGTAGCTGCACGTGCAAATTAGGTGTACAAAAAGCAAACATTTTGGAAAGAAGGATTCTAGGTCTAGAATGGTTCGGCTTCTATGGAATGTGAACTCCATGATGAAAGTATTAAATCTCTGCTAGCAGTGAGTACCCCTACCTTGTAGAGTTGTAGATGGAACCTGGAAAAGCAGACTCTGATGTAGTTTCATGTACTTTATTGCAAACAGAGCCCTCCCCCCAGGCACCACACCGCGTTGTATTAGTTCTGCTCTGACATGTTGGGCTATCTCACCTTTAAATGCTGGTTAGCAAGTGAGTGTCTCAGCAATGATAGAAAATCAGACTTCTTTCACAAGCATATTTGTTGAGTTGGCCAAATGCAAAGTGATACATCTCGGAACAAAGAATGTAGGCCACAATTTCATGTTTGGGGAATCTATCCTGGGAAGCAGTGACTCTGAAAAGTGGAAGGATGTTGAAAAATTGGAGTTCAGAGAAGAGCCACAAGAACGATTAAAGGGTTGGAAAATATGCGTTCTAGTGAGAGACTCCGGGAGTTTAATCTATTTAGTTATTAAAGAGAAGAATAAGGTTACCTATAAGTGCATACATTGGGAATGGAAATTTAATAATAGAGGGTTCTTCGGTCTAGCAGACAAAGTTATAACAAGATCCAGTGGTTGGAAGTTGAAGCTAGACAAATATAGGCCTTGTTTACACTACCGCGGTAAGTCGACATAAGTTACACTACTTCAGTTACATAAATAATGTAACTGAAGTCAACGTAGCTTAGGTCGACTTACCACGGTGCCTACCCTGTGCTGTGTCGACGGGAGATGCTCTCCCGCCGACTTAACTTACTCTTCTCGGGGAGCTGGAGTACCGGAGTCAACGGGAGACTGCTCTGCCATCAACTTAGTGGATCTTCAGCAGACCCGCTGAATCGGCACAGCAGCTCCTATCTATTGGTAAGTGTAGACATGGCCTAGGACTGGAAATGAGTAGCAGTTTTTAACAGTGAGGATAATTAACCATTGGAACAATTTACCAGGGGTTGTGGTGGATTCTTTGTCACTGGAAACTTAAATCTAGACTGGATGTGTTTCTAAAAGCTATGCTCTATTTCAAATGTGAATTAATTCAGGGAAGTCCTATGGCCTCTGTTGTATATGAGGTCGGACTAGATGATCACAATGGTTCCTTCTGACCTTATAATCTTTGAAGTGCCCAGCACACCCAGGGCAATACCAGAATCCAAATAACAATAAATTCTGTATTTTCTTGGAATTTCAGGAGAAATTGTGTGAAGAGTCATCTTCTTTTGACTTGACTCCCTACGACTTGGCTTCAGCCATGGATGCTATAAATGTGGTACTGGATGAACAAGCCAAAGTAGTTCAACAAAATGAAATCCATGCTGAATTCAATATGGAGTTTGCCAGCTCAGGTGTGTTGATAGCTGGGGACTAATGGTTTGCAAGGGATGTGGGGGGTGGCATTGTCAAAAAATTTGGAAAATAACTGTTTCTCTTAGTCAGTTCCTGTAAGGTCAAATCTGGGTGGTGGATAGATGGAACTTTCTACTTGGCCAACATTGTTGCTGTTCTTCTAACCTATGTTAACCAAGCACATCAAGTTTTAGCCAAACCTTTTAACATGAGATAAGGAATCAAGGAGGAGAAAAGTAAATAGAATACAAAATATGTAGTTGTATGAACACTTGAGTCTAGCCTTCAAAAATTGTAATATCCAGAAAGGCAGTTGGCAACAATAGTCTCTCTCGTAGAAATGAAAAATGCAAGTTGAAAAATTATGAGAAAGTTGGGATTAAGTTAAGAAACAGTTGCCTCAAATGATGAACACTTCATCTAATCCCTGTGCGATTAGGATTGAATTGTTTTTCCTTCTCAAACAGGGCTGAGCATGGAGCTTGAAGATATAGCAAAGATAAAGAGTAAGTACCATTTCTTCTGTGTTAAATTATCTCAACAAAATTGCTATTGATACAATAGGAAAAAAAGGTGCTCTGGGAAATGATGGTAAATCAACCTCATGCAGTCTTTCCATGACACCCTTTGACATCTGTCAGGCACATAGTTGAAAGCTTCATAGGGGAGGGTCTTCTATTTATTTTAGAGAGAAATTTTGTCAAGTGTTCTGGTCCTTTGAGCATTCAGCCTTTTTCAGCATAGCTGAGAGGTTTGTATAGCTGGGAGAAGAATGCCTCCTACAGCTAGTCATTTTCACCATTGCAAGGACTTTCCAAATTTTGTAATCCATCCCTCTTTTGGAGCATTGGTTGTACCACTCTGCTGCAACGACAATTCTGCCAGCCAACAGCTGAATTTGTACTAAAGAGTTTGACCTTAAATAACATTTTTCATCCCACCAAAAAAGAATACATGTTGGAATAGAAAAGAACTTTGCTGGCAATAACAGAGCAGCTTTTTGAAAATTGATCCAATAGCACCTTGATTCTGGGAACACTTCCACAGTGTTTGAGGAAAAATGGTTAATTTGTAACCCCTGCAACAATGATCTGTCTTCTAATTGCTCATGTTGCTGGGCAGTGCGAGGTGAGTTTGAGATCTGTAATCCTGGGTTATGGCGTTAGGAAGTAAGTACAGTGGAAATCCTGATAATGTTTTTAAACTCAGCAGGCCAGAAAACTTCAGGGTCCCATACATTACCAAAGTGGTCCAAGGCTGTGTTAAATGGGGGATTTTGAATATTCTTGTTGCCAGTAAATATTTTCAAATGTTTAGTTCCACAGTTCCGTCCTACAACTTCAAATTAATCACAGAAATTACTCGACATGGCCTAGACAATATTTCAGCTGTTTGGATGAGCTGTTCATATTGCTGTTTTTGCCTATTCGTGGGGCTCTCACTTAATCAGAATACTTCTTTCTAATAAGCCAGCAGGAGATCAGCAATGGTAGTTCAGAGAGTCATAGAATAAAGTGGCATGTAAAATCTCAGTTTACTGTGTAATTGGATGTCCTCAGTATAAAGTTCACTGTTATGAACAGGCAGTATGGGTCAATGGATAGAGCACTGGAGTGAGACTCCGGAGAGACATGAGTTCTATTCCTGGCTCTGCCACTGGCCTGCGGGGTGACCTTCAGCAAGGTACCTCCACATGCCTCAGTTTCCCCATCTGTAAAATGTGGCTATTGACCTCCTTTGTAAAGTGCTTTGAGATTCACTGATAAAAAGTGCTATAGAAGAGCCAGGTATTATTATGCCTTGTTTCTCTTACCTTGTTTCTCCCATGGTTGCATAACCCTCATCTCCTAGGCTCAGCTATACAAAATGGTGACCTGCCACTGAATTAAAGAGGTCCTTAGTGAGATAAATTTGCAAAGGTGTCAGAGTGAGTGAAAGATTGTGTATTTATTAAAATCTCACATAGTAGCAAATTCTCTTAGATGTGAGAATCCCTTGTAAATGCAAGGAAATAGGTAAACGTACATATATTCTACTCTCCTGCATAGATTATCTCTCACAGGGATGTTGTGAGGCTTAATTAATAAATGCTTACAAAGGGCTTTTGGATGATAGGTGCTCTATAACTATACGGTCAGTATAAATGTTTAGAAGTTTTAAAAATTAAACATTTGAAATAACTTTAAAAACTGCTGAAATATAAATTTTAAGTATCAGATTGGTTACACAAACAAGATAATAGCTAAATTTAGCGGGAGTAACTAGGTGACAATCTTTGTAACAAAGGCCATTCGAAAGAGCTCATTTAGATGAGTTCTGAATTTTTTATTTACTATAAATTGAACTATTTTCTCCTTTGATTGCCTTAAAGGAATTCTTCTTCAACTAGAAAATGCTATTGATGCTGTGCAGCTGCCAGCTAATGGAAATGGAGTCACTAAAGAAGGGAGGTAGGTGCCAATTGGTGCTCTGATTGTATTGTCCTCCTCATTAGTGTGACTGTATGTTAGGAGAAGAGACTTCTGGCCTAATGAGACTGTCTCCAATGTGAGTTTCTCCTCCAAAGTTCCATATGAAAGTAACACCATGCTCTGAAATAGGAAGCCTCCGGGACAGCAAGTAGCAATAAGTGTTTAAAAGGTATACTAGCTGTTAACATTAGTAATATTACCCTAGATCTGGGAACCAGCTTTTATTACGTAACTTTATTCAGTGGGTCCCCATAAAATGTTCCCCAGTGTACTTGCTTACTTTCATGGTATTTTAGTAATTTGTTATGTTTTTAAACTCTGAAGAGCATTTCAACCTCAGATTATACTAATTATGAAATCTATCAAATGTGACCCTAAATCAGTTGACCCCATGCCTTTAGGAATAGCGAGTAGTTTGTTTATTATATGATGCTTTGAATACAGTATTATCCTACTGTGATTGGGATTTTGCCGTTTAGCCTCTCACTGTTTAGTAATGGGAAGGTCCAACCATGTTGTAAGCTGGAAACTGCAGCTCCTATAAAAATAGTAAGTTAAAGTTTGGAAGGTCTGGCATGGAGCGTGTGGGTGAATAATAGGGTATATTGAACTGGACGATGGTCTTTATTTGTTTCCGTCAAATGCTGGCTTGTGAAATACTGATTCATATTAAGGTACCAGTGTAACTATGTTCTTGTTGAGGTATTTCAGGCTCTACAGACCTGTTTGTAAACCAAAGGAAATTGTGTTGTAATAAGGTGTGCATGAAAAGTAATTGCAGATGATGTGGTGGTGAAGGTCATTGGGCTTTCAAACAAAAATATCCCAGCATTATCTCAGTTAATCTTGTAACAAAGTAGTTACTACTTTTATTTACCCTTATTGCTTATTGAGAAGGGAATACAGTGAACTACAAGGGCAAACTATTGCTGTTATTAAATGTAGGGTTATTTGCAAAGTTTGTCCAATTGTATTTTTCTTCTTGAATTGCAGCTACATCTTTGATCTGTTTGCAGAGGCCCAGATCACATTCCAAACCAAAACCTCCCTCCTGGAGTCGCTGGAACAGATTGAACAATTTCTATCAGGCCGTAAGTGTAAGCCTGTCACCATGGCTACTATGTATAGTTCTGTAAGTTATAGATGACGGCAAATGGAAGCTTCCATATTTTGGGGGCATAAATGAGAAAGGGAGAATGAGCGCTATTCACATAATGTTCTTCCTGTATTCCCTTTGCATGGGAGCAACATTAATTGTGCCATAGACTTGTGAAAAGGCAGTTAAGTGTCCATCCACTCACCTCTGTCATAGTTTCAGCAAGTGGAAAACTGACAATTTGAAAATTGTTTATTCTCAAATGCCTATTTACGTGCATAGTCTGCAGGATCTCTCAAAGTGCTTCACTGATATCAGTAAAGCGATTTTGCAGAACTATATATGCTACCTTCTTAACTGGGCAGTAATACTTAGTGGGAGGTGGTCAGGTGCCTGTAAAGGGGCAGGAAGCCTTACTACTCCTAGAAGGGAAATGGCATAAAGATCCCTTTTGAAATATCTTATAAACAGCTAGTATCCAGCCTCTCTAGACTCTGTTTAGAGAACCTCCATTGAGATTTTTGTCATTGATTATTAATGTATGTGAGGGGTATGAAAGCTAATTTACATTACAGTTTCTCAGTGCAGGGTGGAGATGGGACAAAATACTATGAAATCAAGTCATGCTCTTGTTGCACACCAAACTGTGCTGGCAATGTGCTGGTTTCATTTATTTTTTGTTATCCAATGATGTTTTTAAGCCACTTTATTCATATTCATTGTGGTAGTGAGTGAGATGTGGATGTGTGCAGTGCACATTTATGTGTGTGTTTGCACGCTCAGGTATGGGTGTATATACATATGTGCATTCTTGCATCCGAAGAAGTGGGTATTCACCCACGAAAGCTCATGCTGCAAAACCTCTGTTAGTCTATAAGGTGCCACAGGATTCTTTGCTGCTTTTACAGATCCAGACTAACACGGCTACCCCTCTGATACTTGATACATATGTGCATTTGTCTACATAAAAAGTTAATATACTGTCCTCTCTAGGTACTGGGATATTTACCAACACAGCTGGATTACATAAACTTTCAGACATTATTCAGGTAAATAAATTCTGTGCTGCTTCTTCATTATAATTCTAAAAGATTGAAAAGGTAGTGGAGGATGTGGAAAGACACCAAAGGGGTCTTTTTTTCTCTTTGAAGTGTGTTTGCTTAACTCTTAAGCATTGATGGGAGTTGACATGCTATTGAGGGAAGAATTTCTACCTGACTATAGACTCAAACAGAGCTGCCTCCATGTGGCTTATAGTTTGGTAGTGTTTTTCAGCAGAGATTTCATACTTTCACTGTAAGCATTAAGGTGTGAGTATAGCTGTTCTGGTTAGTTTTCTCTATTGAGAAATTGCTTCTACCTATGTAATTCAGTGGGGAATATGGAATATGGGTGAGAATCTACTTAAAAAACATCTAAACCAACACTATTCTAAATTTCCTTTGAGTACAGAGAATAGTCTCTAAAGGGAAACCTCTTTGTGAGTTTCATTTCTTAACTTCCAGGACCAGACTTCCTTGGCATCTTGTGGACTGAAAGTTCATTTACAGGAAATACAGAACTGATTTGTGGCATTCAGAAGCCAGCTATAAAAGAGTTAGGCAGCTGTGTACTTCTGATACTTGACATAGTAGGAAATAAGGGAAAGTGAAAATCTGTTGATATTTCTCTGCACTGTGATGAGATGGGGAGAGTCAATCTTAAACATTCATATATAGCTCAGTGGTTTGAGCATTGGCCTGCTAAACTCAGGGTTATGAGTTCAATCCTTGAGGGGGGCTATTTAGGAATCTGGGACAAAAATCTGTCTGGGGATTGGTCCTGCTTTCAGCAGGGGGTTGGACTAGATGACCTCCTGAGGTCCCTTCCAACCCTGATATTCTATGATTCTATATATATATAAACGTCCCTTTTAGAGGTGTCCGATTAAAGTATGATTCAGTTGTTTCTAACCTCCACCAGGAGGAGCTGGATCGCTGAGTTGTGCAAATAGCATGTTCAGCCAGCAGTATTTGATTAGAAGAGATATTCCCATGAAAGAGTAAGCTGCAGTTGGGGGAAAAATGTAGATAATCTTAACTCTGTTCTTTTGATTTATTTATTGAATGTAAGGAACTTTTAAAATAGGACACCTATACAATGTTTTGCAGCTGCAGCTCAATAATACACCTCTACCTCGATATAACGCTATCCTCGGGAGCCAAAAAATCTTACCGCGTTCTAGGTGAAACTGCGTTATATCGAACTTGGTTTGATCCACCGGCGTGCGCAGCCCCACCCCCCCCGAGCACTGCTTTACCGCGTTATATCCGAATTCGTGTTATATCAGGTGGCGTTATATCGAGGTAGCGGTGTACATCAGAAGAACATGGTTGAGTACACTGTACTAGCAATCTCCCTCCTGTTGCAGGACTAGAAAATATAAATATGCCTTTGAGGAAGGAAGTGATTGCAAAGAGCTTAGAGAATACTGTGGACTAGTGAACTGAAGTTCATATCCTAGCTGACGTCTGAATTTGGCCAACACTCTTGTTCTGAGCTATATCAACGAAGTACACAATGAAGTTTGGAGAGCCGAGAAGTCAAACTGAATAGTATCATAACTGTAATGCTTTCATTTTGGAACAGTTGCTGACATTTCAGATGGGGTCACTTTGTTTCCAGACTTTGACGATTTCAGGGCAGTCTCCTCGATTGAGTCACTGTATGTCAAATTTAATTGGAACTTTCCCTGAAAGCTGATAGTGAAATTTGACTGAGCACTCTCCCAACTTTTCCTTTTCCTTTTTGGATCAGAACAGATTTTCCTCTGGCCTTTCATAGAGAGGTGGTGATGATCATTATAAAGATTTGTATAGGTGTCTTGCTGCTTTGTTCTTGCTCATTGCTCTATTGTTTAATATATAGAAATCATTGATAAATTCAGTGTAAACATTTGGACATCCAGGTAGAGATGCAAGAAATAAATTCAGATTGATGAATGACACTTAAACTAAATGTAAAATAAATGAAACCAGTGACGCTGTATAGTCAGTAGTTGGCCTACTCCCACCTTCCACTCCAATGACCCTGCGGACTCTGTTGTAGTTGGTTGTGACCCCCTGACTCCCTCTATTCACTGTAGCTCTATGGACTTTCCCTAGTGGCTAGTAGTCCCCCGCAGCAGTTAACTTTCACTCTTTTTACTCAGAAAGCATGTGTCGCACAGACTCCTTTCTGGGAGAAGATGCTGCTTGTAAATGTAAACTAAATAGTAGGAAGCGCAAAAGTGCCAGAACTACTAGTGAAGACAGGAGGAGGGGGGATAGGAGAAAGCTAGCTGTCAGGGGGGAGTAGCATGAGGGACAACAGAAACATTCAACAAATTCTGTGAAATTCACTTTATCTGAAAACTGAACTGGATAACTATATGCACTGTTCCGCATTTGGTAACAGCATAAACCACTCTTCTTATGTGCTTTTTAATTACCAAAGCACCTTAATATGTTAACAGCCTTCTAATTCAAATGGCCTCCCCTGTATTTTCTGTCTGTATACAGTACCAGCAGTTTGTTGGTTTTTTTTAATCTGGGGAGGACAATATATGTCAGTCTGCAATCTCCCTTCTTGCCAAAGACTTTATATGACTGTTACTTACTTTCCTCTTTACTGGGAATAATGTTACATTTTGTAGGCTCCAGCATTCCCTATAATTACACCAGATACTTTGCTCTTAAACTTCTTGCTCAGTGGAATATGGTTGCGTTCCTTTGAAGCCCTGATGTTGTACTGAAATGTTGCTAACAAAATTATTTGGGCATAAGCTTTTGTGGGCTAAAACCCACCTCATCAGAAGCATGGAGTGGAAAATACAGTAGGGAGGTATAAATACATAGAATATGAAAAGGTGGGAGTTGCCTTACCAAGTGGGGGTCAGTGCTAACGAGCCAGTTCAATTAAGGTGGAAGTGGGCTATTCTCAACAGTTGACAAGAAGGGGTGGAAATCACTTTTGTAGTGCTAATGAGGCCAATGTAATCAAGGTGGCCCATTTCAAACAGTTGACAAGAAGGTGTAAGTATCAACAGGGGGAAATTAGTTTTTTGTAGTGACCCATCCACTCCCAGTCTTTATTCAGGCCTAATTTGATGGTGTCCAGTTTGCAAATTAATTCCAGTTCTGCAGTTTCTCGTTGGAGTCTGTTTTTGAAGTTTTTTTGTTGAAGAATTGCCACTTTTAAGTCTGTTATTGAGTGTCCAGGGAGATTGAAGTGTTCTCCTACTGGTTTTTGAATGTTATAATTCTTGATGTCAGATTTATGTCCATTTATTCTTTTGCTTAAAGACTGTCCGGTTTGACCAATGTACATGGCAGAGGGGCATTGCTGGCACATGATGGCATATATCACATTGGTAGATGTGCAGGTGAATGAGCCCCTGATGGTGTGGCGTTCACCTGCACATCTACCCATGTGATATATGACCCTCCACTTGGTAATGCAACTCCCATCTTTTCATATGCTGTGTATTTATACCTCCCTACTGTATTTTCCACTCCATGCATCTGATGAAGTGGGTTTTAGCCCACGAAAGCTTATGCCCAAATAAATTTGTTAGTCTCTAAGGTGTCACAAGGACTCCTTGTTGTTTTTGCTGATACAGACTAACACTGCTACCACTCTTAAACCTGAAATGTTGCTGTTTCCAAGTGATGTACCTGAAATGCATTTTGTCACCTGTACTTGGATCATTGGCAGCATTCAAGTAGTTAATTGTCTTCACTTCACTGGTGATTCTTGGAAACATAAGCGGTAATCGTGAATTTCCCAATAACTGTTTATTAGTTGTTCCATCAAGAATTGCATGCTTTGGCAGCTGAATAAACTCTCCCCCTTCTTCTAGAGTTGGAATTTGGCAGGAAGGGATGATCTTGTTTTCTATTCTGTATTTTTCTAAGAAAAAATAACTAGCTTCGTACAGCAGAATAGGCAGCTCATTCATCACAGCATCTTTCCTCTCTCTTCCACCAATTGATTCACCTCTCTTCCCCTAAAAGGAATTAGCCTTTCCTCCTCCCAGTAGCCATTGTTTACTGGTCCTGCTGCGGTCAGCTGTGCTGCCAGAAAGCAAACATCCAAAAACACATGACAGAAAACACCCCTCTGGAGGTCACTTGAAAGAGCAGAATTAATGTATTAACCCTTTCTCTTGCATGGCAAAGATTGGACCAGTGGTTCTCAACCTGCTGGCCACGTGCGGCCCAATCAGCACACAGCTGCGGCCCTTGTGACATCCTGAGGGCCATACAGGCAGTATATATATTGTGTGGATGCGGCCCACCTAACACAGAGAGAGCTGCAGATGCGGCCCACAATGGGTTGAGAACCACTGGATCAGACATAGAGCTGTATTCCTATCAGTCTGCCAGCTCCGGGCCATCAACACCTTAAACAACTTCTATCTGTACAATCAGATTTGGGTCAAAGTACTTTCACACTGAGCTTCAGGTCAAGTGCTGTTCTGAATCTTAGAACCCTGCTCAGTTGGATATGTGGTATGAACGTGTCTTGGTTTTGGTCAGCAGTACGGAGCTCAGTGCCTCCTCAGCAGACGAATCAGGCTGCCTTTCAGACAACGGTAGTGGGTCTCATTCCTAACAGTCAATCTAGTTGGGAACACACAGTTCAGAAGCTCAGCACAAAGAGGAGGTTTAGTGGGGAGTCTATGGGATTTATCTTGTCAAGTTTTACCCTTGTCAAAAGTGCACCAGTACCTTTGGGTTGAAATGAGTCTGTTAGGCAAGTGCCACATCATCCAGCATTTACTCAATTTTGAGCACCTTAGAACCTTTCTTTGCTGCTTCTCATCCACTCCATAGGAGTTGCTACAAACTGTCAATGTAACCAGCTGCTCCTATCATGTCTGGTGAGATGGGCACTCCTACATTTTGGAAGTTAGAAAAGTGAGGTATTTGAATTCTGGTCCCTCAGATCACTGGGCCAATAGAAGGTTGGTTTGTAAAGCTGAGCTGTTCATGCATTCATGTGTGTGAAATGTCCCCAGCCGTGTAAAGGGTGTTGTATTTCTATATAGATTCAGTAGATATCATATGTATGCTCTGATATAATAGTAGCACTTTATATCCATCTGTCTCAGTGATTTATAAAGGAAGGCAAGTGTTGTCATCCCCATGTGGGGAAGATAAGGCACAGAGGTTGAATTGCTTGCCCAGTGTCCCACAGCAATTGAGTGGTAGAACCAGCAATAGAAGCTGGGTTTCCTGACTCAGTTCAGAGCTATTCTCTGGGCCCCTATTCTCTGGGCCTTAGTGCTTCCTTGTTATACGACCCTGTTTTCAGGGGTATAACTTTTCAATTTATCATGTTTGTTTTGTTTGTTGAAAAAAAAAAATTTTTTTTTAAAGACATTTGCTAAAACCCCTTTTGGCCACACTAAGGTTAATTTTCAGCGGTTACACTTTCCAAGAATGCTGCTTTTATTTTTTCTTCACTATAAAGGGAAACGCCTTCCTTTTACTATGAACTGTATTCTCATGAGCACTGTTAATGCCTTTTAAATGTCTCAATAAACTTGGCTGGAGCAGCTGTAGCCTGCATCATTGCCAGCTTGTGTATTTGTAGTGTTTCTACTCATCATAAAATTAATCAAAATCCTGTTTAATTGTGTAGAACAGGGGTCCCCAACGCGGTGCCCGCGGGTGCCATTGCGCCCGCTGGGGGGTGTAAGTGCGCCCGCGGAGCCCTCGGGGTTTTTTTTTTTTTTTTTTTTTTTTTTGGCGCCCGCCAGCAGCGCTCAGTTTTGTTGTGTTGTTTTTTTTTTGGCGCCCGCCAGAAGGAAAAGGTTGGGGACCACTGGTGTAGAACATAGAATCATAGAAATGTAGGACTGGAAAGGACCTCCATAGGTCATCTAGTCCAGTCCCCTGCACTGATGCAGGACTAAATATTATCTAGACTTTACACATGCACTGTTACTTGTGTTGCTTGCGTAAATTTGGTATTTGTTCACACAGATGGCTCACTAGTTCTGTAACTATCCATTTGTGCTTGCAAATATTTGTTTTGTGTACTCTGGTGCTGTAATTCTGTTCGTAAAAATAGATATAATGGTGAAAGTATCTTTGACAATCAGGACAAATTTGTTTAAATACTAGCAAACCCTTTTAGGTTCTAATTATACATTTTAATACTTATTTTTCCCCTCTACTTAATAGTGTCACAGGTACTTTCAACTCAGTGAGGAAGTCCATATGGGAACCTAAAAAGGTTTGCTAGTATTTAAACAAATTTGTCCTGATTGTCAAAGATACTTTCACCATGGCATCTATTTTTGTGAACAGAATTACAGCACCTGAATATAAAAAACAAATACTGAAAAATATATTTTAAAGTTATTGCAGCAGCAATCATTTTGCATAATTGTTTGTGACACGTTACTGATTTTGCTGGAGGCATCTGTTAAAATTTTCTGTGCTTTATCCATCTGTTTCTTAGATTGTTTTTAGCATTGATCCTCCAGAAGGCACATCCAGCTCCATGCCAGTTCAATCAATATCCAAGTATTATAAGGTATGGGATGCTTGATGTGTTTTGGCACTTTCTCTTCCTTTCTGGTGTTTCGTGGATGGGCTGTTGTTGTCAAGAGCAGACAGTGCAGAAATCAGTGGGAGTGGGCAGTGTAACATCAAAGTATGTTGTTGAATTCCAGGAGATGAGGATGTATAAATCCTACAGGCGGGAGCCAAGGGGATTTCAAGTCTTCGAGTACTGCTTGAGATTAGAATCCATTGCTCAAGTTCCAGGAAGAAGGGAACATCTGATTTTTAGCTCTTAAATTTCTCCTAAGAACCTAGGAAGCATGAAGATGCTGCAATTGTGAGTTATGGGAAAACTTTGATGCCACATGCTTTTGTTTAAGAATTAGGCCATGTCTACACTATGGGTGCTACAGCGGCACAGCTGCAGCACCATAGCTATGCTGCTGTAGCATCATACTGTAGATGCTTCCTGCATTGATGGAAGGGTGTGTTTTTTTAAATAGCGGTAGGAACTCCACCTCCCTGGGCCACAGTAGCTAGGTCAGCAGAAGCATTCTTCCATCAACCTAGCTGCATCTAAAGCAGGGGTTAGGTCAGCACAGCTGCGATGCCTAGGGGCCTAAATTTTTTACATCCCTGAGTGCCATAGCTATGTTGAACTAACTTTTAAGTATAGACTAGGCCTTAATATATTCCTAAACTAATCTCTTGGGTGGCTCAAGTTTTGAAGCCCCACTTACAGTCCTCTGAACACCCTTTCTATTCACAAGGCCTAGAGGGGATTTCATCCTCTTCATTCCAGCATAGGGAGTCCATGCATCAAAGTGCATTTGCTTTGAAAACATGACACTCCTCTTCCTTCATGTTTATCTACCGAGAGACACACATACTTCACCAGTAAAACTGTCAGCTTCCCTCAACCCCAAAAGAATTGGACAGTGTGAGAAATGGTGCATGGAAAGGTTTGAAATGAACTGTCCTACATAGCATTTGGGAAGTGCTAAACTTGATTCCCGTGAGAGAGAACTGAATTAACTATGGCACTATTTAATTTTTCTTTTCCCACACTAAATACAGTAAAACCCCGTCCATCAAAAGAGAAGAAGAGAATGTAATTTATTCAGATAAATGGAGAATGGGATACACTGACCTTTCAATGCAATACTAAATGTTAGGACACCTCTTAATTTTGGATAAATGGGTATTTTTGGATGAGGGGTTTGCATAAACCAAGTTCCTACTGCATTTGGTAAATTGAATTGTGTGTTTAATCTTGGCAGATGCTCTGAAGGTATTTTGGAAAGGGTCTGATCCTTTGAAGCATAGATCTCCTTTCTTTAGACTTTGAGGATTGCAGACATCAATACTTTCCCTCCCTGTTGTCTGGCATTACTTTTTAATTGTAGCAGGCAACTCCCAGGCCCCTTTCCCACCTGCATTCTCTGTCCTACAGACCCCTTTGGGTAGAGAAATGTATGACATTAAAATGGTAGGGCTGGGGAAGAAATTCTAGCCCAGTAAACCTGCCCTCTTTTGGCTGATCTTAGCCCTACCTTCTTGCATTTTTAACAGACCCCCCCTCAATCCTTTCCTTCTCCAGAAAAAATGTCTATCATTCATACTCTTAGCAGCAATCACTTTCCCTGACAGTTTACTCCATGGGTTTACCCCACATTTGAATTATTCTACAGATGTTCCTCCTTAACTCCAAACTGCTAATTTTTAGGTTGCCCTGTAGTTTTTGAACTCTTTACCTATGTGAACATTTTCTTTTGGCTTTTTCCTTTGCTTTCATCATTTTGAAATCATCTGAGATAGGATCACTTTTCAACTCAAATGAAGAAAAGCCAGTCTTTCCTCTCAGAAATTTTATTCTCAAGACTTAATATTTTTGTTGCCCTATATACAGCATCTCCTTCTAATAATCTTCTTCTTGTAATTCTGTACACTGCATTCCAATGGGAGGTAACAAGTGCCATACTAAATAATTGTATTATTTGCCTTTGCTTTATGCAACCCAGGAAATCCTGCTCTAACAAATTGGTTCAAAATGGCAATTGGAGCGGTGATGTGTTCGTGTACTTCTTGTTGGATTTTTGGGGGGTGAGTGGGAGGAGGGAGGAGAAATGAGGAAAGGCAAATGCCAAACAATGTAAGCATTATAAGAACTGCTGGTGAACCTCAATTATCCAGGGCTGGACCTAGGCTTATGGGGATGCAGATATATCTAATTTCTGCATCAGTCATTGGGAAGATGTTGTCATGTACCTATTTTTTCCACAGGTGCACATTCATATGGATACCAGTAATCAGAAAAAACAGAGGACAGACCTATGGAGTTCATCAGTAACAAAAAAAGAAGGTGCAGGAGTGGGCTGTGATGGGAGGTTAATACAAAAGCCAGTTAACAAGGCCTTCCCTGACTTAAATAAAATAAATATTGGAAACTGTCCCAGTGGTTGAAAATGCTAGTACAGCAAGCATTTCAGTCTGCAGTGTCTCATGTCACTCAACAGGGAGCTCTCTGGCAGGTTAGGGAGTGCCATCGCAGGGCTGTGCATGAAGCTCCCCCCTAGTCTTCCTTGAATGTCAAAACGGCTGTGCTGGGTGGGAAGGCAAAACAGAGTAGCTCCTTAGGGAACTTTGTGGGCTTGCCTGAACACAAATTGCACTGCTTTAACTGTATTAAATCAGTTAAATTGATATAACCCCTCTAGTGTGGACACAGTTATATCACTTCATAGGTATTTAATACCAGTACACCTGTTCCCATATAGGAATGGGAATAAGCTATACTGGCATAAAGCACTGTCCTTGCTAGAGGTTGCACAGGTATAACTATTTAAAAAAAAACAATCCCTTAACTGAAATAGTTATACCCATACAAAACTGTGTTGACTAACCCTAAGGGGAAAAAGTACCCATGGGGGTTGGGGGGAAATATTGAGATTTTCCTCTTGCCTTTAGTCGTCTTTGTTGCATGCTTTTCTGGTACTAAAAGGTTGATTGAGACTGCAGCACTAGTTTTGTAAGACTTAACATCAGGACCAATAAGGTGTGAGGTTAATTGGCTCCTTGGAATCTTTGCAAGCTAGTGCAGTTATTTGTCTTTGTAGCATAAACTGCTGCTCAATGGGTCTTGAAGGTTCTGAATTATAGTCACTGTCCTTCTTTGTAAAGCCTGGTTATAAACAGCAGGTCAGGTAGAGTTGTGGTTTCTCCAAGTGGCAATGGCAGCACATTACAGGGGCATCTTCTGCATGGGCACAAACACAGAGAACTGGGTTTGCAAGCTTACTGAGTGGACACATTTTTGATGTAACAATAGAAGGCAACACCTTGGCCTCTTTCTATGTAAAACTCTTTCTAAGAATGAGTTAGCGCTTATATAGAATATGTCTACACTGCAGTTAAAACCCCCCGGCTGGCCCATGCCAGCTGACGTGGATTTAGGCTAAGGGGCTGTTTAATTGCAATGTAGACGTTATTGGGCTGCAGCCTGAATTCTGAGACTCTCACAGGGTCTTAGAGTCTGGGCTCCAGCCCAAGCCCAAATGTATACACTGCAGTTAAACAGTCCCTGAGCTTGAGCCCAAGTCAGCTGGCACAGGCTAGCTGCGAGTTTTTAATTGCAGGGGTAACGTACCTATCAATGTTCTGAGTTGTTATCTCAGTAGAAACCTTTCGGTTCTGGCTGCAGAGCTGTAATTGGTTGTCTCATTCTAAGCCCCTGTCATCGGGCTTTTGCAGTTAGCAGCATCACAGCATCAATATGCTCTATTAGGTAACCCTATTGTGAGACCTCCGTACTTAAGCACAACTGGGTGCTGTCATGGTGGAGCTTCAGCCTTAACTGTAAATTTTGAACCTTTCGTGATTAAATAGGGTTTTTTCCTGTTGTTGTTACTACCGATCCTTACATCTGTTATTTGGCACCAACTCAGTATAACCCTGCTGCAGAACGAAGCACAGAATTCAGAAGCCAAGTTTCTCTCTGAACTTAAGGCTTTTTCCCAAGACACTAAACCTGCTCCAAGTTGGATTTAGTGAGGATATAATCTCCCTTTTAAAAAAAAAACAAAAACAAAAACCGTTAATCAGGGCAAACAAAACAGACCTTTTGACAATCTCTAGTTAGAGCATTAAGGTTCAGAAGTTATGTTAGGGTCCCTGTATTTAAATTTCCTACGGAAGATGGTACACAGTGCAAGCAGGAAATAATTTGGTTGTCTGGAGGCCTCTCTAAGGATACATCCACGCTGAAATTGGAAAATGTAATTTCCAGCTCGAGGAAACATACCTGCACTAGCTTGATTAGGGCTAGTGAGCTAAAATTAGAAGTGTAGCCTCAGCAGCATGAGCCGTGGGAGGGGTAGCCGCACAAGTACGTACCTAGGATCACAGATGGAAATGTACTCTGGGTAGCTAGCCTGTCCCCCCCATTCGCTGCACAGCAGCTACACTGCTATTTTTAGTGCACTGGCTTAATTAGTGCTAACACGTGTTTCCTTGAGATGGAAATTACACCTCTATTTCCAGTGTAGATAAGTCTTAAGAGTTTATCTTGTTTTGTTTGTCGGTATCTGGTTTCATAATTTTGGCACTTAAATACTGGAAGCTGTTTGTTTTTTTCCATGTAAAAATATTCATCTTGAGGCCAAAATCAACTTCTTTTTAGGAATATCAGTAGTCATAGCACTTCAGCTGTTGTTTTTGGACCTCTAAGTATTTCAATGAAATATGTGTTGACTTTAGTGATGTCAGTTCTAAATGTAAGCATAGTTCTCTGATAACCTGCACGTTTTGTTTTCTTCGGATATTGTGTAATCTTAGTTTTCTATTACAGGAATTCTCCTGGACAAATTTCATTATAGGGGGTGGGGAAAGGGGAAGTGGAGCGAACAGCACAGTTTGCTTTGGTTTTGTTTTGTTTTGTTATGTTGTTTGGGTGTTTTGTATACATCAGCCTTGCAAAATTGTCATGAAAATCTTCCACAGTTTACCAGGGACAAAATATTTTCTTTACCTCTTCTTCAAAACAAAAAAATTACTCATGACAAGCTAGTCAGTAGACTTACAACATATACAAATCCTACAGATGGCAAAAATAGCCAAAAGCAAATATTTCCTCACATAGGTGCTGTAATGCTCCTGTTAGGATAGTCTGTAGGAATACTGTCAGATGCCTGAAAAGTGCTGCTTTTCAGTGGATTTTATGGGGATCTGTCTTGGCTCAGCTCACTAAAAAGAGTTCAACACCTTGGGCTAAATTCTCACTTTGGGCTACCCATATGCTCAAAAAGTCACAACCAGTGGAGGAACCACAGGCTGTAGCTGTTGTGGTCTGCCTCCTCCAGAATCCATGGAATTGACACTCTGAAAGCCCCCTGCATGTTCAGAGAGAGAGGATGTTTCAGGGGTGGGCTTATGAGTTGGAGGGGGGTGTTTCCTCTCTCTGAGCCTCCCACACTCACCCTCAGCATCCTCCTCACCTGGGATTACCTGTGCTCCTTGCGTGAGTGTCTCTACTCACCTTGTGTGGGCACTCTCCCAGACCTATCCACATACAGGTCCAATTAGAGACTGCCTCCACCATGCTAATTTGCACCAGTTTTGGTGTGTAGTGAAGAGGTTTGCTCATAGTCTCTGAATATAAATCTCCAAGGTTTCAGTATCTCCTGGGGGTGTGTGCCCAAAGGGCTGTGTGCGGGAAGGAGTGCAGAGAATAAAACATTGGTTTAAAATAATTTTCCCGCCTCTAATGATGGGTACTGAGTGACTCACTTGAGAAGCACAGCTTGATCAGGGTTGGAAGAAGCTTTCAGTTAGCTCCCCTACAGAAGTAGCAATTGCTGTCTTTGGACCAGGAGAGCCTAGTTTAAGGTATGTGTAATGGGTGATGTGTTTGGGCTCCTCCACAGTCTCAGGCCTTCCTTCAGTCACTCCTTATATACAAAAGTGATGTTACATGCTTTTCGACCATGTTGCCAGGATGGATAAAAGCACCCCAGCACACTGTGCTCTCAAACTCTACATCAACATATGAAGGGGTGCACATCTTGACCCTACCTGATGCCGCCTGTGGGGATGCCCCAGAGATTCGTGGATTCATAGGATTGAACCAGTTCTGGGAACTTCTATATACATGGTGCCTGGTGCGACACCATCAACCTTGGTTACTCTGGCTGGCACAATCGTCCTTAGTAGTCTGTGTGTTTGGTGAAGATGACAGTCTCTTGTTGAAATTAGAAACTACTGAAATGTGGGTGGGTGTTGACCTTTCAACCCTGCTTTGAATTGGCAGACTTAAGTTCAGAGACAAGCTGAAGCCACAAACCCCAGGTCCAGACACCCCTAAACAGGTATGAAAGCTTAGTACTGGGTTCTTGCTTTGTGGTTTGTGCCCATCTCCAGTTATAGAACCTCAAACTCTGGTTTACACCACGAGCAACTCAGAGACATGGTCTCCACTGTATAGACAGACCTTGGTTCTTAGTGTTTGATTTTCTATTTGATACAGGAAAGGTCTTGAGCTACTGGTGTTTCAGCCCTGGGTACAGCATGCATGAGCTGGTCCGTCAAGGAGTCCGGACAATCATTCTCACTAGTGGGACCCTCTCCCCACTCTCCTCCTTCACCATGGAAATGCAGATGTAAGTTAATTTCTGTGCAAATAAAGTCATTAGATGGCATTGTTTACTGTTTGTAAGCCAATCTCATGGGCCTTATCTCATGATTTTTGAATGCTTGGGGTTGGAAATGAAATGATGGCTTAGAACTGGCATGAAGAGGATGCAAAGTAATGCACATTGGAAAACATAATCCCAACTATACATGTAAAATGATGGGTCTAAATGAACTGTTACCACTCAAGAAAGAGATCTTGGAGTCATTGTGGATAGTTCTCTAAAAACATCCACTCAATGTGCAGCAGCAGTCAAAAAAGCAAACAGAATGTTGGGAATCATTAAGAAAGGGATAGATAATAAGACAGAAAATATCATATTGCCTTTATATAAATCCATGGCGCGTGCAGATGTGGTCGCCCCATCTCAAAAAAGATATATTGGAATTGGAAAAGGTTCAGAAAAGGGCAACAAAAATTATTAGGGGGTATGGAATGGCTTCTGTATGAGGAGAGATTAATAAGACTGGGACTTTTTGGCTTGGAAAAGAGACGACTAAGGGGGGATATGATAGAGGTCTATAAAATCATGACTGGTGTGAAGAAAGTAAATAAGGAAGTGTTATTTACTTCTCATAATACAAGAACTAGAGGTCACCAAGTGAAATTAATAGGCAGCAGGTTTAAAACAAACAAAAGGAAGTATTTTTTCACACAACACACAGCCAACCTGCGGAACTCTTTGCCAGAGGATGTTGTGAAGGCCAAGACTGTAACAGGGTTCAAAAAAGAACTAGATAAATTCATGGAGGATAGGTCCATCAATGGGTATTAGCCAGCCTGGGCAGGGATGGTGTCCTAGCCTCTGTTTGCCAGAAGCTGGGAATGGGTAACGGGATGGATCACTTGATTACCTGTTCTGTTCATTCCCTCTGGGGCACCTGGCATTGGTCACTGTTGGAAGACAGGATACTGGGCTAGATGGACCTTTGGTCTGACCCAGTATGGCCGTTCTTATGTTCTTACATTAGAGATCATCTCTCTCCTGTTTCCTCAGTCCTTTCCCCATTTGCTTGGAAAATCCACATGTTATTGATAAACACCAGATCTGGGTGGGGATAATTCCCAAGGGACCAGACGGAGGTCTGCTCAGCTCTACCTATGAAAAAAGGTAATCAGCTCTTTCGTTTAAATACTGATGTGAAGTCTTGGGTATCAGTGTATGAGTTCTGTTTAAAGGAGAGTGCTTGTGGAAAAAGTGATCTGCAAAGTTCACTTTTTAGATAAACAGGCTTCTAATTAGTAACAGGAAGCAGCAGAAGGTGAGGTTATAGAGAAATGTTATGCTTCTTCTACATTTCGGTTTGTGCTTAGCCAATCTGGAAAAAAGCAGTGAATTTCTATGCTGGGGAAAAAAAGAAACGTAAGTGCTGTTGCCTAGAAAACTTAAAGACCTGAAATGAAGGTTCCCCCTTTTTTTCTGTTTCTATTCTGTAATGTCATTTTTTGCTTAAAAACCTGTTTGTAGAACTTTAAGAAGTAGTTTCATGCTTTGAGTGCTTTATGTATTTATCAATTCTTTACAAGAAAGTTATTTACCTAACAGAGTAGCACAGTTGTTTTGGCACCATCGTATTTACCTCTGTGAATGGGTGTTTAAAGAGGTAGTTCTTTGGATGTTTCTGGGGTGAGGGAGAAGTTTTTCTGCACATCATACCTATTTTCCTATTTAATTACCTTTCCAAAATATTCAAAGCAATTATATCCTGATACTTTTTCATCCATTTTAAGTTCAACTTTATATATACATTCCCCTGGTTAAGACTGCTTTTGTTTGGGTTTAGCCGGGGCAGATGTGGCCTTTTTAGTGATACTCAGTAAACCAAAACCACTGCCCATAGAAGAGTTTTTACCACATAAAACTTAAGTTGGCCTGCCATTTAAGTTTATTTTGAAGTAAGATATCACTAAGTTTTTTCCTTTCCACAGTGTGTTGTGTGGAGTAAGTGAAGCATACAGTGTTTGGTGTAATTCCCACGATTTCTCAAGGGTAATAGCATCAGAATTTGTAGTAATAGTTGTTCTTCGAGTGCTTGTTCATGTCCATTCCAATCAGGTGTGTGCGTGCGCACGTGCACGATGGACGAAAGATTTTTCCCTTAGTAGCATCCGTCGGGCCGGCCCGGGCGCCCCCTGGAGTTGCGCCTTCATGGTGTTCAATATAGAGTGACCCGCCACCCCTTCAGTTCCTTCTTACCGTCAGTGATGGTTGGCTGGAACTTCCCTTAGCCCTTGCTTAGCAAGCGCGTTCTGTAGTCATTGTATATAGTTACCGTAGTGTCTTCTTAATATTAGAGTTCTTAGTAGAGTTGTTGGGGGTTTCCCCCACCCATCCTGCCTCCCCGTAGCCGTGGGATGCCATGGTCCCTGGGGTTTTAAAACTGTGTGGCCTGCACAAAGCACATGCAAAGAGCGATCCACACTCATCGTGTTTACGGTGCGTAGGGGAGGGCCGCCAAAAGGATCGCTGTAAGATCTGCTGCGAGTTCTGCCCTAGAACTCTTAAAGAAAGGGAACAGCGGCTTAAGGTGATCCTCGTGGAGGCAGCCCTATGCCCCCACTCCAACCTGGGCTCAGGGGACCTGGCTCGTAATGCTTCGTCCTCGACGCGGAGCGCCCCGGCACCGTTGTCAAGCTCGGCCCCAAGAAAGGACTCGCCCAAAACGGTTGGCACTGACAAGCACCTCACGAGGCCCAGCGGAAAGCAGGCACTGATCCCACTGGCCAGTGCCTTAGAAGAAAAAGAAGCTGGACAGCTGTTCTCCTGTGACTAAATCCAGAGACATGAGACCTCAGGTGGGCCACAGCTCCGGATCCGCTGCTGGAGCCATGTGAACTCCTGCCCAAGTGAGGCAGTTGAGTCTGGCCCCGCTCTTGGTCGCAGCTACAGCTCCCTCCGGAAGCTTACCAAGCCTCTTGGGACCTCCTGCACCTTACGGGGCACTTCTCGCCCAGGAGGGAAGAACCTTCAATGCTGGCGGACTCTCCCCTCCCCCCCCAGTGCAGTCAAGAGGGAAGCCGGCTATGATGTCGAGGCTCTCCCCCTCTCCATGTCCCTCAGCGCTGGTTCACTCGGACAGAGAGCCTACCCGCTCCCCAAGCTCTCGATGCTCAAGGCACTGAGGCTCGGCTCCTCCGTGGTCTTCAGTCTCAGAGACCTCGGAGTCAGAGTCTGACTCCTATCGCTCCAGGAGAAGCAGGAGCCGCAGATCAAGGTCCGGGAGAGACAGGAGGGAGCCCCAGGAGTGGCTTCTGCAGTGGCAGAACCCACCTCAGTGGCCCTTCTGGACCCCCTGGGCCTTTCACCAAGGACAGGGAGGAACCCAAGGTCACTGCTCCACGACGTCTTCTATGGCCTCAGCCACCTTTGTCATCGGCTACGCATCTGCCCGTGGCGCCTGCCCACACCCCAACGCCTCTGACAGCGGCACTGTCGTCGACTCCAGCACCAACCTGGGCAGCGTCCTTGCGCCCATCTTCCATGCCGGCACCATTGTCAATGTCGACTACGACGCAGGCACCGATGGCCCCGGTGCCAAGGGGCCCTCTGCCTTCATCGGCACCTGCGAGTGGATCGGCACTGGCTCCATCGATGGTTCCTCCCATCGTACTGATGACGGCGTCAACTTTTGGTCCGGTGGCTGCAGCTCCGGCACCGTCTGGCACACCACTAGCACCAACACTGCCCCGAGAGTCTCGGGGACCCCCTGGAGGCGGATGGCAGGGAGCATCCGCTCATTATAAAAGCTTTCTCCACTTCGTCCCTGGATGACGCGTTGGCGGTTACAGCCGTAGCCCCGGTGCTTGAGGACAACAGGGTGCTGCAGCAGTTGCTGCACAGGGCTGCTCAGGGTCTGGGCATTAAGGCCGAGGAGGTGGTAGAGGAGGCTGATCCCATGGTGGACATCCTCGCACCCTCAGGACCTTCCTGTATTGCCCTTCCACTTACTAAAACCATTGTAGACACCACCAAGACCCTGTGGCAGACCCCAGCTTCCTTGCCACTCACTGCCAAGCGCAATGAGAGGCGTTATTTCATGTCCTCCAGAGGGTTCGAACATTTATACTCCCTCCCACCCACCCCCTGACCCTCTTGTTGTGGACGCTGCTAACCAGCGTGAGAGACGGCTTCCAAAGGCTCTCCCCCAAAACCAGGGAGGTTAAGTGTCTAGACCTGGTTGGGAGAAAGGTCTATTCTACAGGGGATCTGCTGCTCCGTATCGCTAACCAACAGGCTTCATCTACAGCGTTCCCACCCAGAAAATCTGCAGAGCGGCAATGTAGTCCTCCATACGCCCTTTCGCTGCGTATTATGCGATTACCCAGCAGGCCGGAGACTGTGGCCTTCGGAAGAGCAGTACTCCAATCAGTGGACAGCTCCGACCCCACCTCCTGAACTTTGCTTGGGAGTCATCTAATTGGAATGGACATGAACAAGCACTCGCTTCTCGTAACTGTTGTTCTTCGAGATGTATTGTTCATGTCCATTCCAATACCCACCCTCCTACCCCTCTGTTGGAGTAGCTGGCAAGAAGGAACTTGAAGGGGTGGCGCGTCGGCAGGGCTCTATATTGAGCGCCATGAAGGCGCGACTCCAGGGCGGGCCCAGGCCGGCCCGACGGATGCTGCTAAGGGAAAAATCTTCCGGCTATCGTGCACGTGCGCGTGCACACACCTGGTTGGAATGGACATGAACAACAAACACATCTTGAAGAACAACAGTTACGAGAAGTGAGTAACCGTTTTTTACTCCCCCTCATCCCCCACAGGCTTAATAAGAAAACAGAGCATGCAAAACTGTCTGGAACTAAAGAGAAGGAAACAAGGAGATTAAAATAAAGACCAAATGTGGGGAATTTCCATAGAAACCAGCACAGACAGCGTGCTACCGTACAAGCAGTGCTGAGCCAAAGAAAAGTGCTTAGGGACAGTGACTAATTGGGCTGTCACTAGTAATACAGCAACCAAACCCATCTCCTTTTTTTCCCATGGCATCACCACACCTAGTTCATCATCAATTGTTTTAATCATCACAATGTTGGCAGCTTCTACAGACCACTCTCTGACAGGATTCTGTTCCTTAATTTATTACTGTTAATAATGAGCCTTATTATGTGTGGTAATGTGTACTTCCACTGATTGATTGAAGGCTGATATGTTAAGACCTAGATTTTCTTCACTGCTAACGTCTCAAAATTGTTAATTTTGCTGTTGATAGAGATTGCCTGCTTGTTGCCATCTTGACTGTTCCTACCCGTTTGGGGCATTGGATGCTGCTGACATGCACTGTACAAAAGCTAGTTGTAGGAGGATCTTCCTCTGTTTCTATGTAGGTGCTTGGCTCTTATGGAGCAATAAGTAATGTATTGCACTAGTAGTGATCCACACTGGCAGATCATAGTGTTATGGAAGCATCTGGAGGTAGAACCTCTTCGGTCTTTCTTTCCTAGAGGACTGTGGGGTCATCTTGCAAAGCAAGGTGGGAGGAAATAGGTGAAGAAAACTTGGACATCATGATTGCTAGCGGTAATGCTTGAAATGCCTATGACTTTGAGGTTTGTCCATGAGGAGGGGAGTGAAGGCACAGGAGAAGGAGAGAAGATGCGGGTTTAGCAGTGCAACATTATTCCAAACAAGAGTGAGTTAATAAAAGGAAATGTGATGGTGATGCTGATTGGTATTGTCTTCTTTGTAGGTTTTCTGTGGAATGTCTATCTTCTCTGGGGAAAACAATAGGTAAGTGAAGTTATAATCAGATTCAGGAAACAAGCTTCTGCTCTGGTTTATTTATAAATGAGCGGGGAATGGGGGAAATGACTTCTAAACAAATATAAGCAAGTTTCAGAGGGGTAGTCGTGTTAGCCTGTATCAGTAAAAACAACGAGGAGTCCTTGTGGAACCTTAGAGATTAACAAATTTATTTGGGCATAAGCTTTCGTGGGATATAACCCAGTTCATTAGATGTATGGAGTGGAAAATACCATAAGCAGGTATAAATATACAGTCCATGAAAAGATGGGAGTTGCCTTACCAAATGGCCAATTCGATTAGGGTGGATGTAGCCCATTCCCAACAGTTGACAAGAAGGAGTGAATATCAACAGAGGGAAAATTACTTTTTGTAGTGCTAACGAGGCCAATTCAATCAAAATGGGTGTGGCCCATTCCAAGCAGTTGACAAGAAGGTTTGTGGACATCATCATAGGACCCAACCACATCAGCCACACCATCAAGGGCTCGTTCACCTGCACATCTACCAATGTGATATCATGTGCCAGCAATGCCCCTCTGCCATGTACATTGGCCAAACCGGACAGTCTCTATGCAAAAGAATAAACGGACACAAATCAGACATCAAGAATTGTAACATACAAAACCCACTAGGAGAGCACTTCAATCTCCTTGGACACTCAATAACAGACTTAAAAGTGGCAATTCTTCAACAAAAAACTTCAGAAACAGACTTCAATGAGAAACTGCAGAACTGGAATTAATTCGCAAACTTGACACTATCAAAGTAGGCCTGAATAAAGACTGAAAGTGGCTGGGTCACTACAAAAAAATAATTTTCCCTCTGATACTCACACCTTCTTGTAGGAAACAATTCAACCCTGGCATGGAGATGGACAAGACCACTTATTAGGTATTTTCCATCTCTTACTTCTAGTGTACAAATGTGGTATGTGGCTATGTCGTCATTGAGATTTGTGTCAGTATTGTTCAATGGAATGCTAACCAGGCTAGAATAGTGGTGATAATATAGGCTTCTTCCAACACTCGCTTGTCTCTCCCACCCTTTCCATCAAGAAGATGAAGAGGAGTTGTAGGGAGACCAGTACGTGCCCTGAGAAAAGTAGGCTAATCCCCTACCAGCGCCTCAGAATGGAAGTGTTCTGAATGGTGATATTATGCACCATCTTTCTTGTTGCAGGTAATCTTGTGCGAATTATACCACATGGGCTGCTGGTGTTCTTCCCTTCGTATCCGGTCATGGATAAAAGCCTGGAATATTGGAGAGTATGTTGGTTCTTTCTTTGTGTATGAATTGTAGTTACACACTTTGGACCAAATTTTCACACACAGGTGCTTATATTGGAGTTCCCAGTACTGCAGTCTAGCACTGACTTGCTCAAATACTTATTTTATGCATCTCTGTGTTCATTTACATTTATTATCTATATTGTGACATAAGGTTGTGAACAGCACTCTCTAGACAAATAAGCCCTAGTTTAAAAAAAGCCTAAAGTCATAATGCAACAAATGCTGAACAATGAGGGAACTAGGGAACAAGCAGAGCAAGAGATAAAAGAAGCTTGGTTAATTAGGCACATTTCTACAAATTAATATATATTTGAGGTGGGACTGATAGCACCACCTGTTGTTAAAGTTGCCCAACACATCCTGTTATAAGACCCTGTTTTCAGTTTCAGTAACTTTGCCAAACTTTAACCATTTGGGCTGAAATTTTTCATGACAGATGTCTGCCTCAGGCAGAATATTTTGTTTTGCCCATGTTAAAAAATTCTGGTGAGCTTTTTTTTTTTTTTTTTTTTTTTTTTAAATGTTCTCTTGCCCCCATGCTTTGGAGGAGGGACTTGAAATTTGGGGTGGCCTTTGCGTCACGGATTTACTTTTGGTGTCTCTGAAAATCCACACAAATTTGACCAAGTTATTAGCCTTTGCAAAATCTCAGTTTGTGCATGCTCAGTAGAGACTTAGATTTTAGTAGCTAAATTCCCAAAGATTCCGCACATGCTAGCCATGCTCTAGCCCAGTGGTTTTCAAACTTTTTTTCTGGTGACCCAGTTGAAGAAAATTATTAATGTCCACGACCCAACGCAGCTGGGGATGAGGGGTTTGGGGTGTGGGAGGGGCTATGGGCTGGGGCAGAGGGTTGGGGTGTGAGAGTGAGGGCTGCGGGGTGGGGACGGGAATGAGTGGTTCAGGGTGTGGGAGGGGGCTCTAGGCTGGGGCAAGGGGTTGGGGTACGGGAGGGGGTCAGGGTTCTGGGCTGGAGGTGCAGGCTCTGGGGTGGGGCCGTGGATGAAGTGTGTGGGGTGCAGGAAGGGGCTCTGGGTTTGGGGGGGGCTCAGGGCTGGGGCAGGGGGTTGGGGTGTCGGTCAGGGCTCTGGCTGGGGGTGCAGGCTCTTGGCTGGGGATGAGGGGTTTGGGGTGCAGGGTTGGGGCGCAGGCTTACCTCAGGCGGCTCCCGGTTAGCAGCGCAGCAGGGGTGCTAAGGCAGGCTTCCTGCCTGTCCTGGCACTGCGGACCATGCTGCGCCCTGGAAGCAGCCAGCAGCAGGTCTGGCTCCTAGGCGTAGGCGCGCAAGCGACTCCGTGCAGCTCTCGCCCACAGGCACTGACACCCACACCAACCCCCCCAGCTCCCATTGGCTGGGAGCCAGCCAATGGGAGTGCAGAGCCGGTGCTCGGAGTGGGGGCAGCATGCGGAGCCCCATGGCCTCCCCACCTAGGAGATGGACCTGCTGCTGGCCGCTTCCAGGGCGCAGCGCGGTGTCAGAACAGGTAGGAACTAGCCTGCCTTAGCCTTAACCTACTATTCATAAGACTTACCTGCAAAAGTGGAAAAGCTTCCATTCCTGGTATTCTCATCACCCTTTGAGAGCCTCAGAAGCTCCACTCTTAAGGATCTTAGATTACCTGATTCTCAGACCTTGTGTCTTTAAGTCCATGAGTTTAGTTAGAATACACCTGGCTGCTGTTACAACCTTCCTTTTACCTATAGAAGGGTCTTTGCCCATCCAACCATGACCAGATACCGTATGAGTTTTTATAAATTATTTCCCCCCTGTCCAGAACCCATCTCCATGGGATCTTAATCTGATTCTCAATGCCTTGAGGTAAACACCCCCCCCCCACCCCCCCCACACACACACACACAATTTGAGCCCATGACTACCTGTCTTCTTTTCCACTTCTCCCTCGAAATTTCCTTTCTGATAGCTGTCACCTTATAATAAAATAATATATGGAGATATACCTATCTCATAGAACTGGAAGGGACCCTGAAAGGTCATCGAGTCCAGCCCCCTGCCTTCACTAGCTGGACCAAGTACTGATTTTGCCCTAGATCCCTAAGTGGCCCTCTCAAGGATTGAACTCACAACCTGGGGTTTAGCAGGCCAATGCTCAAACCACTGAGCTATCCCTCCCCCCTTGGCCAGAAGAATGGGAGAACTCGGGGTGCTCATGGCAGACCCACCATACGCTGCCTTCTACTGTGACAGAATGATGCTGTGCCCCCATCTTCGATTCTTCCCTAAAGTCTTGTTAGAATTTCATATCAACCAAGAGATTTGTTTATTGGTATATTTTCCGAAGCCTCAGACCTCCAGAGAGGAAGTTAGTCTCCTCACACTGGATGTCAGAAGGGCCCTCACCTTCTACCTTGACAGGACCAAAACCTTTAGGGCCTCTGCCAGACTCTTTGACTTCTGTGTCAAAAGGAGGAAGGGACAGCCAGTTTCCACTCAGATTGTTGAAGTGGGTTTCAGGTTGTATCTTGACCTGCTATGAAGCTGCTGGGATACATTCCCTTCATAGAGTGACAACCCGCTCCAGCAGGTCTCGGAACACTTCAGTAGTCCTTCTGAAGGATGTCCCTATAACATAAATCTGCAGCGCTGCAACCTGGTCCTCAGTTCACACATTCACCAGACATTATGCTATGATATCTGCATCCATGGCTGATGCTACCTTTGGTGACACAGTCCCCCAAACTGCCTTGGATTTGCCTCCTCAGCACCTGCCTCCATGTTAAGATACTGCTTGTGAGTCGAAGAAGGAGGAGAGGTTATTTACTTGTAAAGTAACTTGAAGTCTTTGAATTGTTTTCTCCTTATGGGTACTCCACCTACTAACTTCCTTCTCCTCTGCTATGGAGTCTTCCAGGCTTCGTAGTTGAGAAGGAACTGGAGTGGCAGCAGACCCGCATCTCCTTATAAGCCCTTGCCTGAGAGCAGATGCTGCTGCTTTACACAGTCCTCATGCTTGTCTTGTGTCAACTACACTCTTTATTTGCTTAATTGATTAAGGTGAAGTTTCTAAAGCATGCATATCATCTCAATTAGCTCCTCATTACCATTGACTTCAGTGGAAACAGAGTTAAACCAATATTGGGACATTTTGGAAAGTCTCACCATTTGCTTAAATAAGCACTATACAGGCTGGTGTTCTTCCCTTCGTATCCGGTCATTTTGGAACATCGTCCTCTTGATAAATGAGCCAAAAGCTAAACAGCTTTTCTTCAGAAGAGATCACTTGAGGCATGCTGAGGCTTAGAAGGGGAGAGCCACAACTTCTGTAGTTTCCCTTATAGGGTGATCAGATGTCCCAATTTTATAGGGACAGTCCCGATATTTGGGGCTTTTTCTTATATAGGCTCCTATTACCCTCCCACCCCCTGTCCTGATTTTTCACACTTGCTGTCTGGTCACCCTATTCCCTTAGCTTTCTGCAGTACTTTTCCTGACTAAATCACTAACTGGCTTTCCTCTTGTTCATCATTAGTATCCTTAATATGGAGGCGACTCCTGGATGACTTGAAGCTGAGTTTTGCTTGGATTCCAATCAATTTGGTGGTTTTCTCAGACAGACAGACCAAAGGGTGGTAATACTTCCTAACTGGCTTGTTTTAAAAAAAAGTTGATAGTAAATAGTTAAAAAATCCTTGATAGTAAACTCTCAGTTGGATTATTATTTTATTTTTAATTATAATAAACTTATTGTAGTTTGTATCTTTCCTTGGTTGCTGTTGCTCACGTCCCCTGTCTTTGTTTCTGGCTGAAGTCAGGGACGTTTTTCTAATGTGAGTTGTGTGTCCCAGCAGAAGCCATGGTAGGACATTTCCCTAGGTAACTGTTGCTCCCCTTCTAAGGTACCAGTGGTGGGGAACAGGGAACCAGATTTTCAGTGCAGATTGCAGGAGTAGTATCCAGGAGGCAGATGTTGGGCGCCAAGGGTCTTCAAGTTGGAAGGAAAGAGGTGACCTCTCTGCTGGCATGGCTTCTGAAAAGATGCACAAAGCATGGAGAAAGTGTCTTGGCCATTCTGTCTAAACTGCCCATGTTGGAACTGCTGCCTGGACCCAGCTCATTTCCCTACCATTGGTAGCTGCATGCCCCTGCCTCCAACTCTGGCTGGCAAGAGAGGAATAGGTGATGGGGAACATGTAGTTACCACCGCCTGTGGCTTTCTTTCCCATATGTACTTCTGACTTATTTGCTCTCTGTTTAATAGGAGCATGACTTTGCCAAAAGAATAGAAGAGGTGAAACCGATGTTTGTGGAACCAAGGAATAAAGGTACCTTCACAGAGGTTGGTCATTTGTGTTGTCTGTCTCATTTCATAAGTTCTCCTTTTTATGCTTAAATATTTCTCTGAAGATGTGTTTGCAGCAGTGACTACAGAACTGCATGTTGTTGGGTTAAAACCAAGAGAGCTATAAGGGCTCTTGAAATACAGCTCTTTCCTTCTCCTTTCTGCCTTCCCTCATGCTCCATTCTCCTGACGAGGTGCACTGAACACTAATGTAGTCATGGTTTGAAATCTGCCTGCGCTTCGGATATTAGTACCATATGTTTAGACATAGGGTGACCAGATGTCCCATTTTTAAAGGGACAGTCCCATTTTGGGGGACTTTTTCTTATATAGGTGCCTATTACCCCCCCGCCCCCTGTCCCTGCTATCTGGTCACCCTGCTTAGACACTATGGTGAAGGATAGGGTAGAAAAGCTTAGCTCAGTCTGTCAGTGCAGCAGTCAGCATTGGAAATCCAACTCTTGGATATTCTGCAGGCCATTTCCCTTCAACTTGTTGCAGTTTGTTTTTGATTATGAAAATTTTCTATGTAACTGTGAAGTGTATTTTTTTTATTCAGAATGCTTTTAACTTGGCTGGGCAACACTAACTTTTGCCCAGGGGCTCAATTATTGTAATCAGGGGCACCATCAGGGTCTGCCTTTGTAGAAGCAACTCAACTGGAACATCTCACCTATGGCATATTCCTTTTCTTCTACGCCATTGTTGAACCCAGTAATTTCCGGTGGGATGGGAAGCCATTTGGTTTGGGTGTAAAGGGGCTCTGAAGTGTATCCTTCCATTGGAATCTTTAAAAAAAAAAAAAAAAATCTGATGCATTTCCAAGGTGCGTGTGTGCGCACACACACACACAAAGCAGAGATGGTTTAGAANTCTATGAGATAGGTATATCTCCATATATATATATATATATATATATATATATATATATAACCAAAGAGAGAAGGCAATGAACTCTAGTAGAGGGAAGGGAAACTCCTACCACTCTTCCGTAGAAATGCTACTGTGTGTGTCTGTCCTTGGCACAGCTTTGTTTAGATAGTGTTTCTTGGGACTGCATTGCTGGAAGATACTGGTATTCAGTAGTTGTAAGGGAAGAGGAGGCTTTCTTGCAGTTGTGGCATGTGCTGCTTGCATCATAAATGGTTTATAGAAAACAAAATTAAAGTTTTAAATGAATAGCCTTCTATTTTCCTAATTTGTTGAAATTCTCCACACTTTTCTCACCTTCTTCTCTTCTACTGAATTCCAGCCTCTTCTCCTTGATTAGAGTAAATGATAACCTCAAATTGCTTTTTGTTTTCCTCTTTTGCCAGTGTGGAGTCACGAGTACTGCATGATAAGTTCTTTGTTTTCCCTTCAGAGATAGGTGACATCACAATGTTATGTCTGTCAGAAGATCTGTGGGATTCTTTGTAATAAGGGGTTTTTGGAAAGCAAATATTTCTAACATCCATAGTTATACTCCAGTAAGGAAACTGACACTAAGCCTAGTTAACTACATCTTGAGTCTTAGTATGTGAGTCAAACTTGTTATGATGTACGTTTGTTTGTGTGTGTGTAAAGGAGGTGGTTTCCCCCTTCCTCTTACCTAACCTGTTTGTCTTGTAGATCATGGATGCATATTATGATAAGATTGTCTGTCCCAAGTCTAGTGGAGCTACTTTCTTGGCAGTATGTCGGGGAAAGGTAATGTAGAAGAGAGTTTGTCATTCTTGAGAGCAAGCTGCTTTTTGCATTGAGTTTGGAAGACTGTAGCTCTTCCAGATACTATTTTTAGCAAAGAGAAATGTGTGTGTTTGTGTATCTATAAATAATCACATGCATAAAAAAGCCCTAGTGCAATAAAGGAGCAAATGCAGAATGCATAGTTTTTCCAACTCTATTTTAAGTGCACAGGTCTGTCATTCATGGTTTTACTAGTGATATGCGCATAATCTCAAAGGGGACCGGCTTCATACTTTCCTACATTTTCTGTTGGTTGCTCACAGAAGAGCTGTATTACTGTATGAGAGAGACTGTATTAGACAAGACTTGACAAATGTTTCTGTCAGCCTAACATTATAAGGAAACAACTGTCTGAAATGTTGTGCAATTTCAAAAGATGAGCTAAAGTTAGTTCAAACCCAGTGCCTGCGCTGGAGCCCTTCTGCAGTTTTGGGGGTTTTACGGTCATACTTTCCTATTTTTAGAAATTAATTTGATCCTCTTGAAATGGTTGTATTTGTTTTGAATGTTGAGGGAGGTGCCCCAGAAGAGGAGCACACTTTGTAAATAGATGTTGTTATTAATGGTCATCCTCTGGTGTATGGAAAGTTCAGGCATGAAATGTATAATCAGTAATGGGTGTGCTGGCAACACAGCCTGGAAATCAGGAAGATTTTGAAATGCTTACTATCTCAGAAACCATTGAAATAAGAGAGAAGCCGAGAAACCTCTCCTTACACCCTTTGGCTGATGTGTTACTCGGTCAAGGCCTGGTAGTAGGAAAACACTGGGATTAAAACCCTGGCAATAAAAGTAAGGAATCCAGTTCAAACTGTTTGTTTCCACTACTCTCAAACTACAATTGTTAGATGTGTAATTTAAGGCAGAGGCGCCACAACCCCTGAACTGCTCTGAAATGTCACTTAATTCCCTGTTAGTGATTGAAAGCACTGTTCATCTTCAGGCCAGCGAAGGCTTGGACTTTGCAGACATGAACGGACGAGGTGTTATCATCACTGGGCTTCCATTTCCCCCTCGCATGGAGCCAAGAGTCGTTTTAAAGATGCAATTCCTGGATGAAATGAAAAGACAAGGTTCAGGGGCACAGGTAAGATTAGGGAACTTTATCGCAGATGATTTTTTGCCAGTCCATTGTCTCATAGTTTCTCTCTCCAGCATATGGCTTTTCTTCCCATCTCTGTTGATACCCCTCTCCCACACCCCACCTCCTGCTGGGTTGTGCTGAAATGTTAAATTCTTCAAGTGATTGCACGTGTCTGTTTCACTTCAAATGTGTGTGCCCAGGGTGCATACACACCTGAAGTAGAATGAACATGTGCAACACATCTCAAAGAACAGCAGTGACCATTCAGATTAGGAATCGTTTTTTCCACTTCTGATTTCTATGCTTCTTCGAGTGCTTGTTCATGTTGATTCCCATCAGGTGTGCGCGCGCCGCATGCACGGTCGTCGGAAAGTATTTCCCTTTGCAGCTCCCGTCAGGTCGGCTGTGGAGCCCCCTGGAGTGGCACCTTCATGGTGCTCAATATATGACCCTGCCGACCCGACCCCCCTTCGGTTCCTTCTTGTCGTCTGTGACGGCTGTTGGAACTGTGTTCACTAGCCTAGCAAGTGCTTCCCTTAGCTTTCTTCTTTAGTTTGTAGTTCACTCTAGGTTTTAGTTAGTAGTTAGTTTTAATTTCCTGTACATAGTGTATATAATTTGGGTTAGTGTGTGGGGTCCTCCCCTATCCCTTACCTTCCCTCGGCTCTGGGGCCTGCCTCGGGGCCAAGGGTTTAAACCAGAGGTGGGCAAACTACGGCCTGCGGGCCACATGCGGCCCGCGGGACCATCCTCCCCGGCCCCTCCCCCGCAGCCTCAGCTCACCGTGCCGGCGGTGTGGCTGGCTCCGGCCGGGCGGCGCGGCTCAGGGGTGAACACAGGGTGCCCTGGCACGCTTCCCCCTCCCCCCCCCAACAACAGGGGGCCCCAGGGCCGGGCACTCGGGCAGCTCACCACCGGCGCACTCCCCGCAGGGGGGGCTGCACTGCGGAGGCACGGGAGCAGGCGGGCGGTGCGGGTGGCGGGAGCGCGGCCGGATGACTCAGGAGGAGCACCGGGCGGCCGCACAGCCAGCTGGAGAGAAGCGGCGCTTTGAAGGGGAAACCGCCGCTTCTCTCCGGCTGCCCCTGCTCCTCCTGAGTCCTCTGCCCATGTTCGCAGAGCCACATTCCGAAAGGGGCTGAGGGGTGGATGGGGAGTCCCAGGGGGGGCGGTCAGGGGACAGGGAGGGGGGGTTGGTGGGGGTGGGGTCCCGGGGGCGGTCAGGGGTGGGGGGTCGGGACAAGGAGAAGGGGGGGTTGGATGGGTCGGGGATTCTGAGGGCAGCCAGGGGGAGGGAAGAGGGAGGGGGCAGATAGGGGGCGGGGGGCAGGCTGTTTGGGGAGGCACAGCCTTCCCTACCCGGCCCTCCGTACCATTTCACAACCCCGATGTGGTCCTCGGGCCAAAAAGTTTGCCCACCCCTGGTTTAAACCTTGCGGGACCTGCGGGAAGCCCATGCCAACAGGCGACCCCCATGACGCGTGCCTGAAGTGTCTGGGGGAAGAGAACCAAACAGACAGGTGCAAAATCTGCAGGTCTTTCCGCCTTGGGACGAAGAAAGAGCAGGATTTCCAGCTGGAACAACTGGTGGAGTCCGCTCTCCGTCCGCAGCCTGCCACAGAGTGCCGGGATCCGTCACCGAGCACGTTGGTGCGGAGTGTCCCGGCCTTGGTGCGTGACATGGCACTGAGGAAAGACTCTGACTCAAGAGATCCTTGGCACTGGCGGTTCCTGGCATCAGAAGTCGCACAGTCAACCAGGCACTGCTCGCACTCACAGGTGCTGCACAGGCGGCACAAGAAGATGGACAGGGGTTGTTCCCCAGTGCTGAAGGCAGTGCCAGGTGCAACAGCAGTGCATCCCATGAAGGAGCACTCAGCACCCAAGTAACAGGAGTCGGTGCCGCTGACTTCGGTTCCCCAGAGGGGACCGTTGAGTCCGGCACCCAGCGACTCCCCGGACAGAGTCCCCCTCCACCCCGGACACTTTTGAAGCCGCCAGGGACCTAATAGCAATGACAGCCCCATAACCTCTGGCTGTCAGGGACAAGCCTCTGGTTGCGCCACGTTGGGCACCATCTAGAGGCAAGCCAGCCACGATGCGGCAATCACCTTCTCCAACGTGGCACCGTTCACCTTGGCACTGCTCAGGTTCCAAGGAGTCTAAAAGATTAGACCTTTTTGGTAGGAAGGTCAACTCAACGGGGTCCTGCAGCTGAGGATAGCTAACCAACAAGCTATCCTCAGCAGATACAACTTCAACTTGTGGGCCTCCATGTTGAAGTTTAAGGAGCTAATTTCATCAGACTCCAGGACTGAATTCATGGCCATTATTGACGAAGGGAAGGTGGTGGCACGAACCTCTCTTCAAGCCTCCCTTGGTGCAGCAGACTCTGCCGCCCACACCTTCTCTTCAGGGTTAGCCATGAGAAGGGGTTCAGAGCTGCAGGCATCTGGGCTGCCTCCCGAAGTGCAGCAAACCTTCAGGACCTGCCGTTTGAGGGCACAGGACTATTCTCTGAGCAGATGGACTCCAAGCTGCACAGCCTGAAGGACTCCCAGGCACACCCCTGCAACCCAGCGTAAACACTTCAAACCGCAGCCTCAACAGCAGCGTTCCTACCCTCCTCAAAGACAGGACTTCTATAGAAAGAGGGGTAGGAATGGCAGGTGCAGACCGTCGCAACCCCCATCAGGTCAGGGCCAGGGCCCAGCCAAACCTTCATCAGGCTCAAAGCAGGCCTTTTGAAGGGTCGCCCGAGGACGGCATACCCGCCACTACACCAGATCCTTCCCCGTGCTTCCTGAATCGGCTATCCCACTTCTTCCGTGCCTGGTCCCAAATAACATCGGACCGCTGGGTCCTTCGCACGGTAGAGGTGAGAAATTCTCTCCAATTGTGCTTCTCATCTCCCTCCCAACCCCCTTCCCCGTCCCTCTTCAGGGACCCCTCACACAAGCAACTCCTTAACCAGGAGATGCAGTCGCTCCTCGCTGTGGGGGCAGTGGAGGAGGTTCCTCAGGAGTTAAGGGGTCGGGCATTCTACTCCCATTATTTACTAATCCCCAAAGCAAACGGGGGAGGTCTCAACCCCATTAGAGCTGCGAGGACTCAACCAGTTCTTGGTCAAGCTGAAGTTCCGCATGGGCTCCCTGAGCACGATCATCCCCTCCTTGGTTCCGGGAGACTGGTACGCCGCCCTCGACATGAAGGACGCATATTTTCACATATCCATTCAGCCTGTGCACAGACCATTTCTGCGGTTTGTGGTCGACCACAAACATTATCAGTTCATGGTCCTCCCATTCTGTCTATCAATGGCCCCCCGAGTCTTCACCATATCGGTGGTCGCAGCCTTTCTTCGCAGGAGGCAGGTTGGGGTATATCCCTACCTTGATGACTGGCTGTTACGGGGGTGCAACAGGGAGCAGGTGGAGTCTCAAGTCTGACTAGTCGGAGCTACTTTCGAGAGGCTGGGATTCCTCAACCTGAACAAGTTGACCTTGTCACCGACCCAAAGAATAGAATTCATCAGGGTGGTGCTGGACTCTGTACAAGCAAGGGCGATCCTTTCAGAGGCCCGATTCCAAGTGATGACAGACATTATCCAAAGCCTCAGGCGATACCCCACCACGACAGCAAGGGGATGCGTGAGTCTCCTTGGCCACCTGGCAGCCTGCACTTACGTGGTCAGGCATGCCAGACTGAGGCTCAGACCACTCCAAGCGTGGCTCACTTTGACCTGTCGCCCAGCGCGAGACAGCCTGAGCTCAGTAGTGTGAGTGCCAGAGCACGTACTCAAGTCCCTCTGTTGGTGGCTCGACACTCGGACAGTCTGCAAAGGAGTTCCCTTCAACAGTCCACAGCCCTCGTGGTCCCTAGTAATGGACGCGTCAGGTCTGGGTTGGGGCGCTCCCCTGGGAGATCTCTGAACACAGGGCCTATGGTTGCAGGACGAGCTCTCACTCCATATCAATATCAAGGAGCTCAGAGCAGTGCGGCTAGCCTGCCACACCTTCCTGTGCCAACTACAAGGCCAGTGCATGACAGGGATGACTGTCAACACCACTGCCATCTTTTACATCAACAAACAGGGTGGAGCTCATTCCTCCCCACTATGCCGGGAAACCCTCCAGCTATGGGAGTTCTGCATAGCCCACTGCATTCACCTGGAGGCGTCCTATCTCCTGGGAGTGCAGAATGAACTAGCGGCTCAGCGGGTCGTTCCGCAACCGCAAGTGATCCATCCATCCGGATGTCATGCATTCCGTCTTCCAAAGGTGGGGGTTTCCCCAGGTTGATCTGTTTGCCACCCGGAGCAACAGAAAGTGCCCAACGTTCTGCTCCTTCCAGAAGCACAGCCCGGGTTCAATCTCAGATGCGTTCCTGCTACCCTGGGGAGAACGCCTCATGTATGCCTTTCCACCGGTTCCACTTGTGCACGAGATGCTGCTCAAGATCCGCAGAGACAAGGCGAAGGTAATCCTGCTGGTCCCAGCGTGGCCCTACCAACATTGGTACACCACGCTTCTGCAGCTGTAAGTGGACACCCTGATCGTGTTACCACTTTACCCCAATCTGATCACACAGGACCACGGTCGCCTTCACCACCCAGACCTCCAGTCCCTCCATCTCACGGCTTGGAAGCTTCATGGTTAAACCCAATGGCACTCTGGTGCTTGGAACCTGTAAGGAAGGTTCTGCTCGGCAGCAGAAAACCATCCACCAGGGCCACTTACCTAGCTAAGTGGAAAAGGTTCACACACCTCCACTCCAGGCACCTATACCACTCGTCCTGGAGTACCTCTTACACCTAAAACATCAGGGCCTGGCAGGATCATCCTTAATGTGCACCTTGCTGCTATCTCTACCTTCCACCCAGGAGACTTTGGGCATTCCATGTTTTCCAACCCCATGGTAGGGTGTTTCCTCAAAGGCCTGGAAAGATTATATCCACAGGCTTGACAACCTGTCCCTGCATGGGACCTTCATCTGGTCCTCTTAAGACTAATGGGGGCCCCCTTTCGAACCACTGGTGACTTACTCCCTTTTGTATTTGTCGTGGAAGGTGGCATTCCTGGTCGCCATTACATCAGCTAGGAGGGTGTCCAAGTTAAAAGCACTAACCTCCAACCCACCTTACACCGTCTTCCACAAGGACATAACTTGGAGATAACTGGGTCTGTGGATGAGGGGAAAGCAGTGGATGTGTTATTCCTTGACTTTAGCAAAGCTTTTGATTCGGTCTCCCACAGTATTCTTGCCGGCAAGTTAAAGAAGTATGGGCTGGATGAATGGACTGTAAGGTGGATAGAAAGCTGGCTAGATCGTTGGGCTCAACGGGTAGTGATCAATGGCTCCATGTCTAGTTGGCAGCCGGTTTCAAGCGGAGTGCCCCAAGGGTCGGTCCTGGGGCTGGTTTTGTTCAGTATCTTCATTAATGGTCTGGAGGATGGCGTGGACTGCACTCAGCAAATTTGCAGATGACACTAAACTGGGAGGAGTGGTAGATATGCTGGAGGGTAGGGATAGGATACAGAGGGACCTAGACAAATTAGAGGATTGGGCCAAAAGAAACCTGATGAGGTTCAACAAGGACAAGTGCAGAGTCCTGCACTTAGGACGGAAGAATCCCATTCACTGTTACAGACTAGGGACCGAGTGGCTAGGCAGCAGTTCTGCAGAAAAGGACCTAGGGGTTACGGTGGACGAGAAGCTGGATATGAGTCAACAGTGTGCCCTTGTTGCCAAGAAGGCTAACGGCATTTTGGGCTGTATAAGTAGGGGCATTGCCAGCAGATCGAGGGACGTGATCGTTCCCCTCTATTCGACATTGGTGAGGCCTCACCTGGAGTACTGTGTCCAGTTTTGGGCCCCACACTACAAGAAGGATGTGGAAAAATTGGAAAGAGTCCAGCGGAGGGCAACAAAAATGATTAGGGGGCTGGAGCACATGAGTTATGAGGAGAGGCTGAGGGAACTGGGATTGTTTAGTCTGCAGAAGAGAAGAATGAGGGGGGATTTGATAGCTGCTTTCAACTACCTGAAAGGGGGTTCCAAAGAGGATGGATCTAGACTGTTCTCAGTGGTACCAGATGACAGAACAAGGAGTAATGGTCTCAAGTTGCAGTGGGGGAGGTTTAGATTGGATATTAGGAAAAACTTTTTCACTAGGAGGGTGGTGAAGCACTGGAATGGGTTCCCTAGGGAGGTGGTGGAATCTCCTTCCTTAGAGGTTTTTAAGGTCAGGCTTGACAAAGCCCTGGCTGTGATGATTTAGTTGGGATTAGGTCCTGCTTTGAGCAGGGGGTTGGACTAGATGACCTCCTGAGGTTCCTTCCAACCCTGATATTCTATGATTCTATGACAAGGTTCAACTCTAGCCTCACCCAGCCTTCCTTCCCAAGGTGGTGTCCCAATTTCATACTAGCCAAGACACTTTTCTACCAGTCTTTTATCCCAAACTTCATACCGGTGCATGGGAGTAGAGGCTTCACTCACTGAATGGCTGGTGTGCACTAGCATTCTACATCGAGCACACTAAGCCTTTCAGGAAATCCAACCAACTATTTGTGGCGGTGGCAGACCAGATGAAAGGGCTCCCGGTCTCTTCCCAACACATTTCTTCCTGGATCACAGACTGCATCCGCACATGCTACGAACTGGCTACGGTCCCAGCCCTGGTTATTACGGCACACTCCACAAGGGCGCAAGCCTCGTCAGCGGCTTTCCTGGCCCAGATCCCCATTCAAGAGATCTGCAGAGCTGCGACCTGGTCATCGGTGCATACGTTTACCGCTCACTATGCTATCACCCGGCATGCCAGAGATGATGCAGCATTTGGCAGAGCGGTGCTCCAGTCAGCGATTCCTTAACTCTGACCACACCTCCGGGGGAGAGCTTGGCAGTCACCTGATTGGAATCGATGTGAACAAGCACTCAAAGAAGAAAAAACAGTTACTCACGTCCTCATAACTCTTCTTCGAGATGTCGTTCACATCCATTCCAATACCCACCCTCCTTTCCCCTCTGTCGGAGTAGCTGGCAAGAAGGAACTGAAGGGGGGGTAGAGTCGGCAGGGTCATATATTGAGTGCCATGAAGGTGCTACTCCAGGTGGCTCCACAACCGACCCGACGGGAGTGGCTAAGGGAAAAACTTTCAGATGACTGTGCACACAGCGCACACACATCTGATGGGAATGAACATGAACAACCACATCTCGAAGAACAACAGTTACAAGAAGGTGAGTAACCATTTTTTATAATCAAACACAGATCATACATTTCTTGAACACAGTTGCATTCAAAATAGCTTGAGTGTATAGTAACCATTTATCTTTCAAAGGGAATATTTGGCTCAGAAGGAAATTGGTCAGGAAGCGTGCTGGATTATGGGCGTGCTGGATTATGTTTGGCAGCCTTTCAGGTTTAAGTACAAATACTATGTAATTCTTCTTTATCAAATGCAGGGTAGCTGTTAGCTATTTAATGACATAGTAAGTGCATTGTAGGGCCAGGGCTACAAGCCCTAATTCAGTGGCTAAACACCAGAGCAGGTTATATATTAATAACTAGGTCAGGGTTCCATAGCAATAAGCAGTGCCTCAGTTTAGTCGGAAGGAATTGCTTTAGCAGAGTCTTGGACGTGACTCGCACCTTTTAGAGATACATTTATAGCATGTATTGGAGACTGAGACAAGTAGCCCCTGCATTGAGAATACATTTTACCTACAGTAACTCCTCACTTAACGTGGTCCCGATTAACGTTGTTTCATCGCTGATGTATTAGGGAACATACTCCTTTAAAGTTGTGCAATGTTCGCTTATAACGTTGTTTTGTGGGTGAGGGCTTGGAACTAGGGTGGGCCGGCAGCCCCCCTATTAGTTCCCCTCTGGAACTAAACTAAACAGCTGTTTCGCCGCTCTCAGGAGGAGCGGGAGGTACTGATTCGCGGGGCCCGCCGGCGGGTGGGAGACACTGGGGAGTGTGTGGAGGGGAGCTGATAGTGGGGCTGCCGGCCCACCCTGGTTCCAAGCCCCCACCCGCTAGCTCCGATGGGCTGCTCTTCCAGAGAATCCCACAAGTAGTGGACAAACTACTGTACTAGCAGGCAGCGAAAAAAAATTCCCTGGAACCTAACCTCCCCTATTTACATTAATTCTTATGGGGAAATTGGATTCGCTTTACATTGTTTCGCTTAAAGTTGCATTTTTCATGAACATAACTACAACGTTAAGTGAGGAGTTACTGTATTTGAATAGCTTGATCTCCCCCTCTCTCTCTCTCTCTCTCCCTCCCTCCCCCCCGCCTTTTTTAGTATTTATCCGGGCGTGAGTGGTACCGGCAGCAGGCTTCCCGGGCTGTGAACCAGGCCATCGGCAGGGTTATCAGACATCGCCAGGACTATGGTGCCATTTTCCTTTGTGACCACAGGTGAATTCTTGTGTTGAATAGGATGGGCTATAAATGATGTACCTGTCAACATTCCTGTGTCCAACACACACAACTGTATGTACTGTGTGTATAAGTGCATTAGTATGACTAGTTGAAGAAGGCTACAGTTCATTAGTGATCATCAACAACGAGCTAGGTATCATTCTCCCTAATAAGTGAAAATAACATACATGTTCATCCTCTGTTCTCCTTTCCCCAAATCATCTCTCTCCCCATTCCCTCCGTAAGGCTGGTAGTAGTATTAGATGCAGAATAAGCGGTCAGTGATTATTTGTGTGTGTGTGTGTAGGTAGGTATATATCTTTTTTTATATATCTTTTTAACCCTTTTCATGCCAGGAGTTAGAACTTCCTGAAACGCTAATACAAGTTATGTGAATAAGGAGGTTCCAGTCCTGCTCCGCACTAAGTTTGAGAAGGCAGTGAACAGTAACTGCAGTTTTGAAGGGAAGTGCAGGAAGAAGTTACATATTGCCAGAAAATCTAAAAATGGTCTCACTTGTATTTCTAACCAGAATCCTGTTTCTGGGAAATGAGTGAATTCCTGCCATTGCCATGAAACATGTCAGCTTGAGTAGGAGTTTTGTTTGACCATTTTGCGTGTTGGTAGCTATGTTGTGAACCTTCTGAGCATGCATATCCGCCTTGTTTTCCTGAGAATGAGACTGAATCACCACTTTGTACTTTGCATGGTCTCCCCATTCAGTTTCTGAAGAAGAAAGCTGGTTATTTCCATTTTCCCATAATGTTTTGTTTCTCAGGCCTTTCATCTGGTCTCTGCACTACATGCAGCTTCTTCCTCTGCTTCCTCTGTTTATTTCTGACTTAGCCCCCAGAAACCTCTGGATACAATAAAGTTTCATTTAAAAATAAACTATCTCAAGATTGATATTAATGATTATGGGGTAGGTGAACTAATGGTCTAGAACAGAGGTTCTCAAACTGGGGCTCATGATCCCTCAGGGGGTTATGATGATATTACGTGGGGGGTCGCAAGCTGTCAGCCTCCACCCTCAAACCCCGCTTCACTTCCAGCATTTATAATAGTCTTAAACATAAAAAAGTAGATTTTAATTTATAAGGAGGGTCGCACTCAAAGGCTTGCTGTGTAAAAGGGGTCACCAATACAAAAGCTTGAGAACCACTGGTTTAGAATGAGCCTTTCGTTTCTGGACATCTGGGTACGAATCCTGGTCTGTGTTCACAAGTGGAAATAAATTTGGGGGTTTCAGCCCAATCTCTAATGAGCATTTTTCTACCTTATGCAGCTGCCAGTCAGTTTTGGATAGTATGATATAACTGGTGCCTAGCAGGAGTGTTGCAGTTCAGTACAGAGGTGTAGTGATAGACACAAACACCCTGGCTCCAGCTAACTCTTGCTCTCCTGGGCACAAAGATCAATCACAGGTTTTTTTGTGTTCTTACCCAGCTGCTTGTTCTTACTGTTCCTGCTTAGCTCCTTGGTTCCTTACTTGGCGTTCCCACGAGTAGGGGCATAGTCTTACTATGAAATTTTAATTTGTCATGTTGAGGACAGTGTCTACATATGCTCTTAAGACTTCACTCTCGTCCCTGTTCCAGCTCCTCAGGTGAGATGTTGAAAGCTGGCTTCTGCTGAGAGATTAATTTAGTGGAGCTGTTTGAGGGATTTTTCTCCTATTTTCCAATTCTCCACAGGTTCGTGAACAATGATGTAAGATCCCAACTGCCCTCCTGGGTCCGCCCTTATGTCAAGGTTTACAACAACTTCGGGCATGCAGTCAGAGAGGTCTCCCAGTTCTTCCGTATTGCTCAAAAAATCGTAGGTATTGTCAGACAAAGGAGGAGTTTTTTGTCCAAGGGTGTCAGGGACTAGGCGCACTCAGCCGTAGGAGGGTTGGGCAGAGGGTCTCATCATTCTTAAGTGATCTCCTTTACTCAAGACTCTGAGCTGCACTGGGGGATTCTGAGGGTCATCCCTCCCAGGGAATGTCACCAAGCTACAGGGCCTTTTAGGCTAGATTTCAAAGGAAAAGACTCTTCTCTTGTCTTCCTCTCATCCAGCCTGCCCCTAAACACAAGTTGGTTTGGTCTGGTATATAAAATGAGGGAGTGAAACTGATGTGTTATACTTCCTAAAACTCCCCTCATCACCCACATGGAGAGGACACATGTTTGGAAAAATTGATCAGACTCTCAAATTATTTAGGTCCAAGCTGGCTGGTATGTAAAATGAGAAGCAGCAGCGGTTAATAGCACAGGCCAGAAATCATCCTATAATTTGCCCATTTGGTACTAGGACATCTTTAATACTTTGGCTTCTGCCTTGGCATTAGGGAGCTCTTTGATTCACTAGTACAATACAGTTTGTATGCTATAGTGAGGCATGGCTGATAGACAAAAGGATTTGAAGTTGAGGGCTAAGATGGTGCCGTCAAAAGAATACACAATAAAGGTGGCAGGGTACTTTGTGTAAGTATCTGTGTGTGAGAGAGGTGTGAGCCTGAAATTGAGTTTAGAATTCTCATGCACTTAGGGGGGTTCAAAAGAGAACTATCTCATTGTAAAGAGGGGCCAAAGGATAGTGCATCTGTATCAGAAGGGGCTGCATTGCAGAGAGAACATCATTAAGATTTTGTGTGATGCTTCCCACTCTGACATCCCTTTACAGTTGCATGATCCCTCTGTTCCACCTACGTCTTTCTGTGCTGAACCTCCCCATCTCCAGTTAATCTGCCCATGCTAATTTCTAATTACTCAGCTGCATCTCAGGTGCATACATGTTCAGACCTCTCAAAATCCACGATCAAAATTTAGTTTATCTTCAGCTTTGCTCTTGGGTTCTTTCATTGAAAAACGTTCAGCCTTTGAAGTAGAACAGTAGCGTTTGCCTAGTGTAACATTTTCCAGTCTTTGTGCAGATGCCCCCACCCCCAACACGGAGCTCCTGCCCTAGCACCATATGTGAAGGGGACCCGACATCATCCACGTCATCTGGGCAGCCCCTCTCCCGGACTAAAGCCAAGAATTTAGATGACCATGTTCCTAGTTTGAAGAGGAAGCGAATAGGTAAGTCTGGGTGTTTGCATTTCTAAATTGTTTACAATTGTGTCTTCCTTGTATTATAGGAAAACACATACACTGAAGATTTTTTTTTAATCCAAAGATTCTGGGCCAAGCCAGAGGTGGAGCAGGGAGACTAGGAAATGCAGAGGGGCAAGAATCCAGGAGGGGTTAAACAGAGGAGGGGCAAGAATCAAAAGGGATATAGACTAACAGTAGGGGACTGGGGAACCATATGGGGGAATGGAAAGACTGGAAGGAAGAGACTGATGGGTATGGAGTGGGTTGGGTACCAAGGCACGTGAGATGACAGCAGACTGGGGATGCATGGAAAGGGGGCAGCAGATGGGGGTAGAAAGAGGAGGCGACCAGGCAGACAGGAAATAGTCTATTTGCATTTAAAAACTCCAAACATCTCAAATTTTCTAGCTGTATAACTCAGCTTTCACTGTGAATAAATACATGCCATCCCCCGCTCCATTGGTACAGGTGCCTGAGGATGTTTCTTTTAAGGGTTCTAAAATGGAATTGACAAAAAAGAAAATCTGGCTGGCTGCTGAGATGTCCAGGTGGAGGGAATGTCAGATTGTTACCCCACAGGAAATATTTTGGTGTTTTTGAACAGCCTTGAACATCTGAGGCTTCAACAGGTTGAATTTCATCATGGATTTATTTGGTATGATTTGAATTCTGACCAAGGCTGACTATTCTGGAAGGCAACGTAGTCTGCTGATTAGAATAGGCGACAAGAAGTCAGAAGTCTTGGGTTCTGATCCTGACTCTGCCACTCACTTGCCATCTGACACCCTGCCTCCATTTTTCCATCTACAAAATGGGGGTGATGATTCTCATTCACCTTTTGTAAAGTATTTGAAATCCTCCTAATAAAGATGCTTAATGCTGTTGGCTACATACCCCATCTCCCATTCTGTTCAATAATAGCCTCCTGTACATTGTTACAGCTCAGAAAACAAAATGAAGGCATTGACATCTAGTGAACCAGTGACCTAAAAAATTGAGCTTAATTGATGTGAAAGGTAAAATATTTTTCATGCCAAAGAAACTAGAACAGACTGTTCTGTTGTGGACTACTCACTGTTCCTGAATTTGACAATGTTTCATTGCACAATAGATATGGTCTCCAAGCCAATTGGTGTTCTTAGAAATTATTCTTGCTTTCCTGATACACCTCTACCTCGATATAACGCTGTCCTTGGGAGCCAAAAAATCTGCGTTATATCGAACTTGCTTTGATCCACCGGAGTGCGCAGCGCCCCCTTCCCCGGAGCACTGCTTTACCGCATTATATCCGAATTCGTGTTATATCAGGTTGCGTTATATCGGGGTAGAGGTGTACTTTCTGATTAGAGAGACAAGATGGGGGAGGTAATATCTTTTATTGGACCAACTTCTGTTGGAGAGAGAGAGAGCCTTTCGAGATTACACAGAGCTGCTCTTCAGAGCTGTGTAATCTCAAAAGTTTGTCTCTCTCACCAGCAGAAGTTGGTCCAGTAAAAGATATTACCTCACCCACCTTGTTTTTCTAATATACTGGCTCTGCATACAGCTTTGTCTGATTGTTACTCAGATTGTTTTGCCAGAAGTAAAAATATTTTGCTACTCTACTTAGTAACTGACACACAAAGGTAGGTAGTCTCGCAAGCTAAAGAGAAATAGGTGATTTTTTTGGTGTGGGGAGAATGCCTTTTTAGAAGCATCAAACTGATGTTGCCAGAACCTGGAACTGTAGGGTTAAAGTATCTACAAACAGACACAACTAGGCCCTAAAGGATGAGAATATGTTTCATGGACAGGCAGCTTGAATAAATGGCAATAAGATGTCAGTTTGGTACATGTAATGACAAGCACTTTGTAAGCTCAGTGAGGTGATTGTCTAGTATAGTAGTATATGTGGCTAATAGTAGCTAATAGTCTCACTTTAACAAGTAAAAAAAAAAAAAAGGTCTTCTGTAACACCACAGAAAGTATGTGTGTTGATATTTAACTTTTGACATTGCACAAGACTATTACTCGGACTTCACTGCAGGAATTTGGCTCTGAGGGCAATTCAGAGACCCACAGTGTTTAAACACAAATAACTTTGGTAGTAAGAGTGGCAGTAAGATTTCTGAAGATCACTCGGTGTAAACTGTTTTGAGTTTAAATCTGATTTTATTCAAGCTTTCCCCAGTCCATCCTTTAAATACAGAAGTCAGAATTACACGTATAAAGTCGCCAAGTTGGAAAAGATCAGCTAAACTGACTTTTGTTGACTCAGTTATTCAGTGCAGTTCCACTGCAAGAGAGACAAAGGATGAGAGAAACCAGCACACTCTACTGGGTTGCCACATGGGGATTAGCAGGGATGTTTGGTAGGAAATCCTGTAGAATCCATCAGAGTTATTGGAAACATTGGCATGTCGCCAGGCATGTAAGAGGAGGTATGTAAATTTCTTCTTGGAGTATGTGTCAGTGTTGATCCCACTGTAGGGACCAGATATGTTTTGACCAGCAGTGTCTGTCAGAGCTGCACAGGGGTCCCACTGAGCTGCCTCATATTCCATAGAAGGGCATAAAGGGTGGGATGACTGCCACACTGCTTCACTTCCCTCTTACCGCCCATGGTAGTGAGATGGAAACCATTGAGTGTCTGACCCACTAGTTCTTAAGTCAGGCAAAATTACTTCTGGTTCTTCTGAAAATCTTCAAAACCACTTCTCCGCTTCAGTTTCAACCACTGTGGACTGATTACTATGTTAGAACCAAACACCTCTTCTCAGACAACCCTTAGAGATGCCCTGTCCAACCCTCCCCTACCCCCACCTCAGCCCCACCATACAGTGTTTCTGTAGCAGTGGATTCAAAATCTGCAGGCATCTAACCCTGTCCATCCTTCGATGGACTAATTCCCCTTAAGGACAGGCACAGTAAATGTCATTTTCTGCTTGGGAGAATCTCATGTTCTGAGCAGGTGCTCAGTATGCTTAACCTGGACACCTCACAAATCATGAGATGTGAGGTTGAAACTCCACCTTCTGGGCCCAGACTTCAGATCCAGAGGCAACAAGCTCCAGAATCTTCCTACTGAACAAACCAGCATAATTTAGCACCCCATGAAGCAGACAGGTGACAAAGACTACCATGGAGAATACGCCACCGAGAAAAGGCCCGTCACCGACATCGGCACCAGCACCAAAGTTGACCTTTGCTTTGACGACAAAGCTGGCACCAACATCTCAGACACTGAAGTTGAGCATTGGAAGTGGCCACTTTGAGTACTGGAGCAGAAGCTTAAAGCCCTCCCACACAGCGTCCTCCCACACAGACAGGCACAGCAGGACCTCTGGGGAGAAGCCCTCCAAGCCCCTCACAGTATCGAGGGATGGAGAGAAAGATCAGATTCTCCTGGCAATGATGGCCGTACCATTGGTGTCAATCCTGTCCTTGTGGGATGAGGCTCAGGCTGAACCAGGTCCATTGTCAGTGGTGAGCTATCCATCGGCACAGACACCAGTACTGAAAACGGCTTATACGTCAGCATCAACCGTAAAGGAGTTATGCTCCTCACCATCACTGGGGCCATACATTCTCCCTGTCCTCAAGCAAGCAACTGAAAATCAAGGCACATTTCACCAGAGCACAGGCAGCAGCATCTGTCTGCTTGAGGAATGTGCTAGTCTGAGTTCTGCAAGGCAACTGTGTAGAGCAACTCACTAACTTTTCTGGTTCTTTGAAATCCCATGGCATTCCCTTTGGATCCCATGACCTGCCCTTCATCCCTCCTTTTCAGGTTCCTCGTCAACACAGGCTTTGAATTGCAAGGGAACTCGGGGAGGATTGCAGCTGCCCCATGTTTTATGCCCTCATATAAGAGCACGAGGAGGCATAGTTCCCATATACAGCTCCAATGGTCACCACTAGTCAGTCTCTGTCAGAGAGAGAGAGTGAGTCTTGTGCATGTAAGGCATGTGCTCACCTATTGCAGGATCCACCCTGACTGCCTACATCTTGGAAAACCACAGTTACTGCAGGGTAAGTAACAGGTCTGTTTACATTCTGTCTTAATGTTGTAGGGCTGCTGGGGGATGGGGCAACCAGCCTGTGTGTGGAGTACGATCAAGAGCTGATCTCATCAAGGAGGCAGCCCATTGGGCTCCTGGATGCATTGGAGCATAATGAGAAGAGCAGTGAAGGGACAGAAGAAGACCGCTTGCCAGGAGAGGAAAAGGTAATGGTGCTCACGTACAGAAGAGCTGTATGTAGGTTTGAGTGAACTACTGGTCCTAAAATTAAATGTTTGGCTGACAACTTATGGGCACTGGATCCAGCGCCCTTCCAAAAATACCTTGTAATTCACCACCATTAACAAGAAAGGTCTAGGGATGAGCTTGAGTAATAGCTTCTCTTTGGAGAAGGGAACCCTGCCACCTTCTAGTATGTGACCTACACATTCACATTGGTGCTAATAATGAAGTTATCACTGCTATAGGTGAGACACAGACTGCCAGAAGTTAACATTATACTTTTAGGGCTGAGGAGTCCTCAGAAAGAGGTTGCTATATATGCAGAACCTCATGGTGGACGTTCACTGTAGCTGTTGGAATGTGAATATGTATTACAGGAAAACTGGAACTCCTTTTGAATTTTTATCTGCATGTAGAGCAGCATTCAAATGGGAAATGGACTCTGTGGGTCTCAGAGCCCACACTGCACAGATAGAAGTACCTTATCACTGAGCCACAGGAGCCCTGCAATGCCATTGCACAGTAGGGTTAGTAAGCTTCTTCTATGCTACTGCTTTTCCTTAGGCCTCTTCTAGAGAGAGAATAGTCGCTAACTGGGAGGTCTAAGTGAAGTAATACATTTCTGATCAGATTAGTTTCCTCCTGCTGTTCCAGAAATGAATTTTTTGCCATTAGTGATGGAGTTACGTTGGAGTAGCCTGGTTTCCTGTCTCAATATGGCCCCTGACTCCATTACATGAAGGAATAATTTTACTCTTCCTGCTAATCAGTTTTCTTTAACACTGAGTTGTCTCTTACGGAAATATTGCTTTCAGGGTTATTTCTTGTGCACAGAGCTGTTCAATATGGGGTGCCATTTGCCAGTCGGGGGGATAAGCACCCCTTCACCTGAACCAGATTGATTCATTACTGGCTGTATCCTTATTTCTCATTCTGTAACACAGCATTACTTAAATGAATTAAAAAGCCATATGGTAGTTGTGTTTATCCTGCTCAAACTCGCACAGCTTTGAGCATCACTAGGCAATGAGAACTGCATTTATGAAAGAGAAGAACATCAATGGCCAGTTCTTAAACCCAACATATCTGGAGGGTATTTTTATCTTCTAAATTTAAATCTGAAAAACAACTATGAACAAAGATCTTGGTGAATGACACAGTAAGTATTCAGCAGTCAAACACAAGCAGGCAGGATTGTATTAGTACCCTGCTGAATATGCAAATATTTTCTTCTGAGTGCTTGCTCATGTCGATTCCATTGTAGATGTGCACACGCCCACGTCCGCGGTCATCGGAGAGTTTTGCCTTAGGGCCGGTTGTGTCACCCCCCTTGAGTGCTGTGCTCATGCACTGATATATCAGGCGCTGCCGGTCCTATGCCCTCTCAATTCCTTCTTACCGCCCATGGTGGTCAGTCAGAGCACCTTTCCTTGCTCATCATTTTTTGGTTTTCTTACCGTGGACTTTGTGCCTTTAGGCTTTCTACATAGTTATTTTTAGTGTTAAGTACCTGTTTGTTTGCAGTAGTTAGTGTTAGTAGTTAGGTCCCAGTGAGGACTTTGCCCCCAGCTGGGCATGCCCCGGTCTCCGGGCTTTAAGCCCTGTGAATCGTGTAACAGGCCTATGCCTGTTAGCCACCCCCACGGTAGCTGTCTCAAGTGCCTGAGGGAAGCACACGTTAGAGAGGTGCCAGATTTGTTAAAAACTTTCGGCCTTGCATGCAAAAGGAGAGACACATCAGGCTCAGAGCCCTCCTTATGGAGTCTGCCCAGCGTCTGAGCTGTCCCGCCATGAGTCTCCCAGCACCTCAGCATTGGTGCGAAGTGCGCCACTGGTCACCGCTCTGCGTCGCTGGTTCCAGAAGAGGGCTAAGAAGCATGGCTCCCTGGCGCCGACAAAAAAGGGCCAGTTAGCAGTAAGCAAAGAGCCTGCCCCAAGCCGCCCACCTACCCTGGACCCCCGCAGTCGGCCCTCTCCGGTCGGGGCTGTCAGCCCGCTGAAAGGTCCGACTCCTGCGAGTGGGACAGGACCGACTCCCCTGCCGGCACCGATGCCTTCAAGAGCCCAGACGTCGAAGGAGCACAGATCTCGGCTAAGGCTCCCCAAGACGGCTAGTCAGCGGACAAGGCTCCCCAGAGAGCGGTGGAGTGCCACTGATCCCTCGAGACGATGGTGCGCTCTCCACCTCCATACCGCCGGTCGCCAGTGCCATCGTTGAGATCGGCGGGGACTTATTGTTGGTCACCAGCTCCATGGTCACGGTCGCTGTCGTCTCGATGCAGCTCGCCGAGAGGGAGGTCCTGGTCTACCTATTGGGCCCAGGAATTCATCGCCCTGGTGCAGGAGGGCACCTCAGCGGCCCTCTGCACCCTGCAGATTGCGTGGGATGCGGCGGACTTGGCGGCCGGGGTGGTAGCATCCATGGTGGTGATGAGGCACAACTCCTGGCTTCAAACCGCTGGGCTCTCCCAGGAGATGCAGACCTCCATTCAAGGCCTTCCTTTTGATGGGAACGGTCTGTTTTCTGATCAAATGGATGCGAGGCTGCATGGGATGAAGGACACTAAAGCCACCCTCCGTTCGCTGGGCATCCACATGCCGCAGTCTGCGTGTAAGCTGTTCCAGCTGCCCCCGCCACCAAGGTCGTGGCAGTCTCATTCCGGACCTGTCAGGAGAAGGGACAGGGACACTACATTTGGTCGTTGCTGCCCTTCTGCCTCCCGCTCACCTGTGCAGCCTAGCCAAGCTAAACATTCGGCAGGGCAGAAGCGCCCATTTTGATGGCGCGATCGAGAGCGACCCTCCCCCAGCCAATTCCTTGGATCTGCTGCTGCTTTTCCTCAACCGCCTTTTTCCCTACCTCTCGGCCTGCTTGCGGGTTATGTCGGACCGTTGGGTCCTGGACGTAATAGCTATACCCTGCAATTCCCCCACACACACACTTTCCCGTCCCTCTTCAGGGACCCTTCTGACGAGCAACTCCTCGTTCAGGAGGTCGCCAACCTTCTGTGTCTGGGGGCCATGGAGGAAGTTCCTCGGAACATGAAAGGAAAGGGGTTCTACTCCTGTTACTTCCTAATCCCGAAAGGGGGGCCTCAGACCCATCCTGAACCTGCGCCGCCTCAACAAGTCTCTCAAGTTGAAGTTTCGCATGGTCTCCCTGGCCTCCATCATCCCTTCCCTGGATCCAGGAGACTGGTACGCCGCTCTCAACTTGAAAGACGCTTATTTCCATATTTCTATATTCCCGGGGCACAGGCGTTTCCTCCATTTTGTAGTAGGAGGGCACCATTTCCAGTTCACGGCGCTACCCTTTGGCCTCTCTTCGGCCCTGAGGGTGTTCACGAAGTGCATGGCGCTGGTGGCCACTTACCTCAGGCGTCGGGGGGGCGGGGGGCGCACCTGTTTCCATACCTCGATGACTGGCTCTTTTGTCCCTGAATTGGTGGCTGGACCTCAAGTCGGTGCTGCAGGGGGTCCCCTTTGCATCGCCATCCCTGTCGCTGACTCTGGTCTCCAACACCTCGAATCTGGCCTGCGGAGCCCACCTGGGCGAACTCAGCACCCAGGGCTATAGGACGATCTAGCCCTTCATATCAATGTCAGGGAATTCAGAGCGGTTCACCTGGCCCGCCAGGTGTTCTTACCCCACCTAAAGGGCAAGGTTGTGCAGGTCCTCACGGACAATACCGCCGCGATGTATTACATCAACAGGCAGGTGGGGCCAGATCCTCAGCCCTTTGTCAGGAAGCGCTCAGCCTTTGGAACTTCCGTGTGCGGCGTGCAATTCATCTGATCACCACCCATCTACCTGGCTCCAAGAACATCCTAGCAGATTGCCTCAGCAGGACCTTCTCGTCTCGCCACGAGTGGTCCCTCCATCCGGAGGTGGTCCATGTAATTTTCCAAAGGTGGGGAACTCCCCAGGTGGACCTGTTTGCATCCAGGCAGAACAGGAAGTGCCACCAGTTCTGCTCCATCCAGGGTCTGGACAGAGGTTCCCTTTCGGACACCTTCCTCATTCCTTGGGCAGGGGGTTTCACGTATGCCTTTCCACCGGTACCACTGATCAACAGGGTCCTGGTGAAAGTCAAGCTGGACAGGGCGAGAGTTATCCTCGTGGCCCCGTCAACACTGGTTCGGCATGCTGTTGGATCTTTCGGTAGCTGCCCCTCCTCCGCTGCTTCTTCGACCAGAGCAGCTGACGCAGAACCACGGCAACTTGCTGCATCTGAACCTGGCGGCGCTGCTTGGCTGTTGCGTGGCTGAGCGCGGATGAAAAAGCTTGTTTGGCCCATGTTCAGCAAGTTTTTCTCGACAGCAGGAAACCCTCGACCAGGGCAACCTACCTGGCAAAATGGAAAAGGTTCGAGTATTGGGCCTCGGAACGGTGCCTTCAGGCCGAGCAGGCTTCGCTGCAGGACATCCTGGACTACTTGCTGCATCTTAAGCTTCAAGGGTTGTCCCCCTCTTCTGTCAGGGTCCACCTGGCAGCCATCTCGGCGTTACATCCCCCGGTTCAGGGCAGGTCCCTCTTTGCCCACCCCATGATGGTGCGGTTCTTGAAAGGGCTGGAGCGCCTCTACCCGCATGTCCGGGAGCCGGTCCCACTGTGGGACCTGAATCTCGTGCTGTCCAGGCTCATGGGTCCCCCCTTCGAACCCTTGGCTCCTACTCCCTCCTACTCTTCTCCTGCAAGGTTTATTTTTTGGTCGCTATAATGTCAGCCCGTAGGGTATTGGAGATCAGGATGCTCACTTCAGAACCGCCCTATATGTTCGTCTTCAAGGACTACTACTTCTTCAGCTGCACCTGCACCTGGCGTTTTTGCCTGAGGTCATGACCCAGTTTCATACTGGCCAGGATATATAGCTACCGGTCCTTTGTCCTAAGCTTCATGCATCAGATGAGGAGTGGAGGCTACACACCCTGGACGTCAGAAGGGTGCTGGCTTTCTACATAAATAGAACAAAGCCGTTCTGTAAGTTGACGCAGCTGTTCATGGCGGATAGGATGAAAGGTCACCCAGTGTCCACTCAGAGAAGCTCGTCCTGGATCATGGCCTGCATCCACCACTGCTATGAGCTGACTAAGGTACCCACGCCGGCAATCATGACGGTTCACTCAACTAGGGCTCAGGTGTCATTGGCAGCCTTCCTGGCACAGGTGCCGATCCACGAGATCTGTCGGGCCACGACCTGGTCGTCCGTCCACACGTTGGCATTGCATTACACACTGACCCAGCAAGCTCGAGAAGACGCTGGCTTCGGCAGAGCAGTGCTACAGTCTGCGAGGTTGTGAACTCCAAGCCCACCTCTGAGGATTCTGCTTGTGAGTCACCTACAGTGGAATTAACATGAGCAAGCACTCGAAGAAGAAAAAACGGTTACTTATCTTTTTGTAACTATTGTTCTTTGAGATGTGTTGCTCATGTCTGTTCCATTACGTGCTCTCCTGCCCTTCTGTTGGAATTGTCGGCAAGAAGGCACAGAGAGGGCGTAGGGCCGTCAACGCTTGATATACCAGCGCATGAGCACGGCACTCAAGGGGGCAACACAGCCGGCCCTATGGATACCACTAAGGCAAAAATCTCCGATGACCGCGCACATGGGCGTACGCACCCCTACAATGGAATGGACATGAGCAACACATCTCGAAGAACAACAGTTACAAAAGGTGAGTAACCGTTTTTTAGTCACCATCCTGAAAATGCACTATCTGCCACGTTCTCAATAAGTTAACCTTTTCTTGGGCAAGCAATGAGGAAAATAAGTCGTTCAATATATCTGCTTTCTCAAAAGGAATGTGGAGATCTAAAAATTTGGGATCTCCCACTGCTTCATCGGTGTTGCTCAGATGGGCGTTTTCATTCTCTTTGACCCTGCTAATACTACTAAGGGAGTGTCTGTTGCAATTAAAATATTGTACCCCTCTCCACACTTCCCCAGCAGATCCATTCTCCTCTGGAACCTTGTCTAGAGTCACAATTTTAAGGAAAACTTAACTAGTGCAGCTCACCCTCTGCTAGCAATGGTGAGAGCTCTAGGGTAGAGCTGCCATCAGTGTTTTTACCATTGGGTCACCTAATGCTGTTCTGACTGACTTTGAACGGTAAAGTTTCTGCATGACTGCATTAGGTTTTTAATTTTAACATGCTAGGCAGTGTCCTTGCCTGATTTATCTGTTGAAAGGAGGGAACTCAGGGTGGGGGAGGGAATCAAAATCCTATTTTTTAACCTTTAAATCAATCTTTGATTTAAAAAAAAAGCCTTATTTGAATTTTCAACCATCTGCCTCAAGGTTCAGTTTATAATAAACTATTGTCTTCTGAATAAATAAAATAAATTCAAAATGTTGAAAAGGATCAGTATATTAAGAATTACTTATGCTTACAGTTTTCATCACAGCAGATTCATGACTCTGTACTCTACAGTCTGCTTTATGAAACGCTGGAAATACAACTGGATAAAGACTCTTCATAGCCTGGATTAAGGCATGACTTGTTGGTATTCCTTAAAACTCAGTTCTCTTAAAGCCAGTTTTGCCCTCATAACCTTTGTGGGCACAGAATAGTCCTTGGGAGGGAAAGAAAGCTAAACCATTAAGTAAGGAACACAGTTTCTCTTGATGTGAACTTTTGCAGTGCTTTGTCAGCCAGTTGTCCAGTTTTCTCTCTGCATTGTAAAGATGTCTATACAGGGAATATTTTGAATTAGTTTTGCATACGATGGTCATTTCAAAATAAAAAATAAGATTACCTGACAGAGAGCAATCTCCACAGGTTAAGTTTATCTCTAATTTCTATAGTTCTTTGATATGAAGTTCTCTGGAGGAAGTAGGAAGGAACAAAAGAGTGACCTCTGCTTCACTCACCCACTGTAATGCCAACATCATTTTCTAGTTACGCCATTCCACACATTCAAATGAATGTGTTCTTCCTCTCTGAACTGCCCCATATCTTATTTCTTTGTCCCTCTGCTTCATTCACTGTCTTCTGAATCATCCAGTAGGCGAGTGCCTTTCCAGAAACCCAAATTCCTGTGCTTCATTGTCATGATTTGCTTTGTCTCCTTGGAGTGATGTCACTGTGGGGGATTAACTACCTTTATTACAGAAAATGACAAGAAGGGGAGGGGGGTAACAAAATAAACTAAAGCCTTTTAATGCTGTCTTTACAGGCAAAACGTTTATCAACACTCTCCCTTCAGTACGAGAAGAGGTTAACAGATGAGCAGAAAGGAGGAAGAAAGAAAATAAAAATAGTCAACAATCTGGTATGTGTTTGTATTGAATGGTTTATCTGAGATAAAAAGGCTGCACCGGATATCTTACATATTTTATAGGAGGTGCATGTAGCAACACCTGTAGTTAAAGTTGCCCAACAGTTTCCAGTATAAGACCGTGTTTCCAATTTCTTACATCTTGGCCAAACTTAAACCAGAAAATTTCCATGATGAGTGTCTGACTCCGATTGAATATTTGGGAGAATTTTCAGCTACAGCGGTCCACTCATTTCCAAAAATTAGATTAGGGGAAAATAAGTTGTTTTGCCCATGTTAAAAAACAAAATCTTACAACCATTGAAGAAAAAAGCTCTAGCACCTTCAGGCTTTGGAGCAGGGACTTGAAATTTGGCAGGGATGTCACCCTAGTGTTAGAGATGTGCCTTTTCCCATCCCTATGAAAATGTCCAAATTTGGACAAGTTATAAGCATCTGAAAAATCGGAGTTTGCACAACTTCAGTAGAGGTTTGCCAGCTAAATTTTCTGAAGATTGTCTGCATTGAGCATGCTCATAGATTCTAAGGCCAATAAGGACCATTGTGATCATCCAGTCTGACTTCCTGTGTAGCACTGGCTGTAGAATTTCACCAAATAATTTCTAGAGCAGATGCTTTAGAAAAATATCCAATCTTGATTTAAAAATGGTCAGTGATGGAGAATCCACCACGACCCCTGGTAAATTGTTCCCATAGCTAATTATTCTCACAGATAAAAATTTATGCCTTATTTCCTGTCTGAATTTGTCTAACTTCAGCTTCCAGCCACTGGATCGTGTTATACCTCTTTCTGCTAAATTTGAAGAGCCCATTATTAAATATTTGTTCCTAGGGCTGTCGATTAATCGCAGTTAACTCATGCGATTATTTAAACAAATTAATCACGATTAAAAAAATAATCGCGATTAATTGCACTGTTAAACAATAGAATACCAACTGAAATTTATTAAATATTTTTGGATGTTTTTCTACTTTTTCAAATATCTTGATTTCAGTTACAACACAGAATATAAAGTGTACAGTGCTCACTTTATATTATTATTTTTGATTACAAATATTTGCACTGTAAAAATGATAAACAAAAGAAATAGTATTTTCCAGTTCACCTCATACAGGTACTGTAGTGCAATCCCTTTATCATGAAAGTGTAACTTACAAATGTAGAATTTTTTTGTTACATAACTGCATTCAAAAGCAAAACAATGTAAAACTTTAGAGCCTACAAGTCCACCCAGTCCTCCTTCTTGTTCAGCCAATCGCTAAGACAAACAAGTTGGTTTACATATACGAGAGATACTGCTGCCTGCTTCTTATTTACAATGTCACCTGAAAGTGAGAACAGGTGTTCACATGGCACTTTTGTAGTCGGCGTTGCAAGGTATTTACGTGCCAGATATGCTAACTATTCATATTTCCCTTCATGCTTTGGCCACCATTCCAGAGGACATGCTTCTATGCTGATGATGCTCATTTAAAAAAAAATGCATTAATTAAATTTGTGACTGAACTCTTTGGGGGAGAATTGTATGTCTCCTGTTCTGTTTTACTTGTATTCTGCCATATATTTCATGTTATAGCAGTCTCAGATGATGACCCAGCGCATGTTCATTTTAAGAACACTTTCACAGCAGATTTCACAAAATGCAAAGAAGGTACCAATGTGAGATTTCAAAAAATAGCTACAGCACTAGACCCAAGGTTTAAGAATCTGAAGGGCTGTCCAAAATCTGAGAGGGATGAGGTGCGGTGCATGCTTTCAGAAGTCTTAAAAGAACAACACTCAGATGCGGCAACTACAGAACCCGAACCACCAAAAAAGAAAATCAACCTTCTGCTGGTGGCATCTGAGTCAGATGATGAAAATGAACATGTGTTGGTCCGCTCTGCTTTGGATCGTTATCAAGCAGAACCAGTCATCAGCGTGGACGCATGTCCTCTGGAATGGTGGTTGAAGCGTGAAGGGACATATGAATCTTTAGCGCATCTGGCACGTAAATATCTTGCGATGCCGGCTACAACAGTGCCACGCGAACGCCTGTTCTTACTTTCAGGTGACATTGTAAACAAAAAGAGGACAGCATTATCTCCTGCAAATTGTAACCAAACTTGTTTGTCTGAGCGATTGGCTGAAGTAGGGACTGAGTGGACTTGTAGGCTCTAAAGTTTTACATTATTTTATTTTTAAATGCAGTTATTTTTTGTACATAATTCTACATTTGTAAGTTCAACTTTCATGATAAAGCGGTTGCACTACAGTACTTTTAGGTGAATTGAAAAATACTATTTTTTGTTTTTTACGGTGCAAACATTTGTAATAAAAAATAAATATAAATTGAGCACTGTACACTTCGTATTCTGTTGTAATTGAAATCAATATATTTGAAAATGTAGAAAACATCCAAAAATATTTAAATAAATGGTATTCTATTATTGTTGAACAGCACGATTAATCGTGCGATTAATCGCGATTAATTTTTTTAATCGCTTAACAACCCTATTTGTTCCCCATGTAGGTACTTACAGACTTATAAGTCTATAGACTTATAATCAAGTTACCCCATAACCTTTTCTTTGTTAAGATAAATAGATTAAACTCCTGGAGTCTATCACGATAGGCATGTTTTGTAATCCTTTAATCATTCTCATGGCTCTTCTTTAAACCCTCTTCAATTTATCAACATCATAAGAACAGCCATACTGGGTCAGATCAATGGTCCATCTAGCCCAGTATCCTGTCTTCCGACAGTGGCCAATGCCAGGTGCTTCAGAGGGAATGAACAGAACACGTAGTCATCAAGTGATCCATCCCCTGTCGCCCATTCCCAACTTCTGGCAAACAGAGGTTAGGGACATCATTCCTGAATTGTGGGCATCAGAACTGGACACAGGATTCCAGCAGCGGTCACACCAGTGCCAAATAGGTGAAATAACCTCTCTACTTCTACCCCTGTTTGTGTATCGAAGCATCACATTAGCCTTTTTGGCCACTGCATCATGCTGGAAGCTCATGTTCAGCTGATTAGCCACCACGACCCCCAGATCTTTTTTTTTGTAGTCACTGTTTCCCATGATAGTGTCCCCCATCCTGTAAATATGACCTACATTCTTTGTTCCCAGATGTCCATGTCTACATTTAGCCATATTAAAATGGTTCCAGCTCCTCACAGATTCTATGTGCTGACCAGATGGTGCATCTACCATCCCCACAGAGCAACTGTAGCACAGGGCAACCGAGACTGAGCAGGACTTTCCCTGCAGCTGCTCCTAGCAGGGGCTCTTTGTGCTGCAAGACATGGGAACTACAATGTCTTTCCTTTGTTTCAGTGTTGCTTTCACTACTAGCACCCCAGCAGAAACAGCCTGACTCGGATGTAGAGTAGTGAAGAGCAGAGGGACAAGTGGGAAGAGATGCAGAGCTAGGGGACAAGGGCAGGAGCCTGGGTGGAAGGGAATTAGGAGCGGGAGCCCCAGGAGAGGTGAGGAGAAAGGCAGGAGCCAGGGTGAGGAATGATGAGAGCAGATGGGAAAGGGGGGGAGAGAGGGGAACAGGATGGAAAGAACAGGAGCTGAGTGTGTGGGGAAGTATAGGAGCAAGGTTGTTGACTCCAGGACCTGCGGGAGAGGAAATAGCATCGAGGTACAGAGGCAGTTGCTGGGGAAGGGGGAATAGGAGAAGAGGAGGACAGGGAAAGGCTGAGGGGACCAGGGCAGAAGGGTTTCTTATCTCTAGAGCACAATCCCCTACCAAACCTGGAACTGAACACATTATTCCTGAGATTCATCATTCCTTTGCTGTCTGGCAACTAGCTGTGAAACTCACTGGCAAAGTGTGTCTCCTTCCCCCTCCAGAGGCATGTCCACATGGAAGATATTAGCCTTCTACTGCTACTAGTTATTTCAATTAGCTTGAGTGGTACAGGACTATGCTAAGGGTCTAAAGATCCTAACCCTGCTGTTGACTCGTGTGTGAGTCAGTGTGGTTCCATATGGTGGAATTTTTGGTTTTGTTTTTTCAATTTTTAAGTTAAAAAAACAGGAAATTACATTTAAAAGCTACATTAAATGAACATTAAGGTTTCAAAGTCAAGCAATCAGTTGGTAGGGAATGCCCGCATTGAGGTTGCTTGTGAAATCTGAATTAGACCCTCTTGCGTAGATGCTTTATATTATATATTCTTTAATTACATGATCACATACTATTTTTTTCCACAGGATTCCTACCTCATTTAGTGCACAGGGATTGACAATGCTCTGGGAATTAATCTGGGTTGTGTAGAGAAGGTGACTGTTGTCTGTAGGACCTCTACCTCATTTGTGCAGACATTTGAAAGGCGTGTGGTGAATGAGGTGGCCATCACGTAATTAAAGACTGCATTATAATGCATATTCACAGCGGGGGCTGAATTAAGGTTGATGGTACTGCAGTGCCATTGATATACTGCTGACACCTAGCTTTGTCTCCTTCTTATCCAGTGTACACAATACTGGGCTCGGTTGAGGATAAGCTGAGGTAATTAATGTCAGTAGAAAGGGTGAAGTATTTTGAGGCTCTTCCTGGAGCTGCGTTATGCCCATTTAGTAGAGAACATCTTCTCTCCCATTACAAGATGGCATGCAACCTCACAGTTCTTTTGCACTGCTCATGGAGGCTCAGATAGCAGCCATGACCAGCTGTGACTTGCAGAGAGATTACATGCTAACTTCACAGATGTAGGCTTAGCCACAGGGAACCATGCTTTTGTCACCTCAGGGCTGAGCTATTGCAGTGCACTCTGAAGATGACTCAAACTATGGTAGGTTCATCATGCAGCTGTCTGCCTGCAAGGTAGGACAAACTGATATGAGCACTACACACGGACTGCGTATGCTTCTGGAGCCGTTTCAAGATGCTGATGTTTATCTTCAAAGCCTGAAATGGATTAGGAACTAACTGTTGAAATGACCACCTGTCGCTCCACATCCCACCATGGCAGTTGTACTCAGGGATGCCGAGCCTGACAAAATCCAGGCTCAAACAGGAATGGGAGCAGGTTGCTTTCAACAGAGGGCCCTCAGCGGTGGAATTCACTGGCACCTAGATCATGCTGAATCAGTCTTGTAGCCCTCAAGGTGTGATTCAAGACTCATCTCTTTTGGCAGGCCTTCTCCTAAGAACAGAGTTGTGCAATGGACCTGGCTGCCTGCCTGCCCTAGAAAGCAATCCACCCAGAGTTCAGTTCCTCTAAAGCAGGCAGCAGTAATCCGTAAGGAAGGGGATAAGAGTTTGTTCCTCTTCCTTGAGGGAGGGAACAGGTGAACATCTAAATTTATGTGAATGACCCCAGATGTTACAGGGATGAGTGTTTTAGGAGCATATATAATAAGAGTCTGGGAAATTGTTGCACACACAGGTATTGGAATTCCCCAAGAAGTCACCATTTGTTGCCTTAAGGGATATACCCATGGGGAAAGGCTTATGAGGAGGGGGTGTATTAAAATATACCACAGGCATTCTGTTCTGGTTTATGAGCACACTATGATTCAGACCCAATTAACACAGCTGCTATCATAGAATAGCTAGGGGACTAACAACAGCAATATAAGTTTTATATCCTTAGGAAAATCCCTACCATGTTGCACTGTACAAGCCTGTCTCCTGAAATTCCTGCTTCCATTCTGGAGTTAGTGGCCAAGCATTAAACCGGGGGTGGGCAAACTTTTGGCCCGAGGGCCACGTCTGGGAATAGAAATTGTATGGCAGGCCATGAATGCTCACAAAATTGGGGTTGGAGTGTGGGAGGGGGTGAGGGCTCTGGTTGGGAGTGCGGGCTCTGGGTTGGGGCCAGAAATGAGGAGTTCAGGGTGGGGGAGGGAGGGGAGGGAGGGCTCCGGCTGGGGGTGCGGGCTCTGAGGTGGGGCTGGGGATGAGGGGTTTGGGGTGCGGGAGGGTGCTCCAGGCTGGGATCGAGGGGTTTGGAGAGCGGGAGGAGGATCAGGGTTGGGGAGCGGGGGCAGGCTCCGGGCAGCACTTACCTCAAGTGGCTTCTGGAAGCAGCAGCATGTCCCTTCTCTGGCTCCTGCGGGGAGGCATGGCCAGGTGGCTCTGCGCACTGCCCAGTCCACAGGCACTGCCCCTGCAGCTCCCATTGGACACGGTTCCTGGCCAATGGGAGCTGCAGGGGCGGTGCTTGGAGCGGGGGCAGTGTGCAGAGTAGAGCGCCCTGGCTTCCCCTACGCATAGGAGCCGGAGGGGGGCCATGCTGCTGCTTCCGGCAGCTGTGTGGAGTGGCCCCCGACCCTGCTCCCTGGCTGGAGCGCCGGAGGAGGGCGCCAGATTCGGCTTGCGGGCCATAGTTTGCCCATCCTTGCATTAAACCCTACCAGCAATAATATTCCATCTGGTGAAGAAGCACTGGGACAGGCAGAGAAGGATCATCCCAGTATTCAGTTAGGGGCCTTTGGGAGAACTTCATCTTCCAAAATAACTGTTTTTAGCTGGCTGGTTAATTCCCTGCTTTTCATGATTGAGGAAATAAGTTTTACAATGCTAGATTCATCTCATTGTCTTGCGTGCATGCGTGTGTGTGTGTCAGCATCCTAAAGTAACCAAGATGAGCTAAACTCCATCTGTTTCACGGAACCCATGCTGTACATAGACAGAGGATGGCTAAATTATTCCAGGGAGCTGTGAATTTCCAGTAGCCGGACACAATTGGGTTTGTGTTCCCTCCTGCAGCACTGAAACTTGTTTATCAGGAGATGGTGCATTGGTAATGCAAGTTTCTGAGCAACTGCCATTGTTTATAATGGAGTTAACAGGATGTTAGTCACTAAGAAGCATTGCATTATGTTCTGTGCTGTGTAGTTAACTGATGTCATCTTTATTGATGATGACTGTTCTGCACCTAGTTGAGGTGCTGTATGTTGAAACAAAGTTCCTGGGATTACTTATTCCCATTTCAATTACAGGTCTGTCTCATCTTACGCGCATTTAACATGCGCGATTTCGGCTTTGCGCGGTTGGCAAAAACACACACACAAAAAAAGAGAAAAATAGCTATTTATGTACTGTGTCTGTAGTGCGGGCGATTCCGCCCGCCATTAAAGTCAATGGGATTTCGACTATACGTGGTTTTCGCTTTACGCGCTAACCGCGGAACGTAACCCCAGCGTAAGATAAGACAGACCTGTAATCTCTCCAATGCATCCCATTTACCGAAAAACCTTGGTGGTCTTTTTGCAGCAAGCTGACAAAGTAGCAGACCCTGCTGAGCCTAAGAAGACCAGGGCCACATTGTTCATTGCAACAGTGAAGCAAGCCCTGAGCCAGCTACACTATGATCTCTTCTCAAAGGCTCTGCAGCAATACAAGAGGACCGATGACTTCAAAACCATGTTATCACAAATGAGCTCTCTTTTCATGGAGGACCAGAAAAAGCATATCCTGCTGCGAGGTATGGTGATCTCCCTGAATGTATCCTATGGGGGGACAGCTTTTTTTCTTGGGATCTTGTCCCAAAGCAAGCACTTCTATGTCAAGTACAATGCAGAAAAATTCATTAATAATCCTTAGCATATTTATAGGGCGTTACATTTTCAAAGTGCTGTGCAAACATTAATCAACCTAGCCATTACAAGTTAGCTTCTATATTAAAACAGGCCTTATGGTTACATGAAATAAAATAAACAGTTTACATTGTTAGGGAATTTATGCTTTTCATGCACAGCTAATACATGTATAGACTTTAATATCGATAGGAAATATTATCTTAATCCAAATCTACGGTGGAATTAAGACTGTGTGATTGTGAGAAATTGATTGTGTGCATTGGGGTGGTTTGATGTTAGAACTGAAAGTGACGTTACTTTAGAGCTGTGGAGACTCTCTTTTTGGGTAATGATGGTGATTGGGGTGTAAAGCATGTCACTGTGAGGTTAGCATGGATAGTAATTTTGGTTTAACAGATGATTTTCTTGACTTTTGATGATTGTGTTGGTAGGAAGTGGACCTGAGCTACCTTAATTCTACGTTGAAGTTTTTTGTGTTGGAATTTCCATGGTTTTTTTACTGATCTTATTTATCAGCTTTTAAAATAGGACATGGGAGGGGACTGCCTGGTTGCGTAGTGGGTAAATGATATGGGCAGCTACTGTGAAAAGGGAGCTGGAAAGGAAGGCTGGTGAGCTGACCAGCATGGCTCACTGCTGAATACCTATCAATCCTGTACTGGCATTTGGTTTTAATATGCAGTGCCCCATGTTGATATATCATACGTTATAATAGCATCATAACACACCTGCAGCATAGCACAAGGCCGAAGGCCCGTGAGTCCTGGCAGCCCAGGAGAAATTATGTTGTATTGTTCTAGAACATGCCCTGGATTGTTGTTAATGTCTCAAAATGAGAGTTGGTATCAATATATTTTTAAGTATTATGAAACTTTGATTTCTTAGCTGTTGCTGTGGATAAGAGAAGTTACTAGTTTCGGTCAACTGAAAGCAAGTGTTAGTAGTTTAGAAGGAATATGTGTCTGCGATGATGATGAGAGGCAGAATCTGCTCTGGGAAGACGCAAGAGAGGTCTTCTGGGGATTTTTTTAAAATTCCAGTGCTTTACATTTCTGAGTTGACAATGTTTATATCTTCCTCATATGCTCTAGTGAGTTATTTTGTTTTTGTGGTTCTTTTCCTTTGGACAAAATATTTTTTTAAATCAAAACACTTATCAGCTGATTCTGACTGTAGCTGTTACTTACACTTGCTTTTCTCCAAATGCCAATAACCTTTTCTAGCACAATAGGAATAGTTAGTGTTACAGTAAATCTCAGAGTCCTGTGGCACCTTATAGACTAACAGATGTATTGGAGCATAAGCTTTCGTGGGTGAATGTGTGTCTGACGAAGTGGGTATTCACCCACGAAAGCTTATGCTCCAATACATCTGTTAGTCTGTAAGGTGCCACAGGACTCTTAGTCTGGATCTGTAAAAAGCAACAAACACGGCTACCCCTCTGATAGTAAATCTCAGGTTTTTCAACTTTTGATTTCCTAACTAATAGTTCATTCATGTCCCCCACACTTTACTGTTTTTTAAATTAGAAATAGGGGAACAAATGACTGGGCTAAGGGAGTCTCCAACCTGTGCTCTTTTACTTTTCTAACATGATTAGTCAGGGAGGCAATGGAGGGCACAGGACTATGAGCTGGAAACCTGGGTTTTATTCCCCGGTCTGCTGATGACTTGTGTGATCATGGGCATGTGACTTAACCCTTCTCTCTGCCTTAGGGCTTGTACACTCTATAAAATTAAGTCAACTTAAGTCGCCGTACAGCCACAGCAGTAATTAAAACGATGGTTCATGTCCATACTTGCTCCTTCTGTCAGCAGTGCACGTCCTCACCAGGAGAGCTTACACCGACTGAAGTGGGGCATTGTGGGACACTGACAAGCTGGAGCCCAGCATCCCTGGGGCTGACAGCCTCAGCTGTAGGCCTAGGGATCACAACTGCGACCCCTACCCCTACAGCCCAAGCGGTCAGCCTGGTGTGGGATTACAGCTGTTAGCCCCCCTGTGCTGGCAGCCCCAGCTGGGAGCCCTTGGGGGGCTCAGTTTCACAGCAGGGAGCCTACCAGCAGTGAAATTGACTTTCTTGTCAGTTTCACGGCTGTGATTATTGCACATTTCTGCTCTGGGTCCTGCTGTCAGCCTGCGGGGGGCTCCTTTCCCCCCCCCCAGTCCCTCACCAGGAGGTGGCAGCTGGGCTGTTAACACTAGGCCTCAGGAGGCAGAGCTCCTGCTGTGAGCCCCACTGCTGGGGCTGACAGCCGGGAGCCCTGTTGCTGTCTCTTGGTGCGGGATTGGGAGTGAGAGAGGACAGCCCGAGCCCCCTGTCCCTGCTGCCTCCTCCTGTTGAGGGACTGAGAGGGGGAGAAGAGCCCAAGTCTGGGCGGCAGCTGGGCTTGGGCTCTCCCTCCCCAGTCTGTCACCAGGAGGCAGTAACAGCTCTAAGCCTGTGCCCCGCTGACAGCTCGGGCTGTCAGCGCCGGGGGTGGGATGGGGAGGGCTCCAGCTGTCAGCCCCCTTGGCTAACGCAGACACTGTGTCACCCTAAGTCCATCGACATAAGCACTACGCCTCTATGTCTATGTAGCGGGCCACTTACTTTGATAGAAGCAGCATTGTGGTGTAGCTGCCTTACGTCGGCCTAACTCTGTAGTGTGGACCAAGCCATAATTTCTTCACCTTTTTGTAAAGTGCTTTGAATTCAAGGAGTGAGAAGTACTATGTAAGCACTTAGTAGTAATAGCTGTAGTAACAGATTTTTTTCAGTGTGTCCATATCCTTTTATAAATATGTGCAACTGTGACATAGGGTAGAATTTTCAAAAGCACCAAAGTCCCATTTTCAAAAGTGAGTTAGGCACTTAAGAGTCTAGATTTCATTGAGAGTAAATGGACTTGGTCTCTTAAGTGCCTCAGTCACTTTTGAGAATGGAACTTAGGTGCTTTATGCGGCTCCAAAACTTGTGTCTCTCACCAACAGAAGTTGGTCCAACAAAAAATGTTACCTCACCCACCTTGTCTCTTAGGCTCCTAAATCAGATTGAAAATTTTACCTGCTGTCTGAACTGCAAGTCCTGCCAGCAGCAGGTGTCTGGAATTTTCTGTGTGTTGGGATGTATAAACTTCATGTGTGAACTTCTTTCCTCTTTCTTTAATGAAAGAATTTTACCAGTTTGTTCGACCTCAGCATAAAAAGCAGTTTGACGAAGCATGCTGTAGTCTGACTGGAGTGGGCTGTGGCTACAAACCTGAACACAGCCTCCTGCGAGAGGAAAGAGAGGTGTTGGCCAAGAAGGCAGGTGAGGCATACATAGCTGAGTGCTTTAATAGATGTTTTCCATCACCTCAAAAGTATTGGTAACAAATCTGCATCAGCTGATTTCCATGACTGTGTAAGCTGTATCCCTCCATGAGATATAGAAGGTGGAAGTTAGAGAGAGAGTGAGTGTGTGTGTGTTAATAACTTTTTTTTAAACTGAAAATTAATTAACCTGGAGGCTGAAACACAAATCCTGTCTTTCTGGAGGGGGTTATAGAGAGACAGGGGTTTGTTCTTCTGAGTACGAGACACTGCAATATAAGGCAATGCCTGCTGTGTGTGATGTTTCGTTACAGTTAGCCAAACCCTGCGTATTTTATCTATGTCATCCTGAAACCGAGGAAAGCTTTGTGACTGCAGAAGGATGGGATTGTGGAGGAGCCGGGGGGAGGCGGGTTTGATATTCATTCTCCTGGTCCTCTCGTCTCCAAAAAAATGCACTAGGTGGTTTCCAGGTGCAGTGCGTGAGGAGAAAGATACTAGGAAATTCCAGGTTTCTGATGGCTCTATGAACAGCATTCCACATACCTTCTGAAGGCTGGGGAGCTTAGACGTTCACTGTTAGCTGACTAGTTTAATTTAATAGGGGAAAAGCAGTGTCTGCAGAAAACAACATTCTCGGAGGTTTCATCCAGCCAGCTAAACTCCCAGCTGCACCTGAACAAGGGAGGATCCCACCTGACCTCTGGGCTGAATAGAACAGGTATGCTTTCTATAAAGAAATAGCAGTGCAAATTCCCTGTTTGATTGTTTTCTTGCACTCCCCTGTTGTCTGTCAATATCCATCTGTTGTTTCTTGTCTTATTCTTAGATTGTGAGCTGTTTTGGGGGAGAGGCTATCTTTTTGTTATGTTTGTACAGCACCTAGCGCAAAGGGTCCTCGTCCATGACTGGGCTCTTAAGTACTTTGGCAGTACAAACAAATAATAAGTTGTGTCGAGTGGAAATGGATTTTGAGGCCTTTAAACTATGCTAGCATTGTATAAAATGAAACACCAAGCACGTGATTTAAATCAAGTGTATGTGAAGGTATAACCACCTAAAGTCAGAAGTTTGAGTTAAGGGTGTGTCTTTGCACCTGATTTACTCCAGGGTGGGAAACATGATCTGAGCACAGGAACTGTTAACCTTCCAGCCACTCAGCAGCCCCTGTCTGTTTTTCCAGGCTTTCAAGAAGAGAGCAATTTAGGAGGGGTGGGTTAAATGAAGCTGGTTAGGAAGGTGCCACTTACAGCCTGGCCAGCAGGTGGCTGAAGGCCTGGCTAGAACAACACGAATGACATGTTGTGATTGGTGCTTTCTCTGTGAGGACTGATGGACTGATCGATCAAGGTTAGGGAGGAGAGGCTGAGGGGTATTCATATTTTGGTGATGGTATTTTCTTTGTAATGTATGTGTCCATGGGGTTCAGGGTGCAATCCAGACCAGTGAGAGGTTGTCACCCCTTACCCTGTAACCCTGAGGGCCTCACGGTGCCTTGGTACAGTAGCTCCCAGCCTGGGATGCTCACAGTCAGCAACAAGCATGCAGCTCACACGCTGAGTGTCTGTGTGCTATGCTATAGTTCAGCAACTCTGATCCTAGCAGCCTGTCTACAGCCCCACTGTTGCTTCTACTAATCTTAGTTACAACCAGCAAGATACTCCAACACACTCCCAGTCCCTGATTTTCCCAAAACTGTGTGCTCTGCAATGTCCAGGCCTCTGCTGGACAGTTCAGAGAAATAATAAGGTTAGTTTGTTCCTTAAAGAGACAAAAGCAGATCACAACTTATTAACTTAACTGGGGTAAATACACCCTTTCCTTCAAACACAGCACTGAGTTGGTTTATAGTAAAAATAAAACAAATTTATGGAGATAGTAAGTGGTGCCAACTAAAAGGAATAAAAGTAGAGATGGTTACAAGCAAGTAAAAGTGAAAACACACCTCTAAAAGTCTAAAACTTAATCTTGCGAGGTACAGACTTTTCAAGATGGTTTCTCTCAACGATCTTCCTTCTTCCCACCCATGGCTGACTTTCCCTCAGACAGGACCTTCCACAGAAGTACAAGGTGCTGGCTTCACTTGTCTTCCTAGGTGAAAGATCATTGCCTAAGCAGATTTCTCACCTATATTCAGTTTTCAGAGACTTCAAAACCCCTCCCCCCTTGGTTGAAGGACCCATCTTTCTCAGTTTGCAAGAGCTTTGTTCCCTTGTGTCTGTCTAGTGATGGGTGCCAAAGATGGCTGCTGCTTCAAGGAGTGTCCCTGTGGGTGCTCCACTTTAGGTGAATCTGCATCTCTGCGCTTGTAATCAGAGATTTTTAGTAGCAGTGCCTGGTTGGGTCGCACATGCACTGTCCCCATCTTGCGCCGCCTCAGGCAGTTACGTAGCGCTGTGCGACCAACCCTGCTCAGTTCCTTCTCTACTGCCCTCGGTTTGACGGCGCACTGCAGCACTTTCGCTTTCTCTAGTTTTAACTTTACAATATTAGTTGGTTAGTAGTTAGTCAGTAGTTACTTACCCTTCCCTGTTTATTTTCTTTAAAAAAACCCACCTTTTTTTTTTTTAATCTTAGGAATTTACGTTTCAGTTAAAGCAGCAAAGAATCCTGTGGCACCTTATAGACTAACAGAGGTTTTGCAGCATGAGCTTTCGTGGGTGAATACCCACTTCTTCGGATGCAACACCCCTTAGTGTAACATGATTATCCTCCGTCATGGGAGAAACCCTACTTTGAGGGGCATGCCCCGCTTCCCGGGTTTTAAACATCGCCTCACTAGCGACTCCTCAATCCTGGTCTCTGATTGGCACTCACAGCATGTCTGCTGCCTCGGCGAGACACACCTCAAAAGTGCGCCCACTGCCACAACTTGAAACCCTGTACCAGGAAGGCGAGAGACTTGCAGCTAAAACTTCTCATGATGGAGAAGTCTTTACGCTACACATCCGATCCGGGATCATAGACCCTTCTGGGGCAATGGTTTCCTATGGAGGCATCTGACAGAGGTTCTCCTCCAGGCAGCAAAGAAGCAGGTTTTGACCTCCCCTCCTCAGGAATCTGCCAAAAAGCGGTGTTCCCTGACTTGATAGATCCCGTCGGTACCAACCGCACGGAGACCTTCCACCTCTGAGATACCCATGGTACCAGATGGTCCCACTATCTCACAAGCAAAAGACCCTAAGTAGGCTGGCTCGGAAAAAGACAGTAAGAGGAGACCTACAATCCCTGCCTCGGTACTGTCGGAGCCGCTCAAACATGCAACACCGAGCATCTTGACAACGCTACAGACTGACACCACCTTCTGCCTCTGCAGTGCATAGCACACACAAGGCATCAATACCACCTTCTTCGGTACCAATGCTCTTAGTACTGCAACTGTTTCTCCGCCACAAAGATCTTCTGGTCTCCTCACAACCAGAATCTCCACTCCTTGGTATCAACCTCACTCCAGAATGCTTGGTACTGAGCCATCTTACTACACCACCCAGATCAGTTCCTCCTTTATCTAGTGATGAGGATGAAGGTGAAATCTACTCCTCCCATCACTCCTCGCCTATCCACGCAGCTATCAGACCAGATCCACCAGAACACCATAAATATCACCCAGGACCTGTACCAGTCTTTAAGGAACAAGACTGGTGCAGGCACCCATGGATGCCACTACCCATGCCATTTCTACCAGAGTGGCCTTAAGAACATAAGAACGGCCATAATGGGTCAGACCGAAGGTCCATCTAGCCCAGTATCCTGTCTTCCGACAGTGGCCAATGCCAGGTGCCCCAGAGGGAATGAACAGAACAAGAAATCATCAAGTGATCCATCCCCTGTCGGCCATTCCCAGATTCTGGCAAACAGAGGTTAGGGACACCATCCCTGCCCAGCCTGGCTAATAGCCATTGATGGACCTATCCTCCAAGAATTTATCTAATTCTTTTTTGAACCCTGTTACAGTCTTGGCCTTCACAACATCCCCTGGCAAGGAGTTCCACAGGTTGACTGTGCGTTGTGTGAAGAAATACTTCCTTTTATTTGTGTTAAACCTGCTGCCTATTAATTTAATTTGGTGACCCCTAGTTCTTGTGTTATGAGAAGGAGTAAATAACATTTCCTTATTTACTTTCTCCACACCAGTCATGATTTTATAGACCTCAATCATATCCCCCCTTAGTCGTCTCTTTTCCAAGCCGAAAAGTCCCAGTCTTATTAATCTCTCCTCATACGGAAGCCATTCCATACCCCTAATCGTTTTTGTTGCCCTTTTCTGAACCTATTCTAATTCCAATATATCTTTTTTGAGGGATTTATATAGAGGCAATATGATATTTTCTGTCTTATTATCTATCCCTTTCTTAATGATTCCCAACATTCTGTTCGCTTTTTTGACTGCCGCTGCACATTGAGCAGATGTTTTCAGAGAACTATCCACAATGACTCCAAGATCTTTCTTGAGTGGTCACAGCTAATTTAGACCCCATAATTTTATATATATAGTTGGGATTATGTTTTCCACTGTGCATTACTTGGCAGATGAAATTCAAGGTTGATAAATGCAATTTTGTTGCCCAGTCACCCAGTTTTGAGAGATCCTTTTGTTGCTCTTCGCAGTCTGCCTGGGACTTAACTATCTTGAGTAGTTTTGTATCATATGCAAATTTTGCCACCTCACTGTTTACCCCTTTTTCCAGATCATTTATGAATATGTTGAATAGGACTGGTCCCAGTACAGACCCTTGGGGGACACCACTATTTACCTCTCTCCATTCTGAAAACTGACCATTTATTCCTACCCTTTGTTTCCTATCTTTTAACCAGTTACCAATCCATGAGAGGACCTTCCCTCTTATTCCATGACAGATTACTTTGCTTAAGAGCCTTTGGTGAGGGACCTTGTCAAAAGCTTTCTGAAAAATCTAAGTACCCTATATTCACTGGATCGCCCCTGTCCACATGCTTGTTGACCCCCTTAAGGAATTCTACTTTGTTTAGCCATGGTGGCTCTTTTTTGGTTCTCTTACTATGTTTTTTAATTTGGGGTATATGTTTAAGTTGAGCATCTATTATGGTGTCTTTAAAAAGTTTCCACGCAGCTTGCAGAGATTTCACTTTTGGTGGTAGAGGCCATGAATGAAAGGGGCAGACAACATCACTCCAGAACCACCCCGTATGACGGACTGGAAGAGGTTAGACTTTTTTGGACATAAGGCCTACTCGTCAGCAACCCTACAATTTGGGATTGCCAATTACGAAGCATTGATGGCCAAATATATTTACACAGATTATTCAAAAATATCTGAATTTATTTATTTTCTACCCAACAACAAAAAAGAGCAATTAAAAGTAACCATCTTGGAGGGCCACCTTCTTGCTCGAACAGCCTTACAGGCCTCACTGGACTTGGCAGACACGGCAGCACGTTCCATCGCCACATCCATGATAATGCAACGAGCTTCCTGGTTCCACCTCACTGGGTTCCCCAAAATGGTACAATTTGTCATCGAGGATCTTCCATTCGAGGTCCTGAAGCTGTTTGCATCCAAGACAGTTGAGTTGCTTCGTATGTTAAAGGACTCCTAGGCAACCCTCAGATCCTTGGGCATTTATATACCTTCCCAAAATTAAAAACAAGAGAAGTATTACTCGGTGTAAAGAACAAGATCTGCACCCTACTCCCAACTTCAGAGGCAGTATGGCCCACAGAGGCAGAGACCCACTAGAAGGAGACCACTCCCTTCTGAGCCTCAATGTCCCAACAAGAGGGGTTGAGGGTTTGGTCGAGGACCCAAGATACCTCCCACATTTTCAAATGCTGGAACCATCCACAACTACCCATCCATTTGGAGACTGTCTGACCCCATTCCACCCAGCTTGGCAGACCATCATGTCAAACAAATGGGTACTAGAAATCATTGAGACTGGTTATTCCATCCAATTTACCTCCATCCCCCCTAATCACCCTCCCTCCCCGTCCCTCTTCAGGGAACCTTCTCATGAACATCTACTACAGTGATCTCAAACTCAAATCACCACAAGGGCCACATGAGGACTAGTACATTAGCCCGAGGGCTGCATCACCAACACCTTTTCATATAAAGGTACAAAAGCCCCCACCCTGCTCCCAGCCCCGCCTCCACTCCACCCCTTCCATGAGGCCCCGCCCCCATTCCAGCCCCTTCCCCAAATCCCTGTCCCACCTCTTCTCCGCCTCCACCCCTGAGCGAGCGGCTCCCCGCTCCTCCCCCTCCCTCCTGGAAAGCGCTAAGCGCCGCCAAACAGCTGTTTGGCGGCAGGAAGCTCTTGGAGGTAGGCAGAGGAGCAGGGATGCGGTGTGCTAGGGGGAAAGGAGGGCTGCGGGTGCGGGGAGCTTGGCGGCCGCAGGAAATAACTCCAGGGGGGCAGGGGCAGGTGCGGGGAGCTTGGCGGGCCGCAGCAAACAACTCCGTGGGCTGCGTGTTTGAGACCCCTGCTCTACTACAACAGGAGGTAAGCCATCTCATACACCTGGGCGCAATAGAACTAGTACCAACACAACACAGAGGGAAGGGTTTCTACTCCCATTATTTTCTAACCCAGAAAAAAACTGGAGTATAGAGGCCCATTCTCGATCTAAGACTCAATAAGTTTAAGACCCTGCAATTCAGGATGGTCACACTAGCAACGATAATTCCAGCACTAGAACGAGGGGACTGGTTCTTGGCCCTTGACCTCCAGGAAATACATTTCCACATAATGATACATCCCTCACACAAGAGGTTTCTCAGGTTTGTTCTGGGAAAAGTACTTCCTTTTGGATTATCCACTGCTCCACGGGTATTTTCAAAAGTTCTTGTAGCAGTGACTGCCCACCTCTGCCAACAAGGGGTCCATAATATTCCCCTATTTGAATGATTGCTTACTCAAAGCATCGACTTAAGAGGCACTAAAGACAGTAGCTCTAGGTCTTCAAATAAACTAACAAAATTCAACACTCACACCGGCAAGGCTCCACCTGAAGGCAGGGCTACTCCATGGCTCCGAGACAGTGAAATGACCTGTCCGGAGGAGGTAAGGGACATTCTCTTAAACAGCAGACCACCTACTATTCGACATACTTACCGACACAAATGGAAGAGATTCAATACATGGTGCCGAAATAGATAAATTATGGCAACTTTCTCCGCTTTACCAATGGTACTGGACTATATACTGGAACTTAACAGATTGGGTGTCTCCGTGAACTCAATCAGAGTACACCTCATGGCAATCATAGCATTCCACCATAAAGAGGACAGGTTCTCCATCTTCTCCCACCCGACCACTAAACACTTTCTCAAGGGTCTTCGCAACCTTTACCCCGAAATACGAGCCCCCACTCCATTATGGGACCTCCATCTGGTGCTGCTACTAAAACCTCTGATTATAAGCGCAGGCACGCAGATTCACATAAAGTAGAGCATCCACAGTAACAACCATCTCGAAGAACCTCAGTTACTGCACAGAGTAACCTTCTCTTCTGTCTTCCAAAGCTCAATTATCTTGTTTCAAGAGGCAGGATAACCTCATGCTGTTGTTCCCTTCTTGTGGGCTTCCCATCCCCCTGTATGTAAATAGGGCTTCCATTGTTTTGATTCCACCATGCTTAATTTATATAGAAGACAGGTAGATACTTTCTTTACTGTCGGGAAGGGAACCTGTTTCTCCCTGTTTTGTCACAGGCTTTAAAGCATAATATCATTTAAATATCTATATTTCCTCCTATAGTGTTAATACAGGTGTTTCATGATGACATTAATCACCAGTGTGTCAGTAGCTTTTAGAAAAGACCTCACTCTATAAACTTTATAATACAATAATATTGTATACAATCAGTTGATTAAATTGCTTATCAGTTCAGTTCCCCACCTCCATCTTTATAGACCAGTAAACCTTTAAAATAGATTATTCTCAAGACTATACCTCAAAGTAAAGTTTATTCAAGCTGTGAGGAAGGCAAATTGGAGTCTGGTGGTGAAAGAAGCTCCATGCTCTTTGTTCCCCGCTGGTGTTTGCAGGAAAAGAACAATTTGTGTTTTAGCAATCTCCTCCCCTTGTTAGTTGGATGGTCCTGTTTATTGCTTATACATATGTTGATGTAAATCCACCTTTCTTTGTCTGAAGCAGACTGTGCTTATGCATTGCTTGCCAAACACGTTTTAAGAATATTATTCTAGCATATATTCATGACTTTTTGTACACACCCTATGCATACATCAGACAAGAATTTTAATGATCAGTGAGTTATTAGTTTTCCAATGATATCTAACATGCCACCTTTTAGATACAGATTATAACAATAGTGTGCTAGGTGTGATGAGTATGTCAGGCCTGACAAGACCTGCTGACACAGTACTAACCACAAATGGGCCTCGGTGTCACAGCATGTGCCTAGAGCAAAAAGTTAGGCGTATATTTTTCAGAAATGCAGGTCAGTAAATGTATTCATGTAGTTGCATCGTGTTTTTTGCACCCATCCCTCTGGCCTTATTTTCTCCAACGTTTACTTCTGAAAGTCAGTGGCTCAGTGTAGATCTGTGCTATTCCTGAGATCAGCTGGAAATTTCTTGGAGAAATGAATAAGGTAACTGTTCCTATCACTACTTGTAAGCTTAGTTCATACAAACTAAACTCTTTTTTTAACTGCCCTCTAAACTTGGTCCTTAGCAGTAATCAGTGACTTATACCTGTTAAACGTTAACATTTTACAGCATTTTAAAAAGTAAAGAATAGTCCAAGACTTTGTAATCATCTTCTTGCAAAGAGCTGCTGACATTTCTTGGAAAGCTTTAAAAGAATATCATTTATGAAGCAATTCTAGTTTTCTTGTTTCCTATTTTCTTCTCTCCTGTATTTTTAGGGACATTTGTATGAGAACCGGATCTTTGTTTTCATGATATGGTTATCTCCTGCTGATTAATTCTCACTTGATTTCATAGTTCTCTGTGACAGTGTAGGAATGTTTGTTGGCTCAGAGGCTTCGTGTGGGGGAAACAAGCAGTTGGAATAGAAGAGCCATTAACAAACAAACTCCAGTTTTCATACACGTGTCCCCAGTATTAAGAAAGAGTTTCTACATTTCTCTATTATCTAGGTTACCCCCTAAATAGGATGTTTCCTTATGAGGGAGGGTGTCAGATGGTTCCATGATATGCCATGATGTAAAAAGATACTGATTACAAAATTCCCACCATGCTCTGTAGCCACATTCACTTCTTTCCGCCCCCTCCCCTTTCAGGGAACTGAGTTGAGTCCCTTCCTTTTCAAAGAGAATTTCAATTTTTGTTCTGCAGTTTAAAAAAATAAAATTTTTTTTTTAAAGTTGTCAACATGTGGCCACTTAAGAACTTGAAACTGTTGATTGGCATTTTGCTGAAATACAAACCACAGCTTTATCTCTGTAAGATGGCACAATGGCCTGTAAATCAAAAGTGCTCCTTTGGACTGCAACAAAATATACTTAATTATGTGGTTAAAAGAATGGTGTTAGCTGCTTTGACCTTGATCAGGTTTGTACACTCTATTGCATATGGCGCTGTGTTTTTAAAATTTTGAAATAATTATTCCCTTTTGATGATGTTTTCCTATTTGGCAAACATTATTTTTTTCTCACTTTATTTCCTGGGTGAGGATAAATCCTATGCTTGTTAAATGAATTGGGCTTTTTTCCTTCCTTCCTTGGCATGCCAGCACTGCTTGTTAGCACAGCTATTTGGAAGATTGCTACTTGCTGCCTAAGGGAAAACACAAGGCATTATTTTAGTACTGACCTCGCACATTGTGGCTGATTTTCCATTGATTTAACAGATTCCTAGAATATTGAGGCAGGGTACAAGGTGTCTCCCTTAAAAATTCTAGATTGTCCTTCCCAAAGCGTTGATAATGTATGTTCTCTCTCAGGAGAAAATCACACCCATATCCCTAAGGAGGACCCTGAAGAGGCATCAAGCTCTCGCAGAGAGGACCACCATGAGCTTGTCAGGGCTACATATCTCAATGATCTGAAAAAAGCTTTGGACAAAAACAGTTATAGCCGCTTCTGTGCAGCACTATCGGCATATAAGAAGACAGATGACTATGACGCCATGGTGTTGGTGGTAGCTGCCCTCACCACCGAGAAGCCAGAGTACTTTCACCTCCTGCAACGCAAGTATTTTTATTTAATTTTTTTTGTTTTAGAAAGAGATATAGGTGCTGTGATCCTGTCCCTCATTACACCCCAGATGTACACAGTAAACTCTCACTGATCAGCATAAATTGGTTTGCAAACTCTATCCTTCCGATGAACTTATTAGCACTGACAGAACACATTGCATCTCTTCTCTCTGTGTTCAGCACTCTGGGAAAATGGGACTTGCTGCATAAAAGTGTTAGCCAAATCCAGGTAATTTTGAAGTTATAAAATTGGGCACTGCTTCCACTTGTTCTGATTACACTCGGTTCCTGAAGAAACCTAAAACTGAGATAATACTTCCACAACTACACTCACTTCCTGCAGATGTGCTTCTTTCACTTGTATGATTTCATTGCATTATTTTCCTTATTTCTGCAAGGACTGCTCTTTAGAACAGGTGATTCTGGTTATTGCATAGACTCTCAAACTACTGTTCTCATGGCTATTGGCTGCCATATCTGGTGCTATGCCCTAAAAGACTTTCAGCTTTTAGGGATAGACAGTCTCACTTCTGATTCACTGTTTTTCCCCCTCAGGTATTTACATGGACACAGTTAAGGAATTTTATCATGATTAACACTCTTTATTTACCATTATTTATAATAAACCTTTAGAATCTTGAAACTGACATTTATTTCCATACAGAATTATTTCCCTTCCTGCCCATATGTGCTGGTTTGTTATTGTAGAGTTTCTCATTATATCCTAGGCTACTGGCACTGAAAAGTTGAGGTTAGGTTTTGATTTAGCTTAAATAATACACACAGATTTTCAGACAGATAAAGAAAAAGGAAAACATACACATGTTGGGCCTAACCATCTTGAAGAGGGATCTCTTCCACTACTATAATGTTTCATTACTGCCCTCTTACTGACTTGTGGACATCCTAGTGCCTTTGATGGGCAATTCTCTTCAGGGAGGAGTGGATGCTAAATGTGCAAGGTAGCTGAAGGATGAGAGCAGCTAACAGGAGTAGAAAATGCTGAAATGTGGCTCTGTTGGGTCCCGCAGAATCCCATTCAGAATCCCGCAACAGTGTGTTGGGAAGTAGGTTGCCCTACTCTAACTGTAGACGTGGGTTTGTCACAGCTGAAGAGTAGGATGGAAATGAACCACATGATGTGATGAGTCAGAATTTCCTGTTGAATGTCACATTATTGAATATGCAGTAGTGTTGTAGCTGTGTCAGTCCCAGGATACTAGAGAGACAAGGTGGGTGACGGTAGTATATTTTTATTGGACCAACTTCTGTTGGTGAGAGAGCTTGAAAGCTTGTCTCTCTCACCAACAGAAGTTGGTCCAATAAAAGATATTACCTCAACCACTTTGTGTCTCTATTATTGACTGTGATGTATCAATGTTTTTAGTGAGCAAGCCAGTTTCAAATTGAAGTACCACAAAGGAATTGTCTAAGCCTGGCAATAACCCATAGTGGGGACTTTTTAAAATTTCTATAATCTGATTCTTTCCCAATAAACAAACCATACCAAGAGGATTAATTCTTGAGACAACCTTTTTGGGCACCGAACTTGTTTGACTTCGCTGTAACACCCTGCAGTGTTCATTGGCGCACCAGAACAGAATTAATGTCTCTTTCAGGGATGGAAGCAGAATTTTCAGACAAGCTGATGCTGCTGTCAATGCCAATACTCATCCATCCTCTAGTGAGAAAAAAAATTAAGCATTGACCCCTCAAGAAATGATCGGACATTCCCCAAACCTTCAGATGCGCTGGGGAGAGAGTGGGAATCAGTGGCTATTCTGGCTCAGTCTCCATAGAGCTTTTCCCTTTTCCAAAAAGGAACGAACAATCTATGCTAAACCAATTCATTTCATGTATGTTTGACTTTTTAAAACATTTTGGGCAGGGTTCTACATGTTTGTGCGTCCTCATCACAAAGAACAATTCAGGCAGATGTGTAAAGACCTGACTGGAATGAGCTGCAGTGAGGAAAAGAAGAAATTGCAACCGGAAGTGCAGGAGGCCAAGAGCTCTCTGAATTTGGAGAATTCATGTTCCAAAGCAGAAAACGGTGAAACTCAGGATAAAGCTGTCAGCCACACACCAGGTTTGGAATGAACACTTTTCTGGCATTTAGATAGTATTATTTATTATTGTGGTAGCACGTAGGAGCACTCCAGACATGGATCTGGACCCCATTATGCTAGGTGCTGTACAAACACAATAACAGTTCCTGCCCCAAAGAGCTTGCAATCTAAGTATCAGAGAAGAGAGAACAGGTGGGTACAGAAAGACAAGTGGATGAACACAAGGAAATAATGACAGTCACCTACAAAACCATTCTTCTACTCTCATGGGGAAATTAAGGCAAGATCCTTCCATGTGAGCAAAGTCCACTATCTTTAGGTAGAGTCTACCACATTAGAGTCATTCCATTGGAAGGCTCTCCATTTTTTTCAGTGATAATTTTGTGTATGTTAATACAGTATCAGAAACTTATGGTATGGAACAATGTAATTTAGAAAAAAAAAAAGTTAATCAAATTTTTCTGGCAGACTTCTAAATGAAAACCTCCTGGAAATGCCAGCTGGTCAAATTTCACAAAGAGCTGAGGTATGTCTAGTATTATGCATTACACCACATTATATACTGTTTGATATGTATTCATGTGCAGCTACTTTCAAGAGTGAAGTGCCAAGAAAAACCCAGAGCAAGATTTTCTCCTTCTGCAGTAATCAGAACAGCAAACCTGGATCTCAAAAGACAGACACATTGACAGGATCCAGCAGCATAAGAGCGCCTACCAACCCACGCAGTTTGCCTGTCTTGCCCCTCAATATGGAGCCAGAATGTGGTAGGTGTAGATGAGTTGGGCGGAGATTTTGCCCTCTAACTCTAGAGAAGAGTGGTCAAAAATGTGTAGGAAATCCAAATTATGTTCACCCTTTTTAGAACAACAGTATGAAGCCATCTTTTATTACTACAGTTATTCATGTGTATTTAAGCACTCAGATACTGCAGTGATGAGTGTGGTATAAAAGCCTATATAGAATGAAATCAAATTTGGGTTTTATTGTTCAACTATGTCCATTCTGTCTAAGTACTTATGTGGGCTAGGATGAGTGCCCCTTGAGTACTAATGCAGTTATCCTTACACCTACCCCATGAGGTCAGTAGTATTACCCAGCTTAATAGATGGGGAATTGAGGCACAGAAAAATTGAGTGAGGTCACACAGAAGAAACTGTGTAATAGGGCCAGGAATTGCACCTCTAAAATACAGGGGCCTCATAAAACAGATTGCACACACCTTCAACCATTGCTTTCTACAAAATGCACTGGAAACATGAATGTATAAGAACTTCTGAAACAAAGAGTTCCTGGAATTTAGTGTCTTTTCTCTCTCTCTCTCTCTCTCTCTTTCTCTCTCTCTTTCTCCCCCTCCTTCCCCACCCCGGTAACTTCTCTCTCAACTGCTATTTTTAGGAAGATTCCAGTGCTCTAAATGCAAATCTGAGGATGATGTGCCTTTTAAATGCCAGTTATGTACCTTCACTTGCTGCAAAACATGCTGGGAACAGCTCTTAAAGGTTGGCTTTGCTTATTAGTTTCAGTTATTTTCTGAAACTTTTAGTAAATTTTGTGTTGGTTTAATGAACCAGATGGACAGCCCTGGAGTCGGAAGTCCTCTGCTTACCAACAACACACAAAGTTCAGGCTTCCTTCAGGGCCTTGCCACTCTGACTCCATCATCTCCATTCTGCAGTGATTGAAGGCAGACCATATCTTTTGTCCTGGTTGAGAAATAAAGCCTCACCCCATCTGAGCCTTCCCCAATTTTCTCTGCCTCCAGAAAGGTGCAAGTGGCAATCTAAGGAACTTAATTTGTGACAGAGCTTTTTCATACATCTTAACTCTTATTTTAAACATTTTCTTTGCCCGGTTTCATTTCATTCCTGGAGTGTCTTCTGTAAGGCACAATCATGAGGCAACCTTCCTGCCATCACTGCATCATCTTGCCACTTTAGGGTTATCCTGGCTTGCAGAGATGGATGCCTTCCCTCTGGATAAGAAGATGAAAGCATTACTGCAAAGCATCTCTTTGTGTGCATCCTCCACAACAGATACTTTCCTAGACTTCCTGTGCTGTGCAGTGCCCTCAGTGACTCAAGTTACAGTAGCCCAACAGGATCTGTGGCTCTGCCCATGAAAGGCAGATGAGAGGATGAAAAGGCTTGACAGCTTCCATGTACTCGGGGGTGAGGACGAGGGTGTTAATCAGAGGCCTGTAGACAAGTTGGTCACCGAGGCAGCAGAGAAGAAAGAGAAATCCGTCTCCTCTCATCCACGAAGCAGTACAGAAGGGACTATGAGCAGGCATTCAGAAACAGGCAGTCCTGTACCTACCAGTCTTCTGAGCTTCATAGGGACTGTTTGTCAGGAAGAAGACCCTGGAATATACAGGTCTGTCGCATCTTAGGCGCATTTAACATGTGCGATTTCAGCTTTACGCGGTCGGCAAAAACAAGAAAAAAAACCCCAAAAAGAGAAAAATAGCAATTTAAATACTGTTTCTGTAGTGCGGGCGATTCTGCCCGCCATTACACTCAATGTAATGTTGACTCTACGCGGTTTTCGCTTTACGCGCTGATCGTGGAACGTAACCCCAGCGTAAGATGAGACAGACCTGTGTTGACAAAGTATGGAAAATCCGGATTAAATTAATAATAAAGACATCTTCAGACAAATGGGTTCTAGAATCGATTCAGAACAGCTGTTCAATAGAATTTTCCCCAAAAAATGCATGATATTCCCAACATTAAAGAATCCAGGAAATTACAAGAAGGCCAATAGGCCATTTTGTGACTGCTGCAGCTTAGGGCTATAGAACCCGTTCCATCAAACACGCAATCTTATGGAGCGTGTTTGATTGTTTCTTTTTGGTTCAAAATAGGACAGGGCCATGCAAACCATCTTGGATCTCAAAGCACACAGTTTATTCACTCAAAAGTCAAACTTCAGTATGGAAGCTTTTAAGTCTATCATAAAAGGTCTGCATCCCCAGAACTTCCTGTCATTGATAGAGCAGAAACAGGAGTGAAGTGTGTCATTACAAGTGTCTAAATTTCTGCCACTACAAGAGACACTTTGAGTATAAGTCCCTTCCTTTCAATTTGTTGGCCTTGCCATGAATCTTTGCTGAGGTCTTAGTGGCAGCTGTCCAAGAAACAGGAATACCTGTCTGCCTGTTCCTGGACAGCTTGCTCATCAGCCCCCCTCGAGGGAGAAAGCCCTTGAGGCCAGCATCCTGCTGGTGTGTCCTTTCTTAATCTCTGCTGCAGAAGGCCCAGGCTGATTACAAAACAGCATCATATCACTAGATTCCTAAGAACTGAAAAATCCACAGGTTTGTTTCCTGTTTGCTACAGACCTTTTATGAATCCTTCCTTTGAACCGCCGAGGAAGGACTCCCTGTGATTTTTCACTTGTAAACTCTTTCCTAATTGCTATTATGTCAGGCTGGGTTTTTTTGGAGCGGGTGGGGAGCCACAGTACTGCACCATGCTGTGTTTTTTGTCAGGATGAGGTGGTGCTTCTTAGGACTGAATGACACCTTAATTCCAAAGATGAGTTTAGTTTTTTCTTAGCTCACAAGCAAATGAACCTTCCGTCCTTCTGCCATAATTCTCAGCAGCCTCTAGAGATGAAATGGCACACCCTTGTTGTATGGAGTGTAGTTACAACCAACCTGTCATGGATGTAGTGGTGTCTTCACTTCTGTTCCCAGAGGGCATGTATTCACTGGGGGGTGGGGGGGTGGAGTGTGTTCTTAATTCTGGTTACTCATCTGCATTAGTTAACTCAGGTTAAAATAGCAGGGAAGACGTGTCAACTCGTTTTTTAACTCACATTAGCAGATTGAGTTCAACCATAGGCTCCCCTATAGGCTTTAACTCATGCTGCTAACTCAAGTTAAAAGTGGAGTTGCTGTGTCTTCATAGCTATTTTAACCCAAGTCAGTTAATTTGGATTAGCTAACCCAAATTAGGAGCAAACCTCTTTTTCACTGAAGACCTACCCCTTCTGGTTTCTTTGAATGCACGCAGCATAGGTCTTGGGTCTCTTGACCTGTCTCATGGAGGAAATGTGATTCTTCCACTCTGACTAGGATCTGGCTACACTACCCTGGGTATACCAGCCACTTATCCTGCAGGACCAACTGGTTTTCGAGCACCTGCGTTTCCTCCCTTCAGGAACCTGTGACCAGTGATACAGGGTATGTATACACTGCAGCTGGGAATGTGCCTCCCAGCCTGGGTAGACAGATTTGCACTAGCTTGCTAAAAGTAGCAGTGTGGATGTTGCCGCCTGGGCAGCAGTTTGGGCTACTCCCCTAAGTGCAGATCCAGGGGGTCGGATGGGCTTGGACTTGGATGGCTAGCCAAAGCCACCTCCCATGCCACAACATCCACACTGCTATTTTTAGCAGGTGAGCTTGAGCGAAGTTAGCACAAGTCTGTATGCCCATGCTGGGAGGCACACTCTTAGCTGCAGTGTTTTCAGGCCTGTTGCCAGAGTTGAAAGCTCTGGAACAAACATATGTTGGCTTACTTTGTGACATGGGTCTGGTATAGTTTGGTTGATGAGAAGTTGAGTATCTTGCAGTTTTGGTAGCTGTCATTCTTAGAAAGGCCTGTTGTGGGGCAGGTTCTCTGACCCAAGAGACAGGATAAAAGGTTTGTTCTGCATCCAGTCACCTAGGAAAGAGGGGGAAAACGAGTGTTAATATTGTGGGACACAAAAGGTCTGAGAGAGGAAAGAAATTTCCCCATCTCTCTCTAAAGCCTGGAGGAGGAGAAGCCACCTCTCATTCTTGTTCAGTTATTGATCCAACTTCATTCCCAGCGGCGATTTGTTTTGTGACAGATGTCTCACCAGCAGGAAATGAACAGCCACTGACCACTTATTTCCTCTGGGCCCCCAAACCACCAGCACATGGTAGTAACATTTGATCACTACTGACCTAGGCTGGATTCGAACGGGTGACTTGTAGACTAAACTTTGTTCCTTTACAACAAGTTACTCATGAGTTCATTCATTCTAAATAATCAGTTCAAGCTTACTGCATTTAATGAGGAAGTGACTAACAATCCATCATACAGCACACAATGACTTCTTTTTACCCTAATCTTTAGTCCTTTCTCAGTCATTATTATGGTAAGACCACTTAAAGGTGTGGGAAGAATGATGGTCAATCATTGGAACTTTCAGCACAGGAGGATGTTCAGTCCATAGGGCATGCACTAGGAAGAGCAGCTTGGGAAAGATATCTCCAGTGAATTCTTTCAAGACCCATTTGGCAAGCTGAGCATCATGCACATGATGTATACTGTAGGGCTTTGTCTTTAAATGTTTTGTGAAATTGGTGGTCTTAGATGCACCAGTATACAATGAACAGGTAGACACTGTGCAGTTTTTTCCACATACCTCTTCCAGTGTGCCTCAGTCCTGATTTGCAGCATTTTGTGCATGTTATTCCTGAGCAGAAACTATACATTGTTCTACCTTGCGCAGTTGGTCTGTAATATGGGCAGACTATCATAATACTTTGCACGTATATAGTGCCTTCCATTTGAGGATATCAAAGCATGCTTGCAAATGGATGTCTCCTGGGGATTAGATTGAGACAACCAAGCATTTGTAGCCTTTGAACCCCTGTTTCCAGAATCAAGAGGCTAATGCATTAAGCCACTCTGCTGCAGTCTAGTTTCTATTACGAGGACTGACTAACTTCTATACTGGGAGACCTTGAACTGCTACTGCTCATGCTGCATCTGTCCTTTGAGTATGTAGCAATCTCCAAGGCTGTCAATATGGCCTCCACAAGGACTGAATTTAGTTTAGACAATCTCACTTTTAAAATATTTAAAGCATTTTTTTCCCTTGGCCAATAGCCTTCATCCCAGAGTTCCTAGGAGGAAGTGGAAAATTTGGTTCTAGGCTGCTTCATCTTTGAACAGAGAGTAAGTCAACAAGAAGGTCTTGGAGGTCATCTTTCCCTCAATGTGAAAAAAGAACTAGCTCTGTTAACTAGGGCCATAATAAGTAATCTCACGGGATCAAGTTCATAAAGGCTAGAACTGTTTCACTAACAGGCTGTAACCTTCACAGCAGAGAGGTTTTCGTCTCACAGGCTTTGTCTTCACGGACCCAAAAAAGGCGTTTTTACGGTGAGGTAACTAACATGCATTAGCTATCCCACTGTTAAAAATCCACTTATTTCACATAGCCACAATCAGCTAACAGTTGCATCTTGTCCTGCCACCACAACTTGGCCATGGCCATAAACATCACGGGTTGCTTCGCGTCTCAGATAGGTCACTTCCCCTGTTCTGTGCTTGAATTGTACAAGAGGAAGTGGGAGCTCAAGAAGTTCAGCTATCTTACTTAGTTTTTTGAACAGCCAAATATTTGTATACTTTTGCAACAGCTGTTGCAAATTCTGCATTCCCCCCCCCCACCCCCCTTTATTTTAGCCTTTTAGTAATTGCACAATTGGAATTGGTTTAACAGAAACCATTCCTGTGGGGTGAGTTGCTACGAGAATTGGGCAGAATTTTTTTGATGGCTAAATTGTTGAGGAATGCATTCTTAAGGGCATCAAAATTACTTGAAAATTTGGGTCAAATTGAGTGGATAGTTTTACCTGAAAAAAAAGGGGGTACAACTGAAAAAGTCAAAACGTTTTCTTTTCATCATTTTTAAGTTAAACCGTTGAACATCTCATTTTGAAAGATGTTTCATTTAGAAATTTATCTAATTAAAAAGGTGAAAAACACTCAACCTGAAACAGCAAACTGAAAAAAAAATTATTTCAGGTCAAAGTAAATGTTTTGTTTCGGTGAGATGAAAAAAAATCAGTTTTCAGTTTGAACCAAACTAAATTTTGTCAGGGTTTTTTTTTGTTTGTTTGGGTTTTTTTTGGTTCAGCCCCTGAACAGAAAAATTGGTTCTTCGCTCCGCTTGAATTGCTACTTCATTAGGAGATTTTTTCCTTTTCTTTCTTGTGTCACAACCAGTTAAATGGTTACATGTCAAGTATGTTTGTAATCATTATAATTGTTGGGGACTGGCAAATGGTGGGTGTGACTGATGTTTGTATTGAGACTGCTATTCTGTAGACTTCCTCCTTTGCAGATCTACTCTATGCAGACATTTGACAGGAAATGTAATGCTTGTAATCTGTGTTTTGTTCATCTGTCTCCCCAGATTGCTAAAAAGTGCCCAGAATGCCAAGCTGATACCAAGAGAAAGCATTTAGCCCAAGTTTTTTTCCTGCCATAACCTCCCTGACAAGGGGCAAGTGCATCACGTCAGCACTGGTTAAAGAGCCAGCAGAAAAGGAGATTGGAAAAAGAAGCTGGGTGTACATTCATTTACGGACCCTTGATCTCAGCTTCTCGCAGCATCATTCCTCTCCTTGGCAAAGCTCATCAATCCCCAAAGACCTCTCTTCCCACTTCTCTTTGAACAAGAGGGGAAAGAAGCAAATGTTGTCCTTAGAATTGTATTGAAATGGGGATCTTCATTTCTTCTCTGTTTGAATCAGCAGATTCTTGTCATTCTGGTCCTTTTAGGTTGAACTTTGACAGCCTGGAGGAAGTTTTCAGTAATTGCCTCCTCTCAAATATTTACTCAATCCTGGAAAATTTCCCAGCATCAGTAGTGCCATTGAATCCCCTTTTCCAGGAATACCACTTTCTTTTGGTGACTGACAGGAGCTGTTGCTGCTAGGTGATTTCAGAGGTGGTGAAAGCCTCTTTTAAAATCCAATTGTTTTTACTGCGCTTCACCGGTAGTACAAACCCAACACATCTTGTACCCACTCTTTTATGCCTGCCCTGCCAATCAGAAGCCTGTTTCCTATATTGCTATAAGTGCTGAATGTTGCACTGAGCGTGCTTCCAAAGAGGATTTGGCTTCTTCTGAGGCACCTGCACACTCCTGTTGTGTCTGTACGGTTTCATACTTGTTTTCAGAAATGTAGCAGGGAGAGTGAAAAGACTATTCATGTTCTTTCAAAGTGAACATACAAACTGATTTTAAACTCCATCAAGTTGGAAAAGAGAAACACTTTGATACTTTCACTTTCTGACTGGGGGTATTAATGTTTTGCTAATTTAAGGAATTGTATCAATTTTAAATCTTCAGTGGAAATTCTAAAATAAACTAAGTAAAAATGAACCAGTTTGCACATCCTGAGTGTATTGTACATGGCTTTTTGTTTTTCACTGTGTCTAGAAGAGGTGGGTGTTGAATCCAAGTGGAATCTAAAGTGGAAGTCAATAGAAGTCATGTTGCTATATGATTTTAAATACTCTGATATTTTTGCAACAATCCATTGATAATTTTTTGTCACTCTTGTGTTTTCAGTTGTCAAATTGTATAACATGATATAATGGCTGGAAGTTGAAACTAGGCAAATTCAGACTGGAAATAAGGCATACATTTTTATTGAAGAGTAATTAACCATTGGCCAATGTACCGAGTGTTGTGATGGATTCTCCATCACTGACCATTTTTAAATCAAGACCAGATGTTTTTCTAAAAGATCAGCAGCTCTAGGAAATATTTTGGGGAAAGTTCCTGTGGCCTGTGCTATGCAAGAGGTCAAGATGATCACAATGGCCCTTTCTGGTCTTAGAGTCTATGAATCAGTGACAAATACACACGACTTTCAGATGCTTAGAATTTGGGCGGGGGGGGGTGTCATGGAATTACCCTTTTGGTAAATTTGATTTGCTTTTGCTTAGCCTAAAGGTGGATTTTGGGTGGAAAGTTTGGTAAAATTCCCTTTGTCCATTTTCAATATATTCAAAAATGAAAGGTGAGTGATAGTCTGAGAAATTTGAGAGGGTCTTTTTTTCTCATTTTGATCACTCAAAACTGCCATTTTTGAAATTTCACACTTGCCGTGGACTTTGTCCACAATTAGGAAAGTGTCTTTGACAAATCAGAAGAAACTTCAGTTAGAAACAACTTAGTTGTGCATGTGTGGTGTGTGACTTTTAGTGTGGTAAAATGTGGAATTGTGGGTATGCATGTGTGCTCCAATTTGAATTCACATCTATTGGTTTTAACTGCTTCTGTGTTTTTTCCTAATAAGTTCAGACTGGAAGAAGGTGGGAGTATATTTTGTTTTTCAGTGATGATGATACAAAAGCTTTTCCTTACTACCTGACTGAATAATTAGAAGGGGAAGTTGAAATATGAGGATTTAGATGGATCTGAGGACAATCTTGTGCTGGAATATATTCTCCCAGACTTCAATATGTCCTAACATGTGGACATATTTTACTGTACATTTAAATTTACCAGCACCTTACAGGTAGCATATTAGCTTATTTTTGCTGTCTCTGGCTTTTCTGAGTACCTAGATGTCACTTTTTCCCCTTTGTTTTTTGGAAAGTGGTCTCAGATGATTTTGAGGACTTCAGCCAGATACATACACACTTTATTTTTTCCGATTTTTTTTTTTTTTTTTTTAAACCTTTTTGTCAGTTCTGCTGAAGTGCTGCTGATACTAAGCTAGGTGTGGGAGACATCAGCAGGGACAAATAACGCAAAGGGATGTAGTAGTTATAAACATGGATGGGAAATAGTTAAATGAGGTTTCAACCTGGAAGCTTATACTTTGGCAGGGAAACCAAGAGGAAAGATATTTAGCAAATAGTAATGTTGGAAAGGCCCTAGGGCTGAAACACGGCCAGCAACAAATTCCTGCCTCTTTAAAGCCCCCAAGGTCTTGTAACAGATTGATACCACAAAGCTATCATCTGGTTAGGGAGGGAGAGGCTATAATACAATGGTGTAGTGATAAACAGGAATAGGCGTGGAGGAAACCAGGCATCCCAGATAGGGTGTCTCCACACATTAAATATAGTGAAATATTTTTAGTGGTGGTATTTTCTTTGTATTAGAGCCACATGACATCATCCTCAACCTAAATACTTTTTCTAATCAGGAGTCCCCTTTATGCCTTTTTAACAATAAATATATCAGTCATCATGACTTCATGGAAGTCAAAAATATTCAGTGAAAAGCAGCTTAGATTAATACTTTTCACTCCTGTAGCATCTTTGTAAATCATCTGAGATCATCACATGAATCAAGTGCCACAACCGCTCCTGAGTGTTCAGTTCCAGCCATTGGTTTTTGGTGCTAATTTCACACCTTAATACTGCTTGCCTCAGGCCCATGCAATCTGTGGTATGTGAAGTTTAAGAACAGAGCAGAATCATAATGGATTCTATTATAATGAAACTCTCTTTGAGGCAGTGGAATATTTCAGTGCGCTGCAATGTGCAGTCTGTGATTCTAGGTTGTGTGGAAAAACCTCATTAAGTTCCTCTGTCATTTAAAAGAACTGCACCTTGCTCCTTTCACCACTAGAGGGAAGTTGCAGTACAGGATAGAACATGGGTTTTCACTGAAGAGTATAATTTTGGACTACTTTTGGTAGTGGAGATATCCCTTGAAATGATAACTTCACCTGTATCTATTTAAGGGAGCTTTAACTGCTGCAGACTCATGCAGTTGGATTTTACTTCATGTCTTATTTTTGATTATTGGGTTTCACAGTCTGGTGTGTGGAAATTATTATAATTATTCAGGTAACAGAAATAGAAAATTGTTCAGTAAAGTTTGTGAGAAGATAACCAGGTGAGTGACCTTGCTGTTTTTCTCATCCATCCCAAAAACATAAACCCCCAAACTAGAACATCTTCATTTCACATTCTTCTGCGTGGATGTCTTGGGGGGGCAGGGGAGATGGGTGGTTGGATCTTAAGACATTTGGAGACCCTGGATTTATTAACCTTCTGGGCCAACTGTAAATCTCGATATATATCACAAGCGTTTGGGGAAGGGATAGTTTGAGGAATGTAGAGTGGTCATTTGTGAGATGGATGATGATTATTGTGGGCAGAGTTATGATTTATTATTCATATTACCATAGCCTCTGGGAACCCTGCCAGAGTGTTTCAGTCCCGTGATCTTACCAATAGATGGGTCTCTAGCTGGGTTCTGAATTAACACAGTTTATAGCACAAAAAGAATTGGGTTGAAGTAATTGATTTACTGTAAGGCCGGAGGTGAGGTGGCGGGGGGAAGGTGCTGCTGCTCCGTGGATACAGAATTTCACACTCTAGTAGTGTCAGTGTGGCAACTCTAATGAGCACTAAAATCATAAAACAAAAATTAACTTATAATACTTCGGGTTTGGCTGCGGGGCCAGAAGCCACTCACTGGTTAGCCTTACAGGGCTAGTATCGAAGTGCCAATTTTAAATGGAACATCTGGACATCCGTGATGCACCAGGCAGATGAGCCACTCATTTTCACGTAGCAAATCCAATGGCTTCATTCATCAGAATGACTGTGCTGTTTAAACTGCTGCTTGAGACACATACTGGTACGCCCACATCTCGAATACTGTGTACAGATGTGGTCTCCTCACCTCAAAAAAGATATTCTAGCACTGGAAAAGGTTCTGAAAAGGGCAACTAAAATGATTAGGAGTTTAGAGAGGGTCCCATACGAGGAAAGATTAAAGAGGCTAGGACTCTTCAGCTTGGAAAAGAGAAGACTAAGGGGGGACATGATAGAGGTATATAAAATCATGAGTGATGTTGAGAAAGTGGATAAGGAAAAGTTATTTACTTATTCCCATAATACAAGAACTAGGGGTCACCAAATGAAATTAATAGGCAGCAGGTTTAAAACAAATAAAAGGAAGTTCTTCTTCACGCAGCGCACAGTCAACTTGTGGAACTCCTTACCTGAGGAGGTTGTGAAGGCTAGGACTATAACAATGTTTAAAAGGGGACTGGATAAATTCATGGTGGCTAAGTCCATAAATGGCTATTAGCCAGGATGGGTAAGAATGGTGTCCCTAGCCTCTGTTCGTCAGAGGATGGAGATGGATGGCAGGAGAGAGATCACTTGATCATTGCCTGTTAGGTTCACTCCCTCTGGGGCACCTGGCATTGGCCACTGTCGGTAGACAGATACTGGGCTAGATGGACCTTTGGTCTGACCCGGTACGGCCTTTCTTATGTTCTTATGTACTGCAATAAAGGGTGTTAATGCAGATGTTTTTCATCTGAAATAGTGGGAAATCAGGGGAAAATCTTCCAGATAAACACTTGCACTTGTTTAACCATTCAACACTATTAGTGTATGACTGTTTACCATTTCAGCGTGTTCAGAGATTTGCAAATGTTTACACATCATCCAATCCCTTGCAACTTCTTGGAAATATCCTCAGTGAATGGGTAGCTAACGATAATAACAGGCTGTGAAAATCCATTATATGTTGATAGAAATTAATTGGATCTTTTGGTTACCAGAGAACGAAGTGTGTCAAAGCTGCAGAGAAACTAACAGGCAACCAGATATTCACAGCATCCCTCTCAAATCCCTGCTTTCCAGGGAAATGGCTGCTACTTTCAAACTTTGACATTTGTAGCTTGTCTGCTACAAATAAAAAGTTTTAATAAAATGATTTAGATAAGTGCATATTGAGGAAGCAAACGCCTACCAGTCCCCTGCTGACAGTGACTGAATTGAATGAGGTTGCAAATCATCTAGGTTAATATTATCCAGCTCATGCTTTCTAAAAATAACAGCAATAAAGCTAAAACCCCATTTGGAAAATGGACCTGTAAAGGTCAGCCCATTACTTCTCTTATCATATGGTAGGAATTCCCAGACCAGATTAGACCTCGTTTCCAACTTAGTACAGTATCGGCTCTCTGACAGTGGCCAGAATCAGCTGTATTAGAGGGAATGTACAAAAAACCCTGCAGTAGTCACATGAAATAACCAGCTCAAGGATAGCTACAATTTAACCCCATCCTTAGAGGTTGGTTTATGCCCTGAAGGCTTCTATCCCTTCCAAACACTGGGTTATAGTTTTAAACCTGTCTGACTTCCACGCAAATGTCCAATCCTTTTTCAAATTCTGTAAAATTAGAAGATTGATCTTTGACAGGTCTAGTGGCTGTAAGAACAAGGATTCAAATGTGGATTCACCCTTCAGAATGGGAGCAGAGCCAACACTGACCTAGAGTTGGAGGTATGATAGTTTTGTGTTTCCAACTAAAGATTAGTCCCTGCTCAGTCAGAGGAAATGCTCAGTGCAGGTCCTGCTTAATTCTAGTCGCGTGCAGGATACTCATACAACGGCTGGTTCTTTGGGAGGAAATTCCCACTTGTCTCCCCCATGTCTGACTCTCTGCTTTGCATTTTGTTTTCTTTTGATAAGAGGTTTTGCATTTGCTTTTCAAAACACATGGTACATGACTCTCCTTTGAAGGTTGTTGAATGCTAGTAACTGGGGGACCCGTTTGGATGGGAAACACTGCCTCTTCCTCTGGGTCACTTGCAGTAATTGCATTCATTAATCTATTGCCTGGGTGTGCAGGATGTTTACACCACACACTTTTTTTTTTAAGGTGGTCAGAAGGGAGGCTATACAGTAACGTACGCAGTTCATACACTATATATATATATGGTGTGTGTTTATGGAAATAAAATATACAGTGAGAAAGAGCATGCATTCTTAGGCATAGAACTGTATATAGAGAATGTTACATTAATATTGCACCTGTGTTAAATTATCAATATCATGGATGTTGAGTGATTTGGACATTAGGTGTTTGACCCTGCAGTCTGTATTTGGGCAATGTTCTTGGGGAACCCATCACAAACCCCACCTCCTTCCGCTCCAAGTGCAAAATGCATTTCTTTGACCTGCCTTCTGTAACCTGAATACACAGCAACATGAATATTTATTAAAGAAAGGTGAGACCCTACCAAAACAAGGCACTCTGCTGCACATGCGTCTCACACTGGGAAGAGGATGAGAGAACAACCATGCGACAGAAGTTAGTCACTAATGGAAGATGCTGAGATACTGTGGTGATTAGAACCTAGGTAGGAGAGTTTTAATAAGAGCTTTGAGCCTGTAAAGTGGAGTCTTATGTCTAAAAATGGCAACATGATGTTTTCTATGTATTGTCTCAGTGATGTCTAGATAAATCTGTCGTTTGTAAGTAAAAAAGCAATTTGGGGGGGTTTAACTGCCAGCCCTGGCAGCTTAAGCTTCATTCTTTTTGGCTTGTGCATCACCAGTAGTCATCTGCAATAGGAGTTTAGTTAACAATCCTGTTTATGTGCAAACCTGAATAGAATTCAGCTCCCTCTCCCACACTGCATCGGCTCTGCAGAGCTAACAACAATAAAAAGTAGTCAAAACTAAGGAAAAGGCCAGCAGCTGCTTGGCAGAGTAAGCAGGTGCTATTCTGCATAATCACTTTTCACTGTTAAACACCTTCAAGTTGAATTTGTGGCACAATCCTGAATGGCTTACAATACAAATTAAATGAAGAGGTTTTATACTTGTGTTTGACACAGGAGATGCTCAGAAATGCTTTGTCAATATCTAATGAGCACAATTGAACATTTATTTACAAAACCTCCTTGGAATGCCAGGAAAATAAGCAGAAGAACACTTCAGGCTTATGTGATCATAAGGTGTGTTGCTGTAGATGTGTGTCTGTGGGCAGCAATGGCAAAATCAAAAGGGGGAAAATATTCCACGGAAGATTCCCCAAGGTCAATGCAGAGTGTGACATTGCGTGGCTTTGTACATAGCACGTTTTCTTTTTTCCTGTTTGTTGGAAGGAAATGAAAAAAAGTACCATGAGTTTCCTGTTCTCCAACTAGCAGCGTGCTATCGCTTTCTGCCCTGCTTCTCTCCCTCTCTAACACAAGATATATTTGTTTGTGGGGTAGGGGTCAGAGGGTAAGGAGATTAGAGGCAAGATACCAGCTTGGTAGGGGAGCAGTTCTGCCCCTATACTGAAGTGCTGATAAGAGTGCCTACAGTCAGGCTGGAGTAACTCAGCTCATGCTCCTTCACCTGTGCTAGCAAAGGGAGGGCAGAAGTACTTGTAAGTAAAGTGGGGCACAAGAAAGAGCAGTGGGCTCTGGAGCACATTCCTTGCCGTGGAGTGCACAGAGGCTGGCTGGCAGGGTTGGGCTGGATTGTGAGGGGTGGTTAGGGTAGCATGGGTCAGAAATGAGAAGCAGCTGCTCTCTGAGGATTTCTGATGAGAATTAGACATGGGGCATTGATTCTCACAGGACCCGAGTCGGGGTGTTCTGCTTTGCGCTGTCCCCTCCCCCCCTCCCAAACATTTAGAGAGGGATCATGTGCAGCCAGAGGGGATTAGCCGATGGACCCTTGTGTGGGAAGAATTCCTAGTCTGCAGGGCAGAGGAGAGATCTCGCCAGTGGGATGGCTGTGGATCAGTGTGGTTATCTGCTTTCCCCATGGATACTTAGGATCTATAGCTTCTGGCTAAGGAACGCCACTATAGTAGTTACATGTTGACTTTCTCTCCTTATATTGGACACCCAGGGAAGGTTCAGTTACTATAGAAAAGCCAAGGCAAGTAAGCGCTTTACCATTACATTTGAAGGTGGTTAGGCTAGTGGTCAATCATGGCTCTTATATGAGGGGAATGCATAGCTGTGGCCAGGGTCTGAGAACGCTTGGTCCCTGCTCCTGTGAGTTTTGACCTGAGGAGCAGTTTGCTAGATCTATGGAGGGGGACAATGCAGTAGCACCTTGCAAAGTGAAACTCTATGGCGTGCCTGGGGTAGATTTTTCTCTGCAAGATTCCTCACCTTCCCCTGGTAATGACCATGCCCTTTGTGGCCTGTGATGCTGTGCTAGGATCTTATGACATTGGGGAATGGGGCATATTTAGCTACTGCTGATGCATGCAACAAATATATAAGTGACAAAAAGATTCCCTAACTGGAAAGTTATTGAACATTTACAGCTAGGGAAGGGAATGTATGGAGGGGGAATTTCCCTACCTTCCCCCTGGTAAATCAATTACTGATGTGTCCGGGTAAAATGTGTAATACTCAAACGAGAGAGTGCAGCTGGTGCATGTACCTTTCAGATCTCATTTGCTTCCTGGACAACTATTCAAAGCAAATACACACGTGCGCACACGCACACAGTTTTGATTCAAATACGGTACATACAAAACTGCCTGGACATGTTGATTAATTATTGTTAGAAAATTCTAACCCCTGCCCCAGTGTGAATGGGAAAGTGGAGCCAAGCTTTCGAGTAACAGTTTTTTGATTTGTGTTTTGGTAAAAGAAGAAAGTATTCCCATAAAAAGGAAGCAGATAAGTTAGGTGGCTTTCTGGCTGTGTGTGTTCAGTGTTGTACTGTTTGGATCCAGTCCTGCTCTGGTGGTAGTTTTGCCATTGACTTCAAGGGGAACAGGACCAGACCCCCAGGGAAAGAGAGAAGTTCTGATTTGCCCAAGTGCCTAGTGATTCTGGCTGCTTCAGGGGGAGGGTGGGGGGAACAACCTGCGCCCCCTTAAACAGGCCTGATTTTCAGAAAGTGCTGAGCTCCCAGGCACTTCCCCCTCCAGGGAAATACAGCCCCAAGCCCTGCAGCAGGGCCAGGCTGAAAAGGGGGAGGTGACCCCCCCCCCCCCCTTCTGGAGCTGTCTAGTGGCGCTTTCGAGCCCCCTTCCCCGTGGGAGTTTCCAGGAGGAGCCAATGGGGTGCTGCTGATTAATGAAATGGGGGACTGCCTTATACCCCGTAACGCGGCCCGCACGGGGGGACCCCCGTCACCTCTGCTGGGTGGGGAGCAGCCTCCCCTCTTGTGCCTTTCCCCAGCCCAGGGAGGTGCAGCGGCTTCCCAGGTAAGGGACACGTGTCCCCTCCACCCGGTGCTGCCCGGCCCCTCCGCTGTGCGTCCTGGCGCGGCGAGCGGGCAGCAGCTGGAGAGCGGGGCGGGGAGAGGGCGCTGCGCTCCGCGCATCCCGGGGCGCTGCGCTGCGCCTGGCGCAGGGAGGAGAACCTGTCACCCGGCCCGACCCTGGCCGCAGGGAAGCCGGCAGCGGCTGGATCCGCAGCCCCGCGGACTGCCCCGAGCTGGCAGCTGACGATTCGTCACCGCTCCGTCGTTCTTACGCAAGAAGAGATTCCAGGCCTTGCTCTAGGGGCAGGGCTTGGGCTCTTCGGCGTTATAAAGTGGCTGGGTCGGTGGCCAGGGAAGGCAGAGACAGCCAGGGCAGCAGCTGTGAGCACCAGCGCTCAGCCCGGTAAGGAGGGGAAAGGCAGCCGCTGGCTGGGTGTGTGTGAGGTGTGTGTGTGTGTGTGGTGTGTGAGAGGTGTGTGTGTGTGTGTGTGAGAGGTGTGTGTGTGTGTGTGTGTGAGAGAGAGAGGTGTGGGGGGGGGGTTTGAGGTGTGTGTGTGGGTGTGTGTGTGTGTGGTGCGGGGGTGTGTATACCTGTGTGTGAGAACTCGCTTTATTAAGCCGGGCTTCCGTTTTTCAGGGTTTATTCATTTCATTTTGGGGACGGGGTGTGTTTGTAGCAATTTTTTGAGTTTCTATGTAGATGTCCAGCAATCAGAGGGTTTCCAGGGCTTTCTCTTTGTATACGCTACCGCAGTGAGCGTGTGTGTTACTCATTACAGTAGCACACACTGTAAAGCGTAAGCTCCTTGTCATATTCCTTAGCGCGCTTTAGCGTCTCACTGGTTCAAACAGTGTTATATTAAAGCACACTAGGGACGCTTTAGTGCGCACCAGCAGGGTCGACAGGGACTAGTTATGCGCAACACATTCGTGTGCTTTAGAAATCATACCCCCTGTAATGCGCACTAGTGCTCTGTGTAGACAAGACCTTAGATACAAGTAACCATTTCCAGTGTTTTTCTGGTGTTTATTGGGTAAACACAATTTTATTTATTTTTGTAATGGGGTTTTATCGCAGTATTTATCAGTGAAAAGCTAAAACCAGAAGCCCTAGAAATACAGGACAGGATAGAAAGTAAGGTTTGCATCAGTCTTTTTTGTTTCATAATTTTGTACTCTTGTGTGATTAGGACTGATTTTTTATGAGTGTGTGTCATATATGTCTGTGTATCATATATGATCATGTGTATATGCAAACTGTGTGTGTGTGTGTCTAGAGAGAGGTATAGATATAGCAGACTGATTTTTCAGAGGGCGTTGGAAGCCATCAGCACCTTTGCAGACCAGGTTGATGAAATGTGTGTGATGTTCTCCTTGACTTTCAATGAGACTAAGGCTCCTAAGTCATGTTGTTAAATAGGGTAACATTTTCAAGTGTCCTTTTTTTTCAGTAAATTGTAAGAGCTTTAATATGTAATTACAAACTTTATAAAGCAGATGGTTTTAAGCTGATAGACCAGACTACTTTGCCTGGCAGCTTGTTCTAGTTTTTCTGGTAGAAATTTGTATGTATCAATTTCAGAATTACTGCATTGTGCTTCTTAAATATTCAGTTAGACCCTTGATAAAAATCCATATCACTTTTTCATAGACTTTTTTACTGAAGGCTCAGAGTTAATATTTAAACTGCTGTAGCTCAGCTATTTCTTTTTAAAATACTGAATGAAATCAGGTCATAGGGTAACAATCATCATGTTAGTCACCACCAGGGGGTTAACCGAGGATCTCTGGAGCTAAGGCCAGACTTTCAACAGCTTGAGCTAAAGGACTAAGTCCCCTGGTTGGTAGCTGTAGCAGACATCGTCTGTGGATCAGGCACAGAAGGGGATGCGTAACATACACTGAGCAGTGGGCAATAATAGCATAGGGGACAATTGTTTACCAGATGTCATGCAATTATACCAGTGCAAAAAGAAGATCATCTCATTCTTTGTTAGTCTCTAAGGTGCCACAAGGACTCCTGTTCTTTTTGCTGATACAGACTAACACGGCTGCTACTCTGAAACCTTTGTTCCCTCCGTCTCTCATCTTTATGCCAGTCTTGACTTTGCCAGCTCCTAGATACACACAACTGCCTCGTGTTAAATGTTTCGAAGGCCACCTTCTGAGTAAATAATTCTTTGACTTTTGTCTCTGACTCCCTATTGCTCTCTCTAATCCAGATCTTCTCAGAAAACTCTGAATCATCCTTGTCTGACAGTTTCCTTCTCACATCTCCCTTTGTCTGTGAATCCACCTGCTGCACATCTCCAGACTCAAGAGAATTAAACTTTACCTAGATCCCTGCTCTGCCAAAACCCTTATCCATGTATCATTTCCTCAATGTGGCTACTGCAATTCCCTCTTCTGTGTTCTCTTTAAATCCATAGGGGCCCATAACGACCAAATGGGGCCCATAACGACCAAATGGATCAAAATTGCCCACTCTGACGCATTCTCTGGAGGTCCCTGGGGCATGCTCTAGGAACCTCATTCTGAGTGGATTGAGGTGACTTTCTTTTCACACTCCCTGTCTCCAAGTCACTGAGTCCCTTCTCTTCCTTAAGACCCCATCTGTACTACACAATGGCCCAGTGTTGCATAACTGACATTGCAATCATGTATAACATCCTTGCGTTCCAGAGCACCCTGTGAATGTTGGAATTGTGCCCCCAACTCTGGGGCTGATTGAATATTACTGTCGAGATCCCAATAAAGAGGATCTCTGCTTATTTAGGCTGGATCATTTAAAATCATAGCCAGGAGTGAGAGATCTCAGCCTTTGGTGAGCGGCTGTAACTCTTGTTCTTCTTGGGCTTCTTCAGCAACACTTTTAGACACACCGGGATGCAAACAGTGCATAACTTCTGTGTAGTGATATTGACAGCATCCTGGATAAGCACTGTCCACTAATAATTCATGCTCTTTACTGTCTCTGTCTCTGAATGCAACAGAGCTGGAACTTTAGCAGAAATTAGCATCACTGCATCCCAGGAGAAGAGAAGCAGCCCAGAAATCATTCTAAGGCCCAATCCAAGCATCTGAAGACGTCTCCAAATACCATGAGTTCTAATACTAATACCATCCACAGTTCTATGCTGTCCAACCACACACTGAATGTGAGACATTCATCCAAGGTAACAGCCTGTTTCCTCTTGATGTTGGTCTAATGTGTTTTTAACAGGAAGGGGGGAACCAAAGAAGGCTCTGTGGCTCTCCAGACCTTTAGTGAAGCCCCCCTTGTTTCTCAAAGGGTTTGAAATTTGTATGAAAATGTTCGTGTCTTTGTATTTTATGGAAAACTCCCGCTCCACACACCCCCGGGGCCTTCAGTCCTTAGTCAAAACCTCATGTTCTAAAAGGCTCTAAATTGTAATTTTGTCCCATCTCAACATCCAACTCATTTCTTTTAAACCTGGCAGGGTGTTGGTAAATTTTAGGAAGTTAGTTAAATCACTCTGCGCCTCTTTCAGGGTTCTGTATCTGAGTGTCTTTGTTTTCTGCTTTTCGTGGGGCTCCTGTCTGGTAAAATTCCCTACATCACTGCAAGCCGGGGGAAACCTGTAATCCCAAAGCAGCTCTATTAACTCGAACTTTGCACTTCTGTATTGGGGCCGCTAAGAACTACATCCTCGCCCCATTGAAGTCAATGGCAAAACTCCCCTTCGGGCCAGCGTGGGGCACTAACGAGGGATATGGAGAACATATACTTGTTCAGGGGGCTCCGTGACTTTGGCTGCTCGAATAGGTCCTTGTCTGCAGTGTGCTGTACAAGACACAACGTGGAAAGGCCCTGCCCCGAAGGGCTGAGAGCTAGCAGGGACAAGAAGGCTCATGCTGGGGAGCCCAGAGGGAGGAGGAATGAAGGGGATTTTTAAAATTGGTTTCAATCACTTCTTGTGGGCATGGTGAGACGCAGGTCTTAAGGAGGCGCTTGGGGTGGGCAGAAGTGGTGGGTTAGAGAGTCAGGATGGGGGGCACATTACATGCCTATGGGGCAGCATGGAAAGGTGAGTGGGAGGAGGAGATAGATGGGGCAGATAACAGTGTGATCCAGAATGGTTTCTCATGGCCCCAGTGGTAATCATGAGAGGTCATTCTGGTACCCAGCTGCTGTAATTGGGATGCCCCTCTGCAAGAGGGCAAGGGAAAGTCTGATAGTTCTTTGTGTCTTTTTACACTAGTGGATGGTTGGTGCTATTGTGCTTTTCCTGGCTGTGCCTATCTCCAGCACCACTCCCACCTACCCATGGAGAGACCCCGTGACTAACAACAAAGTGGTGTGCCATCAGTGCCCGCCGGGAACCTTTGTGGCACAGCACTGCACCAGAGACAAACCCACAGTGTGCGCCCCATGTCCAGATCTGCACTACACGCAGTACTGGAACTACCTGGAGAAATGCCGATACTGCAACGTCATCTGCGGAGAGCTGCAGGTCGAGCTACATCAGTGCAACTCCACCCACAACAGAGTGTGCCAGTGTCGGTCTGGCTACTACTCCGAGTCCGAGTTCTGCATCGAGCATGCCAAGTGTCCTCCCGGGTTTGGAGTAGTAAAGCTGGGTATGTATTGCAGCTGGAGTACTAAGGCAAGGGGTGTAGAGCTGTGTTTAAGGGCCTTATTATATTCTCATGCTATTACTGTCCTGTCAGAATCCAGGAGACACCTGTTAAATAGCAGTAGAGGATAATCCGACGTTCTGCGTGTGTATTTTCTCACCATATATATGTGCACCGCTGCACTCTGTTGGATGGGATGTCAGATCCACACAAGCGAGTAAAGAGAATGTTGCCATCTAGTGGCTACGTCCTCTGAACGAGCAACATCCTACTACTACTGTCCACGTATAAATATTTCAATGGTTCCTGCTAATTTGGCCATAATTTCTTGTGGGCACCCAGGGCTGAAGGCAATAAGGCATGTGGGCAAGGAAGGTTCATTGTGAGGACCAGAAGAGGTTTGCTTGTTGTCTCAATACTGGGACGGCACTGGCAAATGAACTTAGCCATGGGGCTGCTTTCTGGAATCCTTATTTGGTGATTTTGAAAGCATATATTAAAGATGGGAAAGGGGCAAATGAAAATAAGACTGATACCTGCTTTTTGGGGAGGGGGGGAGATATGTAACAAAGAGCATTTAAGGGTGACTTAGAAGCGTAGCTCTCTAGCTCAGGATGACGCATGGATTACTGAAGGATATTAGGGAGTTTTTACTTTTTTCTTAGCACAACTCTGTCTAGTTTTTATATTACCCCCTTCCCTGTGGTATTTGAGGGCTATCCAGAATTACAACATGCACACAAAGATGTATTTCTCTCTGTCTGTCTTTTTCCCTCCCTACTCCAGTCATCAAGGACTGGCCTCTATTTGTTTTGGTTTTAAGCTGCAGTTTTATAGTAGGCAGGCTCAGTCTAGCAGTGTGTTTTGCCTCCTACTCTGAAGAAATTGTGGTTTGTGGCCATGTTTCCCTGGCAGTCTGCATGACGGCATTCCAGATTTATAGGCCAGTCACTGGGAAAGCCCTGTCTTCTCTGCACATGAGTCTCATGTGGGAGGTTGATGGCTTGTTCCCATGGAATATGGCTATTGTGAGATGCCATGATTAGGCAGCGTGAGCTAGGTGCCTGGGTCATCTAGGCCAGTTCCCTGTAGGTTGAATTTGACCAGGTGCTCAGATGAAAGTGATGAGGGCCATATAAGTAGGATGGGGAGCCAGTTGAAGGGAGTGAAACTGTGGGGTGATGGGCTCCTTCATTCTGCACCAGCTGTACCTTTTTTAAGGTTAGTGTTTTCGTACCAAGCATGCTACCTTCCTACCCGGGGAATGACGGTAACGAAGCCCAGAAGTCATGAATGCGAACCACAGTGAGGTGCAGGCAGGCTTCTCGATATAGCTGGAAAGGGCACTTATTTTTCACGTTTGCGACTACTTGGGTATCCAGAAATAGGGAGGAGTCTGGGCGCACACCAAGGCGGTGGGCTGACGTTCCAGAGATGGCAAGTTCTTCAAAGGGCTTTGTAGCAGGATGCGGGCTGCATGCTTTGGAGCAGTGACTCCTGAGATCAGATTCGCCCGTTAGTTTCATGTGCAGGGCTCGTTGGCTTCCGTAAAGGCCGAGCGCTCTGTCCCGTGTGTGGTTTCTCTTGGCATGCTGGCTGTTCTCTTATGATTTGATTTTTCTGCCTTGTTTGTTTATGATCATCAGCACGCGAGTTGGTGTTCCCAACCCAGCTGCCTGGGTCCCAGCATTGGGCTGTCTTGCAGCCAGATCCTAAGTTTGGTAACTGCTCATCCTCTTTGAAGGATGGGGACTGGGCTCAGAGCAGGGCCCCTTCTCTGATCCTATGAATGATGTGTACACAGAGCCTAATCTCTCTCTGACATCCCCTTATGCCCAGAGGGAACTCAGAGCACTACCAGATGCAGACTTAGGGCCAGATTCACCATTGCTTTTCACCTTGAGCACTCATTTACGCCAGTGCACAGTGGGTGCCAGACATCGGGTAGTGGCTTGCGCTCACTTTACACTGGTGCAAATGACTACATAGGCACAGGACAACGGCGAATCAGGCCATCTTCTTTTACCGTGCTCCCTAAGGGGCCATTATCCCAAACACAGTGGACGTGTACTGCAGGTATTTCACTGCTCAGACTCTTTCTGTGCCCCGTTTTGCAGGTACTCCCCATCAGAACACGAAATGTGAGAAGTGCCCCCAGGGGTTCTTCTCGTCCTCCAGCTCCAGCACAGAGCCGTGCAAGGCGCACCAGAGCTGCTCGCAGCAGGGGAAGGAGACGAATGTTGTAGGAAACCAGTTCCATGACACCCTGTGCACCGCCTGCAGGATGTTCAACGGCACCCAGGAGTCAGGTGAGGAGTCAGGTCCGCTTGGGGACGGAATAGCATTAGCAGACATAGAGTGGGGGATTATTCAGGTCTGCCTGGGCGGGGGAAGGGGAACCCATGTGCTAGAATCATGTTGCTACCCAGGCTGGAGTGAAACTTTCCGGTGCAGCTTGTTCTACCCCAATGTATAGGATCGGTTCCAGTGGAATTTAAAAGTACAAAATTGGTTTTAATTAAACTACAAAAAGGACAAACGAATCCCCCCGAATTCACTGAAAGCTTGGCTAAGATCATCTTAGACAGGGTCCCCGGCACCCTCTCCAGCCATTGTCTCCTTCAATTAATGGCACTTTCCTTGGCTTGTCCCTGCCTCTGTTTTCCTCCCATCCCGATCTCTCAGTCTAGCTGTCAGGAAGATCTCTTTGTTGGCACCTTTCCTTTTTGCTGATCTCCTGCCCCCAGATATTGCCTGTATCAGGGCACGAGGCATGTCCGAGTCAGCCTGTTACATACAGTCTGAAGTAGTAGTGAGAACATGTTGTTCTGAAGTATCTAGCACTGTCCTTCTGGCAGCCCAAGACACACAGCACTGAAACATGCAGGAAACTGGAAATCGACCAGGAGTCTGCAGCAGGTGCAGAAGTGATGTGCTGCAGACAGGGCAGCTCGTGCTGCCTCTCCCGCGGGACTGCAGCCCCCAGTCTCTATTTTTAGCTTGTTTTAATTTTAGTTTCACTTCTAGTTAGTGACTCCTTCCCATTTAACCTTCATTCTCCAACTGACCCACCGAGGCAGATTGCCATGCACCTGAGCCAGGCAGCCACTGCACTGGACCAAATGCTCTGGGCGGGAATGAAGACAATGTATTTGCTCCCACGTCGTAGCGAATCTGTCCCTTTGGCTTCCATGAGGCTGTATCGGTGTAACAGAGAGCAGAATCTGGCCTCTGTGTCTTCAACAAACAATAGCTTCCCTTTGCCCAACATGCAGCAGAAGGGATGCGTCCCCCAGCAAATGTGGCAGAAGGAATCTCTTGTTTTCCATCCCCCTCGGAATCCCTCTCCCCGGACAATATTCTTCTCTCCTCGTCAGGAACGTGATGCAATGGAATTTCAGTAAATTCCAGTCAGAGCAGAGGTTGGCAATTCCATAATCGGAATCTTGACTCATGCCCCATTCCTTGAGTCAGCCTTTTCCCAAAGGGGCGATGGTAACAGCTGAGATGTTCATTGGAAAAGAAGCAAGTGACGATCTTGTCATCAGCACGTGCCCTTCTCTTGTTAAGCATCAGCAACTGGCTCTGAACCCAGCCCTGGGGTTGTTTATATACACACACACATCTCTTGAGCAACAGTGCACTTGCAAAACGGGAAACTTATGAATGGAGGGATATTTTTAACTCCCAATTTGCAAGAGTGTTCTTACTCAGCAGGGTAGCATGTGTCTATTATGCCTGTGTATGTCTCTATGTACATAGCTACAGATACACACAGGCACGTCAGTAATTGTATACAAATACAAACTCTGTAGGTAGGCTTAAATTCTCTGCTAGTGTAAACAGACGTGACTCCAGGACTGGATTAGCTTTCCTCTGGGGTTATTAGATTTTGTGGGGCCACTGTATACAAGTCTTTTTCCTGGGAGGGAGTTTGGTGCAGAAGAGGACTGGGGTGCAGGAGGGGGTGCGGGGTCTGGGAGGGAGTTTGGTGCAGGAGGGGTCTGGAGCAGGAGATTGGGGTGCAGGAGGGGGCGAGGGGTCTGGGAGGGAGTTTGGTGCAGGAGGGGGTGAGGGGTCTGGGCGGGAGTTTGGGTACAGGATGGGGTGAGGGGTCTGGGAGGGAGTTTGGTGCAGGAGGGGGCTGGAGCAGGGGATTGGGGTGCAGGAGGGGGATTCTAACCAGGGGCAGGGAGTAGGGGTGCAGGAGGGGATGCAGGGTCTGGGAGGGAGTTTGGGTACAGGAGGGGGTTCTGACCTGGGGCAAGGGGTTGGGGTGCGGGAGGGGATGCGGGGTCTGGGAGGGAGTTTGGGTACAGGAGGGGGTTCTGACCTGGGGCAAGGGGTTGGGATGCGGGAGGGGATGCGGGGTCTGGGAGGGAGTTTGGGTACAGGAGGGGGATTCTGACCAGGGGCAGGGGATTTGGGTGCAGGGTCTGGGAGGGAGTTTGGGTGCAGGAGGGGGATTCTGACCTGGGGCAGAGGGTTGGGGTGCAGGAGGGGATGCGGGGTCTGGGAGGGAGTTTGGGTGCAGGAAGGGGATTCTGACCTGGGGCAGGGGGGTTGGGGTGCAGGAGGGGATGCGGGGTCTGGGAGGGAGTTTGGGTACAGGAGGGGGTTCTGAACTGGGGCAGGGGGATGGGGTGCAGGAGGGGGTGTGAGGTGCAGGCTCCGGCCGGGAGATGCTTACCACAGGCAGCTCCCGGCCGGTGGCACAGCAGGGCTCAGGCTGCCTGCCTCCCTGCCATGGCCCCACGCCGCTCCTGGAAGTGGCTGGTTGCTGGCACGTCTCTGCGCGCCCCTGGGAGGAGGGGGACAGCGTGTCTCCGTGTGCTGCCCATGCCCACAAGCGCCGCCCCGTAGCTCCCAATGGCGGGAGCTGCAGGAATGGTGCTGGGGGCAGGGGCAGCGCGTGGAGCCTCCTTCCCCCTCCCCCTCACCAGGGGTCACAGAGACATGCCAGCAGCCAGCCACTTCTGGGAGCAGCGTGGGGCCAGGGCAGGCAGCCTGAGAGCCCCGGAGATCGCTCCTGTGATTAATTTTTGCGGGGCCCCCCTTGAGCCGGGGCCCCGGGCTGCAGCCCCGAAAGCCCCCGCCTTAATCCTTAATCCAGGTCTGGGCACTGCTACGTTTTGGGAGTGTTTGGATTCTGATCTCGTGGGTCCATCTCTGTTGTGAGCTTCTGGCCTGCAGTACGACATGCATGGAGTGAATTTGGCCCTATGGGCCTGATCCGATATGTCGTACTGCAGAGGATGAATGTGGCCCTTTAGGGTAAGCCCAGGGTTACTGGGACTCGCGTCAGCTGACCCGTGTTAGGAAGCCTGGGCTTGAGTATCTACATTGTATTTTAACCCCAGGTTAAGACTTTTCTAACACGTGTTCGAACCTAGGGCTCTGACGTCCATACTGCAGTGCATAGACCCAAATCAAAGTAACCATATCCCAGAGTCGCTAGTGCCCCCCCCAAGTGTGGCACCTCTAGCCCTAGGAATGTGGGTCTAACATTGACCAATGAGGTACCTTCCCTCTGCTTCTCCCCCCCATTTTCTATCTGGGTCCTTTACCTGAGCACTTACTTTTAATGAGGCGAGTGCCATTTCTTCAACCCATGAGAGCTGAACTGAAAAATCCCAAAAAACCCACCAAAATTTGGTTTGTTTTGAACTAGGGCTGTCGACTAATCGCAGTTAACTCATGTGATTAACTCAAAAAAATGAATTGCGATTAAAAAAATAATCGCGATTAATCGCACCGTTAAGCAATAGAATACCAATTGAAATTGATTAAATATTTTGGATGTTTTTTTCTACATTTTCATATATATTGTATTCTGTGTTGTAATTGAAATCAAAGTGTATATTATTCTTGATTACAAATATTTGCACTGTAAAAATGACAAACAAAAGAAACAGTATTTTTCTATTCACCTCATGCAAGTACTGTAGTGCAATCTCTTTGTCGTGAAAGTGCAATTTACAAATGTAGATTTTTTTTGTTACATAACTGCACTCAAAACCAAAACAATGTATAACTTCAGAGCCTACAAGTCTACTCAGTCCTACCTGTTTGTCTGAGCGATTGAACAAGAAGTAGGACTGAATGGACTTGCAGGCTCTAAAATTTTACATTGTTTTATTTTTGAATGCAGTTTTTTATACATAATTCTACATTTGTAAGTTCAACTTTCACGATAAAGAGATTGCACTACAGTACTTGTATGAGGTGAATTGAAAAATACTATCTCGTTTATCATTTTTACAGTACAAATACTTGTAATCAAAAATAAATATAAAGTGAGCACTGTACACTTTGTATTCTGTGCTGTAATTGAAATCAATATATTTGAATATGTAGAAAACATCCAAAAATATTTAAATAAATGGTATTCTATTATTGTTTACACAGTGAGATTAATCGCAATTAATTTTTTTAATCTCTTGACAGCCCTATTTTGAACCAAAACTGAAATTGTTTGTTTTTCCTCCTGCCGAAACAAAAACTAAATTGTTTGGGGTTGAACAAAACAGAAAATGTGGAAATGGCAGAGGTGCTTAATGACGATTGTGTTTTGGTTTTCACCAAGAAGCTCGGTGGTGATTGGACGTCTAACGTAGTGAATACCAGTGAAAATGAGGTAGGATCAGAAGTTAAAATAGGGAAAGAACAAGTTAAAAATGACTTAGACACGTTAGATGTCTTCAAGTCACCAGGGCATGGTGAAACGCATCCTAGAATACTCAAGGAGCTGACTGAGGAGATATCTGAGCCATTAGTGATTATCTTCTAAAAGTCATGGAAGACGGGAGAGATTCCAGAGGACTGGAAAAGGCAAATATAGTGCCAATATATAAAGAGGGAAATAAGGACAACCCGGGGAATTACAGACCCATCATTTTAACTTCTGTACCTGGAAAGATAATGGATCAAATAATTAAGCAATCAATTTGTAAACACCTAGAAGATAAGGTGCTAAGTGACTGTCAGCAGCATGGATGTGTCAAGAACAAATCTTATCAAACCAACCTGAGCTTTCTTTGACAGGGTAACAAGCCTTGTGGATAGGGGGAAGCGGTAGACGGTGGTATATCTTGACTTTAGTAAAGATTTTGATACTCATAAACAAACTAGGGAAATGCAACCTAGATGGAGCTACTATAAGGTGGGTGCACAACTGGTTGGAAAACCGTTCCCAGAGAGTAGTTATCAGTGGTTCACAGTCATGCTGGAAGGGTATAATAAGTGGGATCCCGCAGGGATAAGTTCTGGGTCTGGTTCTCTTCAATATCTTCATCAGTGATTTAGATAATGGCATAGAGGGTACACTGATAAAGTTTGCGGACGATACCAAGCTGGGAGGGGTTGCAAGTGCTTTGGATGATAAGATAATAATTCAAAATGGTCTGAAGTAAATAGGATGAAATTCGATAAGGACAAATGCAAAGTATTCCGGTTAAGAAAGAACAATCAGTTGCACACATACAAAATGGGAAATGACTGCCTAGGAAGGAGTACTGTGGAAAGGGATCTCGGGGTCATAGTAGATCAAAAGCTAAATATGAGTCAACTGTGTAATGCTGATGCAAAAAAAGTGAACATCATTCTGGGCTGTATTAGCAGGAGTGTTGTAAGCAAGACACAAGAAGTAATTCTTCCGCTCTACTCTGTGCTGATTAGGCCTCAACTAGAGTATTGTGTCCAGTTCTGGGTGCCACATTTCAGGAAAGATGTGGACAAATTGGAGAAAGTCCAGAGAAGAGCTACAAAAATGATTAAAGGTCTAGAAAACATGACCTCTGAGGGAAGATTGAAAAATTTGGGTTTGTTTAGTCTGGAAAAGAGAAGACTGAGGGTGGACATGATAATGGTTTTCAAGTACATAAAAGGTTATTACAAGGAAGAGGGAGAAGAATTGTTCTTCTTAACCTCTGAGGATAGGACAAGAAGCAATGGGCTTAAATTGCAGCAAGGGCAGTTAAAAAAATTCCTAACTGTCAAGGTGGTTAAGCACTGGAATAAATTACCTTGGGAGGTTGTGGAACCTCCATCATTGGAGATTTTTAAGAGCAGGTTAGACAAACACCTGTCAGGAATGGTCTAGATAATACTTAGGCCTGCCATGAGTGCAGGGGACTGGACTAGATGACCTCGTGAGGTCCCTTCCAGTCCTATGATTCTATACATGTTCTCCAAGCTCTATGCATAACCCATCAATCCAGCAACTCACACGGGCAATCAATATTCTCTACTCAGCTAGTTTGATTTACAGTAAACAAACAAATCTGCATAATTCAGGTGCTTTCATGCAGGCTGGAGCTGATAGTCACATGCTAGGTCAGTGCATTAGTGTGCTCCTGCTTTGCACATGCACATGCACTGCAGGGTTTGTGTGTGCGCACATGCACACAAGCAAATCCCATTATGTGCACACTCATGGCCACACGGATCTCTCTCTAGCCGTGTGCGCGCACACAGGGATTGTCACGTGTACATCTGGTAATACAGGCACAAAGGTAGGCCCAAGATGTGTACATAGCCAAGGTCTAAAAATCAGGCTCTGTACGCAGCAGGCCTTGTCCAAGAATCAGTAGGACAAATACATCCGTGGAAGCCATGGGATGAGACCAGCAGGTATAAGACTGGACAAATGTCAGGGTCAAATTTTAGACTGTCAAATTTGAACAGTATTTCTTTAAGAGCTTGGGCTGTGCTGCTGGGTCTGACAGCTGGTTGACTGCCCACTTGGGGCTCAGCTGACGTCGTGTTGTGAGCCTCTCCAGTTGCACTAGGGTTTTTCTCCTCGTTCTGATCCACAGAGAGCAATGGGGTTTGCTCTTTCATCCCTGCGCTCTAAACCTCATGCTGGTTTTCTCCTCCCCACTCTAGGGAATGAGGACTGCGAACAAGCAGTGATCGATTTTGTGGTTTACCAGAACATCCCGGTGAGAAAGCTGAAGCGCCTCCAGCAAATCCTTGAGCGGCACCAAAAGGGGATCCTCCACAAGGACACCAGGCCTGTCCTTCAGGAAAAGTTCCACACGTATCTCACCCAGTTGAAGAAGGATCACTTGGAGCTCATCAAAGTGCTGCTGAATGCACTCCGGGCAGCGAAGCTGTATACGGTGGAAGAGATGGTGCGGAAACGTTTCTCCTTGGAGTTGGAAAATTAACAGAACTGTTTAGGGTTTTTGTTGTTTTTGGTTTTTGTCTAGCTTGATTAATTTATTAACTTTCCACAAACTAACTCGAGGTGCACCTTGGAGAAGATGAATGGTGAGTCTCTGACTCATTTCTGATCCTCTCCATTCTGACGGCTGACCACTGTCTCAGTGTATGTGCACTGTCTGTCTAACGTGGCCGCAGGTGAAGTCTGTAATGCAATCTGTGCCTCGGCTAGCGGAACTTCACTGCAAGTGGAGCTGGATGAGAATTCTGGGAGAAACTTGCACTATGACTATTAACCTCCTCTCTGGGGAGGAGGAGTAGATGTTGTTCTTACTTTATCAGAAACGAAATGCATAAGATTCCAGGGAGAGCACGCCCTATCTCTTGACTGCACAAGGGTCCCTGTTGCCCTTCCTTGGGCCACTGTGCAGAGTTTAATTTTAAAGTGCACCATATTTTTAAAACGATATTCAAATGTTTCCTGGGGGCGGCTGCCTTTCACCTTCCAACGTTAAATTTCTTTCAAAGAGGGGTTTATCACTGAGATGCCCCTGGGGTCACTGGTTACAGCCTCTTTTAAATGTATTTCTACAGTGCCATGTTTTGTACAGTTTGTCATGTTTGTTTGATACAGAGAAATGCAAAGATGACATTTGCCTCAGACTCCACGTTATCTTCATCTGGCTCTGTCTTGGAATGCCCGATTTATGCATACACACACGTACCATGACTGCAAAAAACGAACCCTTGTCTGCACCGAGAGGTTGTGTCAATTTCAGCCACCGATGCAAACCCCTGGCCTAGGAAGTGTACACCCCAATCAGACTCCATTCGACCAGTGCAAACACTTTCAAGCAGGCACCAGTGCAAATAGCAGCTTTTCCTGTCTGCACTAGGGTTTGCACTGGTGGCTGGAACTGAGGCAAATCCTCTGGGTAGACGTGGCCCTAGACTCCTGCTGTCTGAGTCCTGTTGCGCCGCTCGACCCTGGCCTGATCCCTGCATTAAAAATGCAGGATCGTGACAGGCGCCATTTGGTGGCCTCATGGCCGTGTTCTCCTTAGGGCCATGGATTGCTGCCACATGCACATATCTCTCAGCAAGCACTCACATTGGTACGGCGCCAACGTACAGTTACATAATCGAAATAATGCCGTTCCTCTAAGTCGGGGGCCAAGAGGCAGAGTGTCTCACCGCACACGTCAGCTGGGAGGAGAGTTTTGGTTTTTTAAACCCTTAGGGAAGTCCGTGGGGATGACTGCCCTATGTACACTTCAGTTGATCTGCCATGACGTCACAAAACCACTGCTTCCCCTGGGACGCATTTAGCTTTTTATAGCTTTATTTATTTGAATGCTTGCCAGGAACTGACTATGGTTTGGAGGGGGAAGGGAGAGAATGGTTTTCCCGCGTCCGTGGTTGTTTAAAGGACTCAGAAAATGTCTCCACCTGGAGTAGCCTCACTGCTCAAGACCAACTTTAAATGGCTCTGGCCACAATGGGCTGTTTGAGCCTTAATTCATCTGCTTCTGAACATTCCCCCCCCCCCCCCCCGAGTTTTAGGAAGAATGATTTACAGTACAAGGAAGTCTGTCTAAAAGTCAGCTCTCTCAGTACAAACGGCTTGAAGAGTGGAGATCCCCATGGGACTATTACAATTGGAAACCCAAATAGTTTTCATGTCATTCTGCTTGTGATCTCAGATCCCGGTACTAACACATTGTCCAGGCTGTGAAAGTCCCAGCGTGTAAGCAGCAGTACATTAACCACGCCACACCTAGAAAATTAAGTTGCTGAGGGGTGTGAAAAATCTAATGTAAAGAGCCAGCTCCTGTGCGGTTCCACTCCCTCCTAAGGTGACCAGACAGCAAGTGTGAAAAAATCGAGACGGGGTGGGGGGTAATAGGAGCCTATATAAGAAAAAGCCCCAAATATCGGGACTGTCCCTATAAAATTGGGACATCTGGTCACCCTACTCCCTCCGGACATGTGCCCAACACTACAGCTCCCAGAGCCTTCTCCTGACCCCTGCCTTGGATTCCCCCGGGGATAGTTTTGGTTGCAGTCAGGAATACAGGGTGTGGGAAAGTCTTTACCAGGAGGTTCCCCTGTTCCATGGGACACTGAGTCAGCTTTACACTAGGGAGAAGCCCAGAGCTGATGAGCGGGAGCATGTACCACCAAAATGCTGTAGAACTCGGCTTTCTGAGTAATAGATAATGTGCAAAAAACCCCAACCCACCACATAGTCCAGCAAACTGGTGCAGAAAGCAGCTCCTCTAATGCAGTGATACTCAGACCTCAGAGGTTCAGGAGCCAAATTAGTGATCAGCATGACCCAAAAGAGCCACAGTCATGTGAATTCATATAGTTTCATTTACTACAGTACTGTGTATACATATTTAAACAGTAGGACAGGTTCATCACTTAGTGTAAGTGAATAACTTAATTGGTTAATAACCTACTAAAAGCATCCTGATTGGTTAATAATTAAATCACAGTGTTTGATGCAAAGAGCCTCAGGAGACACATTAAAGACCCACTCACAAGCCTCGGTCTGAGTATCACTGCTCGAATGGTGTTAGGGCTCTGGGTTGAAGTTCCCCCTTCACTGGCCTTGCGCCCCAGTTACATCCCATTTAACCCCGTAGGGCCTTTGCCCACGAGTCATTTCACCCACAACAGGGCAACTTCTCCCAAACCAGCTGCCTTCACTCAACCCCTCTACCATCCTGGTATCGCTTTGGTTAACTGGAATATCAGTCCCTCCCTTCCCCTGGCCTTGCCCCGCTCCTGGCCCAGCCCCTCCGAATAGGAGATCTTCAATCTTTTAACAAAGGGATAAAAAAATCATAGAGAAACCACTGATGTCCTGTCCCTTCCCCTTATAAAAGAAAGGCGGAGACAGGGCTGAGACTGGTGCAGATGTCCATTGACGGAGAGTCTCCAGAGGACGACTGCTTTGCAGCGAGGCACAGGCTGGCAGAGGTGTGTCTGTTGCTGCCGGGTAGGTGCTCCCATCTGACGCTCTCCTATGATGCAGGAGGAAGGGGAGACACATTGTGAGGTCAAAGGACAAGAAGTTGCCTCGCTGGGCTCCATCTGGCGTGCACAGCCTTGGCTTTCGCCAGTAAAGCCCTATGTGGCTGGGGACCTGCCTTCGCCACTTGACCCCTGCCATGCTGCCCTAGTTGCCATCCGCCTCCGTGCCCTTGGTTTAAAAGAGGGGAGCTAGTGGCAGAACGGTCTCCCTAGGGGGAGGGGCTCTCAGTTTAGGAACCTGCTCCCTGCTGTGGGGTGAACCAGGCCTATTTACAGGGGCTGTTATAGGAGAGAGGGGTGCAGGGTGTGATGCTGGGGGAGGGGAGTTTTGTTCTCTTGGGGGCTGCTGGTTTAGTTGGCTGATTTCTAACCTGGGTCAGGGCCTTTTTTCTCCGTTTTGTTTAAACATCTACCTCACTAACAAGGAAGCACTCGTCTTACGCCGTCCTTCTGCGTCTCAAGGGCCCTTCCAGCCCAGGGTTGTAAAGCACTTAATGAAGCCCCAGGTCACCCCTGGGAGGCAGGAGCATGTTGTCAGACCCGTTGGACCAATGGGGAAGTCATGGCCCAGGCCTTGTTCACTGTTGCCCAGGGAGTTGGTTGCAGACCCAGGAGAAGCCCTCAGATCTCCTGACTCCTGGTCCTGTGATTTAACCAGACGCGCATCTGCAACGCGCAGGCCCAACCCTGAAGTCTGAGGGCCGCTCCGAGCCAGAGTCTCGATTTGGGTCCATCTCTGCCTGGTAGGAATAAAAAGCGCATCACTGCAGTGAGCAGGTGGAGAATGGAATCCTAAGGACCCTGGGCTCCAGGTGTCACGTGCTCCGCTGCAGGGCTCAGCCTGCGTTGGGGTCTTGTATGATGAGGTGCGTGGGCTCCATGTCGTCCTCTGAACTATTATTATTGACTGTATGACGGAGGTGCCCTCGGGATCCCAGTCATGGGGCAGGGCCCCACTTTGCTGGGTGCTCTGGCATTGCCCTGTCAGGATACGGGGCTGGACAGCTCATTGTCCTGCTTCTGATGGAATAAATTAGAGAGTCACCTGTAGACTTTGGCCCATCAGGGTAAGTTTGTCAGGGCACCAGTATCACCCAGTGTCACTCTCAGAGCAGCCAGGTATTCGGGCAGGTGCCAACCACGCACCTTCCTCCCACTCTGTCCCCTTTCTGCGGAAAATGACTCACCCTGCTCGTACCTGAGCTCGTATCTGAGCGGCTGGAGCTGGTCGCTGATGGGGGAGGGGGTTTCCCACTCGGCCAGGGAGTGGTGGATGTGTCAGTTTGGGATAAATTGCCAGGTTTGTCCATTTGTCTCTGTATTTTGTGAGTCGTTGGACACTGCACTCTGTGAGCCATGGGCTTTGGTCTCTGTGCATCTAGTGACCATCACTGCAGCCTCTGGGCTCTGCAGACTGACCCTTTTGGTGCTGTGTAACGGGGAAATAGCCTGTTTCCTGGGCTGTTTTTCACAGAATGGGCTTTGTGCTGGAGTACTGATGTTGGCTGGAGTTTTGAGGGGCTAGGTTGGGGTGGAGCTGCCTGAAAGGGGGACACGGTCATGAGTGTGAGAGAATCACCCTATGGATGCAGAGGTGCCTTGCGAATGCTTTGCAAATCCTGACTTGCAGGTGTGCCCTGGTAAGTCTTTTTCGGCAGCATCCTCTCCTGGGGCGGGCGAGGTTTAGGTGAGTTTGCAGGGAGGGTTTGTGAGCTGGGATTCATTAGGGATTAGCTCTGTTTCTGGAACTGCTTTGTCAGGCTGGGGCATGAGGATTTGGGGAACTTTTCATCAAGCGGGGCTGCTTTGGCATGTGGTTTGGTTTCGAGGTTGTTGATAGGAATCGTGATTACGGCTGGTTTGGGAGGCTGTGTGTATGGGAGGGGGGTTTCCCCTGCGGCACCTCATCTAGACTTATACAGAATTTCTACATGCTGAAAATGTCGCCCTGCTGTGTGAACTTACAGAGCGATGGGGGCTGCTCTCTTATTTACAAAGGTCTCCACTTCCCATAGCACGTATTCCAGGAAACCATTCAGTTTCCAGGAAACTTCATCTTGCCATTAAATCCTGCATGTTAACTCTGTGTCAGTTCATTCAGCCTGCCTGGAAACAGGATGATTTCCCCCAGACCTGAGATGTGTTAGCTTCCTATGTAGGTCACACTTCTCGTTCCAACCCCTGAATGCCTAGAAAATGGCTCAGCCCACTCCCCATCCACTCTGCTCCTCTTTGTATCCCCCAGGCTGCTAAGAATTGGGAGGGTGAAAAGAAAAGTAGTTAGGAACATAGGAACTGGCAGTCTGGATTCTATGCCAGGTCTATCTCATCCACTGGCCAGCCCCAGACCCCTCAGGGAAGGAGTAAGAACCCCACAGCAGCAGACGTGGGATAAGCGCGCCCCCCCACACACACACACACACATTAGGTTTCATCCTGGTCTCTAAAAGGCAGAGATTGTCTTAAGCCCCAAAGCATGAAGTTTGATATCCCAGACACCAGTTTTGTTATGATAGATGTGCTGTTAGTGATGAGAACTCCAGCTTGTGGGTGAATGGGTTAGGAAAAGCCCAGATAAGGGTCTTTTTTCTAGAGGAGGGATTGGAAACCCTTTTATGAGAACCATGAGAGGGCTGGGGTGAAAGGTGCCCAAGAAAGGCAACTTACAGAAGAGGGGGGGGGGGGAAATCTCCCATTGAGGCAAAACTCCACAGAGAGCAAGTTCTGGCTCCCTAAAATAGGGCTGAGAAAATATTTATTTTGTGCTTGGTTTACTGAGCCCTCTTTTGTGCTGGAGAAAGCAGGGGGTGGGGGGTTCTTTAAAGGCTCGTGTTTGCTGGCGTTAACAATGTCAATTTTTTTTTTGGACTGAGTCATAAGATTCATTGCTCTGTCATAGCTGACCAAGCTTCTCCCCGCCCACACTGGCAGCTACTGGAGTCACTGGTGAAATGCAAACAGTGACTAAGTCATGAGATAAACTTCATCTCAGGTCAATCTAATCAAGACGGGTATTTTTGGTGGCGAGTAAAAGACAAGTATGCATACGCACCAAGCTACCCACTCCACTCCAGCCTGGGGAGAGAGCACAGCCTCCTTCCACCCTTACTTGCAGGAGGTGCTGGTGCCACCTGGCCCAGTTAAATGTACCCTCCTCGTTTCCTTTCTTCGTTGCTGTCTCCACGGCTTGGTGCGCTGGGTAGACCAGGCCCCATATGAACAGTCAGGCAGCAGTGAGTACCTTTGTCCTAATAACCCAAAGAAGGGCGGGTCAAAGCGTGCCCCTGAGAGAATGTTTATTTTACTGTGGTAAATTGCTATTACATATGAAGTGAGTACTTACGAACATCACTTTCAGGGAGGGTGACTCATCTGTTATAAAGAGCATAGGTAGCTTTTCCAAACACTGTGCTCACGGCATACGCTGCCCAACCCCAGGCCAATCCTGGGGTTTGGCTTTCTTAACAAACCAGCACTTACATAACACCAGCTCAATCCTTCTTCTCAAAGTTGGCCGCTCCTGGGGTTCCTCCCGCGGGACTGCTCAGCCCGCACCTTAGGTTCTCTCTCCCACTTACGCCCCTCTTTTAGGTGTGGTAATGAGTCACCTGCCTCAGTGAGTCATCAGAACTCACCGACTCCTTGGGGGGAGGCAGTGCCAGGTGAACGCTGCCCACCTTTGGACAAGACTGTACTTTTTGATGATGCACAAATGACTCGGCTCACTCTCCCAGTGCTGGAGGGCTTGACTTAACATCAGTGCCCGGGGCCCCCAGCGATCATCCTTCCACCAGTGCTCCTTAAGCACAGCACAAATGTCTCTGGAGGAGCTCCTGGTTATAGAGCGGATGGCCAAAGTGCCAAGAGCTCCGTAGGAAGCAAAGAGGAGCCCAGTGGAGTTTACAACCAACCAAAGTGGAAAGAAAAATCCTTTCCCTGTGTCGTGAGCTGCCTTGCCAAATGGTTCCTTCTGCCCGAGATGATATCCCTCAGAGCTGCTGTTCTTTCCCCAGCAGCTTTACCATCACTGCATAGCTGCGCAGTGCCAGCAAACAAAACCCACCTTTTACGTGGGACCTCAAATCAAGGCCTCAGCCCCTGGAGGTTGTTTAAAGATCCCAATGCCATAAATGGTATGAACGGCCTCAGCTTTCGCCTCAGAGCATCCCTGCTACAGTGGTGTATACTCCAGCTTCTCCCACTAATGACATGCAGCCACTCCTGCGTGAGGGAGGGTCAGCATCGGTTTAGGGGCCTGATCCTAAACTCTCCTGAAGTCGATGGGCTTTGGATCAGACCCTAACACAGGAAATAAGAAGGGTCTGTGGCTAAATGGAACTGCAGTGGAAATTTTTAGCGAGGCATAATGAAATCTAGAGGGAATTTAGATCAAGGTGGTCTGCAGAGCAGTGGGGAGAACTAAAAAAGATGTGGCCTCTAGAGAGAGCCTCAGGGTTGCATGAATCACCTTGAGAATCCTCACCTGTCTTTGTGGCAATGGAAATACTATCAGGGCTCACAAAATTCCTGCAAGTCAAATACTGTACCCTGGTGTACTGAGAACCATTCTAGCCAGGTCAGGATTTCTTACACCTTCCCTGCTGTCGGTGGAAGCTCAATGGAAATCGTACCCTTGCTTCTGTCTCCCACATAGGCGAGCCTCTCAAAGCAGTTTACACACATCAATGAGTTAAGTTTCCCAACAAGTCAGAGGCGCAAAAGTAGCTTTAGCCCTGTTTTACAGAGGGGGGGAAACTGAGTCACAGACACTGACTTGCCCAAGGTCACGCGGGAAGCTTGTGGCACAGCTGAGAAAAGAAGCCAGGTCTCCTGAGGCCTATCCCTGTGTGCTCTAGCCACAAAGACCACCTGGCCCCATAAACGGGATCACGTTTCATGTGCTTAGCACAGCTGAAGCTGCGATCAAATGTCAGCGGGTGGCAGGATGAGGTGCAGGTTGAAGTGTGGACTCGACGTGGCTGTTCCCCCCACACACAGTGGCACTTTCTTCTCCTCCTTTTTGCTTCCTCTGAGTCCCCTGCTCCTTCTTCCCCTCAGGCATTTCTTGGTTAGTATCTACTTTCTAAAAGAACAGGAGTACTTGTGGCACCTTAGAGACTAACAAATTTATTTGAGCATAAGCTTTCGTGGGCTACAGCCCACTTCTTCGGATGCATAGAATGGAACATACAGTAAGAAGATATTTATACATACAGAGAACATGAGAAGGTGGAAGTAGCCATACCAACTGTAAGAGGCTAATTAATTAAGAGAAGCTATTAACAGCAGGGGAGAAAAACTTTTGAAGTGATAATCATGATGGCCCATTTCGGACAGTTGACACGAAAGTGTGAGGCTGCTTCAACATGGGGAAATAGATTCAATTAGTGTAATGACCGAGCCATTCCCAGTCTCTGTTCAAACCTAAGTTGATTGTATCTAGTTTGCATATCAATTCAAGTTCAGCAGCTTCTCGTTGGAGTCTGTTTTTGAAGCTTTTCTGTTGCAAAATTGCCACCTTAACGTCTGTCACTGAGTGATTAGGGAGGTTGAAGTGTTCTCCTACTGGTTTTTGAATGTTATGATTCCTGATGTCAGATTTGTGTCCGTTTATTCTTTTGCGAAGAGACTGTCCGGTTTGGCCACGAAAGCTTATGCTCAAATAAATGTGTTAGTCTCTAAGGTGCCACAAGTCCTCCTGTTCTTATTGCTGATACAGACTAACCCGGCTGCTACTCTGAAACCTATCTACTTTCTGTTCCCTTTCTCACACCTGCAGCAGCTTCTTGTAAATGAACCATGCAGCAGAGAGAGGAACTGCAGGTGCTCTCTGACCCGGGACTCTCTCTCACACCACGCTAATCAGACTGCCTGGGGCCACCTCTGCCACTCCAAATAAGGAGAAGAGAGTTATCGGATGCTCTCGCACCGGGCTTTACTCTCAGATACAAAGGTGAAATTATTCTAGCGTGGTGGGTTAGCTGCACTGAGGATTTATGGGTAAGCATTGTACATACGATGCATATTGCTTATTAATAGCATCAGTGTTAAGGTGATCTCCTTCCACAGCCGTACGCAGACATGAATCCGCTCCCCCGGGGAATATTTGACCTCTTGTAAACTGGAGTTGGCTGAAATTTTTGTCATCAAAACTTTTTTTTTTCCTTTTGAAAAATGGGTTTTAAATTAAATGGAAACTTTTGCCTCCATTTTTGAGGGGGTTGGCCCAAAAAACCCCTGAATTTAATAAAAAAAAAAAAAAAAGAAAGAAAAACTCTAACAAAGAAGCTGATGAAAAAGAAAAATGTTCATTTTCATCAAAGTTTTAAACAGAAAATAAACTCAATTTTTGATCGGGTCTCTCATTGAGGCAGGGAGCTCATCTCCCCAGCTGCTCTAAAGTGCTCAGCACACTGCAGAGGGGCAGCGTGGCCCAATGGCTACGGTACTGACCTGGGAGTCCACACCCAGTTTCGATTCTCACCTCTCCCAACGACTGACTGTGTGACCTTCCATTGGAACTGGAAAAGGTTCACAAAAGGGCAACAAAAATGTTGAGGGGTATGGAACAGCTTCCGTATGAGGAGAGATTAATAAGACTGGGACTTTTCAGCTTGGAAAAGAGACGACTAAGGGGGGATATGATAGAGGTCTATAAAATCATGACTGGTGTGGAGAAAGTACATAAGGAAGTGTTATTTACTCCTTCTCATAACACAAGAACTAGGGGCCACCCAATGAAATTAATAGGCAGCAGGTTTAAAACAAACAAAAGGAAGTATTTTTTCACACAGTGCAGAGTCAACCTGTTGAACTCTTTGCCAGAGGGTGTTGTGAAGGCCAAGACTATAACAGGGTTCAAAAAAGAACTAGATAAGTTCCTGGAGGGTAGGTCCATCAATGGCTATGAGTCAGGATGGGCAGGGATGGTGTCCCTAGCCTCTGTTTGCCAGAAGCTGGGAATGGGCGACAGGGGATGGATCACTTGATGATTCCCTGTTCTGTTCATTCCCTCTGGGGCACCTGGCATTGGCCACTGTCGGAAGATACTGGGCTAGATGGACCTTTGGTCTGACCCAAAAATGGCCGTTCTTATGACCTGGGGCAAACACTTTCCCCTCTTGGTGTCCTCTATGAAATGGGGATAATGAAGTTAATTGGCAGATGTAAAGTATTTGGGGATCTCTGGATGAAAGGTGCTGTATAAATGCAAAGTATTATTATTGCTGGTCCTACGCCAAATAATAACACTGGGTAAAGGTCTTCCTGAAGCTATTCTGTTTGCTTACTCCTTACAAACACTGGCTATTTCCAGACTGCAGGTCTGAGTGCTTAGGAAGATGGTTGGTCTTGGGGATGCAGTTTCTTAACGAGGAATAGGTATCAGATATCAGCATTAGAGTGGGCGTATACCCTTGTCCCCTGAAATCTAGGCCTCTGACCTGCATCATTTGCACCTTGCAGTAACCTCTGTAACTTTCACAATTGGGTGGGTGCACGGAGGAAGAGCCAGGTGCCTAGCGCTCAGTGTTGGGCCCAGATGTCATTTCGAACATTGATGAGCTCAGGCTAGACAATGACCTACAAGTACTGGCTCGCATTCGAGGGACTACTGTAGTCCTACTCAGTCACCCGCCCAAGAGAGGTGGACATGGAAACGCAGGAAGATTATGGCCTCCCAGAAGACACTGGAAGAAAGAGCCAGAATCTCCAGCCAAGAACACAACAACAGGTGAGTGGGGAGTGCGTGTGGGTGAAGTGAAAGGTCTACTGCAGAGGATCCTGGAGGTGGCAGGTATGAAAGCATGAAGGGGTTTGGAGCATAGGTGGGTTCTCCAGAGGTTTGGATAGCTCAGGTCAGCACCCTAAACTGCTCATCAAAGAAGTCCTGAATCTGACTCCCTGAGGTTCCCTTATTGCTAGTTTCCATGTCAGAAAAGAGCAAGCTGGTTTTCGGAAAGGGCGTGGATGCACAGACCAGATCTTCACTCTACGAAACATAATAGAACAGTGCTTAGAATGGCAACGGCAACTCTACCTAAATTTCATAGACTTTGAGAAGGCTTTTGATAGCATTCACAGGACCAGCCTATGGCGTATTCTGTGGGCATATGGAATTCCTTTCTGTATAATCAATGTCATCAAAAGCTTCTATTTCAACCTTACACGCAGTGTTGATCACAATGAGCTCAGTTTTGAAGTCAAAACAGGAGTATGTCAGGGGTGTGTCATGTCTACAATCCTCTGCAACATTGCCATCGACTGGGTAATGCGGCGTACAACAGAAGACATGCCAAGAGGCATTAAATGGACACTCTTCTCATCCCTTGAAGACCTGGACTTCGCAGATGATGTCGCTCTCCTATCACATACCCATCATCATATACAAGAAAAAACAACTTGACTCAATGCTTTCAGCCAGCAAATTGGACTGAAAATCAACTGCAATAAGACAGATATCATGACCTTTAATATTGCCTCACCATCACCAGTACGGATAGAGGATCATGTTCTCACCAATGTAGAAACATTCACATACTTGGGCAGCACCATCAGCCAGGATGGTGGAACAAGCCAGGACATCTGGAACAAAATCAATAAAGCCAGGAATACCGTCAGGAGCTTAAATACAGTCTGGAAATCCTCAAAATACAACATCAAAACCAAACTTAAGATTTATCAGAGCTGCGTACTTTCAACACTACTTTATAGTGCAGAATGCTGGGGAATGAGAAAGTCTGACATGTCCAAACTGTCTTCATGCCATACAACCTGCCTCAGAAAAATCCTCCGTATCTTTTGGCCCAGAACAATCTCAAACCAGGATCTATTGACACAGTGCAGCCAAGAGGATCTAAGCACCATCATTGCCAGGAGGCACTGGAGATGGATCGGTCATGTGCTTCAGATGGAAACTGATTCCATCACCAGAGTAGCAAGAAGATGGACACCTGAAGGCAAGCGAAAATGAGGCCGCCCGAAAATAACCTGGCGAAGAGCTGTGGAAGCCGAGCTGAAAAACCTGGGGTGCAGCTGGGGAACCATTGAAAGACTTGCCAGAAACATATAGGAGCGGAGGAGCTTTGTCACTGCCCTAAACACCAGAGACGTAATAGGAATGTGCTGCTGCTGATGGTCTCAGTGTTTATATAATGCTGATGCTGGGGCTTAGGGTGGTTTATTTGACTTCACTTGGCCTTCCAAGAAGCAGCGAAAGGATTACTCAGAGGGGAAACCTGGAAGAAAAAAATCTGACCACATGTTCTCTTTTGGCATGACACTGAAATCAAAGCATGAACAGCACTAACAAAACCAAAACCAACCTCTGGTTTTGCCCATGTGAATTTCAAACATCACAATGAATATTCCATGATACCAAAGATATGTCATTCCGTGACACAGCAGTTCTAACCCTCTGAAACCCAGCTCACTCTCCAATGTCCCATCTGCACTCATGTGATATTTATTAAATTCTCCGCAGCTTTCTGAGAATTTGCAGAGCTCCCACAGCATGGAATGTCCTGTGATAACATCTCTCTGTGATGGTTTGGGATGGGGGAAGGGGAGCGTGAAAGGGCCAGATCTGAGAAGGGCCAGCCCCAGTGCGAGCAATGGGAATTGCTGTTCCAGATGTATACTTTGCAGGCTGCTTTGAGGAACAGTCTCTGGTTGACTCAGTAACCTCCCTCCCACTGGGACAAGAATCCTAGGTGCTTTTGCTCCGTTCTTTGGCCAGTGTAGAGTTGCTTTTGAATCTTGTTTCTGCTTTCACTTTGGGTATTTCTCCTCCATAATTCTTTGATGCCACTGACATCAACAGACCATGCAGCCCTATACAGCAGGGCAGGGAGGGCATGGGAGTGTAGGAAGCACCTGGGACTCTGAGACGTAGGGAAGCAGATAATTTTCTTTTGATCTAGCTGGGGTTTTAGAACTTTCCATGGACTTTCATTTTTTTAATGAACTGTTTTCTTTCAGTTGGTCTGTCCTTGGGGTTGGATTTGCCATTGAGAGAGCGTCTTTGCACAACTTGTGACACGTGTGTATAGGGGTCATTTCCCCAGTAGCGGCGCCAGCTCTTCCGGTGCCCTAGGCGGCAGAAGGTCCCGCCCCTGAAATGCCGCCCCCAACAGCGGCGGCGGAAGGTCCCGCCCCCAAATTTCAACGGGCGGCCGGGGCGCAGGCGCCCCCAAAATAGCAGTGCCCTAGGCGACCGCCAAGGTCGCCTAATGGGTTGCGCCGGCCCTGCATTTCCCACTCAGTCAGCCCCCTTCTAGCAGCTGGGTCTAATGGAGATAGATGAGCCTGCTACAGCCTATGAGTTTATAGACCTGGGTCTTTTAGCTCAGGAAGCAGCGAATGATGCTTTTAGATCCAGAGGTCCTGGGTTCGAGCGCTACTGTCAATGACCTTCTCAGAGGCCTTGCATCGGGTGTACACATAAAATATCAAAATATTAGCTAGGCCTGACCCCAAACCCCCCTTTTAGTTCCCCACATCCCAGAGTGTGGGGTGGTCAATGGGGACAGATAGCTTCTGTCATCAGAGAGACACAGAGGTTGTCTATACTCCCCAGCTGCCTGGTCTCTCTCTGTGCAGCATGTTCTGAGGGTGAGCTACCATTTCCCAGAAAGACCAGCCTTCGGCAAGCCATACTCTAACACGGCAGCCAGAGCCTCCCGCCTCACATCCGTTCTACCTAGGGTGACCAGATGTCCCAATTTTATAGGGACAGTCCCGATTTTTGCGTCTTTTTCTTATTTAGGCTCCTATTACCCTCCACCCCCTGTCCTGATTTTTCACATTTGCTGTCTGGTCACCCTAGTTCTACCAATGCCTTGATGGTGTCCTTGGCGTTTGGGCAGGACTTCCTGCTGTAGCATATCTGGTAATATCCTCACACAACCAAATGCACTGTCAACTGCCCTTACGTGATCCAACGTGCAGTGGCATGTAGACACAGGCACACACATACCTGCACCCACCGCACAGCCGCCTTGGCGTGACGTCACATGATGTCAGCTTGAAAGCCGCAAGGCCCCATCTCACAGCCTGAGCACCTGCTCTGCCCCCTAAGCACCAAAATGCATTTGAATTTGCAGTGTCTCCCTGCCACAACATTTGGCTGCAGCTCGGAATTTCAAAGAGCAGTGGTGTTTAGATCCAGGATTATCACGGATTAATTTGCATTTTCTAGTTTAGCGAGTAAGACGAGCAGACTCTGCATTTGCATTGGCTGTTTCCAGCTCAGAATGGGAGAATTCTACAACGCTGTGCAAGAGATTGACGCGCCTGAACAGAGCAGCCTGAGAGAGTGCAAGTCAGAACAGCAGCTGTATAAAGCCTAAAGAGGAACCAGCATCAAGGTTCCTGGTCTTCAGCGAGGGAGTTTCTAGCCAAAGGCTCTAGTCAAGACAAACCTGAACTGAGGTGAACTCTCCAGGGTCCCGATTCAGCACAGCATGTAAGCACATGCTTAACTTTCAGCCCGGGCTTAATCTGGCCGCTTTCCCCAAAGACCCTCTGTGCTGTTCCATTGCTATGAAGCAGCCTGATCAGGCCTTCCATGAAATGCACTGGCAGTTGCCTGCTTGGCCATTTTGCGTCTCTTAATTCAGTGTTTCTCAACGACCGGTCCGTGGACCGGCGCCAGTCCCTGGGATCTCCCTGACACAGTTTAGGAAGGCAACAAAAGGGTTGAGAAACACAGTCTTAGGCCTTGCCTACAGTAGAGCCAAAATCTTTTGTTTGGGTGCCCGTCACAAAATGGCTGGAGGAGAAGGAGGTGGTGGTGGTAGTTCATAGTGGCAAATTCAGAATGACAATGCATACTCGTTGGGCCAGGGAACAAGCGTGAGAATGACTCTCCAGCGTGGTGGTTCAGGCCCTCCCTTGGGATGTGTGAGACCCCAGTTCAAGTTCCTGGAGGGACGACAGGAGCCACCTGACTAGAATTGTTCCTGGGAGTTACCATCACCCAGACAACACTGTGACAAGGCTTTTGTGAACTCTGTTTTCTGATTGAATGTCATATCTTAAAGGCCTGATCCATCCTATGGAAATCAGTGGAAAGTACTCTGTTGGCCTCAGTGGGCATTGACTCTAAGAGGAGCACAAGAAAAAACCCCTCTGAAGGGATTCCTGGTGTATCAGAAACCAGGCTGGGCTCTGCAAGAAATGCCTGGCAGTTGCTCCTTTGCTCTGCATAGGGCTTGGCATGACTCAGACTGGCACCCACAGGCTCCTCTACCATTGGTTCGTACCCAGCTTTTGATTCCCTGTGCAATGAGCACATCTCAGCAGATGTCTCCCAAGGGACTGTCATTCCCTCGGCAATGCTCGCGGGATGCTGATTTCTAGGAGAAGGCAAAGATGATCCCGCACCATCTGCAAGGGCTTGGCCCAGCCACCAGGAAGCCAGTGATGTCAATTGTCTTTCCTTGCGGGCCTCTTGTAGAGACAGAACGTGCTCTGCTGTGGGTGTTCCTCACTTAGGAAGCTGTTTGCACATGCAGGGCAGGTAGCAGGTGGAGCAGGAGGCCTGTGAGTGCTATTCCACCAGAGCCTCTGGGAGTCAGCTACTCAACAGACCGGCCATGAGGTCTCCACTGCCTCCCTCTCCGTCTTTCGTCTCTTCCTGGTGCTGTGCCCCAGGGGCAGTCTGCAAAGCAGTGTCAGCAAACAGCGTTCGCGTTGCAGCGTCCTCCTAGAACGAGCCAGTGGTTTCCCCAGGAGAGGTTATCGGCGGGCTCCTTGCCCTTGGAGCTCTGCTGTACGCTTCCGTGCCAGCGCATTCAAAGGAGAATTATTCCATTTTAATCAGGAGATTGCCAGACATACCAGGCGCAGCCCACATCAGCAAATTCAGTTAGATCATGTGGATTCAGCTGAAAGATTCATGCTCTCTGCTGGCAGTGTCTTCACTGAACTGAACGTAACTGGATGTTCCCGAGAGAAGTGATACCACAGCATGGGGTCTGTTGGGAGCCAATCGCCCCCCCCCCCCCGATGCACCCTCAGCCTCGCAAACCTCTGTCTCATAATCCTCTACGTTCCAACTGGGCCTTCTATGAAGGATCTCACAGCACTCCCCACCTGGTAATGTGGCACGACACCTCCCCATGGTTTTGTACGGTGCAGAGAGGTGACATGATAGGCCTGCAGTTACCAACTGACTCTGTGGCAGCCCTGACTCCCAGATCCCTGCTTGGACCACTAGACACTCTCTTTGGCCCCGTCTACACTACCCGCCGAAATCGGCGGGTAGCCATCGAAGTATCGGGGATCGAATTATCGTGTCTTGTCTGGACACGATAAGTCGATCCCCAAACGCGCTACTTCGAACTCCGGTACTCCTGCAGGGCGAGCGGAGTTACCGGAGTCGACGTGGGAGCCGCAAACTTCGATCGCCGCGCGGACGCGAGGTAAGCGCGCCAAATTCGAACTAAGGTACTTCGACTTCAGCTACGCGAATAGCGTAGCTGAAGTCGAAGTACCTTAGTTCGATCCCGCCCCTAGTGTGGACCAGCCCTTTGTTTCCAGCTACCTTCCTTCCAGCCCAAGAAGACTTTGCTCCCATAACCGGTCAAAAAATATCTCGGTGCAGGGAGCTGAGGGCACCTCATCCTCACAGGGTGATGCAGGGGGAGACCGGAATAAGGAAATGAGCTTCCAATCCCTTGGCTTTAACTTCCTGCTCTCTTTGGCTGCAGGAGCTGGCAGTTTGGGTCCTCGTGGTTCTTGAGCTTCATGGATCCCTCTACTGGAGGAGATGGCTGTGTTGAGTTTTTGGTGCTCTCTAGGCATTTCTAACATGCACATCTCCATAGTCTCTGGGCACAGTGTCCAAGAGCTGCCTTATATTTAGCTGGTATTGTGCAATGCAGAGGATAAAACAACACTCTCTGTAACCCAGAGCATCACTTAACTTCCTGATATACCGATTAACAGAGGATTCCCCAATGAGATGCCTCTGGCAAGCTGCTGTTGGAGCTCCCCTGGCCCAGCATCTGTCTAGGGCTATCGTTTCACACCTTACCTAGAATTTAGCACCATCAGTCCAGCAGTAGTGAGGACTTCTTTATGGAGGCATGTTGCGCCCTCTACTGGTTGAAGAGTGCATACGACAACATCACACACACATGTCCTGGCTGCGTCTGGTTTCCGCTGCTTTAAGGGCAAGATTTTCATAAGCATCCAGTGCTGGCCTAACTCTGTTCCCACTGAAGTCAGTGGGATGATTGAGAATCTCATCCTAAAAAACCAGTTCTCCGAATGACATTTCCCTGGCCTGCCAGAACATTAGAGGGAAAACATGTCACTGGTTTGAAAAAACTCCAACCCATCAAAACTGAATCACGGGGCTTGGGAAGACTGGAACTGCTCCATTGGACAGGAGAGTCCAGTTAGTCTCCAAGAGTTATCAATGCCCGCTGCTGCAAAGGGTGATGCAAACTCCCCATCCATGACAATGCCACACTGGATCAGACAGACAGGCCGGGGCTGAACAGTTCACATCCAGATTTACCACAATATTCCAGGGTGTTTGGATCTGGAGGGTTTGTTGTAGATCATAGAAGGTAGTTTCTACTTGCCTCAACTGTTGTTCAACTTATGGCCTGAAGCATAAGCCATAGCCCCCTTGAAATTTTATCCTGCCAAAGCTGGTGCAACTGCATGGTACATCCCAGGAAACCCTCTCCTCCAGTGAGATTCTTGGTGTGTTCCAATCAGTGAATGGACAGATGTTCTCTTGAACAATGGTGTCAGGAAACCTTCACATGCTATCGGTATTAATAGTGACTTTAAACAGGGGGTTGCTGCTAACTTCAACCTGCATGTGTCCACCTTATTTGTATTTAACTAGTGAAGGAAGGTGTCTGTTCAGAAAACACAGATGATCATGACATCGTGGTCACCTATCCCATTGTCTGAGACCTGATTCCACATCAAAGGAAGATTCCCTTTCTAGTGCCCTACGGCAGAAGCTCCATCTCTGTCTAGGAGGAGTTTGCAACTGACAATTCAGGATCCCTATATTCCAGAGCAGCCGTGGCCATCCCATAGTTAAGGCTGCAGCTGAGTTCACATGATGAACCTGATTTTGCTTCCAATCCTAAAATCCACAAAGAGAGGAGTGTATGCTTTAGAACTGGCAGGTGAGATCTGCAGCCAAGGTAGAGTTTGGCAAGATCTGAAGAGAATTAGACAAGGGTTTCCGTAGTTACAGTGCCCTGAAATAGTGCTCACCAGAGTCCAAACATTTGTGTCCTGTTTTTTTCAGTTGGTAGCAGGTGAAGCACTTTTGAACATGACAGCTGTGTTGCAAGAGGGGACTAGAGACAGGAAGGATGGTGCCAAGGCACTGAATAGCTTAAGGGACTGATAAAGGGAGAACATAAGAACGGCCATACATGGTCCATCTAGCCCACCATCCTGTCTTTCAACAGTGGTGAATGCCAGGTGCTTCAGAGAGAAAAAACAGAAGAGATTTATCTCCTATTGTCTGCTCCCAGCTTCTGGCAATCAGAGGCTAGGGACACCCGAACATCGGGCTCCATCCCTGCCCATCTTGGCTAATAGAGACTGATGGACCTATCCTCCATAAAAGGGAGCTTTCCACCGGTAGGCCACTGGCCTGAGCTGGCAGGAAGAGAAGGTTGTTCCCCTCTCCCAGCTGTCTGGTGGCCTCTCTGGGAGATAAGTTAAGGGGTGTCAGTTCAGCTCTTAATGGAGAGGCAGGGGCGGCTCCAGGCACCAGCGCAGCAAGCGCGTGCCTGGGGCGGGAAGCCGTGGGGGGCAGCCTGCCGGTCGCTGTGAGGGCGGCAGGCTTGCGGCTTTCTGCAGCGTGCCTGCGGGAGGGCCGCCGGTCCCGCGGCTTCGGCGGCAATTCGGCGGCGGGGACGCCGATGGCGCGGCACCGTCAGACCTCCCGCAGGCACGCCGCCGAATCCGCGTGACCAGTGGACCACCCACAGGCGCGCCGCTGAAAGCCACCTGCCTGCCGTGCTTGGGGCGGCAAAAAACATAGAGCCGCCCCTGTGGAGAGGTGTTTCACAAACCCACCAATGCGGTCGGCAGTCTCAACAGAGAGGTGAAGAACTGAATGGAGACTCAAGTCCTCCTTCACCCTTCAAAGTGCTCCTTTCAGAAAGGGTTGAGCCCTGTTCGGGGGCTGTCGGACAAGCTCAAGCTGTCCCTGTTCTGTGGATAGTGGGGCCTGGGGCTGTCAATCGAGCACCTGTCACCTGAACTGTTTTTCTTTTTTTAAAGGAATAATGTCAAGGACCAGTGACAGGATTTCCCCTGCCCGCTGCCTTTCCCTGCCTCCTGTGGGCATCCATGTCTGCTGTCCCTCCCAGTTCAAGTTCTGTAGTGCCACAGCTCCTATTTCCCTGCTCCCGACACACCTATATCTTTGGTGATCCCTAGTCCATGCAGTGAATAGTTAAGTACTAATCCCACACTACTGTTCTGAACTCCCTTGTCTAGAACCAGCAGAGCAGAGATGTTTTTAGCAACATGGAGCCTGTGTGTCATTTTAGGGTGACCAGATGAGAACTCGAAAATATCGGGACCGACGCAGGGGGAGCGCCTTTTCAGTTGTTACACTCACCCGTCCGGGTTTTTGGCAGCAGTTCGGCGGTGAGTCCTTCAGTCGCTGACGGTATTCAGCGGCAGTTCGGCGGCGGGTAATAAAAAGAAGGACCCGCCGCTGAAGTGCCGCCGAAAACCCGGGTGAGTGTAACAATTCAAAAGGTGCTCCCCCTGCCTGTCACTGCTGCAAAAAGAAAAAATGCCCGAAACAAAATATCGGGACAAACGGCGTCCCAACCGTGCTTCGGTCGGGACGCGGGACAAACTTCTCAATATCGGGACAGTCCCGATTTTATCACGATGTCTGGTCACCCTATGTCATTTTGAACATTTGCTTTTTAAATTCATCAGTAACTGTTGCATTCCAGGAAGACTGGATTCCTCTTGACCTCCAGTCCTTGCCTCACTATGAAATTCCCACTCTGGGCCAACCGCCAGCCCAGTCAGTCAGACGTGCTGCCGTTCACTGCTCCCCTTAGTGTGTATGTCAAACCAAACAATGAATGTAATGAAAGGTCAGCCTAGATACAATTGGAGAAATATTTTTGGAGTGACTCAGCCTTTTGGGCAATTGCCAAGTACAAGGGACTAACGCAATGAGTTGGAAGAAAATGAGGTGTGTCTAAGCGGACTGTGAATCCTCCAGCATTTCATTCCAGACCGTCTTGACCTTTGTCTCATACTAATAACATAATTAGCTCATACTTAAGTTATTTTAATCTATTTTCAATTAACGCAATCACTACAAATCCTGGAAATCACCAGCTAACTTAACCAACAACTTCAGCTCACAGGCCTTAATCACTTAGATGTCAGAGTGCCCAAGTACGCCTTCAGACTCAGTTTTCCAATAAAACTCCCCTTTCACTTCCAACCAGCCATGATGCCCATCCCAGGTACTCAACTAGAGTAAGGGTACATTCCCTATGGGCAGTGTTTAATGTGTCATTTGTATGTGAAGAAGTAGGAGGTGAGAGTTAAGGTTGTGTGGATGTGGTGGAAGGGCTATTGAGAACATCTAGAGTTAGAATTGTAAGGGTTAAAAAAAACCATGAGCATTGGAAAGCTATAACGCCCCCCAAACACACACACACACTTTGGGATATAAACCAACCTCAGGCTAATGGAGAGTAGGACAAAATGCCCCCCCCCAGGCACAGGTTCTCTGTCTGCTGCTTTCTTTTGTGCACCTTCTTCTGAAACAGGACAAGGTGGACCATTGTTCTGATCCAACCTAGTAATTCCAATGGTCTTACGGAAATGGGTGTGGGCACATGCTCCAAGCAACAGGGAGCAGTGGGATGAGCTATGAAGACAACTGGAGTCCCTGAGAGGCAAGCAGTGACCCAGCTGTGATGGCCTGATGTGACCTGACCACATTCCCATGGTCACCTTCCACCGGGATGTCTCCTTGCTAGGTTCCTTGTGCCTCTCAGCGACCCCAAGTGACGCTGCGATGCTCTTCAGGGCCAACAACCCTGGATTTCAGACATTCCAGGTCGCTCCAGTACGTCTTGCTGCATCGCCTCTGAAGTTCTTCCCCCTTTAAGTCTTTGAAAGCGAGATGAGTGTCTGGATCCCCAAGGCAGCCTTCTCTCGCAGCAAGCTGCAGCCCTGGCAAGCTCAGGGGCTTCTCTCCCTCTCCCTCACACCATTCATTGTTAATCATTTTTTAAACTAGAGTCAGCAGAGTCTTGAGAGTTCTGTACATGTCAGATGTCCTCCGTCTCTGTGTGCCTCACTCTCTGGGATCCCGGGACAAAGCCACCCCCTGGTACTGCTGTCTCCAGACCAGGCTGCTCACATTCCATATTGATATGCAGCGTGATAACCTGCTTTCATCCCATGCTTAATAAGCATCTGGAAAAGTCCCACGGACTGCCTCTCTTCCCAGGGTTGATGGTCTCGCCTGGGTCTCGTGGTTCAGCTGGCGTTACTGTCCTTGTTGTGCATATACTGTACGTACAGCCATAGACTTAATAGAATCATAGGAGTGGAAGGGACCTCGAGAGGTCACCTAGTCCAGTCCCCTGCACTCATGGCAGGACTAAGCATTATCTAGATCATCCCTGACAGCTGTTTGTCTAACCTGCTCTTAAAAATCTCCAGTGATGGAGATTCCACAACCTCCCGAGGCAATTTATTCCAGTGCTTAACCACCCTGACAGAAGTTTTTCCTAATGTCCAACCTAAACCTCCCTTGCTGCAATTTAAGCCCATTGCTTCTTGTCCTATCCTCAAAGGTTAACGAGAACAATTTTTCTCCCTCCTCCTTGTAACAACCATCTATGTACTTGAAAACCATTATCATGTCTTCTCTTTTACAGACTAAACAAACCCAATTCTTTCAATCTTCCCTCATAGGTCATGTTTCCTAGACCTTTAATCATTTTTGTTGCTTTCCTCTGGACTTCCTCCAATTTGTCCACATCTTTCCTGAAATGTGGCTCCCAGAACTGGACACAATACTCCAGTTGAGGCCTAATCAGTGCGAAGTAGAGCAGAAGAATTACTTCTCATGTCTTGCTTACAACACTCCTGCTAATACATCCCAGAATGATGTTTGCTTATTTTGCAATAGTGTTACATTGTTGACTCATATTTAACTTGTGATCCACTATAGCACCCAGATCCCTTTCCATAGTACTCCTTCCTAGGCAGTCATTTCCCATTTTCATAGACTCATAGAACTGGAAAGGACCTCAAGAGGTCATCTAGTCCAGTCCCCTGCACTCATGGGAGGACTAACTATTATCTGAACCATCCCTGACAGGTTTTTGTCTAACCTGCCCTTAAATATCTCCAATGATGGAGATTCCACAACTTCCCTAGGCAATTTATTCCAGTGCTTAGCCACCCTACAGGAAGTTTTTCCTAATGTCCAACCTAAACCTCCCTTGCTGCAATTTAAGCCCTTTGCTTCTTGTCCTATCCTCAGAGGTTAAGAAGAACAATTTTTCTCCCTCCTCCTTGTAACAACCTTTTATGTACTTGAAAACTGTTATCATGTATTTTGTATGTGTGCAATTAATTGTTCCTTCCTAAGTAGAGTACTTTGCATTTGTCCTTATTGAATTTAATCCTATTAACTTCAGACCATTTCTCCAGTTTGTCCAGATCATTTTGAATTTTAATCTTTTCCTCCAAAGCACTTGCAATCCCTCCCAGCTTGGTATTGTCTGCAAACTTTGTAAGTGTACTCTCTATGCCATTATCTAAATCATTGATGAAGATATTGAACAGAATCGGACCCAGGACCGCTCCTGCGGGACCCCACTCGTTATGCCCTTCCAGCTTGACAGTGAACTACTGATAACTACTCTCTGGGAACGATTTTCCAACCAGTTTTGCACCCACCTTATAGTAGCTCCATCTAGGTAGAATTTCCCTAGGTTGTTTAAGGGAACGTCATGCGAAACTATCAAAAGCCTTACTAAAGTCAAGATATACCACATCTACCGTTTCCTCCCATCCACAAGGCTTGTTATCCTGTCAAAAAAGCTATTAGGTTGGTTTGACATGATTTGTTCTTGACAAACCCATGCTGACTGTTACTTATCACTTTATTATCTTCTAGGTGTTTGCAAATTGATTGCTTACTTATTTGCTCCCTTATCTTTCCAGGAACTGAAGTTAAACTGACTGGTCTGTAATTCCCCGGGTTGTCCTTATTTCCCTTTTTATAGATTGGAAAAGGGCAAATATAGTGCCAGTACTCTGGAATCCCTCCCATCTTCCATGACTTTTCAAAATAATCACTAATGGTTCAGATATCTCCTCAGTCAGCTCCTTGAGTATTCTAGGATGCATTTAATTAGATCCTGGTGACCTGAAGACATCTAACTTATTTAAGTAATTTTTAACTTGTTCTCTCCCTAGTTTAGCCTCAGATCCTGCCTCATTTCCCCTGGTGTTCACTATGTTAGATGTCCAATTGCTACTAAACTTTTTGGTGAAAACTGAAACAACAAAGTTGTTTAGCACTTCTGCCATTTCCACATTTTCTGTTGTTGTTTTTCCCCCTTCATTGAGTAATGGGCCGACCCTGCCTTGGTCTTCCTCTTGCTTCTAATGTATTTATAGAATGTTTTCTTGTTACCCTTTGTCGCTACCTAGTTTAATCTCATTTTGTGCCTTGGCCTTTGCTGTTTGTTTATATTCATCCTTTGTAATTTGACCTAGTTTCCACTTTTTGTAGGACTCTTTGTTGAGTTTCAGATCATTGAAGATCTGGTTAAGCCAGGGTGGTATCTTGTCATACTCCATATCTTTCCTACGCAGTGAGATAGTTTGCTCTTGTGCCCTTAATAATGTCTCCTTGAAAAATTGCCAACTCTCAAACTGTTTTCCCACTTAGACTTGATTCCCATGGGATCTTACCTACCAAATCCCTGAGTTTGCTGAAGTCTTCCCTCTTGAAATCCATTATCTTTATTGTGCTGTTTTCCTTCCTACCATTCCTTAGAATCATGAACTCTACCATTTCATGATCACTTTCACCCAAGCTGCCTTCCACTTTCAAATCCTCCCTATTTGTCAAAATCAAACCTAGAACAGCCTCTCCCCTTGTAACTTTCTGCACCTTCTGAAATAAAAAAATGTCTTCAATGCATTCCAAGAACTTGTTGGACAATCTATGCCTTGCGGTGTTATTTTCCCAACAGATGTCTGGGTAGTGGAAGTGCCCCATCGCCACCAAGTCATGTGCTTTGGATGATCCTTACCCAGAGACTTTCAACAAGTCTGTCTCCTATTTCCATCTCAACCTCAGTCCAACTGTAGGCATTTTTAATATATAAGGCAACACCTCCTCCCTTTTTTCCTTGCCTGTCTTTCCTGAGCAAGCTGTACCCTTCTATGTCAATATTCCAGTCATGTCTATTATCCCACCAAGTCTCTGTGATGCCAACTATGTCACAGTTGTGTTTATTATCTAGCATTTCAAGTTCTTCCAGCTTATTCCCCTATACTTCTTGCATTAGTAAACAGACATCTGAGATACTGATTTGATTTCCCCTCTATGTTCTCTCTTGTCTCTCCCTTATACCTGCTAGAACAGCCCATGCTCCCCCCAGAGTCCGATTCTTCTCCCAGGTCTCCATGTTTTTGACTTACTTGTGGGCTTTTGTCCCCTGCCTCCATCAAACCTAGTTTGATGCCCTCCTCGCTAGGTTAGCCAGTCTGTAGCCAAAGAGGCTCTTCCCCTTCCTCGATAGGCGGACCCCATATTAACAGTGCTGGGCACAGCGCTCCGAGGGCCCAGGGTGCAAATAGTGTCTGGACGAAGAGTCCAAGTGCTTCCTTCTGAGCACTTTGGGGAAAGGACTTCGTCCACCTGGCAAACTCAGAGACCTAAGTGATGTTAGCTAGGTCTGCACTGGGTTCCAAAATCCCTAGGTGACCTTCTGAGCCCTCACTGGAGGGGTTTACCTGTCCCTCCAGCTGTTCATGCCACATGCAGGCTACATACTGTGGTCCGTCACTGCTTTGCTGACCAGCAGTGTATGATTTTCTTCTCCATCCCAGCTCAGGTGCAAGCCTGGGCCCTAGACTCTCGGTGAGGAGCGATTCAGCCCCTGGATGACTCCTGTCCTCCCTCATCAAAGAGAGACCTCCTGCAGCGCCTTGAACATGGACATCTCCCCCTCTCAGCACTAGTATAACTGGAGCAACAGAGCTAGCTCTTCTGAGAAAGGATGAGGCTGTCCCTTGCTCCCAGCCTTGTGCTGCAGCTGTCTGCTCCTTAAACCCATGGCATGCTCCCACCATCCTCCCCTTTCCAGTGGTGACATCCACTCCCAAACCCCTGGGGAGCTCTTCCATTACCCTCACACGGCAATCGGAGATCTCTGCTCTGAACCCCTTAGGGATGGGGGTGCCTCCATCATCCTTGCACTGTAGTAAGTCATGTCTGTTTCCTACCCTCTTGCCTGTGCACAGGTATCATTGCTGTGCCTTTCCCCCGTTCAGTCACCCTCCCTCTTTTCCTTTGAGCTCTCACTAGTGCTGTTTGGGCATGAGACCCCCCCCCCCCTCTGTTCTCCTGGCCAGGGCTACACGGCCTTTATCAGCACTTATACACTAGGATCAGGAGAACTTCCCCATTTGTTCATTGGCCTCCTGTTGGTCTCGGTTCTGTGCATCCCCTTATTGCTGCAATGAGTGATACACTTTTGACCAGGTGAAATGTGTCCCTGACTCTCAGGGCCTGAAATACCCAGGCAGATGGAACATTTATGTGGTTTCCCACATGGAATGATGCAGAGACTGTCTCCTGCTGAGCTGCCCTATGGATAACCGCACAGGCTGTAAATTCCCCTTTGTTTCTAGTGGCTCCCCCACTCAGTAACAGCTATAATATAAACAGAGAATACAGATAAAAGCCAAGCCAGACCGAGAGAGGCTCTCCCAGGGCTGCTTCCCACATCACAGGCACTGACCTTGGCTGTTTTCACAGCACAGATTTGTTTAATTTTCCCTTAAGAAGTTCCTGGTTCTCTAGGTGTCACCTCGGTTGTAAAGCATATGCTCATTGGTATCCAGAGTCACACTCGGACATATGCCTAGACAGCGAGACAATCAGAGCATGCAGAGTCCCTCAGATAGATACAGGCACACTCATGGGTGTATGGCATGTTAATACAGATGCTCAGAGACAGAAGCACCAAAAAGACTTCTTATTAAGGAGACCTCTCACCATTGGTGTTAATTTGGAATAAATCTTGGACGACCAGGCAGATCACTAATATTGCACCAATATTCAAAAAGAGCAAGTGGGATGACCAGGGTAACTATCGGTCAGTTAGCCGGACATCAAACCCGGGTGAAATAATGGAAAAGCTGATGAAGAGTTCAACCGATCAAGAATTAAAGGATGGGAATATAATTGATGCCAGTCAATGTGATTTTCTTGTCAAACAAACCTGATTTCATTTTTTGATGAGATTACAAGTTTGGTTTTAAAGGTAACTACATAATAGACGTAGACTTTTGTAAGGCGTTTGACTTAGTACCGCACAACATTCTGATTAAAAAAATTAGCACTACACACTATCAGTAAAGCACACGTTAGATGGCTTAAGAACTGGCTGACAGATCTCAAAAAGTAGTTGTCAACAGGGAATCATTATTGAACAGTGGGTGTTTCTAGTGGGGTTCTGCAGGGATCCGTCCCAGGGAGAGACTTAAAGAGCTCGATTAGTTTCGCTTATCAAAAATAATAAGAAGAGCGAACTTGATCCCAGTGCATAAATACCTTCACAGGGAGAAAACACAAGGTGCTGTTCAATCTTGTGGAGAAAGACAGGCCCAGTGCTGGAAGCTGAAACCTGACAAATTCAAATGAGAAACAAGGCACAAATTGTTACCAGGGTGGGTGATTAACCACTGGAACAAATTCCCAAGGGAAGTGGTGGGTTCTCCATCTCTCAATGTCTTCATATGTAGACTGGTGCCTTTCTGGAAGATGTTTTAGCCAAACACTAGTTATTGGGCTCAATACAGGGGTAACGTGTTGACATTCTCCAGCCTGTGACATCCAGAAGGTCAGACCAGGTGATCCAATAGCCCCTCTCTGACTTTAAACTCTATGAATCTACGAAGACTTAAAGCGTGTCTGGGTCCCACACTGGGCTCAAATCAAACTGTCCCACATGGAGCAGTGGGTTGGTTTTGGACACAGTGAGTTGAAAGGGCTGAACATTTGAAGGGGCTTCAAATGGAAACAAAAAGAAATATTGTGTACAGGAGAGGGGCCCATAAATCATTTTAGAGGCAAATCCTTGGATGATTTTCATTTTGACCTGACTGCTAGCATTCAGCAGATTCCAATTGCTATTTTCCAGGAAATTGATGTGCTTGAGTGCATTTTCTGGCTCGTGCTCTGCTCCTTAGGAATGCAGCCTGTAACGCTCAGCTGGAGTGTGCCGTTCTTAGAAGAAAAATAGTTGCCCTTTCTTGATGAGTCTGGGCTTTTTCTGAGTCCCCTGCCCTGGTGGGGAAACAGCTTACAGTATCCCGAGAACATGTCCTAGGCACAGAATAACTTTCCATGTCCCGTCTCTGACTGCTGCAGTGGGTGTAGATTTGAATGGCCACTTAGAGAGTTTGACAGAGCAGGTCAAAAGTTTATTATTGAAATGAGCAGAGCTTCTCAGTTTAGAATCAGATGCAAGATTTGGGACTGACAGATATTAGAGAAGTTGGGAAACTGGAGCTTCAAGCTCTGCATTTTACTTAGACAAGATATATTTTTAAAATACCTATTGTAGATGATGTTTTGACTTAATCGGTATCTCCTGTTCTATTCAGGTATTTCTATGGCTCTCATCACCATAGTATCTCTGCTAAAACTTGTCGTCGTCGTCATCATCATCGCTACTGGGTATGATTATTGAGTCTGACCAATATGTTGGAGAGCATCAAGAATGAAACACATCAGGAGAGCTAAACCAGGAGAGATGTTACTGTGACTTGTTCAACAATGAAATGTACATGCTGTAGTAAGATGAGGCCCTGAAACATAACCCCTTGTATCAGAGGCCCAGTATGAGATTCATAGATTATAGGACTGGAAGGGACCTCGAGAGGTCATCGAGTCCAGTCCCCTGCCCTCATGGCAGGACCAAATACTGTCTAGACCATCCCTGATAGACATTTATCTAACCTACTCTTAAATATCTCCAGAGATGGAGATTCCACAACCTCCCTAGGCAATTTATTCCAGTGTTTAACCACCCTGACAGGAACTTTTTCCTAATGTCCAACCTAAACCTCCCTTGCTGCAGTTTAAGCCCATTGCTTCTTGTTCTATCCTTAGAGGCTAAGGTGAACACGTTTTCTCCCTCCTCCTTATGACACCCTTTTAGATACCTGAAAACTGCTATCATGTCCCCTCTCAGTCTTCTCTTTTCCAAACTAAACAAACCCAATTCTTTCAGCCTTCCTTCATAGGTCATGTTCTCAAGACCTTTAATCATTCTTGTTGCTCTTCTCTGGACCCTCTCCAATTTCTCCACATCTTTCTTGAAATGCGGTGCCCAGAACTGGACACAATACTCCAGTTGAGGCCTAACCAGCGCAGAGTAGAGCGGAAGAATGACTTCTCGTGTCTTGCTCACAACACACCTGTTAATACATCCCAGAATCATGTTTGCTTTTTTTGCAACAGCATCACACTGTTGACTCATATTTAGCTTGTGGTCCACTATAACCCCTAGATCCCTTTCTGCCGTACTCCTTCCTAGACAGTCTCTTCCCATTCTGTATGTGTGAAACTGATTGTTCCTTCCTAAGTGGAGCACTTTGCATTTGTCTTTGTTAAACTTCATCCTGTTTACCTCAGACCATTTCTCCAATTTGTCCAGATCATTTTGAATTATGACCCTGTCCTCCAAAGCAGTTGCAATCCCTCCCAGTTTGGTATCATCTGCAAACTTAATAAGCGTACTTTCTATGCCAATATCTAAGTCGTTAATGAAGATATTGAACAGAGCCGGTCCCAAAACAGACCCCTGCGGAACCCCACTTGTTATGCCTTTCCAGCAGGATTGGGAACCATTAATAACAACTCTCTGAGTACGGTTATCCAGCCAGTTATGCACCCACCTTATAGTAGCCCCATCTAAATTGTATTTGCCTAGTTTATCGATAAGAATATCATGCGAGACCGTATCAAATGCCTTACTAAAGTCTAGGTATACCACATCCACAGCTTCTCCCTTATCCACAAGACTCGTTATCCTATCAAAGAAAGCTATCAGATTGGTTTGACACGATTTGTTCTTTACAAATCCATGCTGGCTATTCCCTATCACCTTACCACCTTCCAAGTGTTTGCAGATGATTTCCTTAATTACTTGCTCCATTATCTTCCCTGGCACAGAAGTTAAACTAACTGGTCTGTAGTTTCCTGGGTTGTTTTTATTTCCCTTTTTATAGATGGGCACTATATTTGCCCTTTTCCAGTCTTCTGGAATCTCTCCCGTCTCCCATGATTTTCCAAAGATAATAGCTAGAGGCTCAGATACCTCCTCTATTAGCTCCTTGAGTATTCTAGGATGCATTTCATCAGGCCCTGGTGACTTGCAGGCATCTAACTTTTCTAAGTGATTTTTAACTTGTTCTTTTTTTATTTTATCTGCTAAACCTACCCCCTTCCCATTAGCATTCACTATGTTAGGCATTCCTTCGGACTTCTCGGTGAAGACCGAAACAAAGAAGTCATTAAGCATCTCTGCCATTTCCAAGTTTCCTGTTACTGTTTCTCCCTCTTCACTGAGCAGTGGGCCTACCCTGTCTTTGGTCTTCCTCTTGCTTCTAATGTATTGATAAAAAGTCTTCTTGTTTCCCTTTATTCCTGCAGCTAGTTTGAGCTCATTTTGTGCCTTTGCCTTTCTAATCTTGCCCCTGCATTCCTGTGTTGTTTGCCTATATTCATCCTTTGTCATCTGTCCTAGTTTCCATTTTTTATATGACTTTTTATTTTTTAGATCATGCAAGATCTCGTGGTTGCACCTAACACATAGAGGTGTTGTACCTCAATACAGCAGAAGTGATGTGTAACTTGTTTGTACCTGTACTATAAGAATGCAGCCCTGTGGAGTTGTCTTTGTCTGGCCTAGGGGGCCAGTGGTAAGTCCCGCCACTGACTGAGCCGGTCATGTACTAGCAGAACTGTAGACATCTGATCCGGGGAGCTAGAGACTGTGTTTCGTTTGGCAATAAACCTGGCCAGGTGCCTTCGTACCTTATCGGAGTCTGTGGTCATTGAGGGTTCTCTCGGGGTCTGCTGTGTCAGCGATCTGCAGAGCCGGGGCAGCGCACAGAGGGAACACACGCACACAGCCGACTGTTATCAACATTGGACACACCAGTGACGTCTGACAACATATGCGTCTCACTGGTGAGGCAAAAGGGGATTATTGAGTGTTGTACCAAATAGCGTAGCGTATAGGTATTTGCTAGATGAGCCATAGGGATGTAAGCGGGGTCTAAATGAGCTCTGCCTAGGTGCGCAGCATGATGGAGCTGTTTTGCCCAGATGATCACTCTTGGCTGGTGTTGGATTGCAAGTCACTTTGATGTTGGGTGCAGGGGTGATGAAAGGTGGTTGTTGGGTGAGTGGGGGCAGCAGGACTGTGTGGGGCATGCCCTGATTGAGGGCAGTCACCCGCAACTGAACTGCACTTGCTAAGCAGGCAGTAGGGGTTTCAAAACTCACTGGAGAGGAGAGTGGGTAGTGGCAAGTATTTGTACCTGGTGGTGTGGTCTCTGCCTAAAGCCTCCTAGACACCATTTTGACCTTTCATCTCTTCACTGTTTAATGACCCAGCTGATTAGACTCCATTAGGAATCTTTGTGTTTTGTTATCGATCACCAAGGCTGAAATCACTGATAACCAGCGCAAAGTGCTAAGCCTTAGACCTGCTGTGGGGCAGTATCTGCAGTAAAAGAGAGAGACCAGCCTGCTCTAGCAGTGAGGCTGCTCCACTAACTGCTGAAGTCACAGAGAGCGGCGTTAAGCGGTGGGACCTCAAGACATCACAGAGGACGCAGCAGGCAGCAGTGCAGCGGCAGAGTGAACCACCAAGCAGCAGCAGCGCGGTGGCAAAGTGAACGATGGCACAGCGGTGGTGTGGAGGACAGAGTGGTGGCGGCAGCAACACACAATGAACCATGCAGCAGCAAAGGCGGCATTGCTCGACGCCTTCCCTGTGGACCAATGTCCCGTCACGCGAACGCACCTCTGGGTCTTCACTGACCAAAGACAAGAACAGCTGTGAGTGGGGTGTGGTGGAGGGAGAGGGGAGTAGCATGTTAAAGGACCATTTGTTTGTTGGACTTCCACACCACAAGTTTTCTTTTCTATACTCAGACTCAGTGCTTGTGAGAGGGGCACAGTAGCGCCTCTTAGAGGCACCCAGGGATGGTGTGTAATTTTCCCAGATTACGGGGTAGGGGCTCATGCCAGTTCTGAGCTATATTGTTAAAAGGAACCCCTAGAACCTAGATATTGAATCCGGTCCTTGTCGTTGCTGACTCCACCTGGCAAAAGGGTTACAGATATAAATTAAGGCAGTAATGCAAGGAGCCTGCAATAGATCCCCTAGGAATTCATACAACAGAGGGGATTCATTCAAAGCAATTAAAAAGAGCAGTTTCCCATCAGCCCTTCTGTATATAAAATAATCCTCTGCACTTGAAATCAGCTTCTTGCAGTGACTAATTCTAATCCTGGAAAGTATTCAGAAAAAAAGCTTATGAAGTACAGATAATTAATTTGTTCTGCCAAGGGAAGGTACAGTGACTGCTCAGATACGGGGAGGGGGAGGGGGAGAAGAGAGAGAGAGAGAGAGAGAGAGTGTGTGTGTGTGTGTGTTGCCCCAGCGCAGGTTGTGATAAATCATCAAAGCTTTCAGTCTCCCTCCAGTAAGACAGAACTTCAAAACTCAACCAGCCTCCTTCATTACAGCCCAGGAAACGGGAATCACCATTAGCCATCTACCTTTAATCACTTCCTAGAATTCTTCTTCAGGAATATATATGCAACAGCTAATACCAAGGCTCCCTTTTAATGACAGTTTCAATTCAGGTCAATTACCCCATCCCTATTTTTGATTCTCTGCAACTTGCTGGAGGATTCTCGGCAACTTGAAGTCTTTAAATCATGATTTGGGGACTTCAACAGCTGAGTCAAGGGAGAGAATTATTCCAGGAGTGGGTGGGTCGGCTTTTGTGGCCTGCATCATGCGGGAGGTCAGACTAGATGATCATAATGGTCCCTTCTGACCTTAAAGTCTATGAGTCTATGAGAATGAGCCATAAAAAAAAAAAGAGCCCTACCCCCTAGAAATACCTGTGTAGTCATATAGACCTATGGTGTAAGTACCCTGGCCCAGTTCTGTGGTGTAGGTTTGGTTGCCTAGATCCAAGGTGTCATCATACAGACATATGGGGGTTGAATCTCCATAGCTCTAGAATGTGTGTCTCATCTGTGCAAAGTGGGTGTAAAATGTGTCAATTTTCACTGGAGTCAATAATTGCATGTGGTCGTGGCGATTCAGGCCCATGCTGTACTTGCAGAGAGCAATCCTGGAGTTTGCACAGATCTATGGCGCAGGTAACTCACTGGAAAAGACCAAGGCAAAGCATGTAGCCACTGCCTCCCTCACAGAACTAAGCTGGATTGATTCACAACAGCTGTGCCCTGGACAACATAGCAAGAGTACTTAACAACTGTCCCCTTCTCCCTGGCACACCAACCTCCACCTTCTGTTCTCTCCCAGGGTGCGGGGAAAGCCTTTGACTGGGTGGGAGGAGCATACGTTATTTATAATGCTGGAAAAGACTGACACAGACACTGTTTCGTTAACTGGACCCTGTCAGGTAGGGCTGAGGTGTCTGGCTGTGGTGCAGGAAGAGAGCAGGGACCATCATCACATTAGGAGTTAACCATTGCTCACCCTCCTTGTGAGCGTTCCAGCACCCTGATCTGCACGCTAGTCTGTTCAGCCAGCCTGACACAGCTGGCCCCTTCTCAAACAGTCTGCCAGCACTAACCTTAGTTGGTGTCTGATTCCTTAGGGGCAGCAGAAGGAACGTGTTAGCACTCGCTGAGGTACATAGTGTAAGAACAAAGCTGGCGTGGCTAGTAATGCAAAACAAGCCCCTTTGGTTTTCTGTAATCTCTGGTAGGCTGCAGGCCTTCATCCATCAATCGCTTTTCATTTAGGTCACCAAGATTAACTTTATCAGGCAAAAGGCTGTTTAAGAGAATTTGGTGCCTCAAGGAAAACACTGATCTGTTTAGAAATCATTCTGTTTATATGGCATTTTCCCTGGATTTATCCACTGCATGTCTGTGTGTGACTGGAAAGGTTTACTTGTAGACAAAGGCTTAAGCATGAATGTTTTCCATTCTCAACAGTTTACTGTCCAAAACCTATCCCCCCTGGAATTTGACATACCGCTTTAAAGAATTAAAATAGTTCACATTTTCTTCCAGCTATTCACTAAGTGACCATTTGTGAACTGACATCTATGGCCTTACTGGGTCTCCCCTTTTGTTGTGCATGCAGTGGTTTGTTATCAGAGGATTGCTCACAAGTGGGACCATGCTTTGTTAGAGACCTCAAGCATCGTTTGATTGGAGCAAACAAGACAACTGGTTTCTAAGATGGCAAATCTGCAACCCATCTCCTGGGTAAGATAAAGGAAAGCTGCTTTCCTCGGGAAGAGGAGGGGGCTGCAAAGGGGAGGCGAATAGCTATTGAGCTGACATTTGCCTTTCTGTCCAGGAGCAAACCCGGTGCATTCTGAATACCTGCCAGCTTGAAGTGCAAGGCCATACAACATGTTTTCAAAGTCTGGTCATAGCAGAGGAAGAGAACAACTGGCAATAAGGTTCGCTTTATGGTAACAGTTTGGAAAAGAAGCTGTATTCAGGCGCTTTCTTTGGAGTAATGCCAGGTGGGGCACCCATCAATATACTGGGTTATTCCTGATCGCCTAGGCCAGGGGTCGGCAACCTTTCAGAAGCGGTGTGCCGAGTCTTCATTTATTCACTCTAATTTAAGGTTTCGCGTGCCAGTAATACATTTTAACATTTTTAGAAGGGTTCTTGCTATAAGTCTATAATATATAACTAAACTATTGTTGTATGTAAAGTAAATAAGGTTTTTAAAATGTTTAAGAAGCTTCATTTAAAATTAAATTAAAATGCAGAGCCCCCCGGACCGGTGGCCAGGACCCGGGCAGTGTGAGTGCCACTGAAAATCAGCTCGTGTGCCGCCTTCGGCACCCGTGCCATAGGTTGCCTACCCCTGACCTAGGCGCTTGGTCTTCCACTTTGCTACAACTTGATTTCTTTTCTGTTGATCAAAACTACTTCATCTCCTCTCCAGGCTATTGGATGGATTTAAATGTCAATGGGGAAACGATCTGGGCACCATGGAGAGCTTGGATTAGTTAGAAGAGTGAAGCAGCTCTTCCTGGGTGGCCCTGTCTCTGTACAGAACCCATCGCCTGCCATGGAGCTCCATGCCTGCAAAGGGTTTGAACTGTGCTGAGCAGCTTTGGGAGCTGTTAACGGTAAGGTTCTCAGTCCAGGGACCAATGTCTCTGCAAAGCACCAGGCACAACCTCTGGTGCTCTCTAGAAATACTGAATAATAAGCAAGCATGAGAGCAGGGCGCTGGGCAGAGCTGCTGCATAGAGGGGAAATCACATGACTGACTTTATAAAGAGCTGACGGGAAAAGGAAAGTTTGGTGCTTTCCACTCTTAACTTGGATTTAACGTAATGAGTTTCGCTTAAATTCAGAGCCCCCGCTCAGCCTGCTGCGAAGGGGGAAGTTATTCTGCCCTTCAGGCTGGACTGTACCTTCTGGACGTTAGAACAATTATGGCTTTGGCTTAGAAATGAGACATCGTCCTCCCTCTCCCCTCCCCTCCCCCCAACATCCACAGGGCAAGGGGGAGCGGTAGAAAGGCTGGAATGCCCCTGGCATCCACTTAAACAGAAAGGGCTTATTCCTTATATCTCCTGTGCAAAGGAACTGCTCAATAAAACCACCCACACCAAATAGGCAGGTCTCCTTTCGTCTACTATTTCACTTACTTCACTGTGACTGTTGGCCTCTCTGTCCAGGAGAGGAACAGGCCTATACTAATGCACTAACACCACTCAGATTTTCAAAGCTGCCTGGACAATCTGAATCCCCAAGTCCCATTAAAATGAATGGGACTGGGGCACCTACATCCCTTCGGGGGCTTTGTCTCACACAGTTTAAGGTTGAGAACTTCAATGAATTCAACTGCTGGAGCAATTCTGCATTCCTGCTCTCTCTCTCACTGCGGCAATGTTCCACTGAGCAACGAATTGTGCATGAGAAGGGAGTTGCGGTTAGACCATCCTGTTGCTGGTGAACAGGATCTGTCATCCCTATGTTAAATCTACTGGAGTTTGGCAGCTCTTCTGAGTCAGGCTGTTTTAGGCCTGGGGCCCTGGCAACATTCAAACGGAGTAATTACATTCAGTCTCCGGTTCCCCACGAGCTTCAAAGTATTCCCCCCCGCCACCTTCTTGTGTAGCGTTGGTACGTGCTGCAGGAGTCTGCTGGAATTTCCTAAAGGAAGAGGGATGTATAGACTGCTGTCTGCGAACACATTCGCTTTCACTTCACCCTTTCCTCAGCACAGAACTGGAGGGTCCGGGCAGCTGAGAACACCTCCACGGAGGCTTTTCTGTTTTAAAGGAAGAAGAAATCTCTAACTGCTGTGCTCCTCCTTAGCAAGGCCACTTCACACCTGTTAGCTCATTGTTTACACAGCAGGGGAAGGTAACACATCAGTTATTGGTGCAAGAGAGAAGAAATCCCACACTGGTGCTGGTAGGGTGACCAGACAGCAAGTGTGAAAAATCGGGACGGGGGGGTGTAGCAGGAGCCTATATAAGAAAAAGACCCAAAAATCAGGACTGTCCCTATAAAATCGGGACATCTGGTCACCGTAGGTGCTGGGAACAGCGATGCAGCCTCCTGAAACTGTTCCTGTAACTCATCAGGACACGCTGGCTTTTCCCCTTCTCCAAACTGGGGTCACTTCAAAAGCCAATTGGCCCAAATTCTGCTCTCATTGAGTAGGGTAAACTCAGAATAATCCTACTGTCTGCAGTGGATATACTCTGCACCTACCCTGGATTAAGTGCGAGCAATATGGGTCTCACCATCCTCTGCAATAGGTTCATGCCTTGTTTGTAGCCCTTTACACGCATCCAGTAACACACAGTCCTGGGCTTTGTGTGAAAAGGCCTGTGCATCAGTGGAATTTTCCATTCTGCAGCTCGTTGTCAGGGTTCTTCGTACATTCCTCATTTTCTTCTGCTCCCTGCAGCGGTAGACAACACACAGCATTCGCCAGCACATCCACTATTAAACACCCTCCCCACAGGGTTGGAGATGTTGTCAGAAGAGGTGAATTCAAAGGCAGTCAGTTCTCAGTGATTCACACCTATGCTTCCACTCTAGCATTAGGCCAAACCAGCTACTCTTTAGAGGTTCTTATACCACCCTCCTTCCCATAGTACTTGAGTAGGTTCCAGTCGTGCATTAAGGGACAGGACTCACATCTGGTTCATCTGATTAGATGGGGTTCAGCCTGTTTGAAAAAACAACCCCTAGCCGCATCCTCTCCAAAAGGACTATTTGCCAAAATCCTACTTTATGGGATGACTGTCCTTCTAAACTCCCTTTCCCATCACTGCTGGCCTGGGTCAGAGCCTACTCTTCAGTGAGCACGTACAACTTCCACTGACTTCACTGTGTACTCAGGTTCTCAGAGTGCTCATAGCTGGTTCAGACCCTTGTCCTGGAGGCGAGTGGATTAGTCGTAGCCTTTATCACACAGCTTTGAGTGTAAACTGCACAGGAAAAGCTCAGAGGAAGCTGGCACGTTAATGCAATGTATCAAAGGTTTAAACACATACCACTTTACCTTCTTGTGCAAGTTATCACTCATTCATGTCCAGCTGTGTCCGGATATTAGCATAGCCACAGTGCCCAGTCACCCCTGCGAACCGCTCTTAAACATCAGTGTCTTGTTTCAAAAGAGGACTTAAGGGAGCACTGGTGCAGGTAATGGCTCGTTAACAGTTTCTGATCACATTAGCAGGCACCAACAGGCGTGGGGTAAATGTGGTTTGGCTGGGAGGGTGGCATTTCTGCATTCTTTCTATATTTCCAGTGACCAGAAGCCTGCTGCAAAGGGTGAGTGCCACTAATACTTTATAGACTAACAGACGTATTGGAGCATAAGCTTTCGTGGGTGACTACTCACTTCGTCAAACACATGCGTCATGCGTCTGACGAAGTGGGTATTCACCCACGAAAGCTTATGCTCCAATACGTCTGTTAGTCTATAAGGTGCCACAGGACTCTTTGTTGCTTTTTACAGATCCAGACTAACATGGCTACCCCTCTGATACTTGATACTAATACTTTAGGGTGGAGGCCTATGAAACAACTACATCAGCAAGGGAGACAGGCAGAGAAGCATGAAGCTTTATTGTATACTTATCCCACCCAGCTTACAGGCACAGCTTTCATCCTGGAACAAACATACAGAGGGCCCCAATCCCTCCAAATTACAGTACAGACACCAGGTATTCTCTCACTTAGACAGATAGCACAATAGTGCTATTGACAATCAACACGAGGCGACACTTCTGAAGGTCATTTTCCAGTTAAAATAGCCCATTGTGAGCTTACATGCCATCATGCAGCTGCTGGGGGGCTGGCTTCCATCTCTGCGGTACTGTAAAGTCACAGCTCAACTTTGCCACAGTGGAAATAGAAATATCATCAACATTGACCCTACCCATTGCATTAACAACTGCATAAGTAAGGCCAGTACCACCACCTACAATGATAACTGGGGTGGTGGAGTGCAGACCTTTCCCCTCTGTCCTTCACCCACACACAGCTACCGCCTTTGATACAATTAAGGTTTGGAAGTAGCTTCCATCAGTGACTGGAACATGAGAATCCAATGAACTGGTCTCTCGCATCTATTAGATTAAGAACCCAAGAATCATACATCCCACAGCCTAAAGCAATGGAGTAGAAATCTCTAAATCCTCTGCACTTGCACAGCCTGGCTGCAGCATGAGTTACCACTCAGTATTTGGGAAGGCTGTGTGCTCTCAGGCCAAGGGATTAATACACAATGCTAGAAACATTTTCTAGTCCAAATCCTTTGCTCTTACAGTTCTTTTTAGATATAGAAAAAGAATGTTTGCCTCCAAACAAACAAACTACGAAAGAATCAGGTGTAATAGGAGTCCTGTGGACCTTCTTCTGTAGCAAGAGCAGTCTGTATGGGAAGAAGCTGTCCGTGCTTCGGTTACCCAGCACCTTCTTACGTGATGTCCTTCTGCCTCGGCGGCCGGTGAATGTTCCTCACTACGCATTTCACCATCCACTCGATTCCCTCGTTCACCCCATTGCTGAGGAAACACAAGACAAAAGCAGAGTCACGGCCCCCGCCATGCCATGCTGACCACTCACCCCAGCATGTTTAGTTCTCTCTATTCCCTGCAATCCTTCATTTGGATTATTACACTGGCTTCTCATGCAACTGAGGAACAGGATTCAGTTGTATGCATCAAATTTTAAAAATATTCTTCTCTTCGGTTCCCTGCTGTTTATGCCTTTTAATTTGGGTCCCAGCTCATACACCATGTTTTAGATCCAATTTGCTGGTAGTTAGTGGCTGCGTGAAAGTCTCATGCAAAGCATCAAATCACTCAACATTTGACAAGGTGGGGACTTTACTATGAATGTCTGGCCAGCTCTGTCTCCAGGTCTGCAAACCTCCCAGACTCACTTGAGTCCAGTTTGCAGTGCTCCCTTGTGTGACTGGGTGCTCCAGGGAACTCACAGCTCTGCCAGGGTTCAACACGGTTTGAGTTTCTCAATTAATTTTCCATTAGTTCAAACCCCAAACTCAGAACACGGGGAAAGAAAATTCCTCAGATCAAAATGTTTGCACACAACTCTGCAAACTGGAAAGGCTGCATTTCACATGGCTGTTGGCTTCCATTCCTGCTCCAGATATCACCTAGATACTGAGCTTTTGTTCATCTCCTTGGAAGAAATGGCAAAGGTTACATCAGTGGCTCTCCTATTTGAGAAGGTTCTTTTCTCCTGCTCTCTCTAGTATTACTGCTGTAGGCTTGCAAGGCATTGCTGCTTTGCTACCAGTTAACCAAAGCTGGCAGGGTACACTCGACCTGCCTGGATTCAGAGCCTGCATTGTAGCCTTTTTTAATCACTAAGGCCTGGTCTACACTAGGTGGGGGGGAAATTGATCTAAGTTACACAACTTCAATAATTAAAAAAAAAAAAGTGAACGTAGCTGAAGTCGACGTACTTAGATCTACTTACCGTGATGTCTTCACTGCGGTAAGTCGATGGCTGACGCTCCCCCGTCGACTCCGCCTGCGCCTCTCGCCCTGGCCGAGTACTGGAGTCGACGGGAGAGCGCTCGGCGGTCGATTTATCGCGTCTACGCTGGATCGATTGCTGCCCGTCGATCCAGCCGGTAATGTAGACAAGCCCTCATAATACTACTTTGCATTTATACAGAGTAACACTTTTCATTCCAAGACTCAAGAGCTTTATACAAAGTAGGTAGTGATTGTTAGCCCCACTGTACAGAGGGCGACATTTGGAGAAGTTACGTGATTTTTTTCAAGGTTACACTGGGTGATCACCCGACTTCTACCCCATTGTTCTAACCACAAGCAGCACCTCAGTCACCTGTGCGTTCATGCTGCAGTATTATTCTCAGACATATCTACTTAGAAATGTAAGTAGATCTCCTGCCTGAGAAGCCAGAAGGATGGGAAGAGGGTAGTCACTTTTCTTCTGAGAATGGACACCCACCCACCCCTCCCACTGCCAGTGTCACAAATACAGTCATATTCCCATTTGGTTTTCTCTGGAAAATGGCTTGCAGCAAAGTTAACTCATGCAACTGGGATCATGGTGCTGGGTCATTAAGCAATAAAGCCATGTCACAAACCATTACACAATCCAGAGTCTCAAGGTCCTCTAGCACTGAGCATGTTCATGAACCAGGGAGGGTACCTGGTCATAGTGCAGATGAGCAATGCACACAGAAATCCCTAGGCCCTGACAAGGAAGCAGGGCTCCCTTGTGTGACTCTTACCAGACCCACATAATGCTGTTCTTCTTTTCCCTGTCCCACTTCTGTGAGCACCCTGCAAGTGCTTAGCCCATTCTAGCAACGTACACTTGGTTGTGGCAGTATTTCCCCAGGACACTGTCCAGACCCACACTTACCCAGTGAGAGCTGAGCAGGCCTGTGTCAGGCAGTCTCTCCTCCCAATTTTGTTAATGCAGTCACTAAACGCGGTCTTGATGTCAGGGATCGACAGACAGGTCTGTAAGGGAAGCCATAAAATATAACCCTCATATGCTACAATAGAGATCATTGTCCCACCCCTCCGAAATGGATCCTACTGTGCCCAGAGCAGTTTCCAGTATTCCGCCTCCTACTGAAAGCAGAGAGGTTTTCAGCTGTTGTCCAGGGTGCTCCACTTGGACTCTGCTTTCTGACCATCGCTAACCAGAGCATCACAGCATCATCCTTATTGATTTCCATCTGAAAGTGAATGCTCTTGCCTTTGGAGTGAGCTTTAATGTTTTTGAAAGTGTAGCAATGACCTCACTAGCTTCAGACACGTCTATATTTAGGAACGTTAACCTGGCTCTCCAAGGCACAGGCCTCTCCCAAGTAGACACTGTCATGCCAAATTGTGCAACGGGGTTAGTGCTACAGACCGATATCCCCTGCGGAGTGAAGTACAGCGCAGAGCACCCTCTGTATCCCTTTCCAACCCAGGTGCATGAAAAGGCTCCCTCTTCCCATCCACCAAACAAGCCCTCCTCCTCCAAATCACTCCCTACAACACCTGAACTTCACAAAGTCTTTCCAAAACCACCTCAACATGGGGCCTGCACCAACCCCAGCTCCAGCCAGAATCCTAGACAGAAAGGAACTGCTGTGTCTGTTTCTGTAGCAGACCCTGGGAAAGGGATGGTGTTTCCTTAGCACTGAGTGCACTAGCAGCACTCAAAGAAAACGGCTCAGATGTCATCTCCAGTCTCTGCAACATTGCCATCAGCTGATGTGGCCTCCCTAGACTTTTCTTCTGGCGGGGGGTAGTATATTCTTCTTAGTGGGCCCTTGACTCTGGAACTCGCTTTGCCTGCGTATTTTCTATGCTATCGGGTCAGTTTGTTCTGGGTTGACATAGGCTGACCAGTTCCTGGGTGCAGGTATATTGTACACGTGCCCAGATTGCTAGGATGAGTGGATTTTAGAACATGTAAGTGAATAAAAAAAGATGAAGGCCAATGTGACCTACCCTGCTCCTAACCTTCCCCGACACAACATTGCCACGAGGAAACTTTAACCTTCTCAGAATAATGAATCAGGCTTTCAGATTACGTCCTCCCGGGTCAGAATGGCAAGAGAACTTTGGTTCTCCCCTCCTCCTGGCACCACTGGAATCCTGTAGTTCTCACCTCTTTAAGTGTCGTTCCCGTCACTGTATGGTGATGCTAATCAAACACAGATTGCGGAAACTTTAGATCACGTTAGGGTCAAATGAAAGTGTGGCTGTTGAAATTTTCCTTCTGGCTTCCCTCAGTGACAGTCAGTCTGTCTGTCAACAGAAAGCCATGATCTCATCATAGAATCATAGAATCATAGAATCTCAGGGTTGGAAGGGACCTCAGGAGGTCATCTAGTCCAACCCCCTGCTCAAAGCAGGACCAAACCCAACTAAATCAGCCCAGCCAGGGCTTTGTCAAGCCTGACCTTAAAAACCTCTAAGGAAGGAGATTCCACTACCTCCCTAGGTAACCCATTCCAGTTCTTCACCACCCTACTAGTGAAAAAGTTTTTCCTAATGTCCAACCTAAACCTCCCCCTCTGCAACTTGAGACCATTACTCCTTGTTCTGTCATCTTCTATCACTGAGAACAGTCTAGATCCATCCTCTTTGGAACCCCCTTTCAGGTAGTTGAAAGCAGCTATCAAATCGCCCCTCATTCTTCTCTTCTGCAGACTAAACAATCCCAGTTCCCTCAGCCTCTCCTCGTAAGTCATGTGCTCCAGCCCCCTAATCATTTTTGTTGCCCTCCGCTGGACTCTCTCCAATTTATCCACATCCTTCTTGTAGTGTGGGGCCCAAAACTGGACACAGTACTCCAAATGAGGCCTCACCAGTGCTGAGTAGAGGGGAATGATCACATCCCTCGATCTGCTGGAAATGCCCCTACTTATACAACCCAAAATGCCATTAGCCTTCTTGGCAACAAGGGCACACTGTTGACTCATATTCAGCTTTTCGTCCACCGTAACCCCTAGGTCCTTTTCTGCAGACCTAGGGGTAGGATCATTATTCGCATCCTGCTTGCTAACTGCCACACTGACATTGTCTTACATACTTAAGCAAAAGACAGTTGGAGCTCAGGCTCCAGAAACCAGCAATGATTAATTAAGAAGCCTCTAAAAGACCTAAACAGATTTAAGATTAATTAAAAGGTGATTAATGTACATATGAATGTTAGCCACAGGAAATGATTTAACACACAGGCCAATGCAGAGTTTCCACATTTCTAAATTAGAGCAGGAGGGTGAAGAAGAGGAGATATGGTGACCTAAGCAAAAGTCTGGGAGCAGGGATCTCATAAGCTCTAATTCCTGTTCCAACACTGATGCTCTCTTAGTAGTCCTGGACAGGTCATTTAAGTGCTTTATTTTTAACTAGGCATTAGCCCAGCCTCCCTCTTTGCAAGCATAGTTTGAACCTGCAGCTGGTTACACGCTCACACCTATCTTTGAGCCAGTTAAGTATCTTGTTCAAGGAGCAAATAAGGTCTTTATCTGTCCAAGGAGCAGGATTTTGCACTCACAGTTAATGCAGACAAGGAAAAAGAACCCTACTGGTGTAATTTGTGCAGATTGTGCCCGCCAGAAGAAAATCCATCTTCTACAAGGCTAGACCTTAAATTTATCTTCCTTGTCTGCAAGATGGGGATAATGATCCTTGCTATCTAGTGCAGTGAGGCGTTGCATGGTTAACATAGGTGAGTCCTCTGAGGAGGAGTGCTGTAAGGGAGTACCGTTATTATTCAATGCTCCTGAAAGTGAGGGGCTATTGGCAGTTTGAGCCAGGGTTAGCATATGGTTCCCTGGCCAGCTCAGCCAATGCCCCGAATGTGGCCTTGTGCCCCTCCCCTTGCTATTCTAGCCCTGTCTTGCCACTTGTGCAACTTCTTGTGAGCCAACCAGGACTAATAGGAAACCATTTGCTCTTGTGCCCCAAGTTGGGCTTTGAACTCCTGCTCTCCAGCAGCGAAAGGTGAGTGTACAAATCCACTGTACTGCTTAGACCATATGCTACAGTTCGCCAGCAATGGAGCCATAACAATCAACTCGACGCTTCTTTAACCAACTGCAAAGGCTGCAATGTGTAAATACGACGTGTCCAGCCACCTGATGAACAGCTAACGGTGTTGTGAGTCGGACTGGGCCCTTGGGAGAGGCAGAACTCACAACAGAGGGTCTGGAAGGTGAGTGAGACACCACCACACTGAAATGATTGCGCCCCTACAGATTTTGTAGGCATCCTCTCAGCCACTGGAGTCACCCCAGCACAATGTTCGCTGAGCAACAAGAAGGGCAGAGCTAATCACCTCCCGACAAATGGAAATTCAGGCCAAGATCAGTACTAGTGAGGATGAAGAGTGCTGCCTATGCCCGGTAGGAAAGGTGCAGTATTTACTGTAACATGACTTTTTTTTTGGTAAATGCGACTTTGCAGTGCTAAGCTGCTGGACATTAAAACCTCTGAGGTAATGGAAGTTGAAGGGACAACATTCAGCTTGTCATGTTTTGATAAGTTACGTCAGATTCTCCACAGAAGGCTTGTGGCTAGCACAGAGCACTGACTCATTTGGCTATAACGTCCGATGTGACTTTTCAGAATCTCCGAAATTCCAAGGAGATGCAAGATGCAAGAGAAGAGGTGAGAAGGCCCTGTAGGATGCTGTGTGTTACGATCTGGAGCTCAGGGAAGGTAACAGTTCTAAGGCCTGAACTGGTATTTTGGGATAGAGCAGAGGGGGCATATGCACCCCTGCTACCCCAATCTGTAGAAACTCTCCTGAATGGCAGGATCTAGGCCTTAAGTAATAGGGGGCTTTTACCTCTCAACTGCATATTCCCCCTTTAATCTCCCCCCTCCCGCTAGTGTCGGCACATCGACAGCCCACACAACATCACACCCCCAAGCGTTATAACTGTACCACAACAGCCAGCTAGGTCCAAGGCGTACCAGCTTCAATGAATTCACTTGTACCAATCCAAATAGGCCAGTAAGGCACACTATTGTTACAGCAGGCATCAGCTGGTGGTATTGTTACATCCAGTCTTCCGAGTTCTTTTTCTCGGTGCGCAAGCAACTTTAGTCTTGGAAGAAATACTCGTGTTAGATTTTGCCTGCCCAAGGTTCTGGGATAGAGGGAGTGGTGTGCAAAGCAGGAGCATTTGCTCTCTGCTGTGGGCTCTGTTTCGAGTCAATTCTAGAGGCCCAGAGAGTCAGTCTACTTCACCGTGTCCAGATCTCTACGAAGGACCTGAGGGGAGATGTTTTCACCACTCAGTGGCACGAACAAACTTGGAGAGGCTCCCCTCCCCTCCCTAATAGTCATTTTGAATGCTGTGGTCATCCAGGGGGCTAGGAACAACTTTTACTCTATTTCGGTCACTTCTCTTTCTTGTTGCCCCTGCTATGATGGTTACTTATTGTGACTTCTAGAACCAGGCAATCATTGATGCTCAATGGAAATGCAGGTCAGAGGAAAACCAAAGCAGGGTTTATGCTGACTACATTAAGCAGCCAGTGCACTAGGATTATGAATCTGCTTTGAGGATTTATCATACTTTGTCTCAAGAGGAAAAACAGCTGCGGGGTCAGATGTAGGTTGTTGATACACTTTTGACAGAGCAGTTATTCTATCGCAGCCTCCAAAAGGAAGGCATGAATTGGGATCCTGAAAAGGCAGTGGAGAAGGAAGTTACATCACCATTCCTTTCGGCCAGACACATTTGAATGTTTCGTGCTTGGGAGAGAACGTCAGCATAGCTTAAGGTTATTTTTCGCTCACTCTTGTAAAGAGATGTTTTAGAACGTCATTTTGTTTCTGATGTAAAACCATCTAAACTAAGAACAAAGCGACAGAAACCAGATCAGTGAGCACACAGAACAGCATGTCATTACAACAATACAACCCACACAAGGACTGCTCTGGAAAGGTCAGATTCATTAGCTATTTCAAAGCAAAGTCACATAACCGGGGAAACAGTGTTTTCCCTTGAGGAATAAATCTGCACCTCAGCTCTCCATAAACAGCCAATTCCACAAAATCCCTTTTATGAAGAATGGCTGTTTCCAAGACACAGTCACTTCCCAAAATGGTCTTGCTTTTAAATCTTAGGAGCAGGCTGAAATCCTTTTATGAAGGGTCTGGAGAGGGTCCCAGGGGAAGTGCTCCAAGTGTAGGGACCCTGTCTATTTGCACGTCCTCGACTGGAAAAAGACAATGATGTCGCAGGGCCACAGTGTCACGAATATACCTGAAATAAATATGGGCTCTTTAAATGCCTCACGAGCAACTGACTAACAGGTCAGGAATAAGATTGGGACTGTTCCGCTAATTCCAGGTTGGGCAGCAACCCTGACTGAGAGAAACATTTAAAGAAAAGAAAATGCATGACCAGCATACCCCATCTGCCATGGTATTCTTTGTTTACTAGCGTATAAGCTTATTTTATAGAGAGGTTAAAATAGTAGGGAGGCAGTGTTTCCTAATGGATACAGCACTGGCCTGGAACTCAGACCTGGTTCTATTCCTGGCTCTGCCACTGACAGGCCAGGTGATCTTTGGCAAGTCACTACCTCTGTGCCTCAGTTTCCCCATCTGTAAAATGAGGATATTAATACAAGCCTCCTTTATTAAGCATGTTGAGATCCACTGCTGAAAAGTGCTACATAAACTAGGTATTATCAAAAATTGGAATTGCCAGTAAGGGCAGGAAGAGGCAAATTTCCTAAAGTCTGCACCACTAACAACTACTAGGCAAGCTCACCAAACTCCATGAACACACAACTATCCACCAATACTCCTCCCATCTCTTTCTGTAAGGCCTATCAGGAAAGAAACAACGGGGGTTCTCCAAAGCTCTGGAGTTTGACATGATTTTCAGAAATGAGACACGATTCCCTTGCAATGACCACATCTCCCTAGATTTACATACCACAGCCAATACTCACCGTATGTTATAAATGGGCAGGTCACAGTTTTCCAACATTAAATGTTTTTTTGCATGAAGTTTCAGCCCCACAATTTCCCCACGATATAATTGTGGCCCAGAAGTTTTAGTTTGACATTTTTATAATACCATTCACACGGGAAAAAGAGTACAGGTCTGTCTCATCTTACGCTGGGGTTATGTTCCGCGGTCAGCGCCTAAAGCGAAAACCGCGTATAGTCAAAATTACATTGAGTGTAATGGCGGGCAGAATCGCCCGCCCTACAGAAACAGTATTTAAATTGTTATTTTTCTCTTTTTTTGTTGTTTTTTTTCCTTGTTTTTGCCGACCGCATAAAGCTGAAATCGCACATGTTAAATGCGCCTAAGATGCGACAGACCTGTATAAGTTCACATTTATGCAGGTTTTACTAGGATAAGCAATCAAACAAAAGGAAAACTTTTCTAAACATTAGGGATTCCCACTGAAAACCACTTGAAATATCTTTGTGGGAGAAACTCTGAAGTTTCATAGCTCTGTCACCAAATCAGTCTGTCTTCAGCCAATCTAAATGCAAGAAGTTCTAATTCTGAAGATTCAGATCAGCATTGACTATGCATCCGATACAACACAGCGTCTCTTAATATCCCAGCGGTGGGGTTCCACACTCCTGTGAGCATTGTGCAGCCTGCTTGCATTGAACTTGTAGTTCATGCTTTTGACAATGCCAAATGCTGCTACTCTGAAGTGCCAGGGCAAACTGGAACAGTTGGACCCAGTGTGTATGACTGGTTGTGAGTGGCTGAAGTGGAGAGCAAAGATGGAAATGGATTATGGGGCCCTGGTGTAAGTTACAGTGTTTCATGGCAGCTTATATTCCAGTTTCCCCACAGTAAAGCAGCTCCTTTTACAGACAGAGAATCTGAAATAAGAGTCAGTGACATCCTCAAGTCACAGAGCTAGTCAGTGGCAAAACTAGGGCTAGAATTCAGGAGGCCCTGGCTCTCAGACCCATACTAATTCTTCTAGACCACGTGGCCTCTTGATTAGGGCTAGATTATTTTTAAATGGTTACATTTAAGAGTGATAACATCTGTACCGATGTTCTAAAATAAGGATAATCAAATCCCCTAAGGCATCAAGTGATGGGTTCAGGGGTCAGAAAGGTACGTCACAGTCATGCGGGATCTAGCAAGGGGCTTTACTCAGGGGCAGAGGGCAGTCGGCATTAACTTTCTTTCAGCCATCAGGTACTGACTCCTGCCAGAAGTAGACCAGTGAGCTGGTATTGAAAATCCTACATGCCTATTAAATGTATCTGGCTCCCTCTAGAGGATGACAGGTGGTACTGCAGCTATTGGAATTCCAGGTAGACCATATGCCAAAAGGAAAGAGAAGGGTGAAGCCTTATATTTCCTTAGAACAGCAAACTGTCACCCAAACAGTATCCACAATCTGAACTGAAACTACGGTAGGTCTATTCTGTAATTCTAGATATCCAAGAGAGTTTTGAAATTATAAACCCAAGAAAAACCAGGCTGTATCCTCTGCAATCCACAGCTTTTACCGATGGAGAGCTGTAGCACAGACTGTCTCATTGAGTAGTGCTGATCTGGTTAAAGGAAAGAGGAATGAGAGCCTCTCATCACATGATTTGTCACACTGGTATGACGTTACATGAGCACAGCACAAACAGTTTCACTGGGTATTATTACTCATCAAAAATTGGATCAGCTGTATTAGGTCAATATTAAAAAAAACCCAGCCATGTATTGTGTTGGTGTTTACATAAAGTACACGACAGCTACTGCAAAGATGGAAATATTTGCTATAGAGTCATTTTACAATGGGGTGGGGGGGAGGGGAGGAAAATACTTGAAAATTAAATTCACAGCAATTACGTCTAATAGCAAGAAAGCACTGCCATTGCTCAGCAGAGACCAGCCTAAGAGCATAAAACAAATGCAGAGTGACAACAAGGCCCACCTTTTTTGAGCTAAAATAATATTTGCTCAGTTGAGAACACAATCTATGGGGGTGGAACCTCAGGAGATGATCTTACCTCTACATCCTGCTTGTTAGCTAACACCAGTATGGGAACCCCTTCCAGAGCTTCACTGGTGACCACTTTCTCTGTAAGGCACAGAAACAGGCAATGTCTAGGTAACTCTAGAACACACAGAGACTCCTCCAAATACAAAAATTACATTGGCTGGATAGACAGAACGGAGTGAAAGGCACCACATGCATCACTGTTTAATTTAACCAAACCTTCTAGAGTCAAATTCATCGTGGTACGAAAACATCACAACTTCCACCCTTTACTTTGATCAATAGTGAGTATTTTATGCAGGTATTAATTGGATAGGTTAACACCTGGTTATAAAAAATTTGCTACGTTGGGAATAAGGGACAAAATGCTGACAGACGAGGAAAACAAGACCAAGGAAAGATCCAGGACAACTAAAGGCAACTACAACTAAAGGTTTTGTCAATAACAATGTCTGAATGACAGAACAGGCAACACGCCCAAACAGCCCCATTGATTTCAAAACGTATACCTGCAACGAACGACCACGCAGTCTGCAAGCCATGATATGCACATAGGGTGACCAGATGAGGGGAAGAAAATATCGGGACACATGGGGGGGAGGGGAGGAGCGCTGAGCAAAAAACAAACAAAGAACGAGCGAGTCCCTGAGCAAAAAAAAAAAAAAAAAACCACAGTGCTGCCTGCAGATATCTCTGTCCCGCATCCCGACCTAAGATCGGTCGGGACGCGGGACAGAGACCGAAATATCAGGCGGTCCCGATAAAAATCGGGACATCTGGTCACGCTATATGCACATAGGTGGTCACATGCATAATAAAATCAACTGTACATTTCAATCAGAGTGGCAGGAAGGGGGTTGACTGAAATAAGAGGAAGTCTCCATAGGATATACTGAAAACTACAGGTAAAAGCCCAGCATACTCACCAAAAGCTCTTTTAGATTCCGAGAGCCTCTCTTCATCAGTGGAATCGATAACATAGATGACCCCATGGGATTCAGCATAGTACTGAAATCACAGCACAGGTGTTAGCATCTAACAGCTGGGGCTCCTTGCTTCTCTTTTCAATGTTGATGTGAATTTAATATGATTTTTGGTACTCATGAAAGAGACGGATCGAGATCAAATAGCCAGAGCCAAGCACAGTGCCGGCAGTTGATTTTGCAAGCTCCATCCACACAGATCTGCCGAAGTTCCTCTATCCAGACAGGTAAGATGCACTGCCTGCTCCTCCTGTTATGGGCCTCCTAATACACCTCAATCGCGACTTACAATACCTTGTGCTATTCCAGTGCCACAGGCTCTCTTAGGCAGAGCCTGACAGCGGTACTCAGCTGTGCGGATGCTTTCTGATATTCACAAATGGCTACGTAGAGATGACAAAACTCCAGGAAACAGATTTGAACCTGTGGAGCTGGCCTCACCCAACAGTTCAGCACAGTGTGGATTGGGTGGCTTTTAGAGCATGGTACAAAGTATGTTTAATCAAGCGTTTTATTAACTATTGATCCGGCAGCCATGAGGATCCGTTTATTGTCAGACAAGTACACCCAACAGTAAAGGTGGCTTGTCTGGCTGACAGCAGGTACATTTATTCAACTTTTACATTGGACAGCCGCCAGATGCCATTGTGAAGGGTGTGTAATAATTCTTCCTGGCAATGTAGCTTATAACATGACACAGGACTCTGCTGGAGAGGTTAGTGCCCAGCACACAGGGCTCTTAGGGACGGAGACTGGTGCTGATAACAGTTGCAGACTTTACTTTTGCACAGTGCTGTAATAACCAAGAGGCATGGTCAAGCCAAGAATTCTGAGTTCTGATACTGGCTTTCATAGATTTTTAAGGCCACAAGGGACTATTTGACCTCTTGTTGTACAGGCCAGAGAAACTCCCCCAATAATGTTTGCATCAAACCCGTAACTCCTGTTTGAGCGATAATATCTAGCTCTTGTAAAGCACTTTGAGATTATGGATGAGAAGCACTATATAATGAAAGTCAGGATCAATATCCCTATTTTACATTTAATAACATATCTTTTAAGAAGCTATCCAGGCTAGGCTACCACGTCTCTCTCTGGTTTTATGCACATAACAACCTCTGGGTTATGTAAGCTCTGTCCCAATTTCCTCTACTTGTTACATAGGCATGATAATAGTGGTACTTACCTGACATGGGTGCTGTGAGAAGTAGTTAGTGTCTGTAAAACTATGTGTAACTGTTAAATATTTTTTGTGACTCTCTCAAGCAGACAAGTGGAACAACAGCACAAGGGGCAGTGCTAAGGAGCAGGGCTGGCTAAATTATAAAGTAACCTTGTTTCTCTGCAACTCTGAGACACAAAAGATTTAAAATAGAAAAGTTATTTCCCCTACCTTGTCCCAGAGGGACTGCAGCTCATCCTGCCCTCCAAGATCCCAGAACATTAGCCGGGCTTTGCCCACATCAATAGTACCAACTAGAGCAGGGAAAAAAGAAAAAATAACCCAATGCAGACTGACTATTCTCTAAAGCAGGCAGGCAGGCAGGCATAGTCCCACAAGAGGGAAGGCAGGTTGGAAGAGTCATCACACACACTGTTAATCCTCAGCAGGATAGCAGTACCTATCATTAGCGGGTTAAATTCACCTTGGTATCAGCAGATACAAACCCATTGATTTCAGTGGAGTTACACCAGTGTAAATAAGATCCGAATCAGGCTAACTAACTTCAATGGCGTTCCAGGGCCGAATTTGGCTTAGCATCATTAAATGGGGCACACTCGCCTTCAGATCCAGCAGGTTTTCTCCATCTGATGGAGAAGTCCATTTGCTCTTTAAAGCGTGTGTGGGCAGGTGGGGTGTTGGTAGGGTCGCTCTTCTCAGGAACTACTTTCACATTGTAAACTCTTGGAATGATCACTAGTTGTCTAACTTTGTAGGAGGCAGCAAAGAACCTCTAAACAGATTCACTTACTGTTTAAGCCCACAGTGGTAGTGATTTTGGATAAGCTCATCCCCTTGTAGGTCCTGTTAAATCGGGTTTTAGTCTGCTCAAGGAAAGTCTGAAAGGGAAGAAGAAATAAAACTAGCTAGTATTATATACACTTTATTGGCAAGGACAATCCTATTCAAGACCTGTTCTCCCCCTATTGGATCAGGATTCTCCATGAAATCTTAGAACACAACACAGCCCTTAGTTTTCCCATTATAGCACAGAGCCATGGACAAGTTCACAGGTGATTATGTGCTTAACGAAGCCCATGCTTGTGTGTCTCTGAAGGCTTATTGTACTAAAATTAGATGCATGGGGGTCAAATTCATACTTGGGATAACACCACTGAAACAACTGAAGTGACACCAGGGAAGAAATTGGCCCGTGCTAACACAGTTGTGTTTTTGGGGAGGAGTGAGTGGGGCTGCATGTGCCCTCCGTGTTAACGGGTAACTAAAGGCACATACCGTTTTCCCCGCATTGTCCAGCCCAAGGATCAAAACGCAGTACTCATCCCTACGGAACATGTACTTATAAAGTCCAGACAGCAGCGTATACATCCTGCAACAAAGATCAAGACGTTATCAGCAAATGAGTCTTCCCAGGGCCTTCCATTCAACTGTATAATTCTGTTCACTGCCAGACGATAATACAATTTTATATTTATACAGCACCTCACCTTGGGGTATCCCAGAGCAAGTCACAGACTCTAGGAGACTGACCTTAAAAAGAACTCAAGGCCAGATTTTCAAGTGCTCAAACTCAATACTTGGGGGTGGATTTTCAAAAGAGCTCAACTCTTGTTTAGGCATCTAAATAGGCCCAGATTTTCAAACATGCTCAGTACCCAGCAGCTTCTATCACGACACTCATGGTCAGATTTTCAAAAGAGCTCAGCACCTAATGTGCACTCCTCATGCTGAGCATTTTTGAAAATCTAGCCACTTATTTTGGTGACTAAATGGGAGCTGAGCACTCGTGAGTGTTTGTCTAGATAGCTCTCTGAAATGTAGCTACCTCCACAAAGGAAGGGTGACAGCAAGATGCATAGCACCCACACATGTGCAGAGAGGGGGTATTTTGACTAAGAATGCAGAGGGCAGACATACTGTGGCATACTTAATGATTACACTGAGCAGACAGGACCTACGTTTTAAAAGCCTATGAAAACAGTTTCTTGTCAGAATTCAACCATTCCTCGGCAGGACCTCCTCTTGCCGTGTTCGCGGTATACACATTACATCGCCATGCATGAGGCCCAGACAGTGAAACTGACTAGTCAGTACCCTGAGTGAGGGTGGCAGAATCAGACAAAGCCAGATGGCTGCTGTACAAACAAGCACTCTTCCATGAAGTTTGCATAGCAGGGTGCGCACACACACTTTGCCCAACCAAGGCCAAGTTTACTTTAAGTTTATGAATGGGACGATATGATGGGGTTGCCTGTGATAGCAGGAGGCTGAACTCTATGACTGAAGGTGCCTGCCCTTCCACACCTATGATGGGGAGGGGGTTGGCCTCTCCCTGGGAGCCAGAGGGCCACACCTGACTCTTGTGAAATGGAACACATTGCAACTGCCCCTTATGGGGATGCAGCCCTGAGACTCCAGGTCCCACCTTGCACTGGGTCCCATCTTGACCAGACTGGAGATTACACTTAATGCGCAAGGGCAGCCTGTGGCGTCTACACTCCCAGCTCCCCGCAAACCTGTCAGAGCTAACTTTGATTCCATTAGGAGTCTAGTTACAGACTGCTGAGCTGAATTTGCTTTGGGCCAATGGTGCACCAGCACTAGGCCTCCCCTACTACAAGCTGAAATCACTAAGAGCTGAAATCACTAAAGGTACTAAGAGCTGAGATCACTGAGTGCTGTGTTAACTAGTGGGGGAGCCTGAAGCTATATTGCTGATCGGCTGGTGGAGTGGAGCAGTTTGCGGAGCAGCTAACGGAGCAGTTTGCGGGACGGTTGGCGTGGCCCACGGAACGGCGAGCGGAGCAGTTTGCGGGACGGTTGGCGCGGCCCGCGGGACAGCAAGCGGAGCGGAGCAGTTCGTGGGACGGCTGGTGCAGCTCACGGGACGGATAGTGGAGTGGAGCGGCAAAAAAAAAAGAGGAGGGAGGGATAGCTCAGTGGTTTGAGCATTGGCCTGCTAAACCCAGGGTTGTGAGTTCAATCCTTGAGGGGGCCACTTAGGGATCTGGGGCAAAAATCAGTACTTGGTCCTGCTAGTGAAGGCAGGGGGCTGGACTCGATGACCTTTCGGGGTCCTTTCCAGTTCTATGAGATAGGTATATCTCCATGTATTATATTATTAACCTTCCTGGGGACAAGTCAGTCACGCCTGCTGGGACCGGGAGCCCCTGCGAGCTGCTCGGCTAAGGATGGAGCATTGCTCGCCAGGAACGGCAGCCCACCCCCTCACAGCATCTCATCCCAGGACCCACAGGGCCCCCAAAGTCTAGGGCAGGCTCCGCAAGCCCAGCCCCGATCCCCAGGGCCGCCTGGCTCAGGCTGCAGAACTGGGGCCCGGGACCCACAGACCCACCCTGGCTCAGGCTGCAGAACTGGGGCCCGGGACCCAGAGATCCCCCCCCCCAAGGGCCACCTGGCCCCAGCTGCAGAGAATTGGGCCGTGCCCATAGATCCCCCCCAGGCCCGGCCCCGAGCCCCCAGCGCCCTGGGGCAGGCCAGGGGCTGCCGCCCGCAGGCAGGGGGAGCCGGTGGCTGGGGGGCAGTGAAGGCCCCGCCCCCTACCTGGGTGACGGGTCTCAGCGGCTCCTCCTGCCACTCAGCGGCCCCGCAGCCCCCACGCTTCCTGCTGCGGCTCTATCAGCTCCCCTGCAGCCGCCCACTACCCCCACCTGGGTGGGCAGCACCCCCGTCCCGCCGGGCACGCTGGGAAACGTAGTTCCTCCGGCTCAGACAGCCCGCGCCAGCGACTCGGAAGCGGGAGGCCTCGTGGACTACCACTCCCAGAATGCTCCGCGCGCTCACCCGACGTTAGGCGTCCCTGCCTCAGCCAGCCGGAAATACTAGTGGAGGAGGAGCTGGAGGACTGTTCCCCTTCTCGCCCAAGATGGCGGCAGAGGCGGAAGTCAGCTCTAGCCGGAAGTCGGGCGGTATCTATCGTTTGGACTCAGTGTGGGGGAGGCGGAAACCCTGGCAATGGAAGGTGTCATGGCGGTGGCTGAGCAGGAGTCGGAGGCCTGAGGTGAGTGAGGTCTTGGGGGCGTTCACGTTTGAGGGGGGGCTCCATGGCTGGGCCCCCTTCGGAGGGTTGGGAGTAACCCCTCCCCCAGGGCCTCCATGAGGGGGTGGGAATAATCCTTCCCCCGGGGTCTCCATGGCTGGGGCGGGGCTGGGTCCCATGACGGGCTGGGAAGTTACTGCTCCTCCGGGGTCTCCATGGCTGGGGCGGGGCTGGGTCCCATGAGGGGGTGGGAAGTTACTACTCCCCCGGGGTCTCCATGGCTGGGGCGGGGCTGGGTCCCATGAGAGGCTGGGAAGTCACCGCTCCCCTGGGGTCTCCATGGCTGGGGCGGGGCTGGGTCCCATGAGGGGCTGGGAAGTTACCGCTCCCCCGTGGTCTCCATGGCTGGGGAAGGGCTGTGAAGTTACCGCCCCCCTGGGGCCTCCATGGCTGGGGCGGGGCTGGGTCCCATGACGGGCGGGGAAGTTACTGCTCCTCGGGGGTCTCCATGGCGGGGGCGGGGCTGGGTCCCATGAGGGGCTGGGAAGTTACCGCTCCCCCGGGGTCTCCATGGCTGGGGAAGGGCTGGGAAGTTACCGCTCCCCTGGGGTCTCCATGGCTGGGGCGGGGCTGGGTCTCATGAGAGGCTGGGAAGTTACCGCTCCCCCGGGGTCTCCATGGCTGGGGCGGGGCTGGGTCCCCTTGGGAAGTATTGGCAATTGTACCCCAGTGAGTGGGAGGCAATAAGGGAGGGGGATTTTAAGCGCCTCACCTCTGTGGTAGGGTAGACTCTGTGCCCCCGGTGAGTAGGAAGCAGTGTGGGGCTCCCGATGGGGCCTGCAGAGCATGGGAGGCATTGGAAAGGTGCAGGTTGAGAGCACGCAGGTTTTTTTGCCCCCAGTTCCACAGCGGGTGAGATGCTGCATGCCACTGAGTGGGAGCCAAAGTGTGCAGGAAGATATGATGAAAGAGGAGGTAGGCAGTGATGGTGTCATTTAAAGGAGCTGCAGCTTTAAAGGGACAGAGAAGCAATGCTAATGTTATTCTCTCTTCATAACTAATCATGCTTGAATTCCCTGAGCTAAGTTAAAAGCTTAATAGTTTGCACTTTAATTTGCAGTTTTGCAAATGTGATATGTCAGGTTGAATGTACGTGACTCGTGCTAGGTGTGTATAATGCCACGTCGTGGTAGCTGTCTGCATTAAAGATACCTTGTTCAATTTAGGATGTCTACCTTTCTTGTGAACCTTTTCTCTAACACAGCTTTATTATATTTGTTCACTGCAGTGATCTTCGTTTGCCCCAAAGGGAAGAAAACACAGGGCTACCGAGAAGATTGACAGCTAGTTTGGACAAAGATTCAATATTTTACATCACTATCTAGTAAATTACTTGAGTATGTACTGAATTCCCAGACAGGAATCAGCAAAACAGCTTTTTGCATGATAACAATGGATGAGGAGAGTCTGGAAACAGCAATTCAAACCTATAAAGCACAATTGCAGCAAGTGGAGCTGGCTTTAGGGGTGGGATCGGATCCATCACAGCAATCTGACTTGATCCAACTGCAGGAGGATTTGAAACAATTGATAGAACTGACTGAATCCAGCCTGGTGTCAGTGAAAAAGAGTAAACTACTGGCCACTTTAGACACAGATGCACCCTCCATTTCTCCAGCAGGTCACCTAAAACAGGACAGTAATTCAGGCAGGTCCTGCAATGATGAGGAATATGCTGCTTTTAAGGAAGCTATTGCTGAACTCAAGCCATTGAGTACTGAAGACGAGGCCTCTCCACAGGAAGATGGAGAGGCTGATGGGGAAAATGAATCAAAGTACAGTGAAGAGGAGGAAGCATCTGAGGAAGAGGAGGAGGAAGTGAGTGGGATGAAGGTTAAAGCCCCGTACTACAGTCCATGGGGTACCCTGGAGTACCATAATGCCATGATTGTGGGGACAGAGTGTTTGGAAGATGGCAGTGCAGGAGTCCGAGTGCTGTATCTCTACCCAACTCACAAGTCCTTGAAGCCTTGTCCATTCTTCTTGGATGGCAAATGCAGATTTAAAGAGAATTGTCGGTAAAAAAGCTTCTCTCTGTTGTGTAGTAAGAGGGCAATTAGTGGCAATGTCAGCCAGTGGGAATAACTTCTCACCTTACTTGGTTTTTAAATCAGCTGTAATTTTGCCAAACAACTTTTTATTTGTTTAAAGTGTTGTCATTTTACTGTGCTGTGTCAGTGGGTGTACACTCCTTCAGCTAACCCAGGGAGACAATGGAAAATCCTTAGAGGGAAAAGTACAAGGATTAGTTCTAGTATATTGGGTAGCTAAATGAATATTGGCTAAAGAGGAAAAAATAAAATCTACTGTAGGGAAAATAACACATCTTAATAAGAACTTTGCAGTTAGCTAGTGCATTTTATCCTAAAAGATGTGAGCCTTGTCGGGGTTTTTTTAATGGATTTGTCACTGGCCTGTGAAATGTGGCTGCTTCTGGGGTCGAATGTGACACTTGTTTAATAGAATACAATAATGCTATAAAACAGTCTTTTTTTAAGACACAGTGAAGAATAAGTTATGCAGTTGAAACTATTCTAGTGGTAAGATATTCACCATTATTGGTGAGGACAGGGCAGACAATTGCCCATACTTCCATAAGGGAAGGAAATTTTTTCTAGAATCCCCTTCAGACCAGGGCAGATCTGATTGCTTCTCCCTATATCCCCTGCAGGTTTTCCCATGGGCAAGTGGTATCTGTGGACGAGCTTCATCCATTTCAGGAGCCCAATCTCGGCTCTCTGGAAGTGGGCTCAGCCTGCTTGGCGAAGCACCATGATGGAATATGGTATGCTGCAAAAATCACTGGTGAGTTTTGTTTTCTCTGGGTGGGTGTTGAAAGGTGCACAGAAGTACTTCAGTCTTCATTTTAACTAAACTCCTAAGACATAAACAGAGCAAAGGATGGTCTTGTAGGCTAAAGCACAGGACTGGGGATCTGAGACTACTGAGTTCTCTGCCACAGACTTTGGGTGTGGCTTATGGGGGACCTTGTAAAGTGCTTTGAGATCCTCAAAGGCAGATCTTTACAAAAGGGAAACCAGAGAAGGATTTAGGGATGGGAGGGCAGAAAAGTGGTGGCAGGGGTCTAGAGGGAAAGTTGGGGAGACCTGGGAGAAGAGAATAGTAGCAGAATAGAGGACATAGAAATGAAAAAGAGAGAATGAAAGAATCAATACAAACAACTAGACGTTCAGTAAATTGTCCTTTATTTTCCTACCCCCTGTTCAGCTTTGTCCAAATATAATTCCTGATATCTTGTCAAATACTGAAATTAGATACTTGGAACCACTGGCTCTTGTTTTAATCCAGTTCCAGTTTAAACAAAGCCAGAGAACTTCGTCTGCACACCAGTCACCGAGAAGAGTGTTAGACTGGTGCTTCACTGTGTGTGTGTCGGGAGGTTGGATTTGTTCCTCATGCTTCATCTCAAAGCTGCTGTGAAGTAGCATTTCTTATATTTCCCCAAACCTATCCTCCTTCCCCTGTAAAAACAAACTCTGACTAATGTGCTCAGATGCTGTGAAACACACTGGTACCATTAGAAACTGAAGATAAGTGATGACTCTAGTGCTGTTTACTATGACCCTAGCTCTGTGTTTGTACCATGTGGCAGTATCTGATGGTAGCAGTGGGTGATGATGGTTCCACCTTCCAGCAGAAAACCCCAAATAGATGTTCCTGGATCAAACTCATCCCAGGTGTCATTCCACTGAAGTCAGTGCGATTAGCTAAGAGGGGATGAACATCGTCCTCTAGTTACATTTCGTACTCCTGGGGGAATTATGCACCAAAAAATTAAAAATTCTGCCCATAATATTTGAAAATTCTACATATTGTATTTGTCAAAATAACATAATTATGCCAGTTACACTTATTTTGGTAATTTATTTAAAAATATGTCAGCAAGTATGTCTGTAACAATACACACACCAGAATTATTTTTTGTTGAATTGTTTTTTGACAAATTCCTTACTAGGCATATTCATACAGAACTTTGTGTAATTCATTTAAATTACAATACAGAACTGTATTTCCTGCACCTGTCAGAAGCAGTGCAAAGGCTTTGGGGGCCAGGGGTAACGGAAGAGCTGAGGGAGAGGGAAGGAGCCTAGGAGTGAACCTGGAGGGTGTTGGGTGTGGGTGGGAGGTTTTTCTGGTGGTGGGGGGGAGGGATTGTTAGGGTATTGGGAAGCCTCCCGCATGCAGACTCTGGCTGACCTCAAGCCTCTCCCATCCAGTCACCGCACCTCTCCTCCTCGTGGGTCTCTGCCGCCCCTGTCCCCAGGCTCACCCCACTAGCTCCTGAGCTCATGCTCCAGTCTGTCACCCTCACTAACCATTCTGAACCCGTCTGTGACCCCCTAGCAGCCCTGTGTGCCCCACTCTGTCCTAATCTGGCTCCGTGGGCATGGTGCTGTGATGAACTCTACTCCTGGGGGAATTCTGGGCATAGAACGTTGTATTTTCCCGCATAAAATACATTTTGCCTAAGTAGTGCTGCAGTTCCTCCTGTTACCCACCAGAGGTCGCTGTGGTGCTAGAACAGCTGGCATGAACGCAGCCGGCTGTTATGGCGCCACAGCGGCCTCTGGTGGGCAAAAGGCAGAACTGCATCACTTCTTAGGCAAAAGGTTTTTTATGCGGGAAAATACCAAATTATGTGAGACAGATGAATTCTGCACGTCCGCAGATGCGCAGAATTCCTCCAGGAGTAATTTCGTGGAGATTTGCTCATGCGGTCCATTGCTTTTCCTCCCGCAGACGTTGACAGTGGTTACTACACAGTGAAGTTTGAGTCATTGCTGCTGAAGGAGGCTGTCGTGGAGGGAGATGGCATCATGCCACCACTGCGAAGCGAGGAAGACTCTTCCTCTCCTGAGTCTGAGGAAGACAACGTGGATGACTCTGGCTATGCTAAAGGTAGACAGGGCAGAGAGTGAACTGCAACTGTCAGTGATCAAGGTCTGCCCTTTAATTCAGGTCCTCTTGGACCATTGCCCAACTTAGTAGAACTTTGACAATGTTTTTTACCTCTTGTTCTGCTGCAGGAGGGGATGAGAGGACATTAAGTATCATGCAAATCACTGTCTCCAGTTAAAATATCTGTGATGTTTCATGCTAATGATTTTCACTAAGCTGATGCAGATAAATAGCTTCAATGAAAAAGAGACATATTTCACCCCCAATGGGAATAGAGAGTATACTGGAATGAAATGGGGTTTGGGAGTAGGAACCCCTGCGTTCTTATTGCGGTTTTGCTGTGTGACTTTGGGCGAGCTACTTATTTACTAAAATAAAGTTTTGAAAATGAAATGAAAAACCAGGAGAGTTCAAATTTCCAAAGGAAGTTCCCAGGACGCCAGGACATCTGTTCGTCTTACATATTTACATGGCACTCATCACTGTAATACCTGAGCGCCTTGAAATCTTTAATGCACTTCTCCTGTGAGGCAGGGCAGTCTGGTAGAGCAGGGATCTGGCTCTCCCCAGTCCTAGGTTAGTACCCTAACCACATCATAGAAACAAACAGGGAGTGTCCTGGGATCCTTAATTTTAGGTAAATAGATAAAAGGCTCCTCCGTGCCATTGCACCTGTTAGAAGTATGATGGAGGCACAGAATGATGCTCTTCAGCATGCTGAATTCTGTCCTGATGAAGCTGTGAAATCTATCCAGACCCCAGGAGCATGGAAAGGATCTACTAACACTGCTGGATGATTCTGCCTGACTTAGGGGTTTCTGTGTGTAGTAAATAGGGATCTCCCCATGAACCCCAGCATTTAAAACCCTGCTTACTCCTCATGCTCCTCCCCTGGTCTGATGGATTAGGGAGTGGCTGTTCAGTAGGAACTATTGGGGCGGGGCGGGGCAGAACTGATTGTACTGCAGAGGACTGAAGAAGAGGCTGTGAAGTTGCTTGTGTGGAGGGAGAGGTTGCTGGGTTTTTGCAGCGTTGCTCACAGCTTCACGCCTGCTGAGGTTTTCACTTGGTGCTTTGCTGCCCAGCCTTACTGCTCAATCCCTGTTTTGTGCTGCAGTGATCGATTCGGGGCCCTTGGAGAATGGGGAAGGGGCTCCAGCTTGCAGTTCCTCCTTTGGTGGCTGGGAGGCCCATACTCGTGGCATCGGCTCCAAACTACTCGCTCAAATGGGATACGAGTTTGGAAAAGGTAAGGGCAGAAGAGTAAAATCCCTGCAGGACAAGGAGCCTGCATGTTTTGCCTGCTTCTTAATCCCAGCCTCACAAAGGGACCAGGGGCTTGTTCCTGCAGAGTGGGGGAATGGGGTGACAGTAAGTCTCATCAGCATTGCTCGGATCAGGCCCAGAATGGGGTATGCATTCAATACTAAATGCAGGATTACACGTGTGGTGGTGCTGAAAAATGACCTTGTACAGTTAAGGGATAGTCTTAATACCGATGTTTGGGGGGATGCAGGTGTGTGCGTGTTGACGTTTTGTTCCGTGATACATCAGTGGAGGGGATTTTAAAGCAATGGCCAAATGATTAAAGCTGTTAGAGTAGAGCTTTAACTATTCAGCTGTCCTGTAGGCCATTAGGTAATGAGGATCTGTCTCAGGGACTTCTGGCCCCAAACACAGACTTCAAAGCCTGTGGAGCCAGCTTCTGACTCAAGACAACTTGCACTGAAGTTCTGCTGAGCCCAGGGGGCTTGGGAAGCCAGCCTGCTGCCCATGCTTGCCTCCTGTTCTTGTGGAGTGACTGAACCTGCTTTTGAAGGGGAATGTCTTCTCTGCTCAAGGAGGTGACAGTGCAAATCTAAGCCAGGCTTCGCTGCAACACCTCAGCTGCATGACCCTGTTCTGTATCATTGAGGTTCTTGTGTGTGTAACAGTGTGAATCAGGTGTGTGTGGGGGAAGGTGCATCTTATGTCTTGTCACTCAGCAGTGAACCTTACCATCAAGTATATAGTCCAACACTGCTCCTGTTGACTTCAAGGGTAGCAGCATTGAGCCCCAGCAGACTGTTTTCTCTTGTTATGAGCCTGGTGGCTGTGCAAAGGTGGATGGGAGGAATCATTGGTGTATGGAGAGACTCCACTGTTAGCATTTGACTTCTACCTGGTGCCCTTCTTCCTCCCTCAGGTTTGGGGAAGAACGCTGAGGGCCGAGTGGAGCCAGTGCAAGCCATAGTGCTGCCTAAAGGGAAGTCCCTTGACCAATGTGCTGAGATCCTTCAGAAGAAGCAGCTGGATCCAGCTAAGTCAAGGAAACGGCGAGTGAAGGCAAACCATGCTGGCCGTCCTTCTGCAGGGAGCCGCAAGCCCCCCCGCAATGTCTTTGACTTTCTGAATGAGAAGCTTCAGGGGAAGGGCTCTGGGGAGCAGGATGGTGGGATGACACCAGTGGAGAGAAACAACAAGGAGATCTACCACGCCAGTAAGAGCACCAAGAAGGCCCTCAGTGTCCGCCTCTTCCAGACAATGGAGAAGATTGACCAAACGCAGAAGACCATCAGGGGAATCCAGGAGGCCCTGGCACGCAATGTTGGACGGTATGGGGAAATCCCTGGTTGAGGTTCCAGAATGATTTTGGGTTGCCTGTTGCTTAGGCTGGGGGCGGATCATGCAGGTGATGGGAGCTGAAGGTGAAAAGTTGGATTATGTTACATTAAAAAGTAACAGTTTTGAAGGGGACCCAGAATGGGGACTCAGGGATGGTCTAGAAAATACCTAGTCCTGCCATGAGTGCAGGGGACTGGACTAGATGACCTCTCGAGGCCCTTCCAGTCCTGTGATTCTATGAGGTGGCTGTCTGTAGGAGAAGAGCTGAGCTTAGACTAAGGTGTTTGTCACTGTTCCTATTCTAACCACTGCCATGGGAGGAGGCCTAGAATAAAGTGGTAGGCAAAAGCTTCCAAACCATGACTTGGACCAGATTGTGTCTCTGATTGCTGCCTTGAGAAGGCAAGGACCCCTGGGCCAGAATTCAAATCGAGGAAGGAGGAGAACCCTCCAGAGTCCTGCAGAATTTTCTCTTCATTTTTTTTTTTTTTTACACTGATCGGGGCCATCCTTATAGCATTTCTGTGATGAGTACTATGGCAAGAACAATTGCAGTTCTCTGGCTCATGTTTTCCTTGATATCTGACACTTCATGGCTCCCAGCTGAGACTGGGATTCCTAGCAGTAAAATGGAGACGTTAACGAGGAGCCTTTGTTCTTAACATGCTGGATATCCTTAATGTGCCTCTCTTCTGCTTTCAGGCACAGTATTGCCACTGCCCAGCTGGAGGAGAAACTAGCTGGTGCCCACAGGCAGCTGGGGCAGCTGCGGGCCCAGGAGGCCAGCCTGCAGCAGGAGCAGAAGAAAGCAGAGACACACAAGAAAATGACTGAGTTCTAGTCTCCAAGGAAAGTTGTTGATGTGATGTACTGGTTTTCATGATGTCTGAGCCAGCACTCAGTGCATTGGAACTGGGATGAGCTATGCCATCACCTCTGGGTCTTGGGCAACCCAGCTGTGAAACGGGTGAAAAGCAGCAGTTCTCCATAAAAACAGATGCTGTCTGAGCTGAGCTTTCCTGGAGGGGGGAGCGAGTACTTGCTCAGTCCTGAAGGTGTTCAGAAGACCCAAGCTGCTTACATTGACCTGCTATACAAAATAAGGCCCCTGCACCCTGCTTTTGTTCCCTTTTCCCAGTTATCACCATGGTAGTTCTCTCCATCCAGAGAGTCTATAGCCACCCGGGTGATACCACAGATCAGCTGGTGGGAAGAGTCAGGGGAGCCCCACGGCCTGTCACTCTGCCTTGGAGACTCAGTGGGTTGTGCCCACTAGGCTGGGAACTGAGTCCCAAACACATTCCAGCACGGCAGAAAAGACAGTCCGGTTTTGGTGAAAACCAGGGCAGGTCACTTCAGCTATCAGCGTCCCTCTGTCCTTGGCTCTGGGCGTCACTCAGGGACGCAGGAGTCAATGCTGGGTTTGTCCCTATTAGTTCTGATGTTGCTGTGATATTTAGAGTAGCTCTTTAAAGCGCCAGCACACTGAACAGAAAGAGAAGAGGCAGGGCAGCTGAGATCCCCAGGCCTTGCACTATTGCCAGCTGACTGCAAAAGTGTTACTGGGTCCCAACCTTGTACAAAAGGTTTAGGCTTCCCTGTTAAGTCAGCCTGCATGCTAATGGTGACGATATGGTATGCTGCCCCATTCCATATCACAGCACCGAGGGCCAGAGTTAGGGGAAAGTGGCAACCACATAAACAGCTAAGTACATAACAGGTCAGCTACATACCTGCCGGCCAGGGACAATACTACAGGCAGCCTTTTGCTTTCACTCTGGCTGCTTTGAGTTTTTCTGCTCTAGATATCTACGTGAACAAGTAGGTTCTCCTTGTTATGAAACACCACAGAACCATACAAAACGACCCGAGGTCCAGGTGTACCCACCACACATAGCTATCCCTGTGAAAGAGCTCATGCAATCCTGGAGGCAGGAGAGCTGAGCAGACTCTCCTGCCCTGCAGTGGGTACAGACAATCTCAGGCAGTTGAAAATCTCCCAGACAGGTTCTGTCAGTGGTGGCCGGTTCTTGCTGTAGAGGAGGTGTTGATTCTGTCAGGCATTCTGTGTTAGGCAGTGGCCTATACTCAAATATATCTTTCTGTGCACCTTTATTTTCGGATTCTGTAATTTTTGCAGGTGTCTTGAGGAAAACACTTTTTTTCCCAAGTAAAAGATATCCGACCCCTTTTATCTTAGAGACTTGTTTTGCCTTTTTATCTCCACCTCTCAGATGCCTTTGAAGGATTACAGAGCTGTCAACCTCAAGGGTAACAGTCAAGAGCGGGAGACAGTGCTTCCTTGGCTACAGGTCAGGTCAATTGAATTCACTGCCAGGGTGATTAAAATGACCACAGCTTTCACAGCCTCAGACCGAGGTGTGGAAGTTCCCCCCCTGTGACTTAAGAGCAGCAAAGAAGACAGAAAAGGAAGTGAGGGCAAGAACGAGAGAGAAAAAATACATTTAAAAAAACAAACGCTAAATTCTTGGCTACTTCAGGGATGCAGGAAGAAAATTAGATCTTTCATGATTGTCCTTTCCTGAGAAGCACTCGATCTTACAGCAATGGGCACGATCATAAGACCCTAAACAGGAGCTGAAGTTTCATTTCTTCTGTTTACAGTGTAAATGAAGGTGATGTGGATTTTGTCTTGAACACATCAGTATCCTTCCAAGCCTGCAACTAATCAGCACCAACACCACAGGCATTATCATTCTGTGACACAGTATGGGTCTTCTCTCTGCAGTGGGATAATTCAAAGCTGCTTTGGGGTGGGAAATGGGAGACAGGTGGTGAAGAAGGTTAATACCCTTAGCTCCCAAGTTACAGTTCGTGGTGCCATACGAGTGCTCTTTGTGATAAGATTCACAGCTCCACATGGTTATCTGTCTCTGTTTGAGAGATCCGGTACTGGAAAAGTTTGTCAGGGTGGAGGAGTCTTGCACAGGAGCGTCTTATCTTTTGCCAGTATTCATGGGCATGCCGTCATTTATTTATTTTGCGAGAGTGGGCATGTTAGTTCCATTGTCCAATAAGCATAACTGCATTTTCAGTTCCTTGAATTTTCTCAGTGGTTTCAGTTGCCTCCTCATGTACTGTCCTAAACAGTTTCACCTTGAGACAGTTGCATGTCAGTGGTGGATAAAGCAATCTCTCTGTAAAGCATTTTGTGATCCTTCACAATGAACAGTACTATATCAAAAGGTAACTTATTCTTTTTCACTATATTAATCTACAAAACAAATCAAGCAAACTCCTACAGGTGTTATATGCTCCTGGGGAAATTCTGCGCCACTGCGCAATGCAGAATTTTGCAGAAATTAATGTTGTACGTGTAGAATTTCCTTTTCCCCCCCCTCCCAGAAATGTGCTGCTGGCCGCCACTAGGGGATGCTGAACCTGGCAGAGCCCAGCTCACACATAGAAGACACTGCCAGGGGGTTGGGGGGGGGGAGGAGGAGGAGGAGAGGAAGAGTAGAGAGTTCCTAGCAGCTGCAGTTCCCAGCATGCACTGAGGGAAGGAGAGGGCAGCATGCAGGAAACTCCACACAAGCCTGGGACCCAGCATCAGGCTGTTTCTCCCTCTGGATCCATGGGCTCTGAGGGGAGGGGGTGGGTGTCTGGGCTGAGATGGGCCCACAGCTGGGCACTGAGGGGTAGCGGGTGGGTGTCAAGGTGGGTGGGGTCCCATGGCTGGGCTCTGGGGGGGAGGGGAGAAGGGGAAGGGATATCTGGGCAAGGACGGACCTCACAGCTGGGCTCTGGGGGGGCACGGGGTTCAGGTGTATTGTATTCATTGTGTATGTTCAGGGGCCTGCAACTGGGCTCTGGGAGAGAGGGGTTGTGGGTGTCTGGCCACCTGGCTGGGCTTGATGGGGGGAGGGGTGCCAGAGAAACAGGAACTGGGTTGTCATAGGGTTTTTTTAACTCTACTGGGGGAATTTTTGTGTGTGTGTATTGATACAGACATACTTACTGATAGGTATTCTGAAATAAAATTACCAAAATAATTGAAACTGGCATGATTATGTAGTGTTATGCTGACCAATAAAATTTGCAGAATTTTAAAATATTGTGCGCAGAATTTTTAAATTTTTGGTGCAGAATTCTCCCAGGAATAATGTTAGAAATGAGGTCAAGTACTGATGAATAGCCAGCAGAGGGCGCTGTTTCACATAGTCCTACTGATCCCACCCACCTGCCTGTTTTCTGCAAAAGCAGAGTAGAGAGAAAGTAAGTCAGTTGGGTGATGTGATGACTTTTGCAGGCCAGGAAATGAGCTGTGGTATTAGACTGCCTGGTGTCTCAGCTCAAAGGCATCTCTATCTCCAGCTGAAAATCAGGGTTGAACAAAGGAGCAGCCTGAGAAAGAGGCACAATCAAGATGTTTGAAAAACTCCAGAATATGTAGTTCAGAACAGTGGCGTTCTGCAGTGCAAGGGGAGCAGGAATAGAAGGTAAGGAAGAGGATATGGATGGATTTCTGCTCTTCATGCTATCTGGCTTCTGAGTCTCTGTAAAGTAAGTGCTGTTCATTTCTTACCAAGCAAACTCAGGTGTTCCCTTGTCAACTACTGAAAAACATTGCTGCATCTCGTGTATCAACCAGTTGTATTCATAACCCTCTTCATATTGTACATCGAATGTTAGGCTGGCACTGCTGGAAGGGCAAGATTCTTGCTCCCCAATTATCTCTGTGTGTTGGTCAGGTTATTTAACGAATGTCAGAGTGTTAGTGGCCAATGAGGGCTATCAGCTTTGTGCAAATTAAGATTTGTACCCATTGGAGCATCTAGGCTTAAATGCACAGAAAGGTCCACTGAGCTTGATAGTGTTTGGCATCTCATGAGTGGAACGTCACAGCCCTGCAATTGACACCATGTTAAGTACAGTGGGGGCTGTTTAATTTCCTAGTGCCTGATTTTCAGAAATGCTGAGTTTGGAATCCATTGAAACTGGAGGCTCAGCACCTGGGGTGGAGGGGTGGGAGATAAGAAAACTCCAGCCCCTGATTGTTTGGGGTGAGCCACCTTCTTGTAGAAATCCCCAGGGTCACTGACCACACCGCTGCAGTTGAGGTTGTTAGGGGTGGAGAGACTGAGCACAGAAATAACAGCATATATCTGGGACTTCAAACTGGGTGTAAATGGAGTTGCTCTTATGGTGGGAAAAATTCCAAAGCGGGTGAATGATTCTAGTAACTACCAAACACATCTCTCTCAAAGCACCTTCCAGGCGAACAGCACGACTCGGTATTTTGCAATCTGGCTTTCTATAAACGTAACAATGAGTATTCTCACCGGAACTGCTACCTTGCTGTTTCCAACCCAATGTTTGCATCAGAAACCTCTCTAGCAGTGCCTGGCTCCTGTTTTAAAAATAAACTCCGTTCAGCAGAAACAGTTTTATTGCCTCTGTCAGCCAGAAGGGAGGCACAAAATAAACAATCAAATTTCTGAGTCTCAAGGTTTCAGCCAGTTTTCCATGGTGTGAAGAGAAGGGTTCAAGATATGGGAAGTCAACCTAACATTTAAAGCCACAGGTGTCTTTATTTATTACTTCTATTTATTTTTTTCTACTTATTTTTAGTGTAAATAGCAGCACCTATGCTGTGATCCAATACAGGGCCTAAGCCGCCAGGCACCTAAGAAGCACTTGGCGTTGGCCCAGCTGTGGGTGGCAATCATTCAGAATTTCCCCATGGACTTCCAGGGGAGCAGACTTAGGCCAACGCTGAATGCTTTTGAAAACCCCACCCTACGTGGAGCAGTAAGCATTGCAATCGGAAGTGTTTGTGCTTTTGTGCCCTTAGCCTTGGCCATTCTGAGACTAACCTTCATAAATCCAGTGCGGCTCTTCAAAAACCCAACCCCTCTCCTCCCCCTCCCTATCCATTAGCCAAAGCTGTCACTCAGAGCCTGCCAACCTCATGGTCTTCTGGTGCTGAATTGCTGGCCATGAGCTTTGTGCTCAGTTCAGGTTTGAAAAGTTCTTCTAGGATCATTAATGCTTTATCATTATTAGCCTCCCATGATACTGTCCTGGGCTGGCTGCAGCTCTCATTGAAGTTTACCTCTATGGTTGCTTGTGCTGTCGTAGAAATCTTGATAAGAAGAAAGTCGTTTTTTTTTCTTTTTTCTTTTTTTTTTTTTTCCCAATAACGCCCCCTGCCCCGAATCCCTGAGAGCTGTGTCAGCCACAGTCCAGCTGATGAGCTCTGGTGGTGCCCAACTTGGAACCTCCCTCTCTTTCTCCTCTTCAAATAACAGCCAAAAATTGAGCCAATATTTTGGGAGATTTTGTGGGCTCTTCTCTTTCAAGCTGCTATTTCTTAAATGTAGATTTATGTTCATTGATATTTTTTTTTTTCACCAGAAGGGACCATTAGATTATCTGGTCTGACCTCCTATTTTATACAACCTATAGAATTTCATCTCGTAGTGAATTTTATTTCATGTAATCTTGCAGCCTAGCTGGATGTAAGTCCTTCTTGTTACCACCACAAAAAACAATCATAGGGGAGAAAAATCAACAGCAATGAACTATTTTCATGCTTGATTAGCACCTATCTTTGCATGCTTTCCCCACTAATTCTCATAGTGCCAGGGTCTTTCTGTACTCTGGACACATGCTAATAATGTAATTGCCTGATTAAAGCTGCTATGGGCTGTGAAGCTTGTCCTCTGTGCAGCACTGCTGTATGTTTTGACCTTAGAGAACAGCTGCAGGGGTTTGGGTCAATAGCTTTATTGGCCGGGAGCTTAATTGCACATTTCAAAGTCCGTTTAAGGACTTGATCCTGCAAACCCTTAATTGTGCGACACGCCCTTACGCATGCAATGAGCCCCACTGACTTCCATGAGGCTACTCGCAGGAGGAGAGACTCCTCATGTAAGTAAGGGTAAGCAGAGTCAGCCATTACATTTTAAAATTTCAGATGACCCTGATTCATAGTCCATAATGCCAACTCCGGCCTCCCAAAAGTGGTTTTTCTCAAAAATAATCATACTTTTGTCAACAGATGTAGGATTCCCCTCCCACTCCTCATTCCTGCCTTGTTCTTCTGTTTTTTCTTAAATTCATAGAATTTGAGGCCAGATGAGAGCGTTCTCATTGTGGGTTCTGGGATCATTTTTTGTGGGTTAAGAGTGTTCTTACTGTTGTGATTTGTATTTTGTGGAATTATTGTACAAGGCCGTCTGGACACTTGATGGGCCTTGAGGAAATGTTAAAACCTGACTGAAAACTTTCAGGAAGAAAGCTGCCTATAATATGAGGCTGGGGACTCGGCTCTCTGGTGCTACATAGACAGTAATGTTTACCTATTCACACTGGTACGTTGATACTAAAGCAGGGATCTGGAACCTTTGGCACGCGGCTCACCAGGGAAAGCCTCTGGCAGGCTGGGCCGGTTCGTTTACCTGCAGCGTCCACAGGTTCGGCCGATGGCGGCTCCCACTGGCCGCGGTTCGCTGCTCCAGGCCATTGGGGGCAGTGGGAAGCCGCGGCCAGCACATCCCTCGGCCCGTGCCGCTTCCCGCAGCCCCCATTGGCCTGGGACGGTGAACCGCGGCCAGTGGGAGCCGCGATCGGCCGAACCTGCGGACGCTGCAGGTAAACAAACCGTCCCGGCCCACCAGGGGCTTACCCTGACGGGCTGCGTGCCAAAGGTTGCCGATCCCTGTACTAAAGGCTGTATCTGTATTCTACGGTCCCAAAGCACTGGGCCTTCCGAAGTAGATATAGGGTTAGCTCTGTGCAGCAAGAGCAGAATCTGTAAGCGTACTGTAGTGCACACCCTCCACTGCGTTCTGCTTTTGGACTGCAGCTACCCTTGGCAGCGTTGCAAGGCTGCTAAGGGGTGAAAAATATTCATGTGCATGACCAGGTACCCGTCGATTTGAATGTTAGCTTTGCTTGGCGGGACCCACACTCTAAGGCTGCACTAGGACTGTGCTAGCTAAGGGAGCTGACTAAAATGAGTGCTTGTTCTGCGAGTATCCCATAAAAGAACTGTATCCTCGGAGATAAATTTCAGAGTAGCAGCCGTGTTAGTCTGTATCAGCAAAAAGAACGAGGAGTACTTGTGGCACCTTAGAGACTAACAAATTTATTTGAGCATAAGCTTTCGTGGGCTACAGCCCACTTCTTCGGATGCATAGAATGGAACATACAGTAAGAAGATATTTATACATACAGAGAACATGAGAAGGTGGAAGTAGCCATACCAACTGTAAGAGGCTAATTAATTAAGAGAAGCTATTAACAGCAGGGGAGAAAAACTTTTGAAGTGATAATCAAGATGGCCCATTTCGGACAGTTGATACGAAAGTGTGAGGCTACTTCAACATGGGGAAATAGATTCAATTAGTGTAATGACCGAGCCATTCCCAGTCTCTGTTCAAACCTAAGTTAGTGGTATCTAGTTTGCATATTAATTCAAGTTCAGCAGCTTCTCGTTGGAGTCTGTTTTTGAAGCTTTTCTGTTGCAAAATTGCCACCTTAATGTCTGTCACTGAGTGATAAATATCTTCTTACTGTATGTTCCATTCTATGCATCTGATGAAGTGGGCTGTAGCCCACGAAAGCTTATGCTCAAATAAATTTGTTAGTGCCACAAGTACTCCTGTTCTTCTCGGAGATAAAGGCAGTATTGTCTAGTAAAAGCATCAAACGGGGAGTCAGAAAAGTCAGGTTCTCTTCTCAACTCTGGCACTGACTCACTGTCTCTTTGGGCAAATCACTTAACCTCTGTCTCAGCTCTGCCATCTGTAAAACTGGAATAATTCTTCTCTGGGTGTTGAAGCTTCAGTCATTAACCTTTTCAAAGGACGGTGAGATTTTCAGGCGGCAGGTGCTGTCCGAGTGCAGTGTTCTGTTGTTTATTTAGGCAAAGATTTGTCGAGCACGTTGGCTTGTACCTTCAGGCGCGTAAGCCAGTGAAGAGATCGGCCCGTCTACGGGACCTGTGCCTTCCTTCGGCTCCCATTTCTCAAGAGGCTTCCCCAGACACGAGGCCTTCGATTGCTGAGGAAGAGTTGAGGGCCTCTGTTTCCGATGTGATGGGGCCGGAGATTGTGTTGCTTTGTTAGGAGGCTGATCCTGCAGCTGCTGAGCGCTCTCTCACTGTAAGCAAGGGGAGATGAGGGAGATCAGCACCTTCTAGGATTGGGCCCTAATTTCAGCGCATGGGGCTGACTGAAGCCGGGTAGTTGCCTGACTTCGTTTTCCTTTTCTAGGTACTTTAGTATTGGGCAGGGTGACGGGGCAGTTAGGAGGCGCCCAAAGGGCCCCACAGCACGGCCAAGCTGGTTCTTTCCCCTTCAGGGATGCTGTTGAAGTTGTTCACTTCTGCTCTGCCCAGTCCAGACTGCGAGCTGTTTGTCTAGGTAGTGAATCTGCCTTTGTGCCGCCTTGTCCGTTGAGCTGAGCAGCAGCTGTTTCATTGCCTAGCCTTACTTCACTGGCTTCTTTTCAGCATGGCGGCTGCAATAAGGGGAGGCTGCCCTAAGTCATTCTCTTCCCACCCCCATCCTGACATCTGCATGGGGGTGGAAACCCCCGGCTCATTTTTCAGCATCCCAATAGAGGGGGGGGGGGGGTGAGGAAGAGAATTGTGGATACCACTGGCAGCTGGGGAACAACTGTGCTTTGCCACATCCTCTGGGGAAGGTGGGAGCCCGGAGCAGCCCTGGAGAATAGGACTCTCACCTTCTCCTAGTTCCTGGGCTCAGCACCACATCCACCGTGGCAGTGTTGTCCTTGGGTTTATGCTGCCTGTTGGGTTGCCTAGGGCCCTGTGCCTACGTACTTGGCCTGCATGCATGGATATGGGAGGAGGGCCAGACACAGATAAGCAGGCTTAGGCCAGGTGTGACTTATTTTCCATAGGACTATGCAAAATAAAATACTTTGTCCTTCTACAGCACTCCAAGATTCTCAAGGCTCTTGGCAGACATTAAGACTCCCAAGCTTCCTATATCATCAATACCATTATCCCCTTTTTAAAGAGAGGGAGATCCAAGGCACATAGTGTAAGTGACCTTCCCATGGGCCCCCAGTGAATCAGTGGCAGAGAGAACGCTGGCGACCTGGCTGCTGACACCCTGGCCTCTCAATGCCGCCTGGCACTGCCTCCTCTGGCCGAAGGAGGAGAGAATAGGACAAGGAGGATTCACAGTCGTCTCAGAGCCCAGCACATTGTCCGCATCTGTGTTTCTAAAGCTCCATTGGGTTGTTCTTTCCTTTTAACAAGGGAACGGCTAAGGCAGGAGAGTTCCCCCCCCCACACACACACACTCCCAGGAGATGACTTTTTTTGTAAAGAGGGAAGTGGGTGAAACCTCAAAGGCAGAAAGTGCATCATTTTCAACTGTGGTGTGACAAACATGCATGTGGCCTTGAAACTCCCACCTTTAGAACTGCCTGTGAATTGTGCCCCATGGTGGAGCTTTATCCAGACAGGCACAGAGTTCCTTTCTGCAGTGGAAGTGCTGCCTAATGGAGAACCTGGTTAGGTTCAAATATGGCTAATTCTTGCCATCTGGCTGGCACTGAACCAAATCTTACCCCATCCCTAGTCTGTGCTACAACTATGTAAAGTCCAGTGCTGGCACCCAGTTCTCTGCAGCGCCACGTTCTCCGCAGCTATGGATCGGCACAGTGACATTGTATTGCTTAAGAACATAAGAACAGTCATACTGGGTCAGACCAAAGGTCCATCTAGCCCAGTATCCTGTCTTCCGACAGTGGCCAATGCCGAGTGCCCCAGAGGGAATGAACAGAACAGGAAATCATCAAGTGATCCATCCCCTGTCGCCCATTCCCAGCTTCTAGCAAACAGAGGCTAGGGACACCATCCCTGACCACCCTGGCTAATAGCTATTGATGGACCTATCCTCCAAGAATTTATCTAGTTCTTTTTTGAACCCTGTTATAGTCTTGGCCTTCACAACATCTTCTGGCAAGGAGTTCCACAGGTTGACTGTGCGTTGTGTGAAAAAAATACTTCCTTTGTTTGTTTTAAACTTGCTGCCTATTAATTTCATTTGGTGGCCCCTAGTTCTTGTGTTATGAGAAGGAGTAAATAACACTTCCTTATGTACTTTCTCCACACCAGTCATGATTTTATAGACCTCTGTCATATCCCCCCCTTAGTCGTCTCTTTTCCAAGCTGAAAAGTCCCAGTCTTATTAATCTCTCCTCATACAGAAGCCATTCCATCCCCCTTATCATTTTTGTTGCCCTTTTCTGAACCTATTCCAATTCCCATATATCTTTTTTGAGATGGGGTGACCACATCTGCAGGCAGTGTTCAAGATGTGGGCGTACCATGGATTTATATAGAGGCAATATGATATTTTCTGTCTTCTTATCTATCCCTTACGTCGACTGTCTTTCCGAAGCTGTCCCACAATGCCCTGCACTGACAGTACAATCGATACAAGCGCTCCTGGGGAGGACGCGCACCCCCGAAACAAGAAGCTAAGTATAGACCCACTTAATTTTGTAGTGTAGACGTGTCCTAGAAACCCCCGTGCACAGTGGCGGTGGAAACCATGCAAGCAGCCTGCTTCGACACAGTTGCTAGTGCCCTTTCAGGGCCAGGCCCGGAGATGGTAAGAGGCAGTAGCAGATTCATGTCCCGTGTCACAGGAAGTTTTGCTAACCCCTTGTGCCGTTGCACAGTTTGCTCTTTTCTGCAAAACCTTGCACTGTATCCTTGCACTCTCTCGTCTTGTTTCTCTTGCAGCACGTCGGATGCACTGGAGACCACAGTGAGCGCGCTCGGGGGGTTGGCGGGCCAGGTGGAGGGGAGCTGTGGCTTTTTCGTTTTGTGGTCCTGCGGCAAGGAGCACGCCTGGTGCAGGGGGCACAGGAAACCGATTGCCCCGATAGATGGAACTGGAGCCAACCCAGAGAGAGGATGTGACTACATGCCTGCATGCATGCAGGAAAGCCTCAGCCCCTTGGGGACGGCATTGGGGTGCCTGTTAAAGGGGTCAGCAGCACAACAGATTGTTACTGAGCTGGTCACGTGGCTGAGTCCCTATGTGCCATGTTTAACACCTGGCTCCTACTCGTGTGGGTGGGCCATGTTCCAAGCCTGCTCGTGAATAGGGCTGCAAGGCGATGGTCGGGCTGAAGCAGGTTCTAAGACGGCTCTTCTCCCAGCCTGGCCACTCCTCCCTCCTAGCCCTCTGGATGGGAGAACATCCCAGTGCCATGTGATGAACGCCCCCAGTCCTCTCCCACTCGCTCCGGCAGCTTGGGCAGGAGGGGACAGCAGCCGAGACTTGCCCCCAGTGCACTGCCAGAAGCCATGGGAGGCGCCAGTCGGCCAGCGCAGCTGCGTGGAAGCACTCAGCCCCTCTGAAGGGGGCAGGTGGGAGCAGGTTACTGCTCAGTGGGGGTCTGTCTGTGGACTGGGGGTGGAATTAGGCACAGCCACTGCTTTGCAGGCCTAAGGAGCTCCCGTGGGACATCTGGCTGCCCCTCAGCCCCGTAAGTCAGCACCGCCCCAGTCGTGTGACTTTTGCTACAACCCATGACAGACCTCGTGCTGGTTGGTGCCCTGCGCTGCCAGTGAGGACGTCCGGGGGCTGAAGCCCCAGTCTAGTCTCACTGCTCAGGCCAGCAGGGGCTGGGCAAGCTGCCACAGCCAGGGGAAATTAGCAGAGGCCGGGCGAGGAAAGGAATTTGTTTCCAGTACCAGATGTGATATGTGCAGGGGCTGAGAATCCAGCCAGCAGAGGCTGCGTCTTATCTCTGCCTTTTCCAGGCAGAGGAACGGCTGGCCAGTCCTCTCCCAAAAAACCCATCCTGGTTATTGGTCCCCTGGTCGCAGACAGCATCTGAACCAGTCGTTGGGGCCATACCTTGAGCACAGGCTGCGGCTGGGCTCACACAGTGGTGACTTGGCATGCATGGGAAATGGAAAAAGGCCGCCCCAGGACAGCACGGGATCCTGAAATAACACCCAGGGCGGGCTGAGGTTCAAAACCGGCTGCATATCTAGGGCAAAGGGCGGTGAGCCTGCAGCCCTGCTCTTTTGTCCCACATGAGTTTGTTCTCCCTTCCCTATAAGCCCCCTTCTGACCTCAGCAAGGATCAGCTCTCACTGTAATATCCAAGGCCAGAGAGGGGCTGCTTTCTCCCTCTGGCACGACCTGGTCCCCAAGCCATGGGGCCACACTCCGAGCTGGTGTCAGTGATGCTGCGATGGCGTTAAACCAGCTTTAACTCCATGGAAACAAGCGCCATTGCATCCGCTCACACCTGCTCTCAATCGGGGGGTTTGTTTGCCTACAGGGCTCATGTCACTAGCAAGCTGCAGCTCTACAGAGCTTAACTTCTTAAGGGCCTGAGCCTGGGCGGGGGCAGTGCCTGCGGAGGCCGCAGGATCAGGCCCCAAGGAGAATACCGGAGCCACTCCCACCGTACACAGCTGCCGAAGTAGGTCTGGTGGTTGGCTGGTCTGTGGGAGGCAGGCGGTGCGACTGACTGTGAAGCCCTCATGGTTTCCTGTGTGCTGACACAGAGCCTGTTTTGCCTTCCCATTGTTACTCACCCCACAACTCGAGCCTGCTTCTGCGAGAGGCCGTGAAAACGTGCGGCAGCCGAGCTCTCTGACAGCGGGCCCAGCATTTCCACACGCCACCCCGGCCCCGGAGCCGCGAGACCATGGGCCAGCCAGAGTGGTGAGTGGGGGGAGGGCCTGGGGAAGGAGCGGTTGGGTGACCTGGACGCACAAAGGAGTCTTGCAGATGGGCCCTGGCCCCAGCTGGACTTGGCCTTGTCAGGCCTGTCCACACAAACCATATGCGCACGTTGGGGCACCTGGTTCCAGTGCCAGAGCGCCCCTTCCACGTCTTAACGGGCTGACCCCATCTGCCATGTCCCCAGGAGGGGGCGTGTGATGGCGTGGTAGCTGGGCTAGTGCAGGAAGGCTGTTAATGGCAGACGGTTTCTGCGATGTCCTGGCAGCGGGCACACGGGGGTACATGCTGTGTCCTTCCGAGGAAGGACAGTGGGATTGCAGGGCGGGATAAGCGAGGCAACCACCAGACCAAGGTCGGGTGCGCTGGGACTGGGAGCTCCCAGGATATTCCCTTGCCCATGGAAATACTTCATGCCAACCCAACGCTCTCTTGCGAATGTTTTGCTACACTGACGCTCCCAACTTTGCATGGACCCAATACCCAGCCTGGGGATTTCAGGCTTGGGGGCTGCCTCTCATTTTAGATTTAAAAATGTGTTGAATCTAAACCTAAAGCTGGGCCCCACCCAGAACCTCATGGCTGAAGCGCCCTGAATTTCAGGAGGATCTGACTCTCTGGATCAGGGCCTCTCCTCCACGCCGTTATACCTTCAGTTTCAGATCAGAACCAGGAGGGGCTTATTACCCACTGGGATCTCAGGTCCTGAACAGCCATTCTTGGGAGATTTGGACGTAAGGAGAAATCTCATGAGAATAGACGATCTTGCATGGTTTCCACCAGTGGGTACCAGAATAGCTTGAGACAGAAGCACCATGGACCCTGAATCCCAGTCTGGATTCAGCCTGCAACTCCCATGTCTGCTTGAATGCAGAGCAGATGCCCTGTTCTTAGCCCCGCTCTGTGTAACTACCAGGCTGATCTGACTCCATATTCATTTCCAAGCACATCACTCCTGTGCTAAGAACTCGCTGACAGGCCAGATTGAAACTTTCCCTCCCTCCTCCCTTTCTGATTCTGCTGCATTAGGTGGGTCAGAGTTCAAATGCCGTCTTATGCTCTGGGCCCCCATCTTTTTTCTCTTCTTTTCCCTCCCTTCCTTTCTTCCAAGCAGATGCCATTACTCCAGTATCGAGCTGGCTCCAGGACAAAGTGCCATGGCTCCAGAATTCAGTGGTGTCCTGCCCACTTGGGCCCAGGATCATTAGACCCCAGCTTATAGCTGGAATCCCAGTATTGGCAGCCCCAAGCATTCAAAGATCAGGTCTCAGGCCCCCAGAAATCATAAGAGTGGCTTAAAAATGACAAGATTTTGAAAAATAATATATTTGGGGTCCTTTTTCTTGGCCTCGTGCTGTTTGAGTCCTTAGGGAGCACTTGGGTCGTGCCCTTGAGTGTTTCTAGGCAACCATGTGGGCTAGGAACTCTTTCTTTTAAGTGGAAGCTGCGATTGGCACCTAATAACGTGATGCCCCCAGGAGCTGGGGCTTCAAGAAAAGCACCAACTCGAGCCAGACTCGTGATAGAACGGTGAGAATTAGCGATGCCGGAATCCACCTGGCTGGGCTGGGCCAGGAACGGCTGCGTGGGATCCTCCCATGGCTTGGTGCAAAGCAGCAGCAAGGAAGAGGGAGCCCTCTTGCGGAGCTGCAACTCTGCCTTCCAGGCAAGGAACGGCATCCATCCCCCCAAAGCGCCTTTGCCTGGGAGATCTGCCCCAAAGGACATTTGAGAGGGAGTGCGTACAAGATACAGCCCCGGAGCCCTAGAAACTCAGCAAGGAGGGAGAGCTGTTTACTCCAGCCATTCAGCATTTGTCTAGGAAAAGGGGAAATCAGGCCGGATCTGAAGACAGTGGCGGCCCACAGGAATGCTTTGGCTCAAAGCATCCATTGACTGTCTGCTGCTTTTTCTTCCTTCTTGGCTCCCCCTAGCGGCAAATCATATCAATTTCAGCAGGTCCATTCCAGGAGACTTCATTGGCAGGACAAGCTAGATGCCGGCTGCCAAAGCGTAATTCGCGAGTCAGATCCTTTAGGTGGCTATTGAGTGACTAGTACCTATCTCCAGGGTGGAGCTGCACATTGTGCTGGGGTTTGATCCGTTTTTGTTGGACGCCACGTCTATGCTGTCGAACTAAACTTCCTAACCACACTAGCTGCAGCAGGAGCGGCGCGAGGAGGCGCAGGAGATCGGCGGCAAGGATTGTGGCTTCCCATCCACGCTGGGAAGATGGTATTGTAGCTGCATTCAGCTAAAACTCTGGGCCCAGGTGATGCGACTGGGCCTGAGTCCTGGGCTGGGCTACTGAGCATGGATACATTGCTGCAAGCTCAAGACATGCCAGCCAACTGCTGGTTCTGATGCTTTGTGCTTGGGATAGACAGGAGGGCAGGAGTTGCTGGGGCCTGGCATCATGCTCAGTCCGTCAGACCTGGCTCTAAATGGACAACCTACCTAATTCTCAATTACTGAGGGACGGTCTCCACTCACTGATATATTTTGCTTTCCACAACCAAATCTCTGTACAACTTTTCATGAGTGATGTACCGGATTCCAGTATCTAAACTGTATTGTTAAATCCGTTCACCGAAATTTGGGTTATTGCTGATTATGTACTCTCTGTATGATGTGACTTTTAAAAACTAACTTTGTATTTGTGGATAATCTAAGCACTCTACCCAGATGTACAGACACTCTTTTCCCAGCCTATGTATTCTATCATTTTTTTAACATTAGCTTTAAAAACATTTTTAAGCGTGGCACTATTACTTTCCTTGCTTGCATGATCCCCTGCCCGAGACGGGGACATTAGATGGCATGCCCTCTGCATTCTCCTTAGGGTGCACTAATGACCCATGTTCTCTTCCCGCAGATCTCCGTGTGAAGTGGATTTCTGAAGTGGCTCCAGACCGTGGTGAAAGGATGGCTGGGCCCCATCTGCCCCCCTTCACTGCCGCCCTGGGACTGGCATTGCTTGGTGTCCTGGTCTTCCTCTCAGCCCTGTGTGCTGCCTGCAGAAGGTACATGGCTGAGCCTCCCGCTCACAGCGTAAACCGTGAGTCAGGGTAGAGCAAACGTCAGGAGTTTTGCATGGGTCATGGAAGGGTTAATTCATGCATGGATCTCCTTTGGCTTAGGTAGTGGCAGTCTCTATGTCGCCCCCTCTCCCCCATCCCCAAGTCCCGCTGTCCCTCAAATGCAACCAACCGTGGCGCCCTGCATGCTGGGGCAAGGCTGTGGGAGCTTAGCTGATGCTGTGTGGATACCCACCTATCCCTGTAGCTCAGCAGTGCAGGAGCGTGAGGACCCCAGTGCCTGGATTTCAGTTGCCTGGGATGAAACCCCCAGCTGCAGACATGCAGCTAGATTCCAAAAGCTCCCACCCTCCTGCTTCACTTCTCTCCCCTCCACCAAGGACTATCCCTGTCAGGTTTGTTCCCCAGCGTCAAAGCAGGAACCAAGCTCCAAGCCAGCGCTGCACTGGCTGCAAACGCATGAGTCACAGGCTAGGGAGAGGCCGGTAGCTCCCAAACTGGCTGCTACTTCCAGCCAACCCAAACCACAAGCCACAAAGCCCAGCCAGGCTCCCAGTTCCCAGAGCAACTCCCAGCCCTGCAGAGGGCGGGGATGGGATCAGAATCAGCCCTGTACTCTCAGCTACGACTGCGCCTCTCCCCATGCTTCTCTGATGCCTGGTCTCCAGGCCCCAGCGCTTCCCTGGCAGAGCAGCCACCCATCACTGTCATAAAAAGGGGGCTGGACATATCTGTCCTGGCTGAGTACAGTGAGACCTGACTTAACCCCCCCACCAAGGGACCAGGAAAGATCTGTCTCCTTGCAGAGGCGGGGCTTGAACTAAAGGCCAGACAGGATTGTCCTGGGAAGGGCCTAGGGAGGCCTAGGACAAAGGGCTGCTCATTGGAGGTGGGGCTGGGCCGTTGCTCCCAGTGTCACCATGCCATGTGGGTGGGGTGCGGCTAATAGGAGGAGTTGGCCCTTATGCCACCACAGAGATTCAGAGCAGGGAGGTTAGGGGAGCCTGAAATGCAAGGGGGGAAGAGATCCCGGCTGGGCAGGAGCCTGATCGCAGCTAAGCTCCCAGCAACACCCCTCCGCCCCTCGGCAGCAGCATGAGCCCAGGAAAGCTGCCAGGGCCTGGAGGCATGTGTCAATCCCAGCAGATCCTCATTAAGCACTCCCCATAGGCTGATGTGTAAGGAGGGCACGGCACAGCTGCGGAGATGCCAGGCCCTTTGAAGAGAGAGCCTTGAGGTCTCCATCAGGGTTAGATGCAACTGAGCATGTCAAAGGTCTTGTCAAGGTAAAGGGAGTGGGCAGGATTCCCACGCCGAGCGCAGCAGGAGCAGGCAGGGCGCCCTGCAGCACCAGGCTGTCGGAAAGCCCAGACGTGCAGGGCAATGACTGCACTGCAAGGGGGGAGGGGAGGGGGGACAAGTGGTAGCCGCCCTCAGGAGAGCAGTGCTGCAGGAGGCGCAGGGAGTCGGCTTGCCGCCTCCCACAGTGTCCAGGCCTGGCTAGCGGGGCAGGACAGTCACGGGGGTGTATGGGCACAGTGGATCCAGAGTGGCAGGCGTGCTCACAGGAGCGTGGGGGCGTGGATGCAGAGGGGCGGGCAGGCTCCCGGGCACAGGTGCAGCGAGGCGGGCACAAACGCGATGCACCGTGTTGTACACGCTTAAGAGCTGTGCAGTGCCAACAGGATACAATGTCACGGGCATGCTGCAGCTGGTGCCCGCGCAGGCAGGATGTGGTGTGTTCGTCTGACTGATCCGCGCAGCTGTACGATGCACCGAGTAGTCTCAGGAAGCAGAGAGCGCTCGCTGACGGTGCTCTCATTAGGATCATTCCCCTCGTTCGGTATACGCTCCTAACATCAGCGTGACCACTGTACTGCAGTAGGAAACGTGGCCTCAGATGGGCACGGTGTAAGACCCTGGATACAGTACACCTGGATTTGCTGCGCTAGCCGTGAGAAGCAGATTCCTGGGGTGATTAGTATTCACCAGTGCTCCACAGAGACAATACGTTTAAAGCCGAGGCTTTAGAAACTGCCCTGTGGTTTTGGGTGCCCAACTAGAGATGTCTCACTGGGGCCTGATTCCCAGGGGCAGGCTGAAAATCGGGCCTGTTGGAGGCCTCTCCAGTGGGGCCCCCAGAAACGCTGATCACGTTTGAAAACATTGCCCTCCAGGCCACAGGAGAGCTCTTCTCACGGGGTGCTTGCTGGCGGATCTTTCGCCACCATCCAACCTTTGGCTTAATCCCTCTCCTTGCAGGAAAGCCAGGAAGAAGGTGATCCCAGCAGACGGGGTGAAGCTGGTAGATGTGGTAAGTGCCCACATTGGCTAGATAAGCTTACAGCCCCAAAGTCCCGCGACAACCAGTGGGAGCTGGCCTGGGGGGAGCTCGGCGGCACTGCCTGAGGCCGTCTCCTGGACAGCAGCTGTTGCAGGAAAAGCTCTAGAATTGAGCTGTCTTAGAGCCCCATCCTGCACTGAGCACCTCCTCCTGGCGTGCTCAGCACCTAGCTAGGACTGTCTGGAAGCCTCTGGGGAAGAGCTGTCAAGGTGGAAGGTGGAGCAAGTCTTCTCTGCCTGGAGTGAGCAGCCCGTGGGAAGGGGAATCCTTGGGACGGCCTGTAGAAAGGTGACTGGGATACTGCTCTGGGAGGGACCAGCTGAGCCGGGAGCCAGGTTCTAGCCAAAGCAGCATATTTTGATGCACTGGAAAACTCAGTTATTTTATTCAGAGGCAATAATTCAAAAACACGAGCAGCAGGGGGCTGGAGTGCTCGTTAAACAGCAGAGACCGGCCTCCACCAAGCGTATTACGTGACGGGGAGAGGGCGCTGAGCCCGAGCTATTGCTGGATGTGCGTAAATCAGAAGGTAAAGTTCCCCAGCACTGCACTAGGCGGCTGGGCGGAGCCGTTTGGGGCAGTGCAGCCTGGCTGTAGGGCACGGTGCCCCCTCTCCCATTGTGTGGGATCCCACAAAATGGGTGCAAAGTAATGCACATTGGAAAACATCATCCCAGCTACACATACAAAATGATGGGTCTAAATGAGATGTTACCGCTCCGAGCTCTTGGAGTCATCGTGGATAGTTCTCTGCAAACGTCTGCTCGATGGGCAGCGGCAGTTAAAAAAGCGAACAGAACGATAGGAACCGTTAGGAAAGGGACAGATAATAAGACAGAAAATATCATAATGACACGATATAAATTCGTGGTACCTCCACCCCTTGAATGCTACGTGCAGTTCTGGGCTCCCCATCTAAAAAAGATATATTAGAATTGGAAAAAATACAGAGAAGGGCAACAAAACTGATTAGGGGTGTGGATCAGCTTCCATATGAGGAGAGATTAAAAAGACTGGGACGGTTCATCTTGGAAAAGAGATGACTGGGGGGAGACATAATCGAGGTCTATACGATCATGAATGGTGTGGAGAAAATGTGCAAAGAAGTGTTGTTTACCCCTTCACATAAGACAAGAGCCAGGGGTCACCTAATGAAATGAATAGGCAGCAGGTTTAATACAAGCAAAAGGAAGTACTTTGCCACACAGCACACAATGAACCTGTGGAACTCATTGCCAGGGGATGTTGTGAAGGCTAAAAGTATAACTGGGTTCAAAAAAGAATGAGATAAGTTGATGGAGGATAGGCCTGTCAATGGCTATCAGCTAAGATGGGCAGGGATGCAGCCCCATGCTCTGGGTGTCCCTAAGCCTCTGACTGCCAGAAGCTGGGACTGGATGACAGGGGATGGATCATTCAATAACTGCCCTGTTCTGTTCATTCCCTCTGAAGCAGCTGGCACCAGCCACTGTTGGAAGTCAGGACACTGGGCTAGATGGGCCATTGGTCTGACCCAGTGTGGCCACTCTGATGTTCTTATGAGTCTCACCGGTGTGTCTCCTCCTTTCTTTGCAGTCGTTGCTGAGGCAGATGCAGCTCCGATCGCTCAGTAAATCTGACACCAAACTGCATGAGCTCAACAGGGTGAAGCGCACGGACGAGCGTGAGTAGTTGTAAAGTTCTACGGTAGCTGGAGCTGAGGGGCAGAGAGATCCGGCGGCTCGGGGGCTGGGAGTGCGCCGATGCGAAGGGAGATAGTGTCTGTGCCCGCGGGGCAGCGCAGCCTTCCAGCTGCAGGGATAGGGTGGTGGTTCTTCCGACATCCTCTCTGGTAGGGCCACGTTGCCTGCTCCTGGATGGCTGGTGTATTCCTGCGATCACACGTGTCCCAACGGGGTCATTGCACGTGCAAGTCCTCCTCGTCAGCATGAACAATGGCACTCGCTGCACGCTGTGAATGAGCTTCCCGGTGAAGGGGGATTGGCAAGGGCAGGGTATTATCATCACTTATCTTTCTAACTCTGCTTGGTGAGTCCATTGAAAGAGCCAGCCAGTGTCCCCTACAAGAGCTGGCTGGCTCCAGCGCGGACTCCTCACGCACCTTCTCTTCTCTTCCCAGACCAAAGACCAGCCAGTGTGGATTTCCTTTACCCATCAGGGTCGGGGGATGGAGAAGGAGCCGTGCATAGCTCGAGCTTCAGCATCCTGCTGCACCGAGAGCTGCCCCAGATCCCCCGTTCCAACCCTTCGGCTGATGCCCTGAGTCCTGACCAGACCTACTCGAACATGTCCTTCTTAGCCCCGCTGAAACCAGCCCCGGAGGCGCTGTACGAGTGTGCAGCCGTGACTCAGGAAGGGCCTCAACCAATGCCCGCCTTGGGAACCCCGATGGAGGCTTCCCCTCCACGCGAGGAGGACAAGGCAGTGACGGCTGAGTACGCCTGTGTCCGCAAGGTGAAGAAGAATTTCCAGCCAGAGCTCCAGGATGAGACACAGGGCGACTCCTCCGTGGGGCCTGCAGACCCGGAAGGCTGGGAAGGAGCTGCCTGTAACCCTACAGCAGTGAAGGTACAATAACATCCATCACCTCCTCTCGCGCTGAGCCTCACAGCGCTGGGGGATGGGAGACGGGCAGTGTCGGTGCTGGGTGGGTAGGAACACACTGCCTAGTCCTGAATGGAAGCCCAGAGCTTGGCTTGCCATTATCGCATTGTTCTGTATTTGTGAGGATTCAGGTGGCCGGGGAGATCTGTGGAAATGGTTACAAATCCCGCCAGCCTCCTGAATGTCGGCGGAAAGGGTATATTTATTATCGATAGCACCGAGAGGGGCTGTTGTGCTGGGAGCTGCAGAAACACAGAGCGCAAGGACTGACAAGCCCCAAAGAGCTGAGTGATTTATTCTCTGGCCCCTGTTATACAGGAGGTTCAGGGTAAATGATCTCGCCTTAAACTCTATGAATCTACCGATTTATTCATTATTTGTCAGCCCCTTCCATTTGAAATGTTTGTTATCCAATCAGGGAGCAGAAATGGCAGCATGTGACTTTGGCAGCCAACCACTCGCCATGAATAGTGACTAGTCAAAGCAAACCGTGTGGGAACAGCCCAGCGTTTGAGGATATTCATCCAAACTCATCACCTCTAGTAAAGAAAGGTGAAGGAGGTGGGAATCGACTTGCAAACCCACTGTCATGGAGATTGGGTCCCTCCTGTGGAAGGGGGGGAACAGAACTTGAACGCAAGGAGGAGGCCAGAAGCTCAGGATAATTTTTAAGCTTTCAGAAAGTTCTAAGTGGAACTAGAGCAGGAGGCCCCAGAAGTGTCAATATTGTGCCTGTGAAAGACCCAAGTGTTGGGAATTGCGTGCGCAATCTTAGTAAATGCACATGCAAATGTACATGCAGTACTGAAAATGTGGGCCTTGATTTCTTTCCCCCTTAAACTGGAGTCCCACCGCCTTCCCTCCCCCACTAACCAATGTTGCTGTTGCTTTCATTCGGGGGGGGTCTGGGTGCAGACTAGCGGCAAGATGACCCTTACAAGGTTTCCTTACAGGATGATTCCAGGTCCACCTCAAACAAAGCTTGGTTGGGCTGGTGCTGATGCCTACTGGACTAAGATTCTAGGTCTGTTAAATCCTCTGCTCCTAGGCATGCCACCCCCCCACAGCCCGTACTGGTGAGCTGACCTGCCTTAACCACACATCAGAAGGGAAGGAGGGGGGTTGGATTCACTCAGGCTGGATTTTGCCTGTGCTTCTGGAAGGGAGTATCCTGTCCTCGCTGTTGTAACCGGGCATCTGCCAGGCTGACGAGCAGCTTATCAGCTGAGTTCAGGAGCTTGCAGGGGGGTCACCTGTGCTGCGGGGTTCAAGGGTTCACCACAATCCCTAAGGCAGATCTCACCTTGGGGGATCACTGGGGCATCGGGCAGCTCAGTCCGGGCCTTATCCAAAGCCCACGGGAGGAAACAGGAGGCTTTGCTTTGCTTTAGGTAAGCTGTGGCTCAGGCCCTCGGGATTCAACTCCACAGGTGGCTGAGGGGATACAAAATTGGCCTGGGAGAGCGAGACCCCTTGGAATGGCCCAGGGAAAACGCTTCCCTTAAACATGTGCACACGTCTGCATGTGTACGTAGCCCTTAGAGNGGGGGGGGGGGGGGGGGGGGGGGGGGGGGGGGGGGGGGGAGAGAGGTTGGTGAAAGGGTTTTTTTCAGCAAAATACAACTTTTTGCAAAAGAAAATAATTAATTTTGGTCAAAATTTTCCAGCCAACCACTCTGAGCTGTGCGTGTGTTCTGGTGGGTGGGATCCCGGCCTCGTCCCCCTTGTTTTTATTCCTCCCCCAAACGTTTTCCACTGGAAAATGGTGGGGGATGGTTTTTATCCACAGAAAATTGCCAGTCTTTTCACCAATAAACACACACTGTGGGAAATTTCAATTAAAATGAACAAACGTTTTGTTTCTGTCGACATTTTTGTGAAATATATTTGCCCTTTTTAACAAATACCAGTGCTGGGTGGGTGGGCGTAAGCTTGACTGAGTCAAAGTGCTGGATGCAGACCTGGCTGTAGTGGCAGGCACTCATCCCAGGAGTGCCCCCTGGCAGCCCAGTGTGGAACCACACTTATGTCTGCCTCAGTTTCCCCTAGTAAGCTTCAGTATGTTCAGTGAGACTTGTATACAGTGAAAAGTGCCCCTTCAGGGGTCTGGTTTATTAAGCATGGCACGTAAATAAGCCGTCACCTTCTGCTCTAAGTGTCCAGGCTTCTCCACTGCCTGGAGCTCTGCAACCTCTCGTCTGTACAACTGGAGTCTTTGTCTTTCTCCTCTGGAGCTTTCTCTCTTTGCATTGTGGGGGGATCTGAGCAGATGCCTCTGCTCTCCAGGGTGGCACCACTGGGAGTAGCTTCTCTCTTCCCCCGGAGCTTCCTCTGTCCTGGGGCCTCCCGACTGAGCGCTCATAAGCCTTTATACAGCCCAGTGTCGGGACTGGGACAGTTTGATCTAGTGGTCAGAGCCGGGATGGTCAGAGCCAGAGTCTAAGCCATGGGTCAGAGCTGGAATCAGGGAGCAGTAGCCACTTGGGAAGTCTCTCGGTTGCATGGACAACTCCCTGTGCCTCCTTCTGGCTTAAATAGTATGGTCGGGCCAATCAGTGCGGCCAGTCATCATCCCCAGTCTGGATTCTTGTGGACAGTGCCTGTGGGCTGGGTTGGAGTTCGGCTAGCCCCTCGCTTCCAGCTGTTCTGGGTGGGCCGGGGGGAAGGCTGCCTGGCACCTGTGAGCCCTTCCCCCCCCGGTGTTCCCTAACTAGCTAGCGGCAGCTCAGCGACTTGTCCAATGAACTATGCACAGGTGGGTTGGCTTGTTCTCCCTAGTGGAGCCAGTCACAGGGAGACTGCCTGGCCGGCTCCTCAGAAGCCAGTCCCCGGGACAGAGGCAAATCTATTCACTTCAGTAGGTTTGTCTCCCATTTACACCAGGTCTGAAGTTTTGCGGAGGGTGATCCCTGCAAAGAATGGGCCACGGCCAGGGCAGGTGTAAGCCAGGAGAACGCTGGTGACTTTGGTGGAGTGCTTTGCGCAGAGCAGAATTTGCCCTGTTTCTGTTTTTATGTCGAGGGATCCCCTAGCAGGGCTGCATATATCAGAAATGCAGGAGGCCTTTTTCCAGGCTTGCCCGATTCCCTCCTCCTTCCTTATGTTCTCAGAGCGCAGGCACCATCTGGATAATGCTCCTTCCCCTGGGTGAGTTTGGGCCTGGCCATGGCTCAGCTGAGAGCTGCTAGCAGAGGATAGAGCCAGCAGCCTGGCAGGGAGAAGACAGGTGGATTGTTTCCACCGCAGACAACGGCAGAACTGTGGGAAGCTAGTGAGCTCCGGGCAATGACACAAGCAGGGACCAGTTTGAACTTTTACCCCCAAGGAACTAAGAACTCAGGAATGCTGGAGTCACAGGATTTTAAGTCTCTCATGCAGCCTGCAAGAGGGGCCAGTGGGTAAAGGTGGCTTCTCCGCAGGAAGGGGTGGATCTCTGGTTGCAGACTCGGGCCCAGAGGAGCAGCTAGCTACACCTGTGACTTGGGCTGGGATAAAGCGGCGCAGGAGGAGGAGAGAGGGAGGGAGGCTGGCTCGGTTCAGTTGGCAAGAGGCCAGACCGTGGTCCAAACAGGAGGAACCGAGCCCCTAAGCGTGTCGAGGCAGAGGGAATTCAGCAGCAGATTGCCAGTCCTTCTGTCTCTGCCCTGCGTTATTTTTAAAATCCCTCCTGTCTCGCCAGCTTTCTGGCGCCAGCGTCCGACGGGGTTTCCTGGACTGTTGCTGGCTGCTCCGTGGCAGCATCTCCAGCCGGCCCTGGCGAGGATTGTGCATTTACAGGGACCAGAAGGCAAAAGAGCATTAACAGCTTCAATGAAAGCAAAAGGCCGATTGTTACCGTCCCAAGCCCCAGCGGCGGGGGGATGTGAGTGCCAGCAACATCTCCTCCTCTATCTCCCGCGGGAGCGTCCAGAGCCAGTGACGTTCACTGCCCGAGCCCCACAGCTATTAACAATATCAACAGCAGCTCCCACTCCCTGGCTTTGGGCCTGGGCAGACACTCGGGGTATGTCCGCACTGCAGCTGGGAGCTGGGTAGACAGACTGCCGGTGGCGGGGCTCCTGCTGAGCACTAATGACTAGCAGTGTGGGTGCTTCAGCAGCGGCACGGGCTAGCCACGCGAGTTTGCACCGAGGGGGGAGCTTCAGGGGGCTAGTCTGAGCCTCTGCCACCCAGCTCTTTTTAGCGTCGCTCCGGGCTGGGAGGCGCGTTCCCAGCTGCAGCACAGCCATCCCGTTAGGAAGGCGCGGGCCTTCCCTTGGCCACGCCACACCGGGGGGACTGTGCCAAGGGGGGCCTGTTCTGCCGGTGCAGTAGCTTGCTTGGGCCTGGGCAGATGCTGAACTTGTAGGTGTGGCGTGCAGGTGGCGTTTGACGGTGTAACGCGCCATCGCGTGCGTTCCTACACCCACCCGCCGTGCGATGCTGGGCCGTGCCGGACACAAGTGATTACACGTGCAAGGATCCCCCCCAACAGCAGCAGAGCTCCTCCCTGCTCAGACCCTCTGTCCCAAAGACCCAGCCCCGTCAGAAAAACGCCTCCCCAAAGCGAGACTGAAGCGTGGCCAGATGTGGGCTGAGCTGCGGCCCAGTGGGCCGGGGGGGTTTGCACAGCCACCAGCCCTCCACCGAGGATGCTGCACCTGCCTGGAGAGCCATGTGCCAAAGTCTCATTGCTAGGACCTGTCAGGCTGGAATGCAGAGAGCCCCCATCCCTTTGTGCTGCTGCCATGACGCCTGCAAAGTACTTGCCACTGACCGCAGCTCGGCAGAGGATGTTCCAGGACCTCGGCGTTTTGTGCCATAATTTACTCACTCTGCTGTTACGTCCCCCCCCCCCCCCCATTCGTCTCATCTCCCCGTTGCGCTCTTGCTATAACCTAGATCAGGGGCTTTCATGGGCAGGGGCTGTCTTTTTAGTGTGCGTCTGTGCAGCACCTAGCACCGAGGGGAGCTGCCGGGCCCTCCTGCAGTGGAGGAATACGAATAATCACAAGAGGCAGGTGAGGACAAGACTCTGAAATGGATCTGAGCTTTGCCCACGGAGTAAGAGGAAGATAGTGAAAGGAGAAGGGGGTTGTTAGCTGAGTTTAGACCCTGAAAACCTCACCGGTAGATGGTGTCCTAATGGGAAAACCAGGAGCCTTCCTAGGAGGGTCTGTGGTGGGCACTGAGAAGCACTGGGCACTTTGTCCAGGGGTTTATATCGGGAGCTGAGTCAGTCCATCACCACAGCTAAAGGCTTCTGGGAGGAGGCTCCTTGTGTTTCTCTTGGATCAGATGTTTCCCGGGAGGGAAGGGTGGGAGGCAAATCAAAGGAAGTGAATTCCCAGGATCATCCCAGGTAGGAACAGGGCGACTGAAACGGCTGCCCAGCATTCCCGGCAACAAATCTGGGCTGATGGGGGCATCTTCCCCCATCTCCGCCCTCTCGCTTCAGGTGTCCCGGGGAGCTGGGCGCACCTTCTGCTGAATTAGTACTAGGCTATCGCCCTCTGGTTAATGCGCCTTGACATAATACCCCGTCACAGGGGTCAGGGGCTGATGACTCAGGAAGTGCTTTGGGCCGCTGTTAATCCTGCTAGCAGGTCGGGTAGAAGTAGCACCTCTTTGAAATCTGGGTCTTGGGGCGAAACCAGGCCTGGCATAATGGGCACAGCTCAGCTGCTCCAGGGTTGAATTTGGCCTGTTGCGTCTAGATCAGTTGTTCTCGACCGTTTCTGTATCATTGCTCCGTTACCCCCTGGTCTAGACTGACCTTTGCTGGGTAAATGCCTGGATGCCCTTCATTCTGTTGGTGGGATACGGTGACTTTATAAAGGAAGTGGGCAGAGCGTGAGTCACAGGCAGGAATACACGGGCGGGTTTTGTGGTCCCACTGTGGTACAGGAATTCCCAGTAACCACAGGTGTTTTTTTTGTAGGTAGAAGAAATGTACTCGACTGTGTGCAAAGCTGGCAAGAAGAAGAAACACCAAGGCTCTGCTCCGTCCCCCTCTGAAGGAATGGACACTGGGGAGACGGGCCAAGGAGAACAGGGGTGGGCAGCTGCCCCTCTCAGAGATGTCGGGGCAGGGTATCAGTCCACACCGGGCCGAGTCTCATTCACTGAGCCCTGCTATGAGTCTATCAATGATGGATCCTGGACTGAGCATGGCAGGAACCCAGCCCCAGAACCAGCCTATGAGGCAGTAGATGTCAACTGGAAAAAGCCCAAGAGAAGGGACAAGTCTACCAAGAACTGCCCCACCGAGAACTTGTATGAAAGCATCAGTGAAATGTGGGAAGGGGACTCTAGGACCACAGCTACCCTGGCGGCTCCCAATGGGTTGGAGATATACGGAACAGACTTATAACCCCTTATGTATAGCTGACCCCTTCCTGGGAAGGTCTGTGCTCCTCCACCGAGACCTCCAGCTGTCTCAGATCTCAGCCACATGGCGAGGCACAACAACAACATCCAACACCACAACAGTAAATACTAAAAACATCAACCCGCTCTAAACCCTCCTGCCTCAGGTCTCAGGCCAACCTGTCACTACGGGAGTTAAACTTTCCCTGCGGGCCGGGTATCCCATTGCTCCTTCGGCAGAACTCCTCACACCTTCCTTTGAAGCAGCTGGTGCTGGGCACTGTCCGAGGCGGTTCGCTGGGCTCGGTGGACCTATGGTGACCTGAAAACTACAGGCAAAAGAACTGAGTAATTCTAATGGGTGCCCACCGGGGTTTGGCATTGCTTGGGGGTTGTGCCCATTCTAGGGGGCACAGACACCCAGGTCAGGTGCCTCTCTTGCCTGAGTCTTTATGCAGGGTCCACTGAAGCGGGGCACAGAAACCTAGTTAACTCAGCTGCCCCTTTCCTTAATAAAGAGGAATCTCCCATATGTATTTTAATCCTGTTGTTCTGAATTTCTGCATCTGTCCCAGCCAGCAGGCTAACAATGCAGTCACTGAGATACCCAGAAACAGGATGGTTTTTATTGCCTGAGAATGCACATTTCACGGGATAACGTTGCCTGTTTGTTCCTGTTGAGACGGTGAGGGTTTCCTGTCCGGGCCCTTGGAGCTCTGATTACCAGCCTGAGCTGCCCAGGGCTATAACAGCTCGGGGTAGCAAAACAAGGCAAACGTGGCCAGATTTCGGAGTCAGGCTGGAGGGCGCAGGCCACAGTCTCTGGAGGGGTAAAAGGAGAGGGCTGGAAACTGAGGCAGTGCAGTGGATGGCTGGAGCACGCCAATTGGGGCTGAATGCACAGCGGGTAGAGCTGATTTGGAACCAGATTGCCTTGCGCTCAGTGCAGGGCCTGGGGGCAAGGGGAGAAAGGTGACTCTAAGCCCCCTGTACACCCCCTCCATCCGTGGGCTGAGCAGGGCCCTTTCAGCCCCGAGCAAAAACAGTGCCAGCAGGAACCGCCCTCTAGAGCCTGTTACGCTGCCCAGGCCACAGCCCCTCCTGCTGCCAGCCTTCCCCGGTGGTGGCTGAGAACAGGCTTTGCCCTTCTTACACCACCCTGGGATTCTCCAGGGCCAGGGCAGGCCCCAGGGGCACTGCTTGTTCTGCGGGCGCCATGCACGCCAGACAGAGGGCTGAGCGTCTGGCCCAGAACGCCCATGGGCTGAGCACGGGAGTTATCGTAGGGGCCCCACTGACGGGTTACATGGAGTAACCGGCTCCTCCAACGCTTGGAATATTGAAGAGTCCCAGAGACAAATTAGCCAAATAAGGACAGTTTATTAAGAGGGAGAATTTCTGCAGAACTGCAGGGGTGAGCTGGAGCGAGGGCGAACGCCTGCCCTGTCTGGATCGAGGAATTTCCTCTCCTCACTAACCGATGTAGTAACACAAGGAACCCACGCTGGCTGACAACACCCTGAGGACCCCAGACACTGGTGCGTGGGGAAACCAGGGCTGTGTACAAATTAACCCTTTCACGGTGGACACACACACTACAGCTGCCTTGCCGTCGGCCAGGTCTACACTCAAAAGTTAAATCAACCCAGCTGTGTCGCTCAGGGTGTGAAAGATCCACATCCCTTCGCAACGTAGTCAAACCGCTGGTGTGGACAGCGCTAGGTCAATGGAAGGGTTCTTCTCGCTCGGGGCAGTGGATTAACTTCGCTGATGGGAGAACCCCTCCCGCCGCTGTCGTGAGCGTCTACGCGGAAGCATTTCCAGTGTAGAGAAACCCGCAGTCCAGCAAAGGAGGAGAGAATTCAGGACTCTGCCCCTAGGCGCCTCAAAAATGGTACTGCTCCCCAGAAAGCAAGTCAGGCCTCGTCTCCGCTGGGATTCCAGCCGCTGGTGCCGCTGCAGTAATGCAGGGCTCTGATTGGCCCACTAGCACAGCTTACCCGCAAGTAAACTGTTCAAATCATGCAGCGCCGGGGACAAGGGTGCCTGGGGGCTTCCACCAGTGGCTGAAATCCCGGCGTCGACAAGGACTGGGTTCAAGAGAGCTTGACTAGCTGCGCTGTTCAAAATGTGTGCCTGTGTAGATAGTTTCTGTGTAACATATTACCCTTTTAAAGCCCTTCCCCTGTAACAGAAATCGTGTGGCGCAAACCTCCATGCACTGCTTTGATAGTTTGGAAGGTAACTTTGGGAGGCAGTGTTGCCTAGTGAGGAGAGCACTGAAGTGGGACTCAGAAGAGATGTGGGTTCTATTCCTGGCTCTTCCACTGGCCTGCTGTATGACTATGGGCAAGTCCCTGCTCTGATCTGTGCCTCAGTTTCCGCATCTGTAAAATGGGGATAATGATATTGATTTCCTTTGTAAAGTGCTTTGAGATCCACTACTGATTAAATTATGGGATTGTTTTCCTTCTAGATGTCTCCTGCTGGCTGCTGAAGGTCAGGAAGCCTGCAGTTTCCTATCACTATAATAACCCAATAATATCATTAAAGGGGTGGGAGTATTTTTATACTGGAGCAAACATGTTTTTAAACTTTCATCTAAAGAACGGGCTTAGGGTTGGGTTTTGGTTTGGGGTATTTTTTCCTGACACATTGTAACGCACAAACCAAACCCACCCAACACAGACTTTACTGTCCTGTCCACTAGGACGGCTTCAGAGTTAAAATAAACACAGTAGCTACATTTCCCGTGTGCCAGCGTGTTTGCATTACCAAAGGCGCTCGGATGCGAAGGTAACGACAAGTGGCTCTGCAGAGCCTAAAAATGGTATAGATTTGCCCCATGCAATGGTTCCCTTCGTGACAAACCTGAATCCAGAGCACAGCTGGAGGGACCAGGCTGTGCACAGAGTGGGGAGCTCTGGACTCCAGGCTGCTCTGAGAGCCTCAGGCCTGCTCACCTCCCCTGCGCACGCGCATGCGTGACCGTTTGAAAAGCCCTGAGGTGCATTGTGGGCTGCTGGAGGTACAAGCCCTCTCCCAAGTTTTGTAAATTCTACTTATTCCCAACCAGCAGAATCCCACCAGCTTCCCTGCCCCTGGAGCTCTGTGGGCCCGTGTGGCGGAGTCAGGATTTGCCCTGCGAAGGTTTGATGTTGATACAGGTAAAACTCTGCATTCCTCAGCTGGGACAATTTGTTTTGTACTTCATTGTCTCTCTCCGCCATCGAACGAGTGGGCTAGTTTCTGGATCGCTGCTGGAGGGAAATGTTTCAGGGGCGGTGCAAGCTTAAAAGGCCATTAAATAGATTAGGCTGTATGCTTTGTCCTATAGGAAGCTAAGGAAACACTCGCCTGCCTTTCAGCTGCCCGTGAGTTATCAAGGGGCCGTGGCCCAGATGTTCAGACCTGTGCACCTCGTTTGCAGGTGCCAAGGACGTGCGTTCATTTGCTGTGTGCTATTGCAATTTCAGCCATTGTGCCCTGGAAGCGGGATGCACAGATATGCACACTGGGTCCTAAGATAGATTTACTACTCTCCTTTCCCCTGGTGATTAGAGCAGGCAATCTACAGGGGTCAACAAACGTGTGGCATTAACATAGAATATCAAATATTTTCCCCTCGTGCATTCTGGGGAATATGCAAGTACAGTAATATTTGAATGCGGTTTAGTGCGTCTCTCTGGTATAGCGTTACTACGGTGGAATCAACTTAATTCCAGTTGGTTCTGACTGAAGTTCCCGTCTCGTTTACATTCAGTTTAACTAAAGGTTACATAGCCCCTGTAGTGGCACCTCTCTGCAAGCACTGAAACAGTGGTGACCTTTAACAGCTCTCCTGGCATCCTTGATTGTAACTGGCAAAGCAGTATCCTGATGAGATAGACGTTGAGCACAAGGCACCAAGCAATGGGTGACCTTTAACCACTGTATTAACACCTCGACTTTTAAATGATGCAGAAATTAGGCTGAATATTCTTCCAACCCCCCAGCCCCAGCAATGATACTGGTCCCAGTGCAGAGACCGAGCCGGCATTTCACACGAGGGAAATCACTTCGCCTCTGCCAGTGGCTTTGACCCTCTATTGAATCATGCTCAAATGTCTTTTACAAATGCTATGCACTAAGTACGCTAAGCCAGAAAGCCTTCCAGGCAGCAGGGAGTTCATGGGCCATTCTTCATGGGCCTTTTTGTCAGACTGATGCTCAATGGTGAACCGCAGCCCTTCGCGATAGAAAAGCCCTGCTAGACATCTGGTCCCATCTGGTCCCCTGTTAGGGGGCATATCAGATAGTGAGCCTGTAGTTAGAACATTAGCACACTGTATGCTACTACTCTGAACTTAAAAGCCTGGGGCTAAGGTACTAGAGGGGGATACATTCCTGGCTGTGCCAGAGATTTCCTGTGTGACCCTGGGCACCGCTGCTCCTCCGTGCCCCGTCTGTAAAAACGGGGATACTAATCTTCCTCTTCTCCCACGCTTGGTCTCTCTTATCTATGTACATTGTAAACTCTGCAGGGCAAAGATTCTCTCTCACTAGCGGAGCATGCAGTGCCTAGTACAATGGGGCCCTGTTCTTGGGTACGGCTTCCAGCTGCTAATGTAACACAACTGAGTAATGATGATGCTGATGGACCCAAACCAAGTGACGTGACATTAGCGCTTGTGGGCCAGGGCTTCAGCTGTTGAAGTCGTCAGTCAGTGACTTCAGTGAAGGGATGTCAAAGTGGTACCAGCTGAGCCTCTGGCCCTGGGCATTCAACTAGTTTGTTAGTTACTGTGCTGAGATAGTGATGCTGAGGATTAGGATGCTCGTTCCTCGGGAGCTGTCTGCTTCCCCTCCTCGCTGATTGCAATGACAGCAGCATATACTGTCAAAGACAATGAAGTCGGGGGGGATCCGGGTCCGAGGGCAGCGGAAACTCTCATTGGGAATGGTTTGACTTTCATGCCTAGCCGATCTCAGCTCTGAAGTGTTTTTTTTGCCCTCGTTAGCAGGTGGTTTCCCACACCTGGGCTGGCCAAAGCATTCGGCAAGGCCCGAATGGCCACACGCTTTTTAATCCTTAAAGTGCTGGTTGGGGGTAGGGGGTAGCAGATCTTCAAAACTGCTCCGTTCATAGCTGGATGCCAACGAAACAGACTAGAGCAGGATCCAGATCTCTGGCCAGCGAGCTCTGAAACCTGCCCCGCTGCCCAACTGTGTTATTTGTCACAGGCTGGCTGGATTTACCCGCGGTGGGAACGCCCAGAGCCTATGGGCTACAATAGAACCTAGGTGAGCTCAGAAACTCTCGCAAAGACACTAGATTTGGCTAACCTCCACCTGCCAGCAAAGGCCACATGCCCTGAAATGTGAAATGTCACATGGGCATGAAGCACCTGGGTGAGAACAGCTTCCCTCCCTGTGAGCTCGGAAGCTGGGGAGAGATGAAAGTGCAAATTGGCAGGGCACCCTTCTTCCCTCAGCTAGCGTCCCAGAAAGAGAGGAACCTGCGGAGCCATCGGACATGCAGCTGAAGATGTGGGGGCCAGTCCTGAGCCATGTGGGAACCCTGTACAAGCGGGCGGGACCCAGGGTTCACTGCAGGAGTGAAGCTTCGCACCCTCAGGGCTACATTCACATCTGTAGTTCCTGCACTCACCCTGTGGCTGCAGGATTCACGGGAGTCCTGGATCATCTCGCCACACCCCGGCTCGGCCCACAAAGCCCCTTGCCAGGCAGTGCAGGGAGAGTCACCGTGGACTAGTGCTCGGTGCACAGAGACCAGCCCCGTAACTCTCCTGTGGCTGGGTTCTTCTCTCTGCGTCAGAGCTGCCCTGGCTCCAAGGCCTTCCCGAGGCTGCAGGATCTGGCCCTAAAGGAGTCAAGTGTGTCTATGCATGTCGCATAACTGCTCCCATCGGGGCTCTGACTTTAGGGAGGCAGGCCACGGTGTCCTGCAAAGGGGGTGATGTGACCATTGGCCCCATCCACTTCTGCAAAGCCTCTTAAGATTCATGGCTCTACTAATGCTAGTGGGATGGTTTCATTATTCAGCTCATCCAAGGATTTCCCCTGTGGCCTTAGACCCTGCTACAGATAAGATTTTCTGCTGGGAAATGGTGTCCCAAGCTCGTTGCTGGAACGAAGGTTGGAGAGCGCTGAAGGAAATGAACGTCCCAGTTTGGAATGCTGCAAGAACTGGGGCTTCCTCTGACCACTGGGGAACCCATTCTCTCCTTCTGATGGGGACGAAATCAGGGAGAAGAGGATAGCCTAATCACTGTCATATGGCTTTGTGCACAGATGTGTGGAAGGGGAATTGCTGGTTGGGTGTCCTGAACAATAGTTGCATCTGTGTGGGTTGGGGGCAAAGCCGGCCCGTTTTAATCAACATTTGCCTTGGGACTTTTTCTGATGTGCATGTGATCTATTCCTGTGCAGGCAAGATCTCTGCGTGGGGCCACGGCGTGTGTGCCTTCGGACCAGGCCTCTTCGTCAGAATGCGCCTAAGTGTATTGTGGAGAGGCATCAAACCGCACTCACATTGGCATCTGGTACCAAGAACAGTGCCCTTCTGATATAGCCTGCCCTCCTAACCAGCATCCTCACCCAGAGTTCCCAGCTAGGCTCTTCCTACCCGGTCTCAGAACCAGAATCCATTCCACATGGGCACAAGAATCTAGTCTAGGTTTCACCTGAGGGAGTTCTGGGTTAAAAGCATTAGCTAGCCCAGTCTACAGGGTCAGAAAGACAGAGTTCTTCCCCCCAGGCTGCACATGCCTTTGGAATAAAGAAAAGAGCTTGCTATAGATTCCTCTCCACAACACACCTGCACTAGCCCGATGGCTGGAAGACCCAACAACACTCCCGGACTAAAATGCTGGAGTCGGGCCAGTGGCCCGGCTCCCACACAGCTCTGGGAGGTGGTTGGATGATTGCAACGAGAATTGCACCCACTGATGTCAAGGCCAGCGATGGGCCTATTGCTCGCATTAAATGGTGTGACTACCAGAGGTCTCCCAAACCCGCTCTAAGCAGCATCGTGTGAGCAGCATTTGCCGTTTGCCGTGTGGCCAGCACTCATGATTTTGTCAAGGGTCTCACGGTATTTGGAGTTTGCCATCAAGCCCCAGCTCCTGGAGTCCAGGGATTAAGGGAAAATCTCAGCTTTCAATGAAGGGAGAAAAAAAGAGCAAATTTCTAATCCTTGTGAAGGTGTAGAAAAGCATCAAAATATGACCCGAGTGCAGCCTAAAGACTCAAAAATCAGAAACCAAGTGAAAAGAACCCCAAGTTTATGATTTGACTTAAAAATCAGGAGCTTGAGAGCTGCTCCTCTCTGCCGTGCTCCTCGTGAGACTTGCCCTGGTATGATCAGGGCTTTGTAGACGCTACCATGCTGCAGAACTGGGCATGTCCCCAAGATACCACAGAATTCAGCTTTCTCACTGCAGGGTTTGCCTTGCTGCAGCTGGGAACCCGGCGTTCTGGTGTCTGTCTAACCTGCCCAGCTGCAACCGTCCAGCTTTCCCCACAAGGGGGAGTTAAATGGAGCCCAGAGCATGTTCCTGGAGCTGGTCAGCAGGGGGCCGATGAGCCAGAGCTGCCTCCAGCTTGCAGCCAGGGAGCTGGGGTGGGAGCCAGAAGCGTAAACTAGCCAGGGTGGATGCAACAGCCAAGGTCTAGGGAGCTGAGGAGTGGAGCCGGGCCGGCCCTCCTGGAGCATGTAGCGCAATGCCATTTGCTTTGATTTTCTAAGTGCCTTTGCTTTATACTGGGCACTGTCCAACTTAGGCTGTTCTCGGGGGATCGTCTCCAAGATGAGGAAAACAGACGTCTGCCCTTTGGGTAGGAAAATGTGCCAATCCAAGGTGCCCCTTCCCCACAGGTGTTCGCAGGCTGAGCTGGCTGCAGGCAGTGAGAAGGGCAAAGCCCTGCTGAGCAGGCGCAAGAGGGGGCAAAAGGTTACAGCTGCCCTCTTGCCTATCTAGGTGGTGACTCCACATTAGGGGTGAGGCTTGTTGATGGGGTTGCATGGGGGAAGCTTGTGCCACCGCTGCCTTTCCCATACGGATTCTGTGGCCAGTCAGAGGAGGTCAGGCCCCAGGACTGTCCATCTGGCATCTTCTCCCTTCCAGCCAAAATCTGGTCTCCCCCAGACAAGATACCAACAAGGAAATCTCCTGGAGCAGCAGAATAGCATCCTGGAGCCCCCTTGGAGAAGCAAGGTAGCCGGGACAGATGGAGTAGCAGCTAAGAGACCCCTTGGCCCCGGAGGATAAAGGCCGATTGGGTGCCTGTGCCGTGGGTTCCCGATGCAGGGGAGCGCTTGTGAAACGACTGCAAACTCCATTAGCTGTGGTTGCATAATATTTAAATTGACTAAAGAAGCCAGCTCAGCATTTTTATGTTAAAGATTAAACAAGATTGGAAAAAAGGCAGCCTGCAAGCTGACACCCGGGTCCCAGCATGATAACAGCCCAGACTTGTTATTTCGATAATAATTTGAGAAAAGAAAAAAAAAAAAAAAAAAAGAGGCGTTGCCTTTCCAGCCAATGGCAGGTTGTTCTGCTGTTAACTCTTTCTGAGCTCAGCTAACACAGGCAGGGTTAACCAAGCCCTCTTCCCCCCCAGCTGCTGCATTGGTCCATATCTTGTAATGACCGTAGAATTGTATAGGAGCAGGGACAGCTGTAAGCACAGCACTAATTGCAGCAATTACAGGGCTTAGGTGGACAGGCTCTGAGAGCTCAGGTTTGAATGGCCATGAGTATTCTGGTCATTTTAGCCAGTAAAGGTTACCAAGGAGCAGTCCAGTGAAGGCAGATGGGCTGCACTTGGGGTTCATTAAGGGGTCCATTTTCAGCCTCCCCTGGAATTTGCACAGCCGGTTTTGGTCCCGGCAGCTCAATGCACCAGCTGCACATGTTTTGCGCGCACAAAACCCAGCGGTCCCATTTGCACATGTACAGAAAATTGCCCGCGTGATGCCAGTTCCTGTCCAGGTTTGCGGGTGTGCTGAGTTGGCTGGGCAAAAGTGAGTGTGCTGAGTCAGAGACCAGGACTGCAAGTGAATCCCAAACTGTTACTGCTCCTAGCGGCACGGTGACCTATGCAACCCCAGGATTGCAGAGCAGGGTCAGAAAAGAAAGGTCAGCCATGGCTAGGGCACTAGGCTTCAATTGCCCACACCGCCACAGATTTCCTGTGTGTTCTTGGGCAAGTCACTTCATCTAACCTGTGCCTCAGTTTCCCATCCCTTCCCTACCACACTGGGGTGCTGCGAGGATAAAATCCATTCATGATTGGGAGGGCCAGATAAGTACCTGGACAGATGGAGCAGTCGGACTCCTGTTCATTGCCGACGCCATACTGCAGCCCTCAAGTGATCCTTTTTGCACTTGACTGTCGTACTGAGCATTAACCTAACTCCACTAATTCCAGCGACTGGGTTTGTTTAAAGTGAAAGCTGACGGCCACCCTGGGCCCTGCCCTCCTTGCATCAAACTCCAGTCAAAGTCAGTGGGCGCTTCGCCTGCTTAAAGGCTGCAAAATCAAGCCTAGTTGCTGTTTGTGGCAAGGGAGTCACAGGAACTAGAGCTGGAAGAGACCGGCTAGTCCATCCGCCACGCTCCTTCCACCTCTGCAGGACCTTCCCCTACGGCGTGGTCTCGAACGCCTTGTCCCATCTGGTTTGGAATGGCACGTAACCAGGGGCGGCTCTACGTTTTTTGCCGCCCCAAGCACGGCAGTCAGGCGGCTTTCGGCGGCGCACCTGCGGGAGGTCCGCTGGTCACGCCGATTCGGCGGCACGCCTGCGGGAGGTCTGCCGGTGTCGCGCCTTCGGCGTCCCCACCGCCGAATTGCCGCCGAAACCGCGGGACCGGCGGACCCCCGGCAGGCATGCCGCTGAAGGCAGCCTGACTGCCGCCCTCACAGGGACCGGCAGGCTGCCCCCCACGGCAGGCCGCCCCCCGCAACTTGCCGCCCCAGGCACGCACTTGCTGCGCTGGTGCCTGGAGCCGCCCCTGCACGTAACAGGACTTCCACAAGCTCTAGGATGACCAGACAGCAAATGTGAAAAATTGGGATGGGGGTGGGGGGCAATAGGAGCCTATATAAGAAAAATACCCCAAAATCGGGACTGTCCCTATAAAATCGGGACATCTGGTCACCCTAACAAGCTCTCTGGGGAGATTGTTCCACACAGGCTTCTTGGAGGCATTGCCTTGGAATGCAGAGCGGGCGGGAGGGTGAGGGAGGGAAGCCTAAAATCTTAATCTGTATGTTCTTTGCAAACCACGTGAGTGCAGTTATGGGCTATCGTTACTGAATTAGCCCTGGACATGGGGATCCGGGATCCTCCTGTGTGGTAGCTCTGAACCCTCCTGCCCCCCTAGGAGTAAGGCAATCTCTAATAAACAGATCCTGTTGGTAACTGTTCCATGATGGACAGTCTCCTGCAATAGGCTGCCTCCGGCTGGGGAGTCTTCCTGTAGTGCCCCAAAGGTAAAGACCTGGGTGCTCTCTGCCTAGGGAGTGGAGGGGAGAGAGGGGTATAACCTTACTGATCATTTACATGACGGTGGTGCCCATGGCCCCAGTTGGGACGGGCTCCCCCCATGGTGCTAGGCTCTGGACACACACAGATGAAGGGAGAGTCCTTGCCCTGGGCAGCTTAGAGTTTAATAGGCTTAGATGCAAATACAGAGATGGTCCCACCCACTTCAGTTTGAACCAGATGCCTGGTCTTCGAAGGCGTCAGTGGTACGTAGGCCTTGCGGTGCACAGGGGTGAACTCTAGAGGGGGTGAGTCTGGTCTGACTTCAGCCCCCAGAACTGCTCCCCTATCAAGTTCTAGCATTCTGGGTTGGTTACCTGGCAGGACAGAGCTGGTGAGCTGGGGCCTTAAGGAAGCTTGAGCCTAGGCCAATATAGGGTACCCAGGACCTCAAATTGTACCCATCATTTGACTGTTACCCACTGCTGTGTGTGGAGATCGGGGCTTTGGGGGTTTATTCAGTTACGGTTTTGGTTCCTGAAGGGTTAAAAGGAATTGCTGTTCCCTGGCGAAAAGAGGGAAACCATGTGGGAGGAACTAAATATAAAAATAACGCCAAAGAAGTTATCTGTGTGCATGAGGGGAAAACATCATCCCGGTGCCCGGGCCATGGCTGGGGTAGTTTCTGCAGAACAGTCTGGTTTCTAGTAAGACAATTTTAATTTCACAGTCCTGATGAGAGCAGGAGGAGGATGAGCAGGCGAGCGGTTTTTGAACCTCAATATTCTTGTAGCTAAAGGGCCCCGGGCGTCAGCCAGAGAGAGAGGTCACGCTGCAAGGGAACGGAATGGACGGATACACCTACATCCACGTTCCACGGGCAGCGAAAGGCGAGGGATCCATATTGACTCTGTCCTGGCTTTTCAGCCTCCGGTTTGTAAAGCAGACAGTAAGAGCATCTGGAAGGCTTCTACCCCCTGTGCTGGCTGCCAACACTGAACATATGCTGGCGGGGAGAAGACGCTGCTCAGGGCCGGCCATGTCCATGTTCTTCCTCCTAATGCTTTCCTCTCTCAGCTCCCCCCACTTCTGTCCGCACACGCGTGATCTCGCTAGGGTTTTCCTTGTGTACAAGAACTGTGGAACTAAGAGATGGGCGAGCCAACGAACGCTCAAGCTAAGCATGAGCAGAGTAACCAGCTATGTGTCCGAGCTAGAGGAGGAGCTGAGCTGCCGGAGATTTATTTGGCATCACTTCCCAATGACCACACAGATCAGTTTCTGAACTTCCCTTTCCATGCTCAGAGTTCAGCTCCAGTGACCGGGCTCCCCCAAGTCAGACCATTTGGTTCGGCTCCACCTTCAAACCTTGTGGCTTATCCCGGTTTAGCATGGAAGGTCAGTAGTCGTGGAATCTATCTTTTGGCAGGTCAAGGCGTCAGATGACAGGAAATGAATCAGTAACACAATGGTCACAAGATGATAGGCAAGTGTAAGATAAATGGAGCAAACTTGCAGCGCACACTGTAAATACACTCACAGAAGCATGAGGAGCTACAGAGCCAAAGAGAACTAAAAAGCCCAAATTCGTAGGTTAGCGGCAGGCAGACTCCATGCATGGCAGAATGTGCCCTGCAGAAGACCAGTCCACCAGATTGCACTACAGGCTGCAGAGTAAAATGACCCAACAATGTCCTAGGACAGAGTAATTCTCTGCTCGTCCTCAGCACTGTTCCTCCAGGGATCTCAAAGAGCTTTCTGGATGTGCACGAATTAACCACACTGCTTTGGTGGGGATCAGTTTGCTGGCCACTGAAATGCAGCCACCTCTTGGATGGAATGCAGCCGTGCCACAACACTGCACAACAGCTTATGAAAGGATGTGAAGCAAAATCCTGCATCCAGTGAAAACTGCAGGGGGAATTTAGATAGGTGGAATGTAGTTTCCTGTGGAATTTGGCCACAACGCCTGGGTTCACGCTGCTACACATACAGAAATGCCATGTGTTCTTAATGGCCACAGGTAGCGAGGAGCATTTTGTCTAGATGTGAATCCTCCAGCAGCCCCCTCCTGGGCCTTTGGTTCAGTAGCGGATCAGAAGGAAGGAGATCCCCAATTGTATCACCAGCACAGCTTCCTGGAAAACTTATGATAGGTGTACGTTGGAGTCTCTGGTCTCCCATTCCAGTACGATCTGAGCCAACCTTTCTTTCCTCATGATGGCTGGGTTCACTAGCAAAAGCCCTGATGCATCATGCATGTGCCACATTTGGATACCTCATGTCCCAGCATGCAACACTAAGCACCACACCTTTAGTCTTGTGTCCTAGATGGAGCATTGAAGCCCGGGCCCTGTAGTCTCTATGGGCCACGCCATCATATGAAAGATGAGGACAGCTGCAATCTAGGCCACTTTATACAGGTTTGGTGCCACCTTAGGGCTCCTGGCAAGACGCTATTCGGAACCTCCTGGGTACCTCTTAGTAGGCAGCTGGGAACGCAAACACACAGACCCAGATGTAGGATTTACCTGCTTATGATTACTGCAGTTACAAAATGGTTTGCCTGAACAAAATTAGTTGCTAGCTGTGTCTTAGCCAGATCTAGCGAGGAAGTTGGTCTCTAATGCTTAGGTCAATTCTTAATTATTAACTCACTCGTCCTGAAGGAGCTATGATACCACAACCTCTAATACCCAGCTGAGGCAGCTTGTAGGCTTAACATTGACACAGAAGAGGCAGAGATTGAAGGAAGAGAGGAGAGCCAAAGAGGCTATTAAATCCTCCCTGCCCCCAGCATAACTGTACAAGAGAAATACTGTGGGGTTCAGCAAATTCATCTAAGGACAGATCCTGCACACACTCACTATCAACCATTTTTCTTACTGCTATGACTGCCCCATTGAAGTCAACGGGCCAAATTCAGAGGTGATGCCATAGGTGATATAAAACTTTACACTAGCTTGGACTCCCTTTGATCTACACCCATGTGGTCCATGCGTAGGGGACGCTAGTAGGGTCTCACTTAGCTGCCTAGGAGCCAGAGGAAGACATGAGAATACATACAAATGGTGGGAACTTGCACCTTCTTACGTGTTCTTCTAGTGCTTACATGTCCAAGTGATGGTAGCTCAGATTACTATGTACAAAGGTAGAGTGGGTAGTGCTAAGGGAGTCTAGCTGACTGTAAGAGGAGTCTATGCAACAAAATTTAAAAGAAATGTTTCTATTCAATAAATAAATTAAATAAAACACCCTCAATTAAACATTTTTCTAGGAATTTAATCATATGCCTGCACTATTTGCAACCCATGCACTGTAGTATTAAGATAGTAATTGGGACTCAGAAAATGAAGCTGACTACAAACAAAAGTGAAACAGACTAGTCCATTTTCATCATCCAAGCTGAGAAAATAAACAAACAGTACATTTTATTTTTGCAGGTCTTTCAGTTTTTATAATCTAAGGTGTTATTAGTAATGTAGGTAAGGCTTGAAAATGGTACCAGGACATTATGTGTCGTGTAGCGAAGGGGTATGACCTCCCTCCAAGCCTGATGGGGAGGAACCCCTGCCCACCCCCTGGTGGGCAGAGCCAGGACACCCGTGCCCACCCAAAGCACTGGGGTGGGACAGAAAGTATAAAAGGGGGGGGCCCTGCAGTTCTTTTGGGCAGGAGCCACTGGGGTGGGGGGCAGGTGAGGGCTCCGCTTGGGGATGTGGGCTCTGGTGTGGGGCCGGGGCTGAGGGATTTGGGGTGCAGAAGGGGGCTCTGGGCTGGGACTGAGGGGTTCGGAGTATGGGAGGGCACTCCGGGCTGGGGCAGAAGGGTTGGGGTGCAGACTCCGGCTGGGGCTGTGGGCTCTGGTGTGGGGCCAGGGCTGAGGGATTTGGGGTGCAGGACGGTTCTCTGGCCTGGGACCAAGGGGTTTAGAGTGGAGGAGGGGGATCAGGGCTGGAACAGGTGGTTGGGGTGGGGGGGGGGAGGGCTCCGGCTGAGGGTGCAAGCTTTGGGGTGGGGCTGGGGATGAAGGGTTTGGGGTGCAGGAGGGTGCTCCAGGCTAGGACTGAGGGGTTCGGAGGGCAGGAGGGGGATCAGGGCTGGGGCAGGGGTTTGGGGCATGGGAGGGAGTCAGAGGTGCAGGCTCCAGGTGGCGCTGACCTCAAGCAGCTCCTGGAAGCAGCAGCATGTCGTTCCCCCCTCCAGCTCCTACACAGAGGCACGGCCAGGTGGCTCTGCACGCTGCCCCGTCTGCAGGCGCTGCCCCTGCAGGTCCCATTGGCCGCAGTTCCCGGCCAATGGGAGCTGCAGAGTTGGCTCTTGGCGCAGGGACAGCGTGTGGAGCCCCCGACTGCCCCTAAGCATAGGAGCCAGAGGGGGGACATGCTTGCTGCTGCTTCCAGGAGCCGCATGGAGCCACGACAGGCAGGGAGCCTGCCTTAGCCCCACTGCGCCACTGACCGGACTTTTAATGGCTGACCGGAGCCACCAGGGTCCCTTTTTTCAACCGGGCGTTCCGGTCAAAAACTGGACACCTGACAACCCTACATCCGCCAGAACCAGGATGTCAGACGTCTGTTTGATGCTCCGCCCTGCCTGAGGGCCTGAGACCCTAGATTGTTTAGTGCTCTGCCTTGCCTGAGGGCCTGAGCTTACTAGACTGTCTGCTGTGCCCTACCTGAGGCCAGGGCCCTGGACTACTTGTTGCCTGACCCTGCCTAGAGGGCCAGGGCTTTAAAGACTGCTAATTGCCCCACTAACCCTTGCCTTGCTAGGGATGGGAGAGCGAGGGGGCGTGGCCTCCCTCCGAGACTGACGGGGAGGGATGGCCACGCACTCCTACATGTGGCTTGTTCAGGTATGTAGGTGCAAGTCGGTGGTCAGAACTTTTAGTGGTGAAACAGACGACCTATCGGTAAAAGTGGGAGTGCATAAGGGATCAGCATTGGGCCCTTTCTTGTATATCCTTGTCCTGGATACTCTCACAAGGAACATACAGAAAAAGGCCCTTTGGGGCATGTTGTTTGCAGATGATAGCATTCTGTGCAGTGAGGAGAACATCTAGAAGAGCATCTTGATAAGTGAAGGGATGTGTTGGAGAGACATGGACTCAAAATAAGCAGAGGGAAAAAACAGTACATGGTATGTAATTTCAATAGTGTGAACAATGAAGAATTATCTTTGAAACTAGATGGGCAAACAATAGCAAAAATGCAGTTTCAAGTATCAGGATACCAGAATATGAAAAAATGGGGAAATGGAGGATGAAATTAGAGCTAGGATAATAAATGTATGGCTCAAATGGAGAGAAAGAAGTGGGGTACTTTGTGACAGGAAGATACCAGTGAAATTAAAAGGGAAAATCTCTAAAACAGTGATCTGTCATAAAAAAAAATTCAAGTTAGTTTGAAAGGATCTATTTTCCATCAACCAATGTTGATTAGCATTAATTATATTCCTCTCCTTTAATTATTTATTAATTGAGTCCTGTATTAGCTGCCCCATTATCTTGCTAGGATTGATGGCAGACTGACAGGCCTATAATTACCTGGGTCATCCTCTTTACCCTTTTTAAATATTGGCATAACATTAGCTTTCTTCCACTCTTCTGGAACTTCTGAAGTGTTCCAAGACTTATTGAAAAGCAGCATCAATGGTCCAGTGAGCTCCTCAGCCAGCTCTTTTAAACCTCTTGGATGCAAAAAAGCTCTTGGATGCAAGTTATCCAGGTATGATGATTTAAAAATATCTAACATTAGTAGCTGAGATACTAGTGGAATGGAAAGAGTGTTATCATAGCATATGACTACACCATCTGTTTCTTCCCAGATACAGAACAGAAATATTTATTTAATACGTCTGCCTTTTCTGCATTATGATTGATATTGTCCTTAACTCTGCCGGCCATAGATTTCACCTTGTGTTCCTTTGCTTCCCTTATCAATTTTCTACAATTCCTAGCTTTTTATTTATATTAATTGCTATCAACTTACCCTTTCTTCCATTTGTTATATATTATTTTTATAGCAGCCTTCACTTTCCCTCTAAACCAGGATGGCTTTTTTAATCAATATGGTTTTCTTTCTCGATTGTGGTTTTTTGGGCTAGTAAAGGGTTCTTAAACAATTCCCAGTTATCATTCAAATTTTTCTGATTAAATTCTTCCTGCCAGCTGAAGTGGCTTATAATTGTTTTCATTTTTGTGAAATTGGCCCTTTAAAAGCACCAAGTGTGTGTGTGAGTGAGAGAGAGAGATATAGATATCACTGGTCTGGACTTTATTCTGTTTGCACATTATAAATGTTATCAAGTCGTGATAACTTATACTTAAGTTACTAATTTTTAGCTCTGTGATCAGTTACTCTTTATCTGTCAAGACGAGATCTAATATAGAATTCTCCCCGTGGTGGATGCAACACTTTTTGAGCTAGGAAATTGTCATCTATAGTATTTAGAGGTTCCAAGGATGACTAGTTACTGTAACTGCATGTGTATTTGTGACCTGGCACTGTGTATTGGGCAGACGTCTGTGTGCTCACAAAGATCTTAGATGTTTTGATCATATTCTGTTATCTATGTAATTTGGTTTCCTATTAAGATGCCCAATAACTTTTTCGACATCGGCCCCTGTATGTTAGAATGTGTATTGTCATGGGACTTCATTAATTAATGGATCTTTTCTCCCTTTTTTTCCCTTCCTATTCCTTCTGCTGATTTAGCACCAGCTTCGTTTCTGTGCCTTCACATAATTTTGCCACTGTTAGTGTGAGAGCCTCTTCTGCAGTTCTTTCTGGGAAGACCCTCCACTTTGTTGACTCTAATTCATTTCAAATCTCAGATGAGAAATTCCCTTTTCTCCCTTGCCAATGTCTCCTTATTTGTCTCTCCCTTTGTAACTATCATTTAGCTCTATGAAATGCTTTGGGATGCCTTTGGCTGCATTCAGTAGAAACTGATAGTGTTTATGGATATATTTGAGAACCTTGGTTAAAATGTGGCACTGTAGAAGTGCAAAACATTGTATAATTAGCCTTTAAATCGTGCTTTGCATGTTCAAGGTGCTGTGCATACACATGAATCCTCACAATACCCTTGTTAGGTAGGTAAATATTATTTTTAATACTTGCAATAAAATGAATTAGTTATTATTTAGGAGTAAGATGTAGTTCTGGCTTGAGAGGAAGGATGGTGGTGCAGTTCAGATACTGGACTAGGATTTAAGAGAACTGAGTTCAATCACTGGCTCTGTCACAATTTCCTCTGTGGCCATGGGCAAGTCACCTAATTTCTCTGTGTCACAGCTCCCCATCTATAAAAAGGGGATAATACAACTTCCTTTCAGATGTATTGGAGCATAAGCTTTCGTGGGTGAATACCCACTTTGTCAGACACATGCGTCTGACGAAGTGGGTATTCACCCACGAAAGCTTATGCTCCAATACATCTGTTAGTCTTAAAGGTGCCACAGGACTCTCTGTTGCTTTTTACAGATCCAGACTAACACGGCTACCCCTCTGATATTTGACAACTTCCTTTGTCTGTCTTGTCTATTTAGACTATAAGCTCTTTGGGGCAGGGACTGTCTTTTACTATGTGTATGTACAGTGCCTAGCACAACAGGGCCCTGGTTTTGGTTGGGGCTACTTCCATTCAAATACTAAGAAAGAACTAGATTGGTAGTCAAGGGATTTGGATCCTATTCCTGGTGTACTACTGACCACTGTGGTCTTAGTAAGCCACTTTGTCTAATAATTCCATGGTCGATGATTAAATCAATGCAGAGCATTTCTAAAGCCAGTTCTGCCTATGGTTGACTTTGTCACTGCCTGTGGAATGCAAGCGGCATTCGATTTCACACCAAGAGTAGTGTTTATTGTGCAATCGTGTTGAGCACTCTTCTCTACGGCTGTGAAACATGGACACTCTAAAGCAACTACAGCATTTTAACGTGCACTGTCTGTGTTTCATCTGTAACATCAAGTGGTCGGACAGGATACCAAACATCAAAGTCCTGGACCAGCGCTGCATGACTAGCATTGAATTCCTAACCATAAAGGTGCAACATCGCGAGACTGATTATCTTGTATGGATGGATGATGCATGCCTTCTCAAAGCCATATATTATCAACAGTTGAAAATGGAGAGGCCAATGAAAATGATAATAAGGACACTCTCAAAGCTCCCCTAAAAGCTGGCCAAGTTGACCCGAACACATGGGAAGCTGCTGCTGCCGATAGATCAGGATGGCAGCAGACCTGTTTTTTTGTAACGTTCCCCCAACAGCCGATGGTCTGCTAGGTCCTCGTCCTCCTCCTCCAGGCACCAGCAGCCTCCCAGGCCAAGCACAGCAGCAGCAGCAGCCCTGGCAGCCAGGCAGGAAGGACCCCCCACAGGTGGTAACGGTGGTGGTGGGGTCCTGGCCTCTGCGGTTAAAGCCATCGAGAACAGCAGAACAGAAAAAGCCAAAGAGAAGCGTGAGTGAAGAAAGCAGTGGTAAAAACTTGGCCACGTCTGCCCGATGTGCGGACGCATCTGCGGATCCCTCATGGGTTTACATTCGCACAAGAAGACGCACGGAAACAAACTGGCTCTCATATGTGTACTACAACGGGAGGCTCCAACAATACGCCAGTTAAACCTGCTTTATCTCATTTTACCCATCTATAAAATGAGTAATATTTACCTCACAAGGATGTTATGAGAGTACGGGCTTGTCTACTCTAAGGCCTGGTCTACACTACAGAGTTAAGCTGACGTAAGGCAGCTTACGTCGACCTAACTCTGTAAGCGTCTACACTAAAATGTAGATCCCACTGCTGTAACTTGCTCACTACACCGACTCAATAACTCCACCTTCATGAGAGGCATAGTGCTGAGGTCTATGTAGTTAGGTCGATGCGGTGTGAGTGTAGACACTGCATTGCTTACATCGACTGTTGCTGCCTTTCAGAAGCTGGCCCCAGTGTTTAATTTGTAATGAAGAAGGTGCCGGGGCTCAACCAATTAGCAATTGTTTTACTTTCATAATTGATGTGGCAAGCCTTGGCACAAATTAAGCACTGGCTGTCCCACACTGACAGTTAAATAGGTGCAAGCGCTCCTGGTGAGGACACACACCACCGACACAAGGAACGTAGTGTGGACATGCAAAAGCAATTCAATTACTGCGGTGGCTGTAAGTTGAAATAACTTAGGTCAACTTAATTTTGTAATGTAGACTTGCCCTCAGTGAAGATGATGACCTCCTGAGGTCCCTTCCAACCCTGATATTCTATGTTGTGAACGCCAAGACTATAACAGGGTTCAAAAAAGAACTAGATACATTCTTGGAGGATAGGTCCATCAATGGCTGTTAGCCAGGATGGGCAGGGATGGTGTCCCTAGCCTGTTTGCCAGAAGCTGGGAATGGGCGACAGGGGATGGATCACTTGATGGTTACCTGTTCTGTTCATTCCCTCTGGGGCACCTGGCATTGGCCACCGTCGGAAGATACTGGGCTAGATGGACCTTTGGTCTGACCCAGTCTGGCCGTTCTTATGTTCTTATAACTACATCGCTTGGGGTCCTGAGCGACATAGTTATACCAACATAAGTTGGTAGTCTAGACCAAGCCTCAGGCTCTGATCCAGCAATCAGATCTTCTAGAATGGATCCCTGCACCCTTGGGGAAACCATTAACTTTAGTGGGGCTCCACACATCTGCAGGGGTCTGTGCTTGCACATCTGGTAGCATGAGAAGGTCTTTCCCGTGTATATTTGCAAAGTATCTTTAACATAGGGTGGTGAACATAACAGCCATACTGGGTCAGTCCAAAGGTCCATCTAGCCCAGTATCCTGTCTTCCAACAGTGGCCAATGCCAGGTGCCCCAGAGGGAATGAACAGAACAGGGAATCATCAAGTGATCCATCCCCTGTTGCCCATTCCCAGCTTCTGGCAAACAAAGGCCAGGGACATCATCCCTGCCCATCCTGACTAATAGCCATTGATGGACCTATCCTCCATGAATTTATGTAGCACTTTTTTGAACCCTGCTATAGTCTTGGCCTTCACAACATCCTCTGGCAGGAGTTTCACAGGTTGACTGTGCATTGTATGAAGAAATACTGCCTTTGGTTTGTTTTAAACAAACCTGGTGATGTGGGAGTGGGTGAGCTGGGCTCCAGGACTGACTGGAAGATGGAGAAAGTTGATTTTTTTTTTTAAAGTTGGAACTAACAAGATACACAGAAGACTTCACATGCCAAAGACTTTGTACAGTATATACCTCGCCCATGTCAATCTCTGCTTTTAGAACATAAGAACGGCCATACTGGGTCAGACCAAAGGTCCATCGAACCCAGTATCCTGTCTATCGACAGTGGCCAATGCCAGATGCCCCAGAAGGAGTGAACCTAACAGGTAATGATCAAGTGATCTCTCTCTTGCCATCTATCACCACCCTCTGACAAACAGAGGCTAGGGACACCCTTCCTTACCCATCCTGGCTAAGAGCCATTAATGGACTTAACCTCCATGAATTTATCTAGTTCTCTTTTATCACCCTGTTATAATCTTGGCCTTCACAACCTCCTCAGGCCAGGAGTTCCACAGGTTGACTGTGCGCTGCGTGAAGAGTTTTAATCTCTTCAGATCAGGTAGTTTGGACTCTAAACAAATGATAAACATTGCTAAGTTATTTTAAGATGCTCAGACAGTGGGTGCTTTAGTTGTGAAAAGTACTGTTACTGGCTTACTCATTTCTCCAAACAGCTTTTGTGAGCCTATTTATAGTCAATAAAGATGGGCCCCAGCTGCAAAGTACAGAATCCCAACTAAAGGCTAGATCTGAATCCAACTTCCCCAAAGTTCAGAGCCGGGGGTTTGGTTGGGGTCCATCGCCAAGTGGTTACATTTAGGACAAACCCAACAACAAATGCAGCTTTTAACTGATGAACCATTTTTGCTCGTGGGAGGCTTTGCTTTCCCTCCTCACCCCAAAGCGCCAAGGCGAAAGGGCTCCTTCACTCCCCACCCAAGCCCCTGAAGATGGCCGCTAAACCCAGCGGCAAACCCCGGCTCCCTCCCCAACCCCAATCTCCCTCCCTGTCTGAAATCAAAGTCAAGCAGCAGCTACAACAGCCGGGCTGGGGAGGAGAGGCGGGGCGGGGCGAATGGAACGCCCCTACGCTAATTGGCAACACCGTGGGGCCAATGGGCGTGCGAGCCGGCTCCGGGCCCGGGCCCCTATTCCATTTCGGAATGTTGATACAGCGAGCGGGCCAATGGCGAGCGGAGACTGGTTCCCCGGCTCGCACGAGCCTCGAGAGGGGGCGAGCGCGGGCTGAGGGAGGGGGCGTGGTCGGCGGGGGCAGAGACCGGGGGAGCTCGGTGTGGAGGGAGCGGCCCGAAGACACCGGCTGGGCTGCAGCCTCCGCCCGCACGGCGCCCCCCACCTCCCCCTTACCGGGAGGGGGCTCGGTCCCTCTCGCGGGGGTCATGGATCCCAAGCGCCTCCCCAAGCGAGCTGCCCCGGACAGCAGGATCTACTCCCCTCCGCCCGGCTTAACAGCGGCCGGGCCCTGCTGCCCCGACTGCAGCCCCCCGTCGGCTGCCCACCGCCACGGGCTGTACTGCGGGGTGATCCAGGCGTGCAAAGCCCCCGCCGCCGCGGCCAGCAACGCCGTCTACACGGTGCTGGTGGAAGATGCCCTGCTGCGGCGGCGGCGGCGGAAAAGTAGCGAGGAGGCGGCGGTGGCCAACGGGCTCGAGGGGAAGAGCCCTGGCAAGGGCCGGGTGAAGCATTTGCAGAAGGTAACGGGAGGCCCCGACCCTTTTCCCGGAGCCTGCCCAGGGGGAGCGGGGCTGAGCGCTGCACCGGCGGGGTGGGTGTGTCCCGTGGCCTGCTACGGCTGCCTCTGGGGTTTGCATGTGCGTGGAGGCAGCTGCCTGTTGGGGGTGTCGCGCCTTGATAAGTGTGGCGCTCCCCATAGAAGGGGGCTTGCATGGGGCGGCGGCGGGGGAGTTCCTGGGGGGGGGTTGCATGGGGGGGCGGCGGCGGCGAAGGGGGGGGCAGTTCCGGGGGGGGGTGCATGGGGCGGCGGAGGGGGGGCAGTTCCTGGAGGGGGGGGGTTGCATGGGGCGGCGAAGGGGGGGCCGCTCCTGGGGGGGGGGGGTTGCATGGGGCGGCGAAGGGGGGGCAGTTCCTGGGGGGGGGGGTTGCACGGAGGGACGTGTCGCTTCCCCCGCTGGGGGAGGTGGGGGTGGGAGTCGGTTGAAGGCGCCGTTGCAATTTTTGGGACGGTCAGCCGGGGCTCGTGACAGCTCGGTCCTGCCCGGGCTTGCAAAGCCTCTTTCCCGCCCGCCTGCCCCGGAGGCCGGGCCGCTGCAGCGCGTTCGCGGGCGGGCGGAGACGTGGTGGGGGGGCGGCTGCCGGCTCCGCGGTGCCGGGAAAGTTTCCCTCGCTAAAGATGGCGCCGCTCGGTAGAAGTGGCCGTGCGGAAAGTTGAGAGGGAAGCGGGCCTGGGCCGAGCGGGGCCGGCCCGCCCGCCCGGCGCTGCAGGAATGCTCGGGCCATCAATCACCCCGCGCGCCGACAGCCAGCCCCGGGGGCGGGGCGGGGGGAGGGGGCTGCCAGCCCGGGGTGGGGGGCGGGGGCTGCATGGACCGGGGGGAGGGAGGGAAATCGCTAGCTCCTGGGGGCGGGGCGGGGATGATGGGGGAGGAGGGATCTTCCAGCCTCTGTGGGCTCCACCCCGTCCTCCCCAGGCTCGGTGCAGATCCGTCCCGCCCTACAGCCCCGAAGGTGGGGCGGAGGGAAAGGCCTCTCTCTCCCCGGCCGTCAGCTCTGGGCAGGCCCCTGTTTGTGCCCCACCGCCGGGAGATCCTGCCGGGGCAGGGTTGCTTGCTCCGAGACAAGCGCTAGTAAACGCCAAGGGTGTGGTTACACTTCAAACGCAGCACCGCTGCCCTGCTTCAGTGTAGACACTCGCTGTGGCGGTGGGAGAGGGGGGTTCCCCCCTGGCCGTAGCTAATCCACCTCCCTGAGAGGCGGAAGCCAGGTTGCTGGAAGAGTTTTACTGTTGGCTTAACTACATATCTCGGGTGTGAGTTTTCACACCCCCGAGAGCCTGGGCTACGCAGATGTAAGTTCCCCGCTGTAAGAAGAAGATTATAACCACTGGTACTTTCCGTCAGCTGCACTTTTCTGGTTCTTGCGTCTTAGTGAGCCGGCTGCTCAGACCTTAAGCCAAGCTGGAGGGAGCAACACTAATCAAAACAAACTCCTCTGCGCTTTTGATACTAGCAACAGCAGCTTTCTTATTAACTTCTAGGATTTTTGTAAAAAGACTGAGCTTACTCAATGGGGTGTCTTCCCCTCCCTCCAATCCCAAACATGTGCACTTGTTTTAATCCAGTGTGGGGATAGCTACCATTAGAGGCTAAATTACCCCCCCCCCTCGTTTTTTCAAAAGTAATGTTGCTGTTTCTTGATTAAGCTTCTTAGTGGGCTTCTTTAGGCCTAGAGTACAGTATGGCAACAGTTACTGTATGTGGCAGGTAATTCATTTTAGGAGTTGCATAAGAACGACCGTACTGGGTCAGACCAATGGTCCATCTAACCCAGTATCCTGACTTCCGACAGTGGCCAGGGCCAGATGCTTCAGAGGGAATGAACAGAACAGGGCAGTTATCGAGTATTTCATCCCCTGTCCAGCCCCAGCTTCTGGCTGTCAGGCTTAGGGATACCCAGAGCAGGGGTTGCGTCCCTGACCATCCTGGCTAATAGCCGCCCCAGTGGACCTATCCTCCACGCATTTACCTAATTCTTTTTTAAACCCAATTATACTTTTGGCCTTCACAACATCCCCTGGGAACAAGTTCCACAGGTTGGCCGTGTGTTGTGTGAAGAAATGCTTTTTTGTTTGTTTTAAAACCTGCAGCTTATTCATTTCATTTGATTAACCCTGTTTCTTATTTACTCTTTCACATAACACACTTTGCTATTCACTTTCTCCACACCATTCATGATTTTTTATACCTCTATCCTATCCTCCCTTAGTCGTCTTTTTTTTTTTATGAATAGTCCTAGTCTTTTAAATCTTTCCTTGTATGGAAGTTGTTCCATCCCCCCTAATGACTTTTGTTGCTCTTCTCTGTATGTTTTCCAATTATAATAATTTTTTTGAGAATACTGCAACCAGAATTAAACGCAGTATTCAAGGGGTGGGTGTACCATGGATTTATATAGCGGCTTTGATATTTTCTGTCTTATTATCTATCTTTCCTAATGGGTCCTAGCATTCTGTTATCTTCATTGACTGCTGCTGCATTTTGACTAGATATTTTCAGAGAACTATCCACAATAACGCCAAGACCTGTTTCTTGAGTGGAAAAACATAATGCCAACTATACATACAAAATGATTGGCAACAAGTAATATAGACCCCATGTGCATTACTTTTTCTGTCTACATTGAATTTTATCTGCCATTTTCTTGCCTAGTGACCCAGTTTTGTGAAATCCCTTTATAACTCTTTGCGGTCCGTAATTGTGTTTCATCTGCAAACTTTGCCACCCCACTGTTTACACCTTTTTCCAGGTGGCTTATGAATATATTGAAAACACTAGTGATAGGAGCCCAGCAGTTTTTGACATCAGGTGTCTTTGAAAAAGGCCGGGTCCAGTCACAATGGCATAGTACCGAATACATTTGACCTCTCAAATTGGTAACTGCTTGTTCCCACCACAGTCACTGTTTACAATTGGCCTGATTCCTGTGCACATTTGTTTAGGAAGAGGGGGAGCAAATGCTGTTTTTGTCTCGGAAGGCCTGTAACAGAATTGTTTGGGCAGAAATGTGCATGTTACAGGGGTGGGGACGCAAGTGGATATTAAACGTCAGTGGGACACTGTGGAAGGTGTCAGGACAGAAATTTAGTTGTTTTTGTTTTGTTGTTTTAAACCGGACATGACTAGATATGCTGCTATTATTACTAGTGTTACAATAGTACAAGTAAACAAAGAACATCAATAGTGAGTAGAATCAATAAGAGGATATTAGAAATACAGATCGTTACTTTCAGTGATTTGTGACACTGTTCGTGTTTAAAAGGATCACTGACCATACCTGTCTCTCTGGGCAACTGGACCCCATTTTCTGTCTGTCTGGCCTTATCAGACAGAGCTGCAGACCTCATGCACAGCTGGCTTTAGTTGGATTCCAGGTGGCTGGAAGGGGCCTTGATCAGCTCTGACCTCTCCAGAAGGTGGCACTGCAGTCAGTGGGAAGTGACAGTTCTTGGCAGTTCGAGAACACTAATGATCGGTAGCTTGCATTCTCAGAGCACTGTTTGCTCAATAACCACCCCTCCCAAATCCTCAGTGGGTACATAAGTCATCCCCTGCTCTCCACGCTGCCAGCTTGAGTGGCAAGGCAAAAAGGATGGGTGGGAACTGAATGTAAACGGTCATCTTTAAAACTGTCCCACTGTCCTAGTGTAGACAGAGCCTCTGAGTTACTCTGGTAGGGTTAGGAGTGGGGTGAGCTTGGCTCTCAGGGCCATATCTGAGGAATAAGCAGATGCGTTCTGTGTAGCTTCCTTTCTGGAGGGGTTAGCTGTTTGTAGTCAAGACGCTGAGGAGTACGGTCTGTGCAGATGGAGTTCAGCCATAGGTTTCAAACCCTCCCTCCTGTAGGAGCGTGTTCTTGCTGAGAGCTGTGGCGAGTTTGCTTCCTCTAGCTATGGCCTAACTTTGCAACCATTACCCAGGGCAACGTGTGGGAGCCGTCCCATTGAAGTCAGTTGGACTGCTCCTGCGTGGAAGTGCTGCTTGGCATAAGTAAGTGTCGCACAATGGGGCGGAGGGGGTGGGGCCTGTTACAGAAAACTGCTACAGAAAAATGAAAGGGTTTTGCAGACGTTTGCCATCGGTTTTAGCGCAAGCGGGAGGGGTGACTTGAGCTGCCTTGATTCACACCTGCTGTGTTTGTGTAAGATAACTTGAAGGGCCCGGGAGCCTTGCTGCTGCCCTGTTTGTGGAAACCAGACCTGGCTGATTCTCTGCAGACATGGAGGGCTTATGGTGAGAGATGAGAGCCAGCAAAGTTCCTCTCCAGATGGGGGTTATCCAGCTGGTAATCCAGCATGTGCAAAAAAATCACTTGTGGGGTGTTTTTTATATGTTAGAGGCCAAAGGTGTAATTCTAGCCCTGGAGTGAAGTATTGACTTGGTGGCCCTGGGGACCAAAGTCCTCTAGTTATATGCAGAACAGCAGGAGAGCAGACTTCTCCCCCACCCCCCTGCACCTCAGTTTGGATGGGGTGTCTGTGTGAAATGTGTGTCTGTCTCTTGGAGGGGGTGAGTTTGCAGGTGAGGGAAAGGGGCTATTTGAAGCAGTTGCCTTTTCAGAAAGGGGAGAAATGGGGTCCGGCTGTTGCTAATGAAGCGGCTTTGTTTACTGCAGAACCTGCTGTGGGGTCCCTGACTTGCAGAGTAACCTGGCTTCTCTTTAAATCCTAATGTGCTCTGCTTTGAAACGAGTCAAACCTTGGAGGATGGATGCAAAGTTCTCGTCCCGCCAGGGCTTCCATGAGAGGAGCGCCAGAGCAGCCTTTGCTCAGGGGTGACTCTGGATGCAGGCTTCAAAGCTTGCTAGGGCTGGTTCAGGGTCCCTGGGATGACTGGGGCTATGCTGCATTGGACCCCATAATCTTATAACCCCACTGCACGCCCTGACGCCCGTGATGAGAGCTCTGTCCCTGTGTCGTGTCTTGCAGAGCTGTAATGGCAACGTGCTGCTGGAAGAAGCTGAGCCGAGGGGCCTGACGGACACTCTGGTGCTGAATGGCAGGAAGGTGGATGAGCGGCAGGGCCTGCCTGCCATGGCCCACAGCCAGCTGGAGGGATCGAACAAGGAGGCAGCGCTGCGACTCCTCAGCGTGGGGCTGGAGCAGCGCCCCCCCCTGCATTCGGCCTACATCCCGGTGCCCAGGCAGAGGTAGGAGCTTTGCTGCTGGGGTGGGGAGGGATGTGGGGGGTGAGAAGGTGAGTAACTTGGTGTCTCCCAGCCTCATGCAGGAGATGAGTGCAAGTCCTACTGCCTCCTATCAGAGTAGGGCTGGGCAAGGTGTATCCCTTGGGCTTTAGGGGGAGGGGTGGCCTGGCGGATGGAGGAGCATCTGTTTCTTCCCTGCATCACAGCAGCCTTCCCTCCCAGAGGAGCTGGGGCAGCCCACTCAGAGCTGCCCTGGAGGAGTTGCTAGGGCATAATGGGAGCTGCTCCTTCCCTTTGTGCTATTCCCAGCCCAGCCTGCAGGGAGCTCTCTTCCCTCCTGACCTCTCAGGGCTGCTTGTGCCTCAAGCAACGAGGGACCGAGTCTCGCTCTAATCCTACGTTCTGTCACCGAGAGCCTCCATCTTTGTGTGATGCACCAAAACCAACATATTCTCCTCACCCCGGCTGATTGTGCTGCCTGGGTAGGGAACTTGGCTGAATCCCACCTTGTTGCCTCCTCCTGTGCTAGAAGTGCTGGGATGTCTGCCCCGCTTGGCTTGGCTTGGGCAGTGGAGAAATCTTCCAGGAGAGCGTGTATTTAAAAATCCTACTGACAAATAGTGTTCTCCCCCCCCCCCCCCCCCCCATTCCCCCAAGGGTGAACCTGAGATGCCAAGACCCTGCTGCATTGGATGTTGTGGCTAGAGAGAGCAGAACCTGCAGGGCATGGCCTTTCTTTGAGGGGTGGGGTTTTATTTGCACAGGTTTGAACCATGGGAAGGCGTATCCCTAATGATCAGTCCTGGCTGGTCTAATGGTGTGGGATGATTGTTAGTGCTGCATTGGGGAGCTCAGGATCCAAGCACTGGGAGGGCTGCAGGAGCAGCCTAAGTGTTGGGGGTTGGCAGGTTCAGGAGGGAACCCTATCTGTTCCTCCTTAGCTAAATCGCTCTGTCTTGGGTACTTGTATGGCCCGCCTCGCTGTGGTCCCTGAAACAGTTGCCGTAGTGATGAAACTGGTGGACATGAATGGCTCCTCTCTCTGCCACATGGTGACGTGTTTTCCCATGGGAATCCCTTGGACTTGCTGGATTCTCTGTCCCTGTGGGGGACACCAGCTTCTCCGGAGAAAGCAGCATTGGAATGTCTTCTGCCAGGGTTTGTGCTAGTTGTGTCCAGGATGGATTTTGTGCAGCAGGAGGTGGGAGAGTGGAAATGGGGGTGAGTGAGGCCTGGAGAGGAGGCTGAAGCCAGTATGTTTCTGACCTGATCTGAGCAAAGCGGCAGATGTCATCCCTTGGGAAAAGGTAATTATTTTGCCTGATGTGTCTACTGGCTTGGGAAGGGCGGGGCGCTTGGGTGCTGGCACAAACCGAACCACTAGTTGTGGATCCTTGCATTCAAGCACCGGTATGGGTGTAGTGCAGAGTGTGTCCCTTCTCATTCTGTCCCAGTCCTATCCGTAGGCAGCTACTGTATCGCCTGGAGGCGTTAGCCTGATGTGGGCTTGCAGGCTAGTGATGGGGCTCCTAGCAGCGCTTGACTCTCTCTGAGTCAGGCATGCCGCATGTTGACAGCCACTTAACTCCACACAGCATCTGTGCTGGGGAAACACCAGGCTAAAAATAAACCAAATGGTGAGGCAATTATGTATTTATAATCTTCTTAGATTTCAGGATAGAGGCTCTCTGTTTGCCTTGTGCTCTGCTTGAGTTTAAAAAGGCAATGGAAGGGGAGGAATCCCCTTCCCTCCTTGGGCAGGGATCTGCTACTAGTTCTGTAAGGTGGATGCAGGCAGAGTGATGCCTAGTGGAGAGGACAGGATAAACCAGATGTTGCTATTCTGGCCTAGGGAATCTGCAGTTGTGACTTATCAGAGTGGGGAAATTTAGAGGATTCAGGTCTGGATAACTTTCATCCAAGAGTTTTAAAAGAACTGGCTGAGGAGCTTGCTGGATCACTGATGGCTTTTTCAGTTGTTGTCCCCCCGCCCCTCCTCCCACTCCTGTCCCCCCCCCTTCTTCAATAATTCTTGAAATGCTGGGGAATAATCAGTCCAACATGAGCTCCCAGTGTGATGCCGTGGCCAAAAGAGCTAGTGAGATCCTTGGATGTATAAACGGGGATATCGAGTAGTAGAGAGCTTATGCTGTTGTACTTAAAGTACTGCACAGGATCTTTTCAGGGGGAATAAGGCAAAACGCCACATTTATTAGTAATACATGTATCAATGAACACTGTATCATATGCATATGATCTATATTACACTCATGCACTCACATACACGCGCACACACAAGCACACGCCATCTTATTGTTGTTTACCAATTAGTTGCTCCCCCTAACTTCACTGGCCAGGTGAGTTAGATGGGGGAGGGGTGGAGCCGGGCTTCTGCCGATCAGGATCGATGCTCCCATGTTGACAAGACGAGACCCGGGGATCTCTGCAAGACACCTCACATTTATAGCAGCTTCCCTTGTATGCAAATCTATACCAGATTCAAAATCTGTGTCTGTGTCCGTTGGTCCTTTGTGCTGCTTCCTTCTGGGTGTTGTCCCAATGCTGTTCAAAGAGGGTGTTTCCAAAAGAAGGTGCTGGCTTCTAACCCCTGAGGCCGTCAATATGTCTGCTCTTCTTTAATGAGCCCACTTGACAAGTTTTATTGTCCTTGGGTCTGGCTTCCATCCCCTCTCCAAGGGTTGCAGCTGTCTGGAGGTGCTGCCTTCCAAGCTTTTACTCATTCACCCCTCGTTCATTCAACAGGGCAATTGATTAAGGGTGGGGAGGGGGAGATCTTGTTCTACTGCTAGCAAAAAGACGTTTTTCTTCGACTTTAACTATCCTTAGGGGCTGTAACATTATACCAAGGTTCAGTGCAAAGTTTCTACATGAGGCTTTGATACAAAGTTTCCATATACCAAGGCTCATCAGTACAAGGTTTCTATATGAGGCTTTGATACAAAGTTTCATGAAAACAGAGGTCACATGTGGGTATCCCCACTACAAGGTTCTATGAAGAGGCACAGTGTAAAGTCATATGAAAATTACCAGAGATTTATCTACAATGCTACCTCTGTATCTGGAACAACCACTGCTAGAATGCTGTGTCCATTTCTGGTGTGTCCAGTTCAAGAAGGATGTTGATAAATGTGAGAAGGTTCAAAGAAGAGCCACAAGAAAGATCAGAGGATTATTAGGCATGTTTCCCAGTGAGACTCCAAGAGCTTAATCTATTTTACTTAACAAAGAGAAGGTTAAGGGGGGGACTTGATCACAGTCTATAAGTACCTTCGTGGGAACAAAAAAATTGATAATGGGCTCTTCAGTCTAGCAGACAAAGGTTTAAAAAGATCCAGAGGCAGGTAGTTGAAGCTAGACTGATTCAGTCAGGAAATAAGGCATACATTTTTAACAGTGAGAGTAATTAATCCTTGGAACAGCTCACCAAGGGTTATGCTGGATTTTCTACTATTTTTAAAATCAAGACTGATGCTTTTCTAAAAGATCTGCTCTGGTTCAAACAGGAATTAATTGAGGGAAGTCGGTTACACTAGATTACACTATACAGGCGGTTAGACTAGATTATCACAGTGGTCCCTTCTAGCTTCATAATCTATGTGACTGAAGACTTTTAAACCACAGATGGTGTTGGAAGAAAGGGAAAACTCAGATTCCTGGACTCCAGGGTATGAAGTGAGGGCAAGGAAACTGCATGTAACAAGGCACTTGAGACAAAATCCTTTCTGGGTACTTGGCCTAAACTCTTCTGTCCTGTTCAGAATAGAGGCCATCACTAGAGGCAGGCTCTCATTTCCCATTCCACATCACCCCTGTGAGGGTGAATGCTCTGTTTGAGCTGAACCTAAAGATGGGATGTCAGATCTGTAGCAGACGGGTGTCTGACACCAGCTGAAATAGCTTGTCTGTTTTCCGGTTGGTTTGTTCTGGAGGGGTCTGGCCTTCTCATAGACTTTAAGACCAGAAGGGATCATCGTAGGATGGGAAGATACCTCAAGAGGACATCTAGTCCAGTCCCCCACACTCATGGCAGGACTAAGTATTATCTAGACCGTCCCTGACAGGTGTCTGTCTAACCTGCTCTTAAAAATCTACAATGATGGAGATTCCACAACCTCCCTAGGCAAGTTATTCCAGTGCTTCACTACCCTGACAGGAAGTTTTTTTTCCCTAATGTCCAACCTAAACAGCCCGTGCTGCAATTTAAGCCCATTGCTTCTTGACCTGTTCTCAGAGGTTAATGAGAACAGTTTATCTCCCTCCTCCTTGTAACAACCGTTTATGTACTTTAACACTGTTATCATGTCCCCCCTCAGTCTTCTCTTCTCCAGACTAAATAAACCCAATTTTTTCAAACTTCCCTCAGAGGTCATGTTTTCTAGACCTTTCATCATTTTTGTTGCTCTTCTCTGGACTTTCTCCAATTTGTTCATGATCATCTAGTCTGACCCCTTGCGTGGCGCAGGTCACAGAAGCTCACCCACCCACTCCTATAGTAGGTCTGGCTGAGTTACTGAAGTCCCCAAATCTTGATTTAAAGACTCGGAAGTTACAGAGAATCCACCATTTACTCTAGTTCAGACCAGCAAGTGACCTGTGCCCCATGCTGCAGAGGAAGATTAAAAGCCCCCAGGATCTCTGCCAATATGATCTGGGGGGAAATTCCTTCCTGATCCCAAACATGGCAGTCAGTTAAATCCTGAGCATGTGTGCAAGACCCACCAACCAGACTTGGGGAAGAATTCTCTGTAGTGTAACAGCCCTTTCCCATCTAGTGTTCTACTTTCAGCCATTGGAGATATTTGCTAATAACAGTTGTGGATGGGCCGTATGCCATTGTAGTTAATCTCATCATTCCATCCCCTCCATAAACTTATCAAGGTCAGTCTTAAAACAAGTTAGTTTTAGGTCTTTTGCCCCCACGCCCCTTGGAAGGCTGTTCCAAAATTTTGCTCCTCTGATGGCTAGCAACATTTCATCTAACTTCAAGCCTAAACTTATTGATGGCCAGTTTATATCAATTTTGTGTGCCAACATTGGCCCTTAACTTAAATAACGCCTCTCCCTTTCTGGTGTTTATTCCTCTGATGTATTTATAGAGAGCAATTGTATCTCTCCATAGCCTTCATTTTGTTAGGCTGAACAAGCCAAGCTCCATGAGTCTCTTCTTGTACTGTAGGTTCTCTATTCCTCTGATCATCCTAGTAGCCCTTCTCTGCACCATTTGTTTGAATTCATCTTTCTTAAACATGGGAGACCAGAATTGCAAACAGTATTCCAGATGAGGTCTCACCAGTGCCTTGTATAATGGTAATAACACTTCCCTATCTCTACTGAAAATATCTCACCTGATGTATCCTAGGATTGCATTAGCCTTTTTCATGGCCACATTACATTGGCAGCTCATCGTCATCTGATCAACTAATACCCCCAGGTCTTTCTCCTCTGTCGCTTCCAACTGGTAGTTCATCTTATAGCAAAAATTCTTGTTGTTAGTCCCTAAGTGCATGACTTTGCACTATTAAATTTCATCCCATTTCTATTGCTCCAGTTTTCAAGGTCATCTAAATCTTATATATTCTGGTCCTCCTCCATATTGGTAATACCTCCCAACTTTGTCATCCACAGATATTATTAGCACGCTCCCAAGGTCATTAATGAAAATGTTAAATAAGATTGGTCCCAAGACTTATTCTTGAGGAACTCCACTGGTAACCTCCCTCCAGCCTGATAATTCACCTTTCAGTATGACCCGCTGTACTCTTCTCTTTAACCAATTCCTTCACCACCTTTCAATTCTCATATTAATCCCTAACTTCTCCAATTTAACTAATAGTTTTGCATGCAGAACTGTATCAAATGCTTTACTGAAATTCAGGTAGATTAGATCTACTGCATTTCCTTTGTATAGAAAATCGGTTATCTTCTCAAAGAAAGAGGTCAGGTTGATCTGGTATGATCTACCTTTTGTAAAACAATGTTGTATTTTATCCCAGTTACCATTTACCTCTGTCCTTAACTACTTACTTTCAAATTTGTTCTAGAACCTTGCATACAATTGAGGTAAAACTAACAGGCCTGTAGTTTCCCGTATCACTTTTTTTCTTTAGAAAATATAGTACCTATATTTAAGATTCTCCCGTCAGAGTATAACGCCCTGAATTTACGGCTTAATTAAAAATCCTTGTTTATTGGGCTTGCAATTTCACATGCTATTTCCTTTAATATTCTTGGATGGAGATTATCCATGCCCCTGATTTGGTGCCATGAAACTGTTTGAGTTTGGCTTCCACTTTGAATGTGGTAATTTCTTCTTCCATATCCATGTTCCCCGTAGCCCCCCTGTCACTGCCTCCAAGCTTCTAATTACTCTTTAAAAAAACCCAAAAAACTCAAGCAAAGTATTCACTTAGGTGTAGGGCCACGCCTAGATTATCTTTAATCTTCACCCTTTACTCAGTGTTTAGCAGTCCCGCTTCTTTCCTTGATTGCTTTTTATTTATATGGCTAAAGAACCTTTTCCTATTGGTTTTAATTTCCTTTGCAAGGTCCAGCTCTGCTTGGCTGTTGTCAGTTCTTACTTTAACCCCTACTCTTTCTGACCTCCCAGAGGTAGCTTTCCTTGCTGATCCATCCCATCTTCCATTCCGTGTAGGCTCTCTGCTGTCTCTTAACCTGTTTTGAGATGCTTGTTCATCCAGTTTGGTCTGCAACCCTTCTCTACACATTTTCCCCACCCCCCACACCGTGGTGGTGGTGTTTTTTTTTGCTTGGGGATGTAGGCTTCAGATGCTTTAAGTCAAAGTTGCAGAAACTAACTCCAAGTCTCCTGTACATTCAGATCCTTGAGTTCTTCAGTCCCGTCCACTTCCCTCCTTCCGCTTCCTGGTCCCCTTTGTCTGTCATCAAGCAGGCTGACTTGGGGACGGTGTTAATTCTTTCTGAGGTGGCTGTGAATCCGGCTGTCTTGTTGAATTGAAATAGTGGTTTACCGCTGTGGGCATCTCTTAGGTGCAGGGGGTGAGCAGTAGGGCATTTACCAAAGGGAGCAGCAGTGAGGCCATATTGCTAAGGGGATGAGATTTGGGGAGAGGTTCATTAAAATAAGCTTTTTGGGGTTTTTTGAAGCTTGCATGTCTTTCTGGATTCCTTGACACGGTGCCCCAGAGGCCTGTGCAAATGCACATGGGGAGACCAGTTCTTGCTGCGCTTACAGAACTGACTGCAGATGGGGAGCTCCAAAAGATTTTCGACTATCTCTAAACTTAAATTTAAAAAACGTTGCCCGTTTCATAACAGGTGAGGTAGGCGCTGCCTTGCTCACAGAATTCACCGCCAAGGAGGCCTGCTTCCAGCTGAGTTATTAATAAGATCATAGTTCCAGCCTCCTCCTGAATAGGCATCTACTGTTCAGGGTGCGAAGGGAGATGCCTAATCCCGGTGGCATCCTTGGTAAAACGTAGCATGTGGAAGGGCACGTTGTCCTCTCGTTACCTTTCCTAATAGTTAAAGGCAACTAGCAGTGGGGGTCTTGGTGCACATTAGAAATAATTGTGATACGTGTGCAATGTAATAAGAGGGAGCAGCCCTCCCGCCACCTGGGACTAGCCAGTATTTTGTAATGCTGTAGAGATCCATCATTTTGGATGAATACTTCAGTTTTCCTGTATGACAGCCCTGGATGGGTCTTGTGTGGGGATCGAACTCATTCCCTCTGCATCTCAAAACAGGAGCATCTGTTGCTTAAGCTAAAAAAACCCAGGTCCATTAGCTCGGACGTAGTTGCAAACTCTTATAGGTAGTCGAGCCGCTAGCTGGGGACAAAGGGCCCGGCAGTATGAGGGTGCCACCGAGGCAATGCAGGGATACAGCATACCCAGGCCATCTCATAGGAAATGTGGAAGGTGTTGGTCACGTGGGTGCTTTCCAAGCCCTCTTCTTAGTAATTGTGTCTCCTGGTGTGACTGGGAAGTTGTGAGGCCATCTATTGGAAATACTCATCATCCGTGCCTTGCAGAGTCAGTTTGTTCCATGTGTCCTTCCCCTTCTCAGCCGTCCTCACAACTTTGCCTCTGTGAAGTTCAGTTTTGCACTGGGCAGCTAGCACAGGGAGGATGCAGCTCACTCTGCTACAGCAGGCAGCGAGGGACTCGCTCGGGGCTGGTTGCTCTCTGAGGGATGACTGCAAACGCCTCCGCTGTTGCTGGCCTCCCGCCATCTCTCCTCCCTTCCACTCTTAATCTTGTCTTCCCTTCTCCCAGCCTCAGACCGGGCCGAGCTCTCCAGTCGCTTCCAAGCCGTGCAGTTCCCAGACATGGGCCTGTCTCTACCTCTCGGAGCTGTAGGCAAACCGGGTTTGTCTCCTTGCCCAGACAAAGGAATCAAAGGGGGAGGTTCCTTCTACAGGTGACGCAGAGTAGGCAGGGAGAGCCTGGTTAGATTCCAAAAGAGTGCTGGTGCGCTAAAGCATGTCCTAAAATACTGCCCTGATTCTCCCCACTCCCCCCCGCCCTTAGCCTGGATTTCTGCTGTAACTCGCCACACTTCTGAGCACAGCGAGGTCCAGGTCTGACCTTGCAGCTCAGATCACTGCTGCTCTGGAAGTGCACTAACCTCAGTGGGAATTGGACGTGCTCATGGCCACCTCTTGGGATCAGGCACTGGGTGCAGAGACCACTTCCAGGAGCTGCCTAGGTAGCTCCAGTGTGGAATGCTGTTGCTAGGGGGGAAGTGTTTGGAAGAAGCACTTGGCAGTGGGTAGAGAGAAGGGAGGAGCCCTATTCTGTAACTGGATCAGTATCCATAGCATGGCCCAATTGAGGCCAATCACACTCAGGGGGGAATGGTCTCTGGAGCTGTCTAGTAGCATGTTACAAGTTCTGACACCAATCCAGAAATGGTGGTGGGGGCAGGGGGGAACTTTTTTTTTTTTTTTTTGGCAACAGCTGCTTGGCATGGGCTGACGGGACTTGGCGTTCAGCGTTTTATTTAGTTGACCCTTTAAAGAAGGGTTTGGCACCCTTGCCAGGAGTTTGGATAATAGCAGGCTTGATGCTGTCAGGTTGTAATGGGGCCTGTCCCAGTTAGGCATGGAAAATCCAGTTCATCTCCCTTTTTCCTCAAGTCTGTTCCTATTGAGGTGTGGTTTCTTCTCTTCTCCCCCTGCTGCGCGCCCCCNGCCCCCCCCCCCCCCCCCCCCCCCCTCCCCCTTGCAAGGGAACTAGCTGTCTGCTGAAGCATGCTATCTGTGTGGCTCTAATACAGGGTTAACGGCATGAAAACCCTCATCACCTGGAATAGGCTGCAATGGATAAATCCTGGCCTGGATTTTTGTGCTGAACAGAAACTGCTGCTGGCTGTTCCCTGTTCCTTATGTGAATGGAAGACACAGTGTTACAGTCCAGACTTAATGCTGCTACTCTGCCCTGTGGCTGTGCCAAGCCACTTTGGGGCTCTGGGAACAGTGGCTGATTTCACATACCTTGGGTACTGAAATAGCCGTGTCCAGCGTCCCAACACGGTGAGGTAAGGAAGGAGAGGCAGCCTCCAACGGACAATAGCGTGGAGATTCTGAGTTAGAAGCCTGGGAGAGCGAAGGCTTCATGGCAGCATGTTCTGGCTTCCAGAAAGTGCCCTCCGATGGTCAGATACTCTCCAAACAAACTGGGAGTACGGAGTGTGTGCAAAGCAATTCGGTTATAAAGAAAATATCCTCCCCTCCCCGTTCTACGCCATTGTTTGAGAGGGGAGCTGTCACCTCTTACAGGCAGGCTGGGAGCACCCAGGGCCCATCCTTTGAGGAATAGAGGAGGGTCCCAGTGACAGATACTATGAACCTTCCATCAAGGGACAGGGCAGTCAGCTGTTGCATATGACAGGTGCTCAGATGCTACAGTGATGGGCCTGGTGTGAGCTCTGAACAGAATAGAACCGAGATCTCCATCCCCACCCTACAATGGGTAGTACAGTAAATTCCACCTTGCAAGAGGGAATATTACAGCATCAACTCTTGTGTAGAGCAGCTAATAGTATGAGTGATATGTAAAGTGGCAAAGTGTGGGGCGAGTCGCATCACAACCAGCCTGGGTGGGAAGCAGTGAGTTCTGATGACCCAGACTAACTTGGTTCCAATTCATCTGAATACCTGGATCTGCTCCTCCTTGGTTTACAATTCTCTGCTCCACAAATGCCTCGGCCACGATGTATGTCTCCTCTGCCTACTGGAAAGGGATGTATCTGGCTGACCTTATTCCTCCTAGATACACATGCAAGACTTACCCACAGGATTCTTTCTGTTCACTTGAGAGAGCCCTTTTCACCCTATCGGGGGTAGATGCCAAATATTCAGCAGATCTATGTTCAGGGCATTTATATAAGCCCCCATTTCTTGCAGCCCAGGAACATACGCATGGATGCTGCTACCTGGGGAAGGTGTCCTTTCACCACCAGATGCGCAAGGGCTGGGGTTGTCCTAGGTGGGAGGGCAGTATGGGTGGGGATAGGCAGAGATTCAGCTCGTATCGCCTCTGCAGAGCAATCCTCCTCTGGCTAGTTGTGGGATCAGACTCCACACCCCCTCCTTCCAGTTCTTTGTCCAGAAGATGATGGGTTTGAGGAGGCGTCTTGCAGCGGGGAAGGTTGAAGAGGGAGAGATGCTTGTGGAGGGAGGATGGGTTATTGCATCGAGGCTGGCAGCCTGCATGCTGACTCCTGGCCATTTGAGACCTATCTCATCCAACTCTTAAAACTAGAACACGTGTTTGGCCGGGCCCCGGGCCATTCTGGATGCCGGCACAGCAAGTGCAGAGGCTGCCATAGAGAAGGTGGCTCTCAGCTCAGAGTCCTTGTGATAGCCCAAGGTGAGGGGTTCGGGTGATGGATACAACCTTGGGAGCAGCCCTCCAGTAGCTGCTGTTTCTCCTGGAGAACTTGCACACTCTCTTCTATCACATGCCTAGAATTTTTTCCTCTCCTCTCCTGTTTCCATCATGGGGGGGCCCATCATACTCCCTTGCTTCAGTTTTTCCCCAACAGTGATTGAGGTCAGGATTCCCCCTGCCCTCCCCACAGTGCTCTCCTTGAGGGGGAGGGATAGCTCAGTGGTTTGAGCATTGGCCTGCTAAACCCAGGGTTGTGAGTTCAATCCTTGAGGGGGCCACTTAGGGATCTGGGGCAAAATTGGTCCTGCTAGTGAAGGCAGGGGGCTGGACTCGATGACCCTTCGGGGTCCCTTCCAGCTCTATGAGATAGGTATATCTCCATATATTATATTATTAACACCAGCTAGCAGAGCTCCAGGGTAGGGACCCCCCACCCCTCCTTCCCTCTTTCCTTCCCCACCACGCTACGATGAAAGTGCTAGTTTGGTTGCAGTTCTGTTGCAGGGAAGGGCTGGGCGGAGCTTTGAGTGTTGCGGGGGAGAAGGCAGTGGAGTTTGGCACATGTGCTGTGTGTGTTTCCTTCCTGGAAAACAAGGGAGGGGTTTTTTGTTTTGTTTTTCCAGGCCAGAGGTTTGGGAGCTGATTGAAAAATGGTTCCTGCTGTTACCAGCCTTTTGCAGGAGGTTGTTTCCCGTCGCGGGCACTTTGCGTTCCTAGAATGCAGCATGCACACACACGCATGCCCCTGTAGGACACACTGTGCCAGTCCTCTTTTTTTTGCACAATGGCCGCGTGCGTTGGGTGTCTCTGAACTTAATCATCCCATGTTGTGTCTGTGGGAAGTGTGCAGAGGGGGCGGAGAAGGAGAATAGTCTAATGAGGGCCTGTTAAGGAATCGCTCTAGTAGTAAACAGCTTTGGTTGGCTCCTCCCAGCCTTGCATGCTGTCCATCCGTGTTTTTCCAGCCCAGCTGTTTAGCTGAGCATACTGCACAGGCCCAGAACTTTGCTCATGTGTCTTCTCTCCCTTGTATGCATGGGTGAGCTCCTCAGACCCATCTCAAGGCGGTATATGCATCTGGGGTGTGATGGGCAGAGGGAGGATTTTGCTCTTTATACAAATGCACATGTGGGGGTAGAAAGCTGTCAGCAGCCTTCACAACGACCAGAGGTGGGATGTTCTGGCCACTTGGGATTTGCAGCTGCACATCTTGGAATCTGGACCAATCCAGACTCGTCCCCATCTGTAAACATTGGCTGCTGCTGCTGTTTAAAGGGCCTGATCCATTTCCAGTCCTGGAAGCTGGGTGGCGGCGGTCCCTCTTTCAAGGCGCTCTGCACCTATTACTCCTGGAAAGAAAGTGAAAGAGGTGCGGTGTCTGGACTGTTACTTAACAGCTAGGATTCATCACCGGAGCCCAGTGCTATATATTTAAAAAATGCTTTCACTGCATCCATGGGCGAGTGACTCCCAAGTATATTCGGAAGAGCTAAAGCAGAGAGACCCAAACCTTGCAGTCCATGCAGGAAGCTTGCCAGAATCCTGTGGCAGTGTCTAATCTGTATATATTTACAGAAATTTGCATGGATTGTCAGTTTGTATTGCTCCCCAGTGGGATTTATAATAAATGAAGCCATTTGTTTATAGATGCATAGCTTCCTAGCAGGGATTTTTGTGGTGTCTTGCTTTATCTTCCCTCGTTCTCTTTGGATACCTTTTTTTCTTTGCACTCTTCTTCCTTGGTGCCCCTCATCTGTCGTTCCCACTGCCGGTGCTCTAGGATCTGCAGGCCGCCTAGTCTCCCCTTGCTGTCTGGGTATCTGAAGCATGGGTGTCCTTCCAGTTGCCCAGCTGTTCCTCCCTCCTTGTGATCAGTGTGGATGTGGGGTCACATGTCCTAAAATGCCTTGGAGTGTCTCTTAGGAGCAAGGTGTTTGCTGGAGCCCAGGCACTGACTCCTACTGGTGCTAAGGATTGGATGCTTGGGTACGAAAGGTGAGATGTGGGAGGGGTGTTGGATGATGGAGTTCAAGACGGCTTGTGTCTAATCCAGGTAGCGCCTTGCTCCCTCGAGTGGGTGTTGAGGGATGGCTGAGCCGATTGCCTAGGCTATGATTGCACCAGCTCTTGTCACTGTTCCACCTTGGTGGTGAGCGTGTCCCGGCAGCTTGCGAAGCGGCTGCGTCTCGGAGGAAGTCACAAGGCTGATTAGTTTGCTTTGTTTTGTATGACACCATGTCAGTCTCGTCGGGGCTCTGCCTTTGGGGCTTCCCCTCTCCTCTGTATCTCCATTCTGCTTGGAGCTGCCCTAGGTGCAGATGCTCTTCTGTGGCGCTGCCGTTGCCTATGATCACCGTTGTGCACTTCTGAAGTGGGAAGGTAGGCTGGTGGGTAATAGGGTGCTGTGTGTGTGCGTAGGTGTGCACGAGTCAGGTGGGAGCAGAGGGCAGGGAGGCTGCTGTGTTGTTTCATGCTGTGGCCCCCTTTCCTGCTGTCCTAGTCCTGATTTATTGCTTTGCAAAAGACTCTCTCTCCTTGGGAGCACTTGGTCTTGGCTGTTGCTTTCTTCCAGTTGGGGTTTTCCAGGCCATTGGAGCAGTGATGTGTTGGGGTTGAGGGTGAGTGGGAAGCTCACTGGACACACAGAAGCGCTGATGAGGCGATAGCTGTAGCTACCCTTGGCATCTGCCTTCTGGGGCCCCTGTGATTTCAGCCCAGCCCATGGGGAGAGCCTGAGCGCCTCGCCTGCTGCAGGGTGGATCCGCCCATCGCGTTTCCCACCACCAGTTGTGTCCGGAAAAGGAATACCTGGTCCTCCTGATCCCTGGAAGGCTCCTTAGGACTTCAAACCTGAAATGTGACCACGGCTCTGATCTACTACATGCAGCTGGCCCCTGCATGCTTAATATTTCCTTTTAAATCAATTGCTCTGTTCCCTTTAAATATTTTTATTTGGTTGGTTGGTTGGGGCGGGGGCCCAACCAATCTGAGCAGTCTAGTAGCCACTGGCTCCTCCCCCCGTCTTCAGAAGCGGAATCCAGCCAGCAGAGGGCGCTCACATGAACTAACAAGTCCTATTTCCATTACTGCCATCAGTGGTGAGCTGGTTCGCAAAGAAGTAAACACTCCCATGCCAGTGTTAGGGTGGCCAGGTGCCCGGTTTTTGACCGGACAGTCCGATTGAAAAGGGGACCTGACAGTGTCCGGTCACTGGAGGCGGGAAGGCGCTGGGCCATCACCCACACCAGCTCCTACTCAGCCGGCGCTGCCTCCTACCTGGGACAGGCGGCTGCAGCTCCCAGCCCTGGCTCCGCAGGCGAGTCCCGAGTCAGGGGGATGGGAGGGGAAAAAGCAGTGAGCGATGTGGGGAGAGGGGGAAAAGAGGAGTGGGCAGGGGTGAGGCCTTGGGGAAGAGGTGGGGTAGGGGAGGTTCCCGCACTCCTGCTGGGGTGTCCAGTTTTTAAATATTACCAAGTTGGCAACCCTGCTTGCCATGCTTTATTGTTTTAAGAGGTAAAATCGTGCGAGTGTCTGGGCACAAACTTGCCCTGATTTAAATTAAACCAGTGCAAGCCCCTCATTTCAGTTCAGCTAAAACCTGTTCCTATCAACTTAGGCTAAACTGCAATAAACCTGGTTTAAACCAAAATATGTATGTCCACAGTGTCTTTTGCACTGGCTTGAACTAAATCAATTTAACATCACATCTTCAGTTAAACTGATGCAACCTTCTGTGGAGACTGATGGAAATGATCCATTTGTTGGCTGAGAAGTTTTTATTGCGCTAGTGGCCCCCAGTGAGATCGGGGCTCCGTTGTGCTAGGCACTGTACAAACACCTAGTAAGAGAGAGCCCAAGAGTCCGAACAAAGGATGAGAGGGGGGAAATGGAGAGCAAAGTGACTTGACCAAGGTCATACAGCAGGTCAGTGGCAGGAATAGAACCCAGTCTCCTGACCCTCAGTCCCGTGCTCTATCTATTAGACTGCACTTCCTCTCAGGCTGTGCTGTTGTGCCGTTATTAAAGGAGCTGTGGGTTTTTTTTAATTTAATTTTATTTTTTTTGGTGCTGATTTGCTGGAAGCGCTGCTGTGCCCAGATGTGTGGCTCCTGGTGAAGAAGTGGATTTTTGCCCTCGGCACCATGTAGCGGTTGGCTTCTGCTGCTGTGAGAAGTAGGGTGGCGTTCTCTTCACTGGGACTTCAGTGCTTCCGATGCAGCCCTACTCTTAGCCCTTGGGTTGCTCACGTGGCTGCACCCTCCTGTCTCAGAGAGGGGTTTGGAGTGGGGATGAGTTAAATCTCCCCCATCTTTCTCCACCTCCTACTCGTCCTCTGCTGGGCCAGTCTGACGGAGATGCCCTGAAAAGATGGGGAGGGCCGTCCAGAGCAGTGCTGGGGGCCAGAGCCGTGGGAGGGAGGGGGTAGAGAGCACATCTGGCCCTCGGTGGGGTGAGGAGCGGCCTTGCCAGGGCAGAGATCCCCAGCTCGACAGCGACTCCAGCCCTAGCTTGCTAGCTGGAGTGGCCCAAGCAGGCTGGTTCTCCCTAGGCCGGCACCCCCAGGCCCTCGCAGCTGAGGCTGCGGACTGCTTCCCTCCGGGGCTGGACGGTGAGCTCTGCGGTGCTGGGGCTTCGTTCCCGCTCTGGCTCTCGGGCCACGTTCTCTCGTGCGCTCTCCCTGGGCTGGAGCTGCAGCTGCTGAGTTGACTAATTCTGGCTCCACGACCTCTGGGCCAAGAGCAGCCACAGGAAGAAGAGGAGGAGTCCGGGGTGGGGGTGGGGGGTGGCTAGCAAGGGGCTGGACCGGGGCCGGGCCTCCTCCCACTAAGCTGCCAAACCAGTTGGCAACTGCCTTCCCATTGGCTCTTCTGTCGCCATAGAGACAGCGATTGGCCATGTGTTTGAGAGGGAGGAGCCTGCCTTAAGTGCAATTGTTTGTTTATATTTAAAAAAAAAAAACCCTCAAGCCCTCTGCACTGTATGCTCTCTGATAACCAGCAGCCGGCTGCTGGGGGGCCTTGCGGTTTGTGTGAATAAAGCTTGTTGCTTCCCTCCCTCCCCAGCCAGAACAAGTGCAGCAGCATTTCCGAGAAGGCCAATAATTCAGTTTGGCCCCAAATACAGATCTAGTCACCAACTGTCACCCGGCCCCCTCGGCATGGATCTTTATGTAGACGTATCGTTTTAGTCCAGCAGGGGGGTGAGGAGGAGGAGGAGTGTTTTGGGTTTTTTTTAAAACAAATAACTGTTCCGCTGTGCTGTTTGTAACCCAAACACTGCGGCACCCAGTGCCTGATTGAGAAACTGGCTATAACCAAAACTTGTCGTTATTGTCGGCGTTGAAAGAATTGCAGGAGGGATCGGGGCGGGGGAAACAAACAGCATAACTAGTGAAAAGTTGACCTTTTTTTTAAAAGAATTTTTCCCCCACTTGCTGATCTGTGGGGATGTTGAGAAGAAAAGGAAGGAGACTGCTTGCTTCGTATGTGTGCTTCAAAATGGCAGGAGGTGACCTGCAAAGGAGTTTTTAGAGACTGGATTTTTGCCTTTCTGTGATGGCTAAGGAAGGGTGTATTGTGAGCGTGAGGATTTTCAGATCTGTTCATTCCTGGCTCTGCTGGGGGACTTCATGGTCTTGCCCATGGCCTCTTCGGTTTTCCATGAAACCTGGGATGTTGAATCTTTAACACAGACATCCTTTCTCCCACATGTTTATTAATACTTGTAAACAAAAATGGAGTCTTTAGGCTAAGCACCTAAGTTGATGATGTTACACCAGTGAAAACTTTACTAATGTAGACTGGGTTTAACTCCTCTGACCAGCTGTAAAGAGCAGAAGGGCGTTCCAATTTCTTGGAATGACAGTGGTTCACGGACTTTAGGGCCAGAAAAGGGGCTATTGTGATCATCTAGACCAGTGACTTCCAAACCTTTATTGATTCATTTACCACTATCTTAAAAAAAAAATGTTTGAAGCATGCAAATTTCTCCTTTTTGTGCCCATTTATTTTAAGCCTTAATATGTATAATTTAAGTATTTCTGGACTCCGTAGTAAAACAAGTGCCCAAGGAAGCCTAAAAGGCTAGATTATAGCATCCTTTTTAAACGTCATGGTTTTAGACAATGCATGAAAAACCAGAATGAAACCGCTCTGATTATTTCTTTTGAGCTACTCGGCTTGCAAGAAACAATTTACCTACGTCGTGATGTCTCGTAATGTGTTGGTGCGTGCTGCTGAGCTACGCTCCGTGGCTTGACTGGTTAATTTGTTTGATTTTTAATTTTGCCGTTGCTGCTCATTCTTATCTGAACTAGTCACGCTGGACATGAGCCAAAGGGCGCTTTGCTTCTTTTCTTACAAAACTTGCATGTAAAAAGGCTGGGTGTTTTCAGAACAAACACGGGAAAACAAGTGCCGTTCTGCAGAAGGTATGTGTAACGGGGGGGAGGGGGGTCAAGGAAGTGGGTGAATCTTGGCTTGAAAGTGGGGGCTTCATCAGGCAGCTTCTTGCTCCTTAACAGTTCCAGACCCTGGATACTCCAATGCCTGGCAAACTGAACCGTGGCTTCCCCTGCTGGGAGGAGGCCTAAATAGCAACCAAGTCTGCTGCTCCATGGTTAGAAAGCCAGGAGGCCCAGCTGGCCACCCTCATCCCCTACAATTTCCCTGCAAAGCCAAGAGGGAACTCTCCATGCTCCTTGCAGGGTCTAGGCTGCAGCCTCTGCAGACCTGCGCGTGCAGAGGGAGTTCCTGCTCCACAGCAGTTTCCTGTATGGCGGCCTGTTGATCTCAGGGCTCCCTGGCGCTGCTGATTTTGCAGCCGCTCTGAACGGACCCTGTATGAACCTGCCTCTCTTTGGAGGAGAGGAACTGTGTTGGCGTGATACGGAACGTCACTGTTTCGCTTCAGTGGTTGGAGCGGTGCGACTTGGTGCCAGCCGTAGCCAGCTGTGCCCTGCTTGAGAGTACAGCGCAGCCACATTGCATAGCACACCTGCTAAATCAAATTACTGTGCCAGCTTGGTCCCAGAGTGTTTGTACCCCCTCCTGGCTGAAAACAGGGAAGAGAGCATTTTATGGCTCACGTACTTTCTGATGCACTGCAGCGCATATGACAACTGTTGGTTTCAAACCAAAATCTTATCTCTCTCTCCCCCCCCCTCCTTTTTTTTATTTGGGGCATACCTGATCTAGACTGACCTGTGTAACACAGGTCAGAGAACTTCACCCATTGATGGAGCCCAGCAATTTGTTGTTGAACTAAAACATCATCTTCTCAAACCCTCTTCCAGGCTCGAAGATCTGAATTTAAAAAACAAACAAACACAANCCCCCCCCCCCCCCCCCCCCCCCCCCCCCATATATTATTAGCACTCCCTGGAAGCATGAGTCTAATCTCTCCCCACGCAGATCACCTTTAAACTTCAAGACTTCGCATCTGCTTTTGCATAACCTCCCCCACTGTCTCACTTCTTTCTCTCTAGGCTGAACACCCACCAGCTCTGCTTCTGAGAGTAGAATTTCATGCACCCTCTCACTCAAGGGGCATTGCTTCAAGAAATAAACTAAATCCAGTTGTCCTCAGGGTTTTATATTCTGGTTGTCGGAGCTGCACCCTTCCTCCCATACTGTCGCCCATGTCTGAAATCTTAGAACTAATGAGAAACACGCATTATTCTTGCAGTGGTATTCTAGGGACTTTTCAGACTTGGTTACTGTTTAATCATGGCCGTGCATGTATCCAATCCAAAGCACTTCACATGCTGACGTGACTGTTGAAATGCAGCCATCTCTGGGGTGCAGCCAGTGAATGCATCAGTGCAGAAGAGGGTGTTTTTTTTGTGTGTGTGTTGTTTTTTTACCAAAGACCCTGTCTGCCTTTAATTTTCAGTCTTTTTCTGGCTTCAGACAGTCCTAGTCATAAGTAAATTACTTGCAGGTTAGGGCTCATGAGAAAGGGGGAGTCTGAATGAGCAGGACGCTGTGTTTAGGGATTCTGAAATGGCTGAGTGCCCTGAACTGTGAGTTCTTTAGGGGAGAGAGAAGGGCTTACTCACCACTGAAGTGCAGCCACCTCTGGTGTGAACTACAGTAACAGTTCACCAGCACCCAGCATCACAAAGAAATAGTAAAGGCAGATGCTGAATCTGTTGACACTGCAGGGGGATTGTGATTGCTAGAGTTGGAATGGTGCCAGTCCATGGTGCGGAGGGGTGTCCTTTGGATCTCATATGGCCACAAATGCTCAGGACTTTGTTTTTTAAGTCTCAGCTGAAAGAGGGTTCTACCATTGGTGCAATACCAACTATAATTGAAGAGTGTCTCCTACTGAGTCACCCACACTATTTCTTCTTCTTTCTCCTAGTACTGCACCAGGCATGTGCTGCTTAGCTTGAGATGCCTACCAGGAAACCACTGGCTGTTGTATATCATTATTTTAGGTTCATATATTTGATTAAAATGGTCTCCAGTTTATTTTTGGACTGGGCGAGATTGATCTCTGACCAATAGTATCCCATTGCCCCAGCCAGTAACTGTGAGCTGGGCTCGAAACAGCTAATCACAAGTGAGGGGTATCTTCCTAGGCTTGTTCTGTTTAGCCAAAGATATGGGATGGAGCTCCCTCAGGCAGACTCTTCCCTCCCCCACCGAGCTCCCTGCAGCTGCAGCACCACCATCCAACTGCTCACCAATCCAGTCGGTAGCATTGCACAATTCTGTGGTTAAACTATTAATCCTGTTCCAACACGATGCTCAGCCTGGCCAGATTCTCCCCTCTAATGGCCTGCACATCTGCTCGGTGAATGTGGGGCACTGGAAACGTGAGCCCAGAGCCCTGGCTTTGGGGACTCTTGATGCGATGCTTGTGTTTTCCCAACAGAATTCCAGAGCCGCCATAAATCTCTTCCCAGGCCTCTCCCATCCTCCTTGCTGTTGGCTGAGGTGATGGTGGAAAGAGATGGGCTAGAACTAACGGCAGACGCTCTTGGCACTAGGGAGGTTTGAATAGAATCTCCCCACCCAAGAGTTCCAAGGTGCTTCCCAGGCATTGGTATCCGGGCCTTGCTCGTGTGGAAACCCATTGATGGAGGGGGGGAGGGGGGGGGAAGTCACATGAACGGGTGCTACCATGATCCTGGGAGCTGGGTTGTATCATTTCTCATAACCTGATGGCATGGATTTGAGCTGGCTCTTGTCGTATATTAACCCGATCAGATTCCCAGTTGGCCGGCCGGGGACAGCAGCACGGATGCTCCGTGCTTACGTACGAGGATAACAGGCAGCGGGTGAAAACACTCGACAGAACAGAGAGGTCTACCAGTGTCCCACACAAGGAACACTTGGATTATTGGTAGCTGCAGTGTCTTCATGCTGTTCCAGCATCCACTGGCCGCCCCGGCCCCCAGAACCCCTGCATTCCTGAGAGGGATCCTGCAATCGACCGATTGGAGCTGGGACCAGGGAGTTGGTAATGGGATTGAGATGGGGGGGTGAATACAGCAGTGCTGTAAATCTTCCCAGTGCTCTCCTTTCTCCCAGCGAGTGCCTAGCCTGCCCGTGCCATCCGTGTGTGTCCAGCTCCTGCCTGGAGAGCACCAGACCCATGACACCCTGGAGGCGGGAAGCTCGCAGTGCTGTGGGAGGGACAGGATGGCAGGCGGCAGCAGCAAACTCTGTGCGCACTTGGCAGCGGTCTGGCAAACGTTGGGGATTGGGAAACCGGAGCAACCCTGCTAAATATTAACCCAGGAGCAGAAAATGCTGCACTGTTCATCACGCTGCCCTGAGTCGGGCTGGAGAGAGTCCTGGCCTGTGCAGGAGCCCCAAGACTATCCCTGTCCTGTTTGCTTTGCTCTCTTCCCCCAGCCCACGGCCCCCATCAGCCAGTTTGCCATGCCCATCTCCTCCGTCCTTCCTTTCCCTGACTCTGTCCCCAGCTCTGGCCTGGCCTCCCTAACATCACAGCTGCCTCCTAGGAGTGGCGTGTGCTGCAGTCCAGGATGCAGCACTGCTGACTAGCTGCCCCTCTAGCCGTTCCCGTGTGCTTTGCTGCAGGGGGCAATGAGAAGGGGGAGGGGACCCTGGGCTGCCTGCTCATGGCCTCTGGGAGGAGGAGCTGCCGGGGAAGCCTTGCCCTCTGTCGGTAGCCCTGGCTCCGAGTGCCAGCGGGGCCCGCGTGCGACTGTCACTGCAAATGAGCACCACTTGGCTGGCAGGCACGCTGGCAGGGCTGCAGTAAAGCCAACTGCCGCTATATGCCGGCACAGCTGCTATATGAATCCGCAGCGTGCAGGGATCCTGCATGACGGGGAAAGGGGGGAAGCCTCGTGTAGATGGGGCTGCAGCTTGTAGGGCTCTGGGGCGTCTCAGGAGCTCTGCATTCCCCGGGGAAAATAGAAAATAAACCTTGGAGGCTCCGGCTCTCCAAGTCTCTTCCCTTACGCCCCCTCGGGGCTGTCCTGGCCTGCACTCCAGACGTATGGCCGGGCGGTGGATTCAGTTCAGCTTTGTGATCGTGCTTTCCAGTGAATCCAGCGAGGCAGATTCAGGCCCCTGAGCAAAGGGCTTCTTGAGTTCGTCTTGGCCTGACACGCAGTAAAATATTTTTGTGTTTTTTTCATTTGTCTTGCTGGCTCTTCGTTCCTCCTCTTCCCCCCCCCCCCCCCCCCCCCCCCCCCTGGTTTATTTAAAGACAGGAAGAAACCATTTTAAAGTGGCTCTTTAGGAGAAGCTGCCCAGCTCTCTCGCTGTTTTTGCTGCCACAATTGGCTGGCCTGGCACTGTGCCATCCAATCACCGCAGCGCCCCCCCCTTCTCCCAGTAAAGCAGTCCCCCGCCTGCGGGAATGATTCATTGACCACCATGTTCATTTAAACTCCTGGCGGTCACTGGTGCAAGGGGAGGAGGGGTGTGTGCCTGGTGGAAGGGGGCTGGAGAATGGAGACTTCTCTCATTCCTCCCCTGCTTCATGACTGTGTGTGTCAGGCAGAATGCCCCGTCCCAGGCTCCAACGTACCCCTCCGACGTCCTGCTGCAGGACGACAAAGCGGTGTTGCTCCCTGCACAAAGTCAAATTGCCGAACACTGGCTCTGGGGCCAGTTGCAGGCTGAGGAAGGGCAGGTGTGCAAACGTAAGGCCAACGTGGTGATTGCACAATCGAGGCCGTCTCTTTGGCTGGGAAAGCCGAGCTCTGCTTCACCGCCAGAAGCTAGAGCTGATGCCGGCACTGGGGGAGGGAGGTGGGACGCTGCTGGGTTTGTCTGCCATGTGGGTTAGCCGATAGCCCGGGCCGTGCAGCAGCCAGCGTTGAATGTTTGTTTGTGCTCAGGGGTTGAGGGAGTGGGTGGGGTGTGGTGGGCTTGGTGAAGCCTAGAATGCTAATTGAGTGTCGGTGTCTCTTGCACACCAGCGCCCTGCTCTCTGCACTGTGACTCTAAACCCCGGACCAGCCGGAGGCTGGTGGCAGCTCTGGAAGTGTTGGATTGAAACGGGGCTGGTTCAGTAGATTGTGTGCTCCCCATCTACTCTCTCGCGGTGGCAGCAGGTGCCCGAGTCCGCTGGAGATGCTAACAGAGGTGGAGTAGTGGAATGACGGTGGTCTCGCGGGGAGACACGAACGCCGTGCCGGTCTAGGCCATGTTAACCCGTGGCACAGGGAAGGCAAGGGCTAGCCAGGCAGATACCATCTGAATGCCAAGGATATCAAAGCTTAGCAGATGGTCACAGGGATCCAACCGGTAGGACATCACAATTCCGGCGGCTTTGTCTCCTAGGCAGTCCCCAGAGATAGACGCTTGCCCAGATGGTCTGGGTGTGACCAAATCCATTCCCTGCCAGTGCAGGGCCTGAGCCATTGGTGCACCTCCGTCCCGCCTGTGGCACATGATAGTTTTGTTTCTGGGGGGATGTTACACTCTAGTGTAATCCTGGCTATTGGGCTCAGTACAGTGCACTCTGATGGGCAGGGGTCGGCCTCGATGAGCGGGTGGTCCCTGCTGACCTTAACTCGAACTCTAGGCCCTCTTTGTATGCTAGGACAGCAATGCTCTGGTGTAAGCCTCGTGCGTGAATCAGGAGCAGAAGTGGCTTCTGGTGCTAGTGGAGGGCTGTGAAAATCTGGTTTAATTGGGTTAGGCACCAGGGTGCTGGGGAAATGCCCTCTCCCTTGGAGTTAAAGGCTAAGAAAGCTAAGCCGCTGAAGCCAAGGGCAAGGTTGATCCTGGTAGTGTGGTTGTGCTGGTGAGCTGTGGTGTGGGGAAGCCACAAGAGGGGGCGGGTAAATAGTTATACCCCAGGGATCAATCCAGCCTGGAGCTCCTTGCTGGAATTCGGAAGGAGTCCACAGGGTGAGGGGGAGCGCGGGGGGCCTAGCGAGGGAACGCAACAATTGGCACAGAAAGAGCTACCCAAGAAATTCTAGTCCCCCATGTGCTATAAATACACCAGTCTGGCTGACTCCTGCTGTTAGAGTGGATTTGCAGGACATTCATTACTGGGAGCCATGGGGAGGGTGGTCTGTGGTGTTTGGAGCTTTTTTTGTTTTATTTCCCCGAGCTGCTTTTCCCCCCAGAGGCCAAGAGCCCTGGGAAGCGGGCAGTGGCGTGGGGGGTCCTGGGGAGATGCCGTCGGCCAAGCGCTGAGAAGGCAGCCTGCAGCACGCTCAGCCAGGCGGCGTGGGTTCGGCGCTCTCCTCTGGAGCCCAGGAACAAGCCAGCGTCATGCAAGCAGCTGCTGCCTGCGCCTCTGGACACGGGTCGGGGAGGCAGTGTGTCCCCGGGAGTGCGCTGGACTGTGGATCCTACCCCGCTCTTCCAAAGGACTCCGACCCCCTCGTAGGCACAGCTCTGGTGTAGAGAGAGCAGGTGACGGCCGTGGGCTAGGGGGCTCGAGAGCAATCGAGCCCTATGGGGGAGGGAACCCTACGTGCTGACCTATGGCCACACAGAGCTGAGGGCTGCCAGAGCTGCAGGGTGGCCTCCTGGGCTGAAGAATGGTGGGGAAGGGAGGTGCTGACCAGCAGGAGGCGCCATCTCCAGCAGAAAGAGCTTGAGAGAGTGATATTTAATTTTCATTTTATTTTTTGGGAATTTCGATGTTTTGTGTTAGCCATTAAAATGTTGCTTTCTTTCTTTTACGCTAATAAAATATTTCCCGTGCCTGTCTCTGTGTATAGATCCCAGGTTGTCTGTACTACATTAGTTGATGAGGTATTATTCTACGCCTTGAGACATTCGCTAGTCCCCACCACAGTTAGCCACCCCAAAATAGCTTGGACAGCTCCTGAGGGTTCCCCCCTTGAAATGTGCCCCATCTAACCTCCACTTCTCCAACCCCACTCAGTGACACAAATCCCATGGATTGTCCCAGCCCCAACTGCTTCCTTCTTCAGTCCCCTCAATAGCTCCAGGGCCTCCTCCCTGCATGCCCTATTCCCCTGTCTCTATTCCCTTCCCCCCGCATCCCCCCACTTGCCCGCCTCTCCTGGGTTTTCCATGGCAAGCCTGCCCTGCAGCTCCTGTCCCACCGGGCTGGGCCCAGCTTGGTCGTGACCTGGGGCATGGTCAGGGTTGGCCCTGCTGCCCGTCCCTCGCGATGACAGAAGGGTGGCAGGGCCAAACTTAGAGCAAATAAGAATTTGCCCCTGGGCCTTGGGTCCCCTCTTGCTCAGGTTTGGCCTGGCCGTTTCCCAGTCATAAGGGATGGGCCAAACCTGAGCAGTGCAGCAAATCCCGTGGGCCAGGTCACAGCGCCCGGAGCGAGGAGCCAGCCCCAGCCCCGCGGGCTGGCAGACGCCGCTGCAGGGCCAGTGCTTTGTCATAGGTTGTGTTCTGTTGCGTGTGCGATGTACACAGGGCCTGTGCGTGACTTTTCCACTCCTAGAAAAGCAGAGGCCAGAGCTCTCCAGCTGCTCTGTTGCCCCGTGACGCCGCTTCTGGCTCTCAGCTGGTGATGCCCGGCAGGAGTTGCTAGCTTGCACTCGGCATGTATGGACTAGAGCCCATGACCCACCCTTGCTGCCCAGAGCGCAGCAGGCCCTGCCAGCCTCCTGTCTCTCTGGGCTGAGACCCCCTTGTCCCTTCACAGAGAGCCAGTGTTTCCAGACCCTTGGGCAGCAGGGTAGACTCGCCAAGCCGGCGCTGGGCTGCCAGTCAATAGGGCGGAGTGGGGGTGGGTGGGGTGGGAGAAGTGTGATCCAGCACCAGGGCTCCTGAGTATTCATCCTGGCTCTGCCACTGGCTCATTGTGTCTCCTTGGGCAAGTCACTTAACCCTTCTGTGCCTTCGTTTCCCCATCTCGAGGGGAGGAGGATGGCTGCCTGCCTAAGCTGGGAAGGGGAGTTGGGATAATTCGTTGGCTGGCAGAGCATTGTCATGCACGGAGGGTGTTGTAAGTGACCCCAGAGGGGGAGCGACTCCCCCCTTACAGCCTCTCCCGCCATGCTGCTCCCCTGTCCTCGCTGAGCAGGCGGAGCCAAAAGCCCTCGCTCCCCTCCCCAGCCTGGAGACTCTCCCCCGCTCGGCTCATTCGGCATGGCCAGCCCCCGCCCGCGGTTTTCTCGGTTAGACATTGACCCAGATAAAGCGCTTGGCAGTCAGAGGCCCTGTGTGCAAACCCCCCACCCCCCCTGCTGCCAGCTCTGGGCTGCTGCCTGGGTCTGGTGGATCACGTGGTGCAGACTGGCGGGGGAGGGAGAGGGTGAATCATGCTGGCTTTTAAAGGGACTGCAGCTTCTGAGGTGTGCAGGTGGTGGGGGCAGGCTGGTGCTGGGAATCTCTACTAAGGGGGTCTCTTGCCCTGCAGCTGCCTGTGACACCCCTCTTTGCTTTAGGGCTCACTGCTTTTCCTTTCCCTTCCTTCCACTGTTTACCTGCCTATGATGGAGGAACACGCTTTGCTCACTGCCAGACCCACTGGCTGCTCTAGAGTTCCCCTGTCCTGCACCCTAAGGCAGCCGCTCTGCTAGGTGGTGGGGGTCTGCCCAAGGTATCGTACAGGCACTCTTCTCCCTCCAGGGCACCTCAGCTCCTGCCGGCCCAGGAGTGAGGGCCAGGATGCACAAACCTGTGGCTCGCCCCTGCCACACGGCAGCTGGTCACGCCACAAGGCTAGCTTGCAACGTACGGTGCGCTTCGCTATTCTGCGCTATCCAGCAATATGGACCCTTCCTTAGAGGGGTGAGCAATCGCACCTTGTCCTCCCGCTGCTGTGCTCGTCTCAGGCTTGGGGACGCGCTCCAGCAGCTGGTCTCCCAGCCGGGCAGCGTGCCCGGGCGTCGGTTCTCAGTGTAACGCTCTGCTTGGGTCGGAGGGGTCGGAGGGCAGCGTGGGGGGGACACAGCCTGTGCAACCTGTTGGCTGCAGGAATCCAGTTGACTTGGGACTCTTCTTTCGTCCCTTTGCTTTTATGTTAGTGGCTCAGGGATGCTCCTTCCTGGCTGCAGGATACGCCCTCCGGTGGCAGCTGTCCCTCCTGTATGTGTTCACGTGTAAACGCCCGTGTCTGTACCCAGGTGCAGAGCTGGACACGCCACGGCAACGGCCTTGGTTTTGCTGCCCCGGGCAGGTTGAGAGCCAGCTCATGACAGCCAGGGCAGATACGGGGCTGAGAGCAGCCCTGCCCCCGGGGTGACCACTCTGGAGCCCAGAGCACTGGGTTTGGGGTAGGCCACGTGGAGGGAATGAGCCATGCCTTCAGCAGGAGGGAGGGGTGTCAGCGAGAGGGTTGGGTGGGAGCCCCCCTGCCCAAAGTGGCTCTTCGGGGTATGATACGATCCAGCCTGCGCGGCCGGTGTTGGCTCAAAAAGACCTGAAGTAGAATCATAGAATATCAGGGTTGGAAGGGACCTCAGGAGGTATCTAGTCCAACCCCCTGCTCAAAGCAGGACCAACACCAACTAAATCATCCCAGGCAGGGCTTTGTCAAGCCTGACCTTAAAAACCTCTAAGGAAGGAGATTCCACCACCTCCCTAGGCAACCCATTCCAGTGCTTCACCACCCTCCTAGTGAAATGGTGTTTCCCAATATCCAACCTAAACCTCCCCCACTGCAACTTGAGACCATTGCTCCTTGTTCTGTCATCTGGTACCACTGAGAGCAGCCGAGCTCCATCCTCTTTGGAACCCCCCTTTCAGGTAGTTGAAAGCAGCTATCAAATCCCCCCTCACTCTTCATTGAATGAATGTAGGAGTCACAATCTTGCCCCTGTCCCCTGCGTGTGGCTAGTGGGAGCCACACAAGCCTAGATTGGGAGCGGGAATCAAATGGGGTGTAAGGCGCCTTTGCCCTCTGGGTGGCTGGTTCAGCCAGCAGCGACTGGAGATGGTTGTCAGGTGATGGGCGCGCAGTGGCCTGTGGGAATGGTGTTGGGAGGGGCCTGCAGACGGGTGCCTGCCCTGGTGGGGTGTCTCAGCAGGCTTCTTGGTGGACTGAACGTCGGTTCGTCTCGCCCCGGGGCTGGGGCCAGATGTCAGGGTGGCGTGTGGGTAGCTCTGGGGCGCTTGGCGGAGTTACGGCCAGAGACTTTCTAAGCTGGATCTAACCGCTGTGTTCTCCGTTTTTCTGTCTTTCAGAAAGCTGTCGGGCAAGGCGGGGATAGACGAGGTCATGGCAGCTGCAGTTCTCACCAGCCTGTCCACTAGCCCCCTAGTACTGGGCAACCCGCCTGGCACCCTCAGCCCAGGTACCGACGGGATGCTGAGCCCCGAGATGGGCAAGGGGGTGTCGGGCCATGTGCTGCTCTCGGTTACGCCTCTGTAAACCCTGCATGATGTAGGGAATTCCTCGGAGCCAGGAGCGGAATTCAGGGCCCCGAGTCCCCTCGTAGGAGCTTAGGAACTGGCAGACTGGGTCAGCCCTGAGGTCCATCTAGCCTGTGTCCCGGTGCCGGCTGCTGTCAGGGACAGATGCTTCGGAGGAAGGCGTAAGAACCTCGCCGCAGCAGATGGGCGATAATCTGCCCCCCCTCACCCGAAATCTCATCCTTGTCTCCAATAGAGATTGGCTTTAAAATGGGAGGCAGCGTGGCCTAGGGGCAAGAGCACAGGACTCAGGAGACGCAAGTTCTATTCCTGGCTCAGCCACTGGCCTGCTGGGTGACCTTGGGCAAGTCACTGCCCTCCCTCTGCCTCAGTTTCCCCATTTGTTACATGGGGGGATACCGATACTGGCCTCTTTGTCGAGTGCTCTGAGATCTGCCGATGAAGGGCACTGGAGGCAGTGTTCCTAGCCAGGGCTCTGGGACTTCCCCCCGTCACCACACCACACATAACAAAGGGGGGTGTTGAGTTGAGGCCTTTATGGCTTGAGGTTCCCATCAAGCATGGTAGCCCCTGCTGTCAAAAGCCCACTTGCGGGAGCAGACAAACCTACCTGCCTCTGCTGCAGGAGATGTGCCGTGGAGAAACCTGCCCTATGGCGCATGAAAGCTCAGGCTGGGCACGGCGCTTGCTGCCCGGGAGGTTCACCCGGATGCCCCCTGGGCTGGCTCTGCCTGTGGGATCCCCAGAGCTCTGCTCAGAAGGTGCTTTATCTGCCGGAGCACTGGAAGGGGCTGACGTCTGCGTGTCCTGAGGCTGACCCCCGTGACAAGTGGGTGATTGAATTCCTCTCCCCCCACAGCGGAGCCCAGCTGCGAGGCCTGGAAGGAGGGTCCCGCCATGTCCTCCAGCTACAGCAGCAGCAGCAACAACAGCGGGGACCTGAGCTGGGACCTGCCGAGCGACCGCTCCACCCCTTCCACCCCGTCGCCGCCGCTCTCCACTGACGTGGCCAAGAGCTTCCTGCCGGCCCCCCAGTTGGACGACGGCATCGAGGAGACCGAAGCGACCCACTTTCTCTTCGGAGACCCCATTCCCCGGAAGAGGAAGGTGCGGAGGACGGGAGCTGGAACGGTGGGGCTGCCTGGGATTGCTCAGGCTGCAGGGCCAGTCCAAAAGCAGTGCAGTGAGGAAGGTGGTTGGGGGGAGAGTCCCCGGGGTCCGGCGGAGCAGTGGTCCCCCAACTTTTCACAGTCACGCCCCCCCTTACCCCTGTCTGCGCCACACCCCGGGAACCGGGCTGGGAGTGGGGCCACGGCTCAGGGGAGGGGTGAGGAGGACATGGACAGGGGTAAGGGGGTCGAGGCTGGGAGCGGGGCTGGGAGCAGAGCCGTGGTGGGGGCTGTGGCTGGGGCAGGGCTGGGGGCGAAGCGGACTCACTGAAATGACGAGAAAGGGGCCTCTCTGCAAGCAGGAGAAAAAGGCTCATCTCCTCCCCCAAATAATCAACTTTCTCCCTCTCTGCTCCTCGTCCACACGCCCTCCCTGCCAGGCTGGGGAGAGAGCTGGGCATTGTGCTGGGCCTTAAAGGCTGACCGGACTTGCTTTTTGGGACGGGCTTGGGGAGCGGGTTGCAGGGCCGAGGGGCGCTCCCGGTGGGGGCTGAATTACGGTAACAGCGAGGGGCTGTTGGCTCTGACTCTCCAGCCAAGCCTGTAATAGAACCTCAGAGTCCAGCGCCCTGCATGGCACACGGGAGCAAACAGGAAGCCGGAGCAGTTTGAGCTGCGTCCCTGCAGTGAGTGGGGCTTTCCCCACGGCAGCCCCTCTTCTAGCACCAGTGCTTAATTCATGCCAGCTCATAGCCCCGGCACCTCCGGGCCTGGCAGTTCAGAGCCCCCCGGCACCTCCGGGCCTGGCAGTTCAGAGCCCCCCGGCACCTCTGGGCTTGCGGCATCAGTTACGAATGTAAAAAAAATTAGTTGAGCCCCGGCACCTCTTTCAGTACAAATTAAGCCCTGCCTAGCACCTTTCCTCTGGGCGCCCCAGCTGCTTTGCAGACCGGAGATAATGCCCCAAACGCCCCCCAGAGAGGGGAGCGTAACTGTGCCCATGTTACAGTTGGGGGAGCGGTTCAGGAGCTCACCCAAGTCACAGGGACCTGGTGACACGGGCAATTCTCACTGTTCCCTGCTCCAACCACTGGACCACATTCCCTCCCCACGCACACTAAGCCCTGCCTGTGGGATTAAGAGCCTTGGCCTCCTTTCCAGGTGGGGGTCTGAGCCCCGTGGAGCGGGGCTGCCTAGGGCCCGAGTGGGAGCTGTGACCCTCATTCATTCTCTCTCTCCCTCTCCTCCCCAAGAACTCCACCAAGGTGATGTTCAAGTGCTTGTGGAAAAGCTGTGGCAAGGTTCTGAGCAGCTCCTCGGGGATGCAGAAGCACATCCGAACCGTCCACCTCGGGTAGGCGTGAGGGTGCGCTGGGTCCTGCAGTGCTCCGGGCGGTACCAGCAGCTTGCGCTGTAGGAGGAGGGCCAGGAAGGAAGGAATTACGTCCTATGGGCAGGGCAAGCTCTGCCAAAGCTCGTCCCCAAATTTTTTCCCCCACGTCTCTTGCGTCTGTGTTTGCTTGCTTCCAGGTTACTTCTCCCTTCCTCGCCTCCCTCCCTCCTGCCTTTACGTCTGCCATTCAGGAAGCCTTGCATTGCAGCCTCCTGTCTTGGGATCCATCCGCTCCATCCCTTCCCTTAATCAGCCCGAGAGATCACTGAGCAATCCCCTCCCAGCCCGTATCAGTGGGGTGAGCTGGGTGTGGAATCCCTCTGGCTTTCTTGCTGGCCCTCCAGCGTTGTTGGATAGGATGGGTGTGCCGCAGCGAGCAGGGTCCTTGTTGTATGAAGGCCATAGGTGGTCCCAATTGTGGGTTTTTGGAGGGATGGGAATGATTGGGGTCGGTGGTTTCTGGTTCTGCTTCTCTAGCAGGTGCAGTTCGTGTTTTCTCTCTTTCTCTCTCTTTGCTCTTTCCTTCTCCTCCATGGCCAGTTTCTTTAGTACCAAGATTCTCTGGTGTTCTCTTTCTTTTTCTGCAACCTGCAGTCTAAAAAGCTCCACATTTGCAATAGCTTGACTGCTTGCACTCATTTTCCATCCTTATTTCCCTTTCCCGAAATAAGCAAACAAAAAATAACAAACCGGTAGCCTCCTCCTGACTGTTCTTAGCCACCACACTTAAAATCTTTACACCAGTGCATGAAGTGCAAATCTTGCTCAGTACAACAAGCTGCGTATTTCACCCTGCTCGCTGCGCCACTGTGACGGGATCCCCGGGTGCAGCCTGGGACTTCTGTGCCCCCTTAACTCTCTCCAGCCTGGGCTGTCTCTCTCAATGCCTTGCTAGTGACCAGCAGCAAACCCCTCCAGGTGCTGCTATCACTCAGCACAACCACATGTGGGATGCTCCCAGGAGGTAGGCAAGCCTCTTGGCCTTGCCCCCGTGGCTGGGTCAGAGCTGGGAATGCCTCCAGCGCCTGACTCTGCTTTCCCTGTGCAGGCGGAAAGCCGACCTGGATCAGAGCGACGGCGAGGAGGACTTTTACTACACGGAGCTGGACGTCAACGTGGACTCCCTGACAGACGGGCTGTCCAGCCTGACCCCCGTCTCGCCCACCTCTTCGGTGCCCCCAGCCTTCCCTGTCCTGGAGGTGCAGCAAACCCCGCCGGTGCTGGTGAAGCCCGAGGACGCTGTGGAGTCGCCTCTGAGTCATTCAGCTCCAACGAGCCTGTGCCATGTCCACACGGACCACGCCTATCAGGTGGGCCATGTGGAAAAGCAGGTGAGACCGCACTGGTGGGGAAGAGGGACACACAGATGGTGGAGTAATGCATGCTGGGACGTGTGGGCCCCTCGGTCCCTGAGCTGAAACCATCCCGGGCTCAGCCCAGTGCGAATCCATTGACGTCTCCCGCGTCGGCCCTGCCGAGTGTCCCTAGAACCAGGGTGCAACTTTCCTCCACTGGCCTCAGACTGCGCAGCAAACGTTTTCAAACAAGGCTCCCAGATGGTGCTTGTGGAAGGAGGCAGTGGCAGGGGTATAGGAGGCGCCTTTGGAGCATGGCCCCCGCCATGTCTCCATGTTGGGAAGGAAACGCTTGTGTTACGCAGGGTGCTGCAGCGAACCTGTGGAACTCACCGCTGCAGGAGGCAGGTTTGCCTAGGGGGACAAAGGCTCAGTCTGGCCTCTGATCTTTGCTCGCACGACTGGCAGTGCTCCCAGAAGCGTGTTTGCTCCAGTTTTTTGTGTGTGTGAGTCAGGCAGTTGGAGCCAGGCTGTCTGATCTGGATGCACCAGGTGGGGACCTGGACGCTTTTGCACGTGGGTGAAGTCAGAGTCCAGCTTGAGGCTGGCTGAAGATCTGGGAAGTTTCAGGGAGGACAAAAGACGAAAGCAGCAGCTGCAGTTGCAGGGTAGAAATGATCAAGGGCTGTCGTGCCTCTTGTTTGGGGCAGAAATTGCTCAGCAGCTGGGCTTTGGGGATGGTCCCTCCTTGCCCACCCTGGGTGGTATTTGGGGGGCTCTCAAGTGTGTGGCATGGGCCAGTGGGAGGCAGGACCCTGGAGTGAATAGGCAGCCCCCTAAGCCCCATGCAGACCTGGGAGCCGAAACACCCCGTGGCAGGAAGGTTCTGAGAGCGTATTTAATGCCAAAACCGTGCTGGACTTGGACTCCCTCTGCTCATCTCTCCTGACCCCCCTCCCTCCCCTGTGCCGCTGGAGTGTTCGGATGAAGTGGTGGCCCTGCCCAGCTGGGCAGAGCACGCCCGCCGGATGGGCAGGTGGGGTCCCGGCAGGGGCTTGTTCAGATGCCTGTGACGTTTCTCGGCACTGATGCTGTCTGTCAGGCCTGTCCAGAGCTCTGCCCCCTCTGGGCAATGCGGGCATGGTGCTGTGTTAGCCGGAGCTGGGCCCCACGATGGGGATGTCGCCTTTGGGGCCAGCTCCCTCCCCAGCTCTCCTGGCCGCCCCCCGTCCACGTGCCCAGATGTGTCTCATCCTCTCCTGGTTACGTTTGTGGCTTTCAGGCGATGGCTCCCGTCAGCATCTCAGCTGCTTCGAAAACCCTGCCTGGCGGGATGGGCTTCAGCATCTCCTGGCAGCCACCCCCAGCGCCACAGTCACCAGTTGTTTTTAAAGGGTCCCCGGTGAGTAACCAGACAGTCCCCCCACCCCCTGTGTTGGCTGGCAGGAGAGAGGCAGCCGGAGTCCTAGAATGGCCCGTACCGTTACCTCAATGGGACATGCGGCTGCACTAAAACAGCCCAGATCATTCCCCAAACCCGTCCCGTCCACGGGTCCCTGCCCCAGAGGTGCCAAGCACGATACGCTCTCCGAGAGGAGGGATGCTCCAAGTCCATGAGAGGCAAAGGAGGGACGCACAGAGCAATTTCCTGGCTAGAATTCAGCAGGCACGCAGTGGAAGTGCGTTTGCCGTGCAGGCTGGCGTCTGATCTGGAACACCGGGCGCTGCAGGGGTTTGCATCTGTCTTGTCTCTGTTTTGCAAAACAAGTCCCGTTTCACGACAAGCCTGTGGCCTTTGACAGGGTGTTTTTGGCTCGAACCTGGGCTGGTTTTGCATGAAATTGGGACCCGGTTGCATTTAGAACCGTCGCATTCTAGAGCAGAAACTCCAGAATGCCGCATTCGGCCAGCAGCACTCGGCTTCTACGCTACAGCTTCTGCCTTGCAGGGTGTGGTGTGGAAAACTTTGGGCTTTGAAATGGTCCCGGGTAGAAAAGTTCCCTGTATTCCTAGATCTTCCGTTATAATGTTTGGGCTTGCCTGGTGCCTCCTGCCTAGGGACTGCAGAACACTTCACACACACGTGCACAGCTGCCTGCGCCCCGTGTGAGGTCGGGTGGTGTTTTCCTTTTACGTATGGGGAAACTGAGGCACAGAGGCACCGTGAGTTGCACACGCTCGCACCGTCTGTGGCAGAACTAGGGCCCTGCTCTAACCACTAGGCCACAAAATGGGTGGCGGCGATTTCCCCCTAACCACAAGAAGGGAACCGGTCTTTTCCTGACCCTGAAGGCAGAGCTAGGATCTCCCGCCCCCACCCCAAGCGTTAACGCTTCTGTGGCTCTGGCTCGCCCTTCCCGTCCTCTTCAGCTGATGTTTCCGCTTGGCAGGACACGTGTGGGTTGCGAGACCTGCAGAACCAAGGGAGCTGCGGCATCAGCCATAGGCTGAAATGGACAGTCACTGCTTCCATCTGGCCCTGTGAGGCCTCCTCGGCCGTGCCAGGCGGAAGGGCATAGGGTGCGTTCTGGTGCCTGCCACCCGGATCTCGGCTCCCAGGTCTCAGCGTGGGGACCGTGGGCCGAAGGCTTCTTGCCCTCCCATTGGCTAGTGTCTCCAGAGGGCAGATCCCAGCGGGTGCAGGTCTGGGCCGCTGCCCAGCAGCGACCTGTCTGCTCTCGCCCCCGTGCTCACTCTGCCCCGGCGGGGCCGTGACAGGAGGGTCTCACCGTGGGCTGTGTCGTCCCCAGGGCTACCTGACTGCGCTCCGCCCCGTCGGCGTGGGAGAGAAGCGGCCGCAGATCCCTCACCCGACCGTCCCCGCGGCGCCCCCCTCTGTGCCAAAGCCAGCCGTGGGAACCAGGTAAGTTGGGGCAGTGCTAACCACCCATTCCTGCCGGACCACAGCACGACTTGATCCTCCTGGAGCTGGAACCTGGGGCTTTAAGGACAAGTTGCCCCTGATGCATAGACACCTAAGCCATCCCCTCCAGCCTGGGAAGGAGCCGAGCTCAGGGGCAGCTGAACACTTCAGGTGTGTGAGCATCTAATCCCATCCATGCCCCATAGACAGGTGGAGAGAAAACGCCACCTGGGGCTGCTCTGGGAGCCAGATCCCTCCCCAGCTCCAGTAGCCGCCTTGTCTTACCATTCTCCCCAGGCCAGGAGGGGAGGGAGTCCCGGGGGCCCTGGTGCAGGGACCCGTGTCTGGAGTGTGGCTATGTGCTGCCCGGGGAGGCGGCCCAGCAGTGCTCCGGCAGCTCAAGGGATTGGGACACCAGGTTAATGTGCAGCTTGTGCCGTGAGCGTGCCAGGTGACGGCGTCTCTGGGACAGGGCCTTGGGGAGACGGGGGGCATGTGAGGACAAGTCTGCTCACCCCACTGAACAGATACCACGTTCTGAGGCCTGGTGTCTAACCGTGTCCCGGCCTCCCCCATGTCCCCGCCCCTTTCACCCACTGCACAACTGTGGAGAAGCAGGGGTGGGAGGGGAACCGCGCGGCGGGGCAGGAGCGTGCCAGTTAAATGCTTCTAGAGACGTGGGAGCTCCCAGTGGGCTCGTGCTAACGCTCCACATTCGGTCCTACCCCGTCGGGTCTCCAAGAGCCCGGTGACGCCGCTCCCGGCCAGAGGGCTTGGCTCCGTTGGCTCGGGACAGCAGCGCCTCAGGAGTGCATTGGCCTCTGTCCCCACTGGGCCCTGTCTCCCGCGCTGAGGGTGCTGCTCGCGCTCCCTTCTCCAAGGCGGAGCCCCGCTCTGACGGACCCGTCTGCTCTTCTCTCCTAGGAAGCCCCGCGGCGAGGCCAAGAAGTGCCGCAAAGTGTACGGGATGGAGAACCGGGACATGTGGTGCACAGCCTGCCGGTGGAAGAAAGCTTGTCAGAGGTTCGTCGACTGAGTGCCCCCCTGGCCCCCGCGCCTGGCCCCGCTGCCCGAGCCCCCAGGCCCCTCTGGCTCCATTGGAACCTCCAAGCTCTGGAAAGTCAGCGTCAACGCTTCCTTCTTGCACGTTTTGCACTTCAGGTGCCTTCGAGCCCCAACCCCACCTCCTGGCCCCCAGGGACTCAGCTGTGGCTAGCCGGAAACTGCCCCGGACTCAGGAAAAAGGAGCCCCTTGGCCTGCAATTGCTGTGAGGAATTGTAGGGCGGTGATTCTAGGCGTGGGGGGGAGGGGTGAAAGGAAGGGGCTGTCCTTGAAAAGGAAAAACTCATTCCCCCCTCCACCCCCATTGGTGCGACACGGCTCCCGACGCCATCTTACATCAGGTTCCCTCCGGGATCAGGCCCTTGAGAGCCATTCGTCTGGCGCTATATTTTTGTTTTTTTGCGGAGCCTTGTCCTGTCTCCTCCCCGCCAGCGTCATGCTCTTGTCTCTTGGAAGCTTTACACTTACACACACGTACGCACGGAGCTTTTCTGATCACTCTCTTTTGGAAATAAGCTATTTTCTCTTCCTTCACTACGTTCCTCCCGCCGTCTGACTGCCTTCAGGGATCTGGCCGAGCCAGGGATGTCCGTGCGCTGGGATCCGGCGGTGGGAGGCCAGTATCAGCCACCCCCGTATCGCGCCGTGGGAAAGGAGGGGAGCGGACCTGGTACTGTGCACGCACAGGAAGCCGAGAGCTCCTTTCCCTCTTGGTTTTTGCTTTGGAATCTCGCTGACCACAGTTCGCCACCGAAATGGACTTTAGACCAAGAAAAGGACCCAGCCCAACAGCCCGCTGGGATGTGACGAGGTTCCGAGCAGCAGTTTTCTACCCTTCTTTTTTATCCCTTGGTTTTAAGGTGCCATGTCTGATCTGAGTCCTGACTCTGGTGGGCTAAAACACCCAGCGTCCCTGTGGCAAGGGGGGACGGTGCTGTTTGTTATCTCCCCCACTCCTGCAGGGAATTCTCAATTGGGGGGCGGGGGGGGGTGTGTGAGATGGACTCAGCAACAGACGCCTCAACCATTTGAAGACGCTTGTGTGGTCAGATCTTTGAGCTCTGTGTCCAGGATGGACACGGGGTGGGGGGAAAGCGGCGGTGGGGGTAACTGTGCCTAAGAATAAGCTGTGCCTGGGAAAAGTGGCCTCTCTTGGCCATTCTTTTCTGCATGGAAAATGTGGCTCACTACCTGCCCCTCCCCCAGCCGCACCTGTTCTGTCGCCCCTCTGCGTGCGGAGCCCAGCTCCCCGGGTGCAGAGACGGGGGACTTGTGTCCACCCAGGATGAGGTATTAAAGTTTTTTTTTGTTTTTTTTATAAAGGAAAAAAAAAAACCCGCTCCCGTGGCAACGAGAGCGCCCGGAAGTGCCTACGTCAACGCGCCCATTTGCACTAAGCCAAACTGCACAAAGAGTTTTCTTTATTCTTTTCTTTGTGTGTGTGTTTTTTTAATAAAATATATTAAAGGTTGTATTTTAAATATTCCCTCCCAGGGCACGAGAGAGAGATGGAGAAAACCCTCATCTCCTTGCTTTCCAAAAGTATGTCTCTAGATTTGTTTCTGTAGGGACTATATTTCCCAGAATCCTTTCTCTCTCCCATCACCCCTTACCCCCTTTGGACGCCCTGTTTATAAGCAAGCAGCACTGGTTGCTGGGAAATGTAGTTTTCCCTTCGCGCATTTTTTGTTGTTGTTTGCCCTGCAGTCTTCACTGCAACAACCCGGACAACGTCCATTGGAATTTGCCTTGGTTGTTAATGTCTGAGATAATCCCAAAAAAATCCAGTTGCTGGATGCAAAGACGAGCGTCTCTGTGTGTGCGTGTGTGTGTGTGTGTGTGTGTGTTTACGAAGTCGTATTTTGTAAGATTGTTTTTTCAATGTTTGTAGCCTGGCTCAATTCTATGTCTGTTGTTGTTGGGTTTTTTGTAAACAAAACCAATTGTCTGTGCACCAAGGTGGATTTGAACGGAAAAAGCTCCCTATTATGAATGTATAATGAATACTCCTCTGCTGCCTTTTGTGCCTGAGCAGTACGGTCTGTGCCCGGGGGATACTCCAGAGCTGTGGTCCTCGGCAGGGTGCGTAGGCAGGTGTCTAGTTTAAGTCTGTTAAGTGGTGCTAAGGAGACCACTGAAATCCCGCTTGTGCCCACAGTGTAGGTGGGACTTGGGGGGTGTCCAAAGAGCCCCTCTTGCTTAAACTTGTGCACCAGCAGAGACTCAAAGCACAGCCCGGGGAGGCAGGTTTTCGGCTTCTCTTCCTGCGGCCACGCGCTTGGGCTGTGACTAGCGCTGGCGGAGTGATAATCGCAAGGACAAGGCTTTTGAGAGTAACCCGCGATTTTTCGAGCTGCCTTCCTGGGCCCTGATTTTCAGTACTGAAAACCCAGGCCCCTCTTAAGGTAGCTCACCTTGGGCCCCTGGCCTCTCTAGGCTTTGAATCATTTTCGTCATGGGCTCTCTCCTGGTATTTTAGTGGTAAATGATTTGACAGTTTCCCTTTGGGCACAATCTCCGTTTTGCCTCGCCGGGGCAGGTGATGGGCTTTTTCACACTCATGACTTTTGAATACCCCTACGCACCCCATCTGTCCCCCCTCCCTTCTGCTTGTAAGTTGATCGTCGCCACTAGCCCTTGGTGCTAGGCTGTGGGTGAATAATTGACCGATTAAATGTGGGAACTTTGTGCAATTTTCAAAAACGTTTACTCTCCCCTTCCCGCCCCCCCCCGGTGACAGTGTGTGTGGAGGGTGGCTCTGGAGGAGAGAAAGCGCGTGTGTGGAGGTTGCCCTGAAATCCCTGCAGTGCCCCACGGGAAACATGTCTGGAAAGAGTTCAGTGACTCAGCCCTTCTACGCCACGCGCCAGACATCGATTAATCTCCCAGCAGCAATAATTAAGATGGGGAAACTGAGGCAGTGGGCTCAAGGGACTTTTGCCCAAAGCCACAGGAGTTAGTGTGAGAAACTCTGCCCTTCCCGACTCCCAGTCTGGTGCTTAGGTCACTGCCTGGTGTCGCTGCTATTTTGTTGTTCTGCTGGCAGCTGCCTAAAGCACGTCCTGCTCTTCACTAAAGCCAAAGGGGAAAGTGATCTTGAGCATTTCAAGGCCCTGCTTGGGCAGGCTCCAGTCTCCTTTAGCGCTGCTCTCCCCCTGTTGCAACATTGCTTGTCGCAGCAGGGCTGCTCCTGCTTGCTCTGGGTCCGGCCCTGGAAACCTGCAGCGTTCCAGTCACGGGTGTGGCAGGTCACCCGTGGGGAGAACTGGTCTGCAGGGCTGAGCCCCGCGCGAGTGCTTCCAATCGCCAGGGGTTTCGTAGGGACAGGAGGAAGTTTACACGTCCCGCCTGCTTCAGCAGGTCGATTGTTTCCAGGGAGGTGAGGGCTTGGCCTAGCATAGCGCCGGGCTGGGAATGGGCGTTTCGTAACCAGGGAGGACGATCTGATGGGGCGCACTGATCCAGGTGGTTTTTCTGCCACACCCACGGACTTGCTGCCTGGCTTCGGGCGATGAATCCTCCTGCATCTGTTTCAGTGGGAGCAGGAACCCCTGTGTAAAACAAGGATAATGCTGGCTACCTCCAGGGGACAACATGAGACTTAATTCACCGATGGGTGTATGGTGCTGGGAGACTTGGCTCGGAGTGGTGGCAGGCCAGTGTGTGTTTGTAACTAGGGTGGGGGAAAGGGAGCCCTGGGTCAGGTCTGTATTGGTGTGAATGCTCCTGGGGGCGGGGGCGGGGAGCTCCTGAATGTGAAAGGTGCAGTACTGGGAGTTTGGGAGTGTTAGTCTCATGTATCTGGCTGAGAAGTGACCCTAAGCGGAACTCCGTGTCCCGGTTTCCATCCTGCATGGATTTGGGGTGTAGCCACCGTCTACACAAACCTGCCCTGTTTGGGTGTGTTTAAAACACCCCCTCCCCCACCCATTAATAGAGCTCTGATCGGTCCTAAGCACAGGAAGAAAACCGTGGGGGGAGGGTTGTGCTGTGGGAATACCTAGCCCAATGATTCCTGGCCTGCTGTGGGTGTGGAGGGGTGACCGTATGTTTTTTTGGGGGGGTGAGCTGTGGGGATTCTAGCCTGATGATGCTACAGCTGCCCATGTGATCAAACTGGGGGGGGGGGGGGAAGGGGGTTGGTTTATTTTTAAGTAAAAAATAATGATCCTGAGAAATTTTTAAAGCATTTTAATGGTTCTCTGGACATTCAGTGGCATGTTCCCATTGTTGAAAAATGTCACCGAAAACGTGGTTGGAAGTTTTGCCGGTTCTGCTGTGCAACAGTCTGAGGGGAGGGCCGGGAAAGCAAAGTCCTAGGACACCGATTTCAGAATTGCCGCCACCTTTTACTGCCCCTGAAGGATTCCCCAAGATGGCCGGAGAGACTAATGGCTGCAGCTCCCTCCTGGATGCTCAGCTGGTGCTGTCCTTGGTTCTTTTCAGGCTCCGCTCATGGGAGCTTTGTCCGATCATCCTCGATCTCCTGACTCAGGTCTGGCTCAGGATGGCTCAGAGAGGTAGCGTTATGGTGGCTTTGTAGGGGGGGCTCCGTCTAGCCATGGGCCTATGCTGGATCCTTCCGGGGGAGAGTGGTCGGGATACAAACCCCAGATCCAGCTGGTGCCCGCTCTATTTCTCAGCTGATCTGGTGGGATCATAGGGGTAGCTCAGTGGTTTGAGCATTGGCCAGCTAAACCCAGGGTTGTGAGTTCAGTCCTTGAGGGGGCCATTTAGGGAATCGGGGGCAAAAAAATTGGATGATTTAGTTGGGGATTAGGTCCTGCTTTGAGCAGGGGGTTGGACTAGATGACCTCCTGAGGTCCCTTCCAACCCTGATACTCTATGAATCTCCTGCCACTTCCAGCATTTCAAAGACCTGAGAATTCAGCAGGGTCAAACCTTCCCCTAATTTATCTCCAGCCGGAACCCCTGGCCAGGTGCCTCGTTGGCCAGCTCCGGTGCTCAGACTCAGAGCAAGGTGACGTGGGGCTTGGCGCAGAGGGCAGCAAGGCAGCGGAGCAGCCAGTGGGGCAGTATCCCAGCACGGTTCTGTACAATGGAGCTCAATTCTGAGCTCTGGTGTTCTGGGCTATTTTCCTCCTAAAGGCTTTTTCCTCCCTCTCAACCTCCGTGGGTCCATATTCGCCCCTTGCTCCACCATTCCTGAGCTTCCCAGCCACTCAGAGCTACTGAGTCCAGCAGAACCCGCTGTCTCTGGGGGAGCCCCCGGGGGCGGCTGGAGGGTCGCATGCCCCAGGCTCCTCTCAGGGTAGAACACTGCATGGTGAAGCGAGGACCTGCTAGCAGGTTCGAAGCCGGCCGTGGTCTAGTCACCAGAAGTCTCCCTTCGAGGGCTGGGCAGTGGCCTGGGACCCGAGCCCTGCCTGTGGTGTGCCAATTCTGAGGGCAAATCAGGGAGTTTGGGGCCTGGGGCTGGCCCTGCTCACTAGCACACAACTCACTTTTATTAAGAAAGCGAATTTGCACTGTGATTTTCCCAGGCAAAGAGGGGAGGGGAGGGGTGCGCCTCTTGCAGCCACGGGCAAAGCGGAGAAGCGTAATCCCAGGGAAGGAGCTGCCCAAGCAGCAGGGTCAGTGCTGCTGGCACCACTGGGCCTGGTGCGTTAATGACTGTTTCATTGCTTTCTTCAGCATGTTAATCCCCTTTTGCTCTAAGATCTCCCCACGAATTCCCAGGACCTCCTCCCATAGGGCTCAGTTCCTGCTTCCCCGGCCCAGTGGAAGCAGGGTGGGATCCTCGCATTGCCCCGGGTGACAGCACTGCACACGCGAGGGTTTCTCCTGGCGGGGGGAGCTTGTCTGGGCCTCGGGCTGGTTCTGGCAGGGTTGCAGTCCTAGTGCATGGCGGGTCTCAGCGATACAACAATCCTACGTGCCCAGATGCTGGCCAGTGGCTGGTGTCTTTTAAAGGTCCAACGGGCGCGTCCACTGGACGCTGGAAATAGTATTTATGGGGAAGTGGCAGAAACGTCGCCTAAAGCTAACGTACTGAGCATGGGACCGACCTGCAGGGGGCAGGTCGGCCCAGGCTGGAGGGAGCCGGGTCATCCCATGGCTGCTGATCGTGCTCCTAAGCAGTAAAGCAGAGAAGAGTCTCTTCCCTGCCCAGTGGGAAAACCCCTCTGTGGTTTGCTGTGCAGGGTCCTGGCTGCTGTGCAGCCTCTGACGGGTATCAAGTGGAGATGGGGCCCTGCTGGCAGGGCCGTGGGTGCAATGGGGGATTGGGCTGTGACACGCAGCGGGCTGGAATTGCTGTCTCAGCTCCAGGTTGTTGCAGCACCCGTGGGTCCCTGCACTGGGAGGGGGTCGGTGCAGGTGGCTGCCCAAGGAATCCTGGTGGCCTTTTTCCTTTCTCTGGCGGCACTTGATACAAACGAGCTTGATGCTGCGGGAGAACAGAGCTGCCAACGCTACCTACCTGGCCGTGGCAAATGCAGGTGACTCTGAGGCTTCTGCGCCTTCATTGCTTTGAACGGCTTTGGCTGGCAGCGCCCCAGAGATTGGCCACCAGCTTTCACCAATTCTAGCCTCGCTGCTGCTGCTCGCAGAGGTGTCGGGGGGGAGGTAACTGGTTGAGCGGTGTGCCCGCGTGTGTTCTCCTAATGCAATGGATACGTTCTTTGAGGATTAAAGCCAGATGAACAGGGAATACACAACAGATATTTGGGTGGACCAAAGATGTGCTACATACTAGCCACACTCCGAATGCCCGCATGCCCTCCGTACAGGCAGTCACAATTCAGGGGAATTGAGGTGAATTTAGCTCTGACCTGTGAACCTGCTGGTCATTGGCCAATGAATGTAGCTTGTTTGTTTCCCCGGGCTGTGTGATGTTACACATTTCTCTGACCTTGTGGGACTCTGACAGGTTCCGGCACCAGGGGTCTTTGTAGGTACTGATGCTTTTTGCAGCTGCACTGAAGCAGGGTTGGGCTGGGGGTCCCTCTGCTTGGATTTCCTGTCCCTTGTCTGGCCCTCGCGGGTTCCTTTAGGAACCTGAGGTCCTGGCTAAGAACGGGTGTCAGACCAGCCCTTTCTCTAGTCCTTGTCGCCTACCCTGTCCACTGCTGATTACTGGTACTCTGCATTGCACACTAGCCCCAGTGCCCTGGCAGACAGCTGCTCTGCGGTGGAAGAATGCACCAGGGCCCGTGCATTAGCTGAGCCAGCACTTCCTTCCAGAGGGCAGAGTGTGTCGCGAAGGGGGGGGTGAGGCACCATGTGCCCCATTGGCGAAGGGGAAGGCATGATCATGCACTTTGTAGGAGCCCTGCAGCCTAGTCAGTCCTCACTTGAGCTGTTCAGCCTGGAGGAAAAAGCAAAGATGAAGAACGCGAGCAGGTGTCGTCAGAGCCTGCGATCCTACCAGCGGTGAGGCTCCTGTGGGATCCCAGCACCTGCTCACGTCAGTCAGGAGCAGAGAGGGGGGACGTGCACTAGGCTGGGCTCGGTTGGTGGGGAAGACAGTAAGAGGCCAGGCCATCTCTCCCGCAACTGCGCAAACCGGCCCAGGTTGCTGGCTCGCGGCAGCCTGGGACCGAGGAAACACGGCCCTTGGGGATCCCAGGCTAGGCCGGGGGAAAGTAACGAAGCCAAACAACGCTTCGAAAAGGAAAATCAAGGTGTGAAAGGGTGTTTTGTAAACGGCAATTTAAAAAAAAAAATCGGAACAAGTGGAACCAGCCTTGGAATGACCTGGGCTAGAATGTACAAAACCGGCCCAGGGACTTGCCCTCTGGGACCCAGGATTGTGGCTCTTCCTGGCAGGAGCAGGCAGGGAGGGGTGTGGCTGGGGCAGGCTCTGCTGGGGCTTCCCCTTTTTCAAATTTTCTTCCAGGATTTTGCAAGTGGAATTGGGGCCGATGCGATTTGTCGCACGTGTGCTTCGCTCAGGTCCCTCTGGTGCCCGGAATCATGTGCCCCTGGAAGGGAGGGTTTGTCAGAGACAAGAGAAATAAAAGATTTGTGTTTTTCAGATTCATTCCTCTGTCTGCCTTTTGTGCCTGGCTCGGGGGGAGAGTTTGGGTGGGGCGGCTGAGCTGCCGCGCTGGCTGCTGGATCGTAGGGCAGCCGATGGGCGCTGGGTGTGTAATGACCCATCCCCAGTACTCACCAGTGGGGAATGGAACATGGGAGCAGGTGACGTGAAGTTAGACACATACACAAATACTTCCCTGGATTGGTGCCTAGGGGCTGTGGCCTCTACTCCTGCCACCAATGGAGTGACTCCGTCAGCTTGCAGAGCAGTAACTCTTGGATGGAGCTGCCACCGGAGGGCATGTGCATGGAACCAGCTTGTTGCGTTTGCCAGGCCTGGTGCTTTGTTTCTCCACGACCCATCTGCAGACCGGCGCCGGTCCCTGAGATTTCCCTGACAGTTTAGGAAGGCAGCAAGCCAGTCCCTGCTATCAAAAAGGTTGAGAAACACTGAACTTAGTGCTTCCGGGGTAAACTTTGGGTGGTCCCAGCTCCCCCACTGCAGAGCTGCCTCCAGCATCGTGTCACCTTGCAGTCCCAAGGAATGTGGGATGTGGGGAATGGGACAAGTTGGGCTTGCTCGCTCCCTGGCCTGCTGGAGCTTCCATCCAGCAGTGGTCGGGGCCTGCACCTGACTGTTGGAAGGGTGCAGCCAGGCCCCCGGCAGACACGCAGCTGTTTCGTTTGAAAACTCAGCTTGCAGCTGGCTGCCCCAAGGCAGAGAACCGAGACCAGGTCATGAGGAGTGCTCTGCCTGCGTGGCTGAAGCGGTATCTGTACGGGCCACGCGCTCCTGGTGTGGACGCAGCTTATACCAGCACCGCTTATTCCAAGGAACAGGCTGGCACCAGCGCAGCTCTGCTGGGCTAGCTCTGGCTACGCTATGGCCTTGTGCCGGCTCAGCTCTGTCCGTCACAAATCCCACCTGGGCCGGACCGAGCTCTGCCAGCTGACGCCCCTGGAGCTTGCTGCTCCATAACCCGTCACTTCCTACAGGTGCCTCTTCTGTCTTAATCAGGCCCTGACATCGGGGGGGTTGTGGCCACATTCTCCCTGGGGCAGGATGGGGTCGCAGAAAGGCCCCGTAAGCAAACCCATGGCTCTTCTGCACTGGGGCGCTGTCAAATTCTCAGTGCCACAATTATCTCCTGGCTCAAACCATCTTGTATCCCCACGTCCGTCAGGGTCCCCCAACCCCCTGCTTCTAACCACGGCACTAGCTACCAAGGAGAAGTAACCCTGGCAAAGTCTATGTACTTCTAGCTACTGGGGTACGTGAGGAGCTGGGAACAAGGAAGAGTAGCCAGGGTAGGGCCAGCTCTCTAGGGGCTCACCCATGAGTGGCACCAGATGCTCAAATGGCCCCGCTCCCTGCCATCCAGCGCTCTAGCGCCCGGCCTGGGAGGAGCGCAGGTTGAAAACAGATGTAACTTAGTCGAAGGGAACGCCTGGCCCACCAGATATCAGGTTAGGGGTCCGCACAGGGGGCCCAGCTAAAGGCCAGAGAGGCTTGTGCTAACATGCTGAGTAACAATGGCAGCCTGGCTTAGACTGCTGCACGTATTGTGCTGCCCCTCAACCAGTGGCCCCCGCATAGGGTCACAGAGACAGAGGTAGAACCTGGCCCCTCCTGCCCATCTAGGCCGGGCCCCTACCGTGTGGGCTAAAGGAGAATCTGCCTTAGCTCAGCGCTATAGGGCGTGTGGTGCACACACCACATGGAGCCGTTCTGATTCCAGCCAGGGGCATAGGGGTGTAGGCTGCCCCCTTGCTCCTGCCCCAGACAGCTCATTCCAACAGGGGTTGAGGTGCAGAAGGCTCAGAGACTTCTCCCCTCCTGCACAGCAGCGCAAGCGTCAGACGCTCTGGGGAGCAGCAGTCGTCGCTCCCATTGCTCCTTTAACCCGTCAGGCACATACACAGCTCCCCCCTCGAACACGCCTCAGCCCACCCCTGGTGCCAGCAGCCGGGACTCTGAGCCGTGAGGCGATGAAGCCCACGAGGTGGTTTGAGCCTCGTGGCCTCTTCTAGGGTTGCCTGGCGTCTGACTGGAACGCCCGGTCAAAAAGGGACCCTGGCGACTCCGGTCAGCACCGCTGACTGGGCCGTTAAAAGTCCAGTCAGCGGCATAGTGGGGCTAAGGCAGGAACCTGCAGCTCCTAAGAGCAGCCGGTATGTCCCTGCGGCCCCCTACGTGCAGGGGTGGCCAGGGAAGCTCCGTGCTCTGCACCTGCGCCGAGTGCTGGCTCCTCAGCGCCCATTGGCCAGGAACCATGGCCAATGGGAGCTGCGTGGGCGGTGCCTGTGGGCGAGGGCGGGGCGTGGAGCCTCCTAGCCACCCTTGCGCCTAGGTGCCGCAGGGACATCCCGGCCGCTTCCGGGAGCCGCCTGAGGTAAACGCTACCCGGAGCCTGCACCCTGAACCCCCTCCTGTATCCCAGCCCTGAGCCCCCTCCCAGAGCCTGCACCCCAACCCCTTCCCGCACCCAAACTCCCTCCCAGAGCCCACATACCCCACCCCCTCCTTCACTCTGAACCCCTCAGCCGAGCCCAGAGCCCCTTCCTGCACCCCTCATCCCTGGCCCCACCCCAGAGCCCGTCCCCCCAGCCAGAGCCCTCACCCCCCCACACTTGCCCCTGTCTGGTGAAAACGAGCGGGGGGGGGGGGGATGGAGTGAGTGGGGCCTCGGCGAAGGGGCAGGGCCTCGGGGCAGGGGGCGGGGCAAGGGTGCTCGGTTTTCTGCAAGCAGAAAGTTGGCGACTCTATCCTCTTTGCCCGGTGTACCCCCCACCTCCCGCACAGGGCAGGCACCGCTTGTCGCTGGGCTGGCTCTGCATGGGGCAGGGGCAGGCCCCGGCACTGGGCCTTAAGTTACCCCCCCCAGCACTGGCATGCTGCCCCCTCGGCTCAGCTGCCCTGCCCCCCCCACGCATGGCGTGTTGCTGTGGGGCCAGGTGGAGCTCAGACTCCCCCTGCTGCCCATCACCCGATACTGCAGCTCAGGCCACCCGCCGCTCCTCACCAGACCAATTCCTGGATGGAGACAATGCACAGCAAGGCTGCAGTCCCCCCAATGCAGGCATAAGAGTAAACTGCCCCCCACCTCCCCCCGACTGCCCCCTCAGTACGCCTGGGCCAACAACAGCCTAAGGGGCTCAGCAGGCCTGGCCCAGCTGTTCTCCTGTACCGGAGCCCTGTACCAGCCCTGTGGGTGCAGGTCACGCCACCGCCCAGCTGAGAGAGTGTGTGTGTGTTTGTTTGTTTTTCTCTCCTGCAGCAGCACCGCCGTGGTAGGGTGACCCTGTGTCCCGTTTTGGCTGGGACAGGCCCTTTTGTAGGCCCTGTCCTGGTTGGCCTGCCTTGTTTGGCAAAACTGGGCATTTGTCCCCACCAACTGCTCACCAGCAAGAGCAAACTGGACAAATGCAGTGTTGCAAAAAAAGTGGGGTGCATCCCCCCCCCCATGGGGCACAGAGGAACATGTGGGGGCGGAGGGCAAGCGGCAACACTAGCCCTGCACCGGAGGGAGGGCCAGGGAGAGTGGCTTGGGCCAGGCCAGCTGTGCATGGGCAGGCAGCAGGGGGTCTTGAGCTGGCCCCATGCAGGTACGGGGAGGGGGGGTGTCGCTGGGGGCTTTGGGCCAGTCCTGTGTGGGTGGCAGTGGGGCTTGGGCTGGCTGCATGAGTGGGCAGCGGGGCCTCGTGCCAGCCTCACATGTGGGGAGAGAAGGGGGGGGGTGTCTGAGGCCAGCAGACGGCAGGGCAGGCAGGCTCATGTGTGTGAGGGGGGGAAGCAGGGGGCCACAGGCTGGCCCCCGTGTGGGGTCCTGTTTTCCCTTTCGGAAAATATCACCCTTCTCCGTTGGAGCATTGCTGGGGCACAGGAGCCTGCCAAGCCCTTGTGAGAGCAAACAGGTGGCGGTGAGGAGCTATTCATCCAGCCCCCTTCTCAGGCTGCTCATTCCCTACGTGTCCCAGCGTATACCACCCTGCGAGCCTGTGGGTGCTACGCTGAAGCAGCGATGGCGCGCAAGCGGCCAGGGGAGCAGCTAGGCATGAAAGGAGACAGCTGCCCATGGTTGAGTGGGGAAAGGGATAGAGGTGAATACCTGGCTGGAGATGGGCCCAGGGGTGCAGCATGCTGTACCCATTTATTCCCTTACACTGGCAATGCATCCAGGGCTGCACTCCTGCAAAAGCCCCAGGCATCCGTGCCTGTAGCGAGACCCAGGGTCCCACTCACTCCAGGAGCAGGATGTTGGGCCCATTTGCACCATCTGTTCATTCCACGTAGGAGAGTGTGTATTTCCCCCCAGCTACGGCAGCGTGAGGCCTCCCCTCCCTCAGCCCACTTCCACCACCCCGAAGCTGGAGTGGCTGCAGCCAAATCTCCACCCGGTTACTAACGGTTCAGCGTAGGGAGAGCTAGTGGGGTTCTTGTGTGTGTTCTATATAGCTGGAGCCAGGGTCCTTCCTACAGGAAGGAAAACACTTCACAGCAATAATTAATGGGCAAAACCTAGACCCAAATGTATTTAAAGCAAGACTTGCCGGCACTCTACTGTCACTTCCTTTGCTTGTTCAGGCTGTTATACATGTTTTGTTAGATTAGAGTCACTTTTTAACATACAATCAGATGCTTACCAGCTTTAAATGGTACCAAACCCCACTTCAGAATCCAGGACGTGAGGAAGTGGAGGAGAACTGGTACTTGAAATTATACTGACATGAAAAAGGGTAAAGTCTACTCTAGACTAAGTTAGTGTAACCCTTCTGCCAGGAGTAGTCAGCAGCAAAAATAACCAGCTTCAAATATCTAGGGTTCCTTTCAGAATGAAACAAATACCAGCTCAAGCCCCTCCCCAGATACCTGGGAAACTAAATGCCTTTCCTGGGCATCTTTAATAGGCAATACTTCCCCACTCACAAGCATGGAGTCTGAGTATGAAGTATTCAAGGAAAAGGGGATGTAGAATCAACTCAGGAACAGTAACAACACATGTGTGTATGTATAAAATCAATCACCCACCCCCATGGTATCTTTGGCAGAAGATCAGCTCAGTTCCCAAAGGGCTAGTGTGATACCTCATAAGAAAATGTCCCTTTAACCATTTCTGTTCCCTTCTCCTTCTTCTATTACACCCTCTCATTGTTGGTTGGTTGTCACAGTCACCTTCCCCCTCTGCTACTGCACTCCATTCATCATTGATTATCCCTGGTTAGCAGAGTCCAGAGCTCAGCAGACCCATCTCCAACCCCTAGGGGAAATACTATGCAGTCTGGTCCTGAGTCATCATTTAACTCAACTGTGATTCTTTCAGTATAGTGGAGAACAAACTTGCCCTTTTGGTGTCTGTCCATATTTCACTATTCAACCATGCCAGAGAGAGGATTTGGTTAGGGTGACCCCTCATCCAGGGCACATTTGGTGCAGTTCTTTTGCTTTCTGTCACCCAGCAAGGATAACATTTCATTATCTTTTCACCCAAAAACCAATAACTAATTTTCATCACCACCACTAAAACTTTTACATAACAAAAATGCAAATGAGGCCTGGCTAATGGTCTCTTCTCCCTGATCACCAGTAGATGGCAGCAGAGAGCGCTTTCCCCTACAGAGTTTCTGTCCATCTGGTGTTCTCAAGCAGCTCTGGGCCACTTTCCACTGCTCGCCAATAAATGGTAGCAGCAAGCGCCCTCCACCTCTAAACTCCAGGCTACAGGACTCACATCACAAACATGAACAATGTTAAGACTGTAAACCCAAGTACCCAACATTTAGGGAATGCCAGATTTACAATTGCTCATGCCCCCTTAATCCAGACTCCACGTACATCCATCCTGTCCACTAGAGCAGCGGTTCTTAACTGGGGGTCAGAGGCCCCCTGGAGGTCTGCGAGCAGGTTTTGGGGGGCCAGCATTAGACTTTCTAGGGCCCAGGGCAGAAAGCCGAAGCCCGCCACATGGGGTTGAAGTGCAGGCCTTAAGCCCCCCACCACCCGGAGCTGAAACCAAAGCCTGAGCAATGTAGCTTTGCAGGGGCCCCAGGCAATTGCCCTGCTTGCTACCCCGTAACTCCGGCCCTGGCTTTTCTATGCAGAAAACCTGTTATTGTGACACAGCTGGGCCGTGCAGTTTTTATAGCATGTTGGGGGGGCCTCAGAAAGAAAAAGGGTGAGAAGCCCTAGAGGAGGCAGGGGTCTTGTGGGACAACAGACTGCACCCCTATGCATGTACACAAGGGGGCCTGCACCCCTATGCATGTACACAAGGGGGCCTGCACCCCTATCCATGTACACAAGGGGGCCAGACTGAGGTTGCCCATGTAGCCTTAACTCTGGCATTCCCTAACTTTTGAGTTCAAGGCCTGGCTCTTGGTTTTGGGGCACTTCAGGCCGGCACCGCAGGAGGTGGTTTCTGTGCAGCACCTACAGGGCTGGGAAAAGACTGCCCCACGTGGTGACGGGAGAGTGACCTGCAAGTCTCACTGGGGGGAAGGAGGGCTCATGGGGAAACCTGGGTGGGAGACAATGTTTAAGGACTCCAAAGGGAATGGGCCAAGGGGATAGGGGCTCAAAGGGAGCCCCAGGGCTATGGAGCTACCCCTGAAACAGCAGCTGCCTCCACCCCGGGTAGCATTGAGGACGGAGACAGTTTTCCTGGCCTTCGTGCCAGTGCCACAGTGCCAGCCTGTGGCCAGGAGGAATCACTGCAGGGGACGGAATTCCTAACAGCCTTTGATGGGTGCATAGGAGAGAATGGGGTTGGAGGTGGAACAAGCTCCTTGGGGGCGATGTAAAAGAAAAGGCCACACAGAGATCTGCATTTTCTTGCTTCCTCCTCTTTAAATTTACAAGATTTTCAGGCTCCTTTCAGACACACTTCCCTGCACCCCCAGTAGGGGGCCTCACTGTTTGAGAAAGCCTGTTCTGAGAACGGCATTCTCTGGGCAGAACACAAATGTCATGGGGATCCCTCCAAACATGCCCATGAAGCACAGCTTTTAAAGCCAGACTTCCTCTCACCTTCTCCCAAAGCTCAGTATAGTACAAAGGGCCATAACTAGGAGTAATGGCCTGGAATTACGAAAGGGAGGCCTTTTGCTTATGATATTAAGGAAAACTTCCCAAGAGGTAGAATGGCTTCCCAGGGAATGGAAGCCCCATCGTTTGGGACACTTAAAACTAGACTGTCAAACAGTGATAAAGGTACAGCTGGAAACATGTTCCTACATCAGTGGGGAGATCGAGTTGGGTTACCCCTGGAATTTCTATTACAATTTTTCAATGAGGCCTGAGGAAAAAGGGTTTTCAGTTTAGTAAGAAAATCTAAGCTAAGGAAAATATCCATCAAAATGTAGAAATTTTAAAGAAAACTTCAAGCCAGAGCAGCTCAGTCGGACTCCAGATCCACTGATAGGAAAAAAGGAGCTTGAGGAAGAAGGGATTCATGCTTCTTTATAAATCTCCCTGCATGAGCTGGACTTAACATGGTCCCCTCTTATTCCAAAATGAATAGTTCTGATGCTCAGGTGGGCTTCAACAGGGTGTCTCTGTGGAGACAATTTAATGGGGGAAAAGGCCATTCAAGATTCTGAACTAAACTCTCTCAAGTGATATTATGGGACTCCTGGACGTCAATCACGTCTCAATCAGTGTGTGAAAAAACCAAGACAATGTGTTTTAGCAGCAATTTCCCAATTTATTGAAACTGATTGATTTTTGCAAGTATGTCTAAGCTAATCCCATCACATAAAGTAATCATAATCAATAGGCATACCTTTGGCATGCCTAGGCAGACAAGAAACTGTGAGATCAACTAGAAAATAAGGTAATATTTACCTGAACTACATTTACAGAAAATCAGTACAACACACAGTCATGTTCTCCCACTGACTTCTGATTACTAAAATCTCCCCACCTCCCCAAAATATTAAACACATCTCCAATACAAACACAGGTTTATAATAATTAATATAAAGTCAGTATAATATAGAATATTCCCAGCAAAAAAAATAGTCAACAATCTTCAAACACTGTCTTGGTGGGTTTTTTTTTTGTTATTTTTAGTTTTATTTTTGTAGACAGGTTTAAAGTATGTTGAAAAATAAATATATATGAAAGCATACACACAGCACTCTTACTATGCAGAAATTCTAAAAAAGGCAGAAATCCAAAACACAATATAGAATCTAAAAATAAAAAGAACCATTAAGTATGGCTTTCTTAAGAGTTGCACATGTCACAGAATGAGCTAAAATAAGATTATCTTTCATAATATTGCAAAAAAATCCAGTTTTTGCATTTTCTTGGAGTTTTTTTTTTTTTTTTTAAAAGGATGATGTGCAAAATTGGAAGCATTAAGGTGGATCTTTTTCACAGAGGTGCCTAGTCAAAGATGGCAGTGTTCTGACCCAACGCTCTACTGCAAATTGAGAGTCAAAATATATAACTTTGTCAGGAACAAGAGTTTGACACATAACCCAAAGTAATAAATTCCCAAACATACATATATATAAAAAGTCAACTGAATGCGATTTTCACTTTGGAGTTGCAGAACATTTAAAGGCATAATTCAAGATACAAAACATAAAATGGGACCTAATGCTAAAGTAGGTTTCCTTTTGATAAGAAAATATTCCTTTAATAGTCCAAACACTATTTGTTTTTAAAAAGAACCAGTCACTTCGAAAACCTTCATGAGACATGTCCCCTTCTCATCTCCCTGCAAAATCATTCTGTATCTTTGTGAGGTTTTATGGTGACCTTAAACTTTAATATATAAAGAAACAATACTCAAATATATATAAATTAGGATTTTTTTAAAAAGACTTTTTGAAAGAAACAAAAAGTTGACAGGAAGGAGAAGCCAAGAACCTAAGTTGCCTGTATTGTTCAAGAAAGCTTTTAATGCAGTATTATACAAAGGTCTAACCTACTGCATCATTTAGCATTCTCTAGGTATTTATTATGAGCTGCATAGATAGTGTATATAAAACTGAAGAAATGCATTCGATCATTGAACTGCATGAGAAATTAGCAAAGCCGCATTTGAGATGCTCTTTTTAGTCCTGGCCCCATTTTATATATAAAAAAGATGAGAATAAGAAAGATTCAGGGTACAGTGATTACACATTACATATAATTAAAAAAAAAAAAAATTACCCACATTTCCACTGAGATCAAATGTCTTAATTTTTCATTTTTAAGGGAGTTCTTTTCTGAAACTAAAGCTGCATTTTATTTTATTTTTTAAAGAAAATGAAATTTAAAAAGGGAACCTCAGTAAAATATACAAATTCCTGAAGGGAAATAGAAGAGCGGATGCTAAAGATTATTTGAGCTAGTGTTGGACAGAACAACATTGAAGCAGAATTTCTTTACACAGAACAGCAAAGATAGAAATTTATATAGGCAGCAAATTACACACAGAAAAATGTGAGCAATGGTTGGCAAACTCTAAACTGGTGCCCCAAATTTAGAAAGTCAAACACCTGCACAAAGTTGTGCATTTGCTTATGTCTTTGTGGGATTGGGCCTGGGGATGGACCTGGAAATTGCTGGTCTCTTTCCATGCTTAATTTCCTGTTTTCAAATCTGATTTCTTTTAATTTTTACATAGATTATCCCTGCAGTTAAACACAGTGCAGCTTCAGATTTCAGTTTATAACAGAGAAGTGAAGTAACTGGTAGAAGTTGTATAGAGAGCCTCCCTTTCCATTTGGTAGAAAGTATCACCGTTTTAAAACTCACTGTCTTTCAAAAATAAAATCCCATGTCTCTCCCCTATAGAGTGTGAAAGTTTAAAAAGAAATTCCTGAAAGGTTTTTAATTTCCAAATCTGCACACCTCCATCAAAAACAAAGCACTTAAAAGTATACATCACATATTAGAATGATTTATTTGGTATATATATTTATTTAGTGTAAATTAGTAATATAGACGCATGTGCTATATTATAATTTTAACATTATAACAAGTTAGCTTTTTGTGGGTTTTTTTTTTTTTTTTTGCATCCTCAGTTTGAAGAGCACAGAAGTGGCACTAGTAGAAAACATTTATGAAAGCCATTTGGCTTATTGTCCACCATTTAAAAAAAAAAAAAGGAAAAGAAAAAGGCAATATAAAATATTTCCAAATAAAACACGAAATAAAGCTAAGCACCCCAAAATATTAATACAAAATCAAGTTTGCCCAAAAGGGGGGCAGGGACAAGGGAAAAAGTCAACTCAGGATCAATACCTTTTGTTTCTCCCTAAAACATACTAGCTGAAGATTGTGAATTTGTATAGTGGAGTCAGGGTGGACAAAAAGTGGAATGTAGAAACTGAAGGTTTGTGGTTTCGGGTTTTTTTTCCTTTCTCCATTTTTAAATAGATTTAATATATAAAAAGCCAAGCTACAGGTATCTTTAAAGTACTGTATGTATTTGTCTACATGTAACAAGTGATTGCTGGAAGTTTAGGGAAAAAACTTAATATTTACAGAATAAATGGCAATAAATCCACAGCCTGCATATCTGATAGGTGAAAGCAGTCAAGTTCATGAAACAATGGCCTGGTTTTATGATCAACACAGAGTGGACACAACTGCTGATTTCTTTTGCACTTAGAAAAAGGGATATAAAGGTCCAATCTTAAAATATTGATTTTTTTTTTTAAACATAGTTATAGGGCTTTACAACAAGCTAAAATGCAAAAACAGCTTTTTACAGTTTCATAAAAATGGTTTTATATGACCCTCCCCCACTATTCCGTGAATGTTTAAAGAATCTGGTTGCCCATTTTTGTCGGGTAACTTTCTCAATCCTAAATATTAGCAGCAGTGTAGACAAGTGATCACAGAGCTTTGCTTCGAGCTAACAGTAGAACATGGATTGGCTTAGAAAAACATTTTTCCAAATTACTGACAAGTACCAAACTTGAACAGCAAGAATTCTGGTGCTTATGCACAATGTGAAAGTATAAACCACTCTGAGTGGAGTCCCAACATTTGGGGAGGAGGAAAACCTGCATAGGAAAATTGGTGAGATTTTTTTTTTCTTCAAGAAACTGAAGACAATTGCAGAGAAAGGAATAAAATACATAACAATGGTGATATGACCCTTCAAACAGAGCAATGCCTAAAGATCCAACTATTTTAGGGTGCCAGGTGGGTAGGTTCCTGCATTATCACACTTAACTGTGAAGAGATTCCTGGCACCGATAGTTGAAAAACCTAAAGATTTGATTACCGGGATTTTGTATAGTAAAATCTGCTTTTATTTTACTACCTGGGTAGAACCATGCTTTCCATTTTTTTAAATTAAACTGCAAGGACTTATATATGGTTTTCCCACAAGAAATTGCCTTTCCCACAATTGGGGGAAAAATAGCACCTTTTAATCATTTGGCTTCCTAGATTTAACTGGTTGCCTCTTGGCCTTGTTTGTGGTAGGTTTCAAGATCACCATATTCATACAGATTATATAAAAGTCTGTTCCATAGCAAGAAAACAGTGAGGTCTTCAGTTTTTTTTTTTTTTTTTTTTTTTAAGCACCAAAAGCATAAAGGTGAAAGGTACAGCAGAAGCTTTTATTATGAACAGGACACTTTCATTGAGTTTTTTATTTAAACGTTGTCATAGGAAGGCAGCAGTGGCCAATATGAACTGAACTATTTGGAACACACCCATGTAAACTCTACTGTACAAGAAAGAGGAGACGCTCTAGTGGAAAAATCTGGTTCTCTAAAAGAGAAGGTTTACTTACCTGGAACCAACCTGGCTGAAACAAAGGAAATTTTACTTAGTCAATTAAACATCCGGACTACACCTACAAATTAAGTAGGAATGTTTTAGCTTGGCAAGGCTGAATAATAATATAACTTGGGAGAAGTCTTGACTTCAGAACCAGGATTTCTCCCCTAGTTTCTTGAGTTATCACAATTTGTAATTCATTTTGCTAAATGACTTATATTTACTAAAATTTGCACATAAATATGAAAAAGGCAGTTAGTTGACACCTAAGGGAGAAAGGTGACAACTTTCATGTAAACCAAGCAACTGGGTACTAAACTATATGCGTCTTTTATAGCAAAAGAAATCTTATGGAAACACCAACACTCATTTCACATAACGTAACTAAACAAGGTTGGAAAACTGGATACTGTTAAGATGCCAGTGGGCCCAAGTAATTTCATGATCTTTAACCTGATGGACTATTTGGGAGTTAAGACCCCATGTTATGAAAGGGGCTCTTAAGGCTGCAGCCTGAATTGCTGTTTGATCTAACAGGCTCCAAAAAAAAAAAAAAAAAAAAGACATAAATTACAAAAATTAAATATTTAAATTAATTCTTTGTGAAAGGCTTGGGTTATATGGAGAAGCCCTCAAACACACAGGTCAGTTTATTTACATGATACTAGTCTGTAAGTAAGTCCACTGCTGCTGTGAATATAGAACAAACAAAACTTTAAAAAAAAATTGTTTGGGACGCAAAACCTCCCTGGTATTTAATTCAGGGTGGGGAAGGTTTATAGAAGGAACACATGCTTTACACTGTCTCCTAGTCTCTCCCCCCTCACAGTGCTCACATCTTCAGAAACTCTAAGTCACTTGCATGCAATCTGATTTGCTCCCACAGAGAGGCAAAGACAGACAATTGTATTTTTCCATGGGGGAGAAGGGGAAGGGATGTAACTGATGCCACTAAAAGTGACACTTACTAATACAGTATCTGAATGGTACAGATAAAGGACTCGTTTGTTTAAAAAAAACACAAACAACTCTTTTGCACACATGGACGACAACAAGGCTACTTAGTTTTTCCCAGCACACTCTGTCTTCCCTCCCTCCCCCTACAAACAAAACCTTCCCCGTTTCCCTAAGAAATCCAAGTAAAATCCTTGTCATTCTCTCCAGAGTTCTCTTGCTCCTGTGGAGAGTCGACATCTTCTTTGTCATCTTCTAGAATCACATCATCTTGTGAAATTCCTACATCATCTTTCCATTTTATATCATCATCATCCCCCATCTCTTCATCTCCCTCCACCTTCATGTCATCTGGATCCTCCATGTACTGGCCTTCACCAGGATACAATTCATCTGGAGATCCTTCTCCTCCATTCTGATCTAAGTGGCCAGTTATGCCTCGACCAGAGCAATCGGCACAAACTCCATGGCGGCGGGAACCATGCTTAATTCCCACGCTGGCTGCAGACATGAACACTCTGTTGCACACTTTGCATACATATTTTTTATCTTTGCTGTGGACCTAGGGAAGGAAAAAAAAAGAAAAAAAAAATTAAGGCAGGGAAGATGAAGCAGAGAATTGCAAATGTGGTCCATGAAAGAAGAGATGCTTTCTGTTTTGCTGTAAAGGGAAAAAAATAGCGTAGCCCGTAACTGTCACTGGCTGGTATTTGGAACAGAAATGATGGGTCCCAGGTATCACTTTTACCCACTATATTTCTACCAGTATTAGTAGGAAGGTATTTTACAATGCAACGGAAAATCCTTTTTTTGAAACACCCCTGACTGTGAAACCAGTAATTTCAGCCTAAGCCTCCTTGCTTCTATTGGCCTACACTTACCACAGGGCACCAAAGTGCACGCATTCCTAAAATTCCTACTACATTGTGAAAGTCTCGTACTATCTTAAAATAGCTGTCACCAGATGCTAGTTAAAAGCTACCAAGAAATGTCTCAAAGAAACAACAAGAAGAATGTCAGCGTTTGCTATTGGTCAGACAAAGGAACTGTCTACCTTAGGAACATTTTCACTGGTGTAACCAGGTCAGTGTGGTAATGGAGCTGCACTGCACTGAAGTAAAGTGATGTTTACTTTGGCAATTAACCAGAATAAGTTGTGCCTTTGCAAGCCCTGTCTTGGACTGGTGCAGTGCATCTCGGTGAGAGGTGTACCCTGCTTTTAGTTGCATTGACACAGTTACATTGATTAAGTTTTTCAAAAATGTTCCCCATGAAGACAGGCTCAAAGGTGGTAATTTATCAACAGGTGTCAGGATATTGTAATACAGACTGCTAAATTCATGCATTCCATCATTATCACCATCACCACAGGCTAAAGAATAAAAACCTAGCCAATGTATCCACTTAAAAAAAACAAACCAAAACAAAAAAACAAACCATCTTCTAATGCACATCAGCTTCAAAATGTATGTCTACTTTGACAGCTGAAGGTTTGTCACAAAAGTTTCTGTTTCTTGAAAGAGTCACACAGCATTGTGTGTCTGAACATGGCATTATGCACAGCTATTACAGTTACAGAGTATGAGCAGGAGTGGAAAAGTCATCTGCAGAATTTATTGAGAGGGAGAACATTGTTCTAACTGACCCAAACTTCACAGTATAATAACCAGAACTAAATACTTGAAGAGTTTGTGTGTTTAAACACAGCTCCATACAAAGTACGCTAATACACGTAATCTCTGCCTTAGTGCATTTTCACTTTAGGTAAAGCAAGGAAGCCTTTTTACTCATTAAGCTCATTTGCTACACTCCACTCCTAAAGAAAAGAACGTATCAGTGGGGTCAGGATTACTGAACTCTACTTCAATGGAGTCACACCAAAAATAATATGGCACACGCAAACACGCTTTTAAAGGTTCTTTCTGTTAAGATGTTACAGTGCCAAGAGGTCTCTGGGAACAGCATTCAAATTGATTGTGACTGTCTATTCTTTGAATTGATGGGCCTACCGTGTTCACCAGAGAAAAGCTGTGTTCTGTTTGAGGGCTCTAAGGCAATTTAAACTACGTTGGCTATGCCACAAAGTTATTATAGTAAGGAACGGATGAAAAAACCAAAATTAATAGCTAGACTTTGACCTGACAATCTGAGTTTAGAACAAATGCTTCCTCACATTCAAGTAAGGTGGTGAGTTGGCTTTTCCACACAAAAAGAAGATATGGGGACAGATATTAAAGCAGCCCAACTTTCATCAGGCATAACTTGATCCAAAGTTTTTGCATGACTAAATCTGAAATTAATCTGAAACCAGTCAGGAAATGTGCTGCATAGAAAATGTCATTGAGAGAGAAAAAAATAAACAAGTCAAGATATAGCTGTGCCATAAGTCACTTTGAACAGGAGATGGCAGTCTTGTAGCTGAGGCACTGGTCTGGGATTCAGAACTGGGTTTAATTCCCAAATCTGCTGCAGATTGCCTGGGTGAGCTCGGACAATTCACTTCATCCTTGTGTCTAAATTACCCATCTGCAAAATGGGGATACTACCTATTTCCTTTCTCCCACCCTTCATCTGCTCGGTCTGCTTCGACTAAGCTCTTAAGGGACACAGCCTCTCATTATATATTTGTGCAACAGCTAAAACAGCACGGCCCCAATTCTGGTTGGGGACCCAGGCACTATAACAACCTGTTTGGGGTCCCCAGGCAATATAAATAATTACTAAAAACAGACAGCTGGAAATCAACTAATTTTAGTTAAAAGTAAGAATTCTTGTAGCACAAATCAAGTGTACATAACAGACTTTTTTCTTCTTTCGGTGCCTTCTATATGAATTGTCTGTAACCAGCACAGCTGGTACCATGGCTAAATGCACGCGAGAGGGGGTACTCTGCCTTCAGGAGGTGATGCTAGCTGTGCTGGCAGGATTGAGAACTGTGACTACTGACATCCAGGTTTGAATCCCCAAATAGATGTAATTTCCTGTCTCAGCTCAAAGAAAAAGGGTTTCCTGAATAATTCCCATCCACTGTAATGCAGTTGACCACCACCACGAAGGCATTTGAGCAGACAGAAACTGTGGGAATGTAACGCCAGACTCAACAAAAAATTCTCTCGAAACTTTATATCTAAGAGCAACACTTCCTCACGTTAACTTTGTAAGAGTCAAGCACTCCACTCCAGAGGGCACTAAGCTCGCTGACGATTTCTGTTTCTCAACATTCAAGGCAGCTGGGAGTATCAAGAACACAATACTCCTAGTCTCAGGAGTTAGGTTGTTTGAACAGACTGTAGTCATTCTGTTTAGCAACACTTATGGATTATGTTAGGTTTCCCAACTTGGGTAAGGTGCCATATGAGAGGAGCAACGGAGCAGTTAAAGCAGGACCAATTTCTCACCGCATACATGCTGCAAGGGGTAAAGAAGTGGGCAGCCTCTCTGGCCCTGTGATGGGCCCTCATAAAGCTGCCAAGAGATACAGCTCATGGGTGGGCAGGGCCGGTGCAACCCATTAGGTGACCTAGGCGGTCGCCTAGGGCGCTGCTATTTTGGAGGCGCCGGCACCCCGTCCGTCCATTGAATTTCGGGGGCGGGACCTTCCGCCGCCGCTGTTGGGGGCGGCATTTCGGGGGCGGGACCTTCCGCCGCCTAGGGCGCCGGCAAAGCTGGCGCCGCTACTGTGGGTGGGGAGTGCAGGCTCAGAAAGCAGCTTGCTGGTCCAATGTGTGTGTGTCGCCCCTCGCAACACACAGCTCAGTTGTGAGAACAGGCGTCTCGGCCACATGAAAGCAGCCAATATTCACCTCCATCACAAGCAGTATGTAGCTTTCTGGTCATTGATGGAATAGGCAATGGGAACAAGGGGAAGGGAGTATAAAAAAGAAACAGACAGAAAAGAAGAGTAAAGTGAGCAAACAGAAAGGTTAGAAACACAGTAACTGAATCAGCAGATAGAATGGAGACATGGGGAGGAACCGCCCATATACTGTGTGTGCTCTTGACATAGTTGCATATAAGATGTATCTACTAAAAGGGGGACATGGTGGCCCAAAAACTTGTAGCAAGGACAAGCATAATCACACCTTGGGAAGTTGAGACCCCTTGAGAAAAAGTTGGCTGAGAACCATGGACCACTTTCTAATTGTCTGTTGGCAGTTCTCATGGTGCTGGCTCCACTTCCTTGCTCCCAAAGGCATTTGGGCTCATCAACGTAAAAAAAATTTTTTTTACTCAGAAAGGCGGCCAATTAAGCACATTATTAACTGAGTCACAGAAGATCTACATTTCCTGGATCTGATCGCCAAACCAGTTGTTCTATGGCAATTCCTATGTTCCTATTCTGAGCATAGGCTAATTGGATTGTTTACAACTAGGATATTCAATTTCCTTATTGGTTACGAAGCTGAACTAAAGGTATTTGGAGAGAGAAGAAACTGACCAACTTCACCCACTCAACATACTGCTAAAGAAAAGCTAGGGCTTGTCTACACTTACCGGGGGTTCGATGACCGCCGATCACTCTCCCATTGACATCACATAGCGTGGACCCCGCAATAAGCAGATCTAAGTACGTTGACTTCAGCTACGTTAGTCATGTAGCTGAAGTTGCGTAACTTAGATCGATCTCCCCCCGTAATGTAGACAAGACGTTAGTCATGCTTCTGCTTTGATCAACATTGAGTTCACCAAAGCTGGTGCATTCTTACTCCTATCGAATCACACGTTATTCCAGGCTCTGAAATATTTTTCAAGATGGGTTCTTGAAAACTATTTGAAATACTATTGTATTTATTATCATATGTATATGAAGCAAACTTTTTTTTTTTTGTAAAGTTGGATAGTAGACCCATGCTAAAGAAGGGATCTTAAAAGCCATTTAAAATAATCTATGCTGCATCCATGTATGCCAGTCTGGGTTACTGAAAGGATTTTCAGGAATCAAAACATCAACACCGTCTCAGGAGATGGCAAAATAGGTAGATGAGGTGAGGTCCTCAGGGCCAAGAGAGCAAGAGTCAGAAGTGACACAATATGCACCAAAAATGAACCATAACTTCAAACAGAAAACTGACCAGCAGCCCAAACTTTTAAATGATTCTTCTTCTCCCCCCCCCACCCCATCCTTTTCTACATTTGATAATCCAACTGGAATACTCAAAGTGATCCACCCTACTGGATTTTGCCATCAAAATGTACTATTTCCATTCCCCCAGTTAACTCAAAAGATGTACTATCTAAAACAAAGGCAGATATGCTGTTTGTCTTCAGTATCTGAAAACGACACTTGCATGATAGACAGACCCTATTCTTCCTGTGTTTGATAAGAAGGATATTCACCAATATTTCAAAGGGGAATAACTGCCCTGGCTGCAACTGCACCAAATCCTAGTGTAAAAAAGAAAAAGAATTTTTTTCCCCCACAGAACTAAAAAGATCCAGGCAACCAGCTGGTCTGACAAGGTGTCTACAACGGCAAAACTAACAACAGACCTTGAAACCTTTGTGTCTGCAGGGGACAGAGCCGACTGCTTGGATGTACCTACTGAACACCAGAAGACTAATGCCCAAAGGAAATAATAAAGGGACATCTCAGGGAGCAGTTGGTCCCAAGGCCAGATGGCTGGGCACTCATCCGAATGGACACATACTCATGGAAGGAAGTAAAAAATGGCAGGGTTTTAGATACCATAGCAACTGATAACATAAGCCCCTTGATCATTCTGGTTTAAGTGGTATGGGCTCGCTGCCACCCTGTATATATAAACACCACCATTTGGCAAGCTAAGGCAGGACATTGGCATCTGCTGTAGGCAGACAACTGCCTACCAGCTGACTACATACAACTCTTCCCAGAAAAAGGAACTGAACATTGTTTCAGAATGCACGTGTGAACCAAACAAGCTGCATTCACAAGGTAATATCTACACTAAAAACGTCAGTTTAGATTTTTAAAAAGCTCTAGCTTCTACAAGGAGTTGGGTGCTCAGCAACAAGGGGAGCTGTTACTTTTCATTCACAAAGCCACTAGATTTAAGTAATTTCTGGTCACTATGGACACTGCAACTAGCAGGGGTCAGAAAATTTTAGCAAACACAGGGACAACCCAAAGGGAAGAACAACAAAACAAAAACCCCAAGAGCAGATCAATACTTTTTGCTGAAGCCATTTAAAAATATTTGATTATAAGGCTACACATTTTCCTTCCAAGGTGGACATCCATTTTTGGATACACAATGTGCATTGCAACCTCAAGGAAAGCGAGTGATGATGTAATGTTAACTGATACCACATTATCCACTGGTTACTTTTGCTATTACATCTAAGCCCTCCAAAGTAAATGGTCATTTAAAAATAAAATAAATGAACCTTATTTAGAGTATGTATTTCTCAGTACACATCTGTAAATCAAATAGAAGAAAGGAAATATCAAAGAGATATTTGCCATCTGAGGTCATTTGTGTGTTTTTCAGAAGCACAGCTGCTGATTTAACTCCTCTTTAGATAGAAATCACACTGGTAAAACTAACTTTTGATAGACAGTGTTTTAAAGAGACAATATCTGATTTAAAACCATATTTTAAAAAATTAATGTCCTTACCTATGTTAACATTGCATACATTACTAAAACTAGAAACTGTGCTGTTCACACATTTTGTATTTCAACCTGGACAATGAAAATATATCTGTCATTTCTGTTTCTAGTTAATTTCACTTTCAGCTTCTTATGCTCTAATACAATGGAAAAGTAGCTGAGAAGCAAGGAATGCAGGGAAAATCTTATTTGTTTAAAAACTTGCTCTGGATTTTAAAAAGATACAGCACAGAAACATTTCTACAGACCTGAGGTTATGTAAAAGCTTTTAAAAAAAATAATTTTTTAAATAAAAAATTGGGCTAAACATAAGCTAATCTAGGCCCTTTAAACCTTGCACATTGATAGAGGAACTGAAAGAAGCAAAGGCTTTGGTGGTTTAAACACATTTCCTTTTCTCTACTTCAACTTTTTACTCTGAGATGTATGTCTGGAAGCTATTTTTATAACAGGTGCAGTCTGCATTTGATGCACATCAACATTCATCTCCACAGTTCTACCTGCAAACTGGCATTAAGAAGCACAAACGTCTGACATATCAGGAAAATAAAGTTACAAGACAAATAAGCACAAGGCACAAGATCCCATGGGTTTCCCTACCCATATTCAATTCACACAACCCACAACACCTCCCCGTAAGTGAAGATCAAGATACTGATTGAACTAGTAGCCTGTGGAAAGGGATGCTGTGCTAACTGGAAAAAAAAAATTCGATGAATAAAAAACTATCCATTTTCTTGAGTCTTATACACGATCCTCCCCTGTAGGGCTCTCACTTTTGTGAAAATATTCAGTCAGTGGGTTCCTCTATGGAGATTTTTGTCAGTATACCTGATGGGTCCGTATTGTAACATCCAAAAAGCAAAGTGAACCTACCTATTGCTTCTTCATAGAAGGAACAATGGTCTGAACACAAAACCAATCATGATTTTTAATTTATTTTAATTGTGATTTTCACTGTCCAGTTCGGGGCACCACACCTTAGGGAAGATGTGGATAAACTGGAGAGACTCCAGAGGAGAGCAACAAAAATGATAAAAGGTTTAGAAAACCTGACCTATGATGAAAGGTTAGAAAAACTGGACTTGTTTAGTCCTGAGAAAAGAAGACTGAGGGGGAACCTGATAAGCTTCAAGTATGTTAAGGGTTGTTCTAAAGAGGACAGTGATCAACTGTTCTCCATGTCCACTGAAGGTATGACAAGAAGTAAACTGTTTAATCTGTAGTAAGGGAGATTTAGATTAGCTATTAGGATAAACTTCCTAACTATAAATGTAGTTAAATTATGGAATAGGCTTCCAAGGGAGGTTGTGGAATCCCCGTCATTGGAGGATTTTAAGAACAGGTTGGACAGACACCTGGTAGGGATAGTCTAGGTTTACTTGGTCCTGCCTCAGGCTGAAGGCTGGACTTGACCTCTCAAGGTCCCTTGCAGCCCAACATTTCTATGATTGTTACCCCCAACCTTTAACTGATTTATAACTAAACTGATAAATTCTTTGGAATAACTTTGATAACATAAGTAGTAATGTATTTTTATTCCAATGTGACACTTTTTCAGGACTTTATTCCTTGCCCTACAAATCTGCACACTCAGTTGGCACTTTCAAAACAACAAGCCATAACTGGATTCCGAGGGACAGGCTCAACTGCATATGAAGAAAAGTTATAGATCTCACAGAGATGTCGGATACACCTCCCCATGTATATACTAAAATAATTTTAACTCCATTTCAGTACACCATGGTAGTGACCTGAATGGTCCTTCCTTATAGCAAAAATGGAGATCTAAGATGGATTTGTACAAAACTACCTCAATTTCACTTCTGAAAGACAATGTAGTTTGCTTCCTGTGCAAGAGAAAATAAAAATATGCTACATTTAACCTGTTTAAAACTATCCATTACAACAGGAAAAAACCTTGCAGGATATTTCAGGATATTCAAATGTGCTATATTTAACTTAAACTATTGTTTTAAATCACCTTTTCAAAATTTGGTGATGGGAGAGAGGATTCCTTTGTGGATATCTGCTGTTTGAATTATAACCAGTAAAACATAAATCAGTCTAAATGTATCTTTAATCTTTTGTGATACCTTAATTTACATGTACATCACACGGAATCTACATCATCCAAAAGGAAAAGCTGTCTCCAGCTCCTATCTGTCAAAACCCATTAAGGTAAGGGTCTTTCTTAGCCTGGAAGATTTTAGTCAGTCACTCTTACAGCCCACAATCAAGAACTGTTGTTTCTGAAGACAATACATTCCACTGAATTCTCTAGTAGTTGTATCTATTTGCAAATTCAAAATTAAAAAGGTGATAAAAGGTAAAAACAAGCAAGTTATTGAACAGGCTCTAATAATTTTTTCAGTGATTTATCTGCCCAGCACTCTTTTTCCCTTTCTCTCCCACAGTGTTACAAACCAGTTGATATCTGAGAAAGTATTACTATGAAGCCGCTACCATCCCTAAAATTAAAGCTGAAACTGGTGTTTGTGCTACAGACCTGATTTAAGGGGGAGAGGGACAGTGCTGGTCTTGGCTGTTGAAACTATTGTGCTAGAAGTTGACATAAAATTTGTTCTTTTTAAACTAAAACTGTTTCAAGGGTTTTTTGTTGTTGGAGGAGAAAAATGTGAGTTAGTTTTAGATTCCTTTGTGTCAAATTCTAGCCCAAACATTCTGCTTAAAAATAAAATCAAAATAAACTTGGCAAGTGTTAGATTCTAGCACTTCTAGTTTGTGTGTACTGAATTTATTATAATAAATAGAAATTGCCAGGATATTAAGGTTTTGAAAAAGTAGCTAGTGAGTATGAACAACAATATTTGCAACAATGATATCTAATTTCACTATCACCAGATGGGACTTCATGTCCTCTGTACTATCCCACAATATCACCCCACCCCATCAAGGTGAAGGCCTGTCAAGTGCAAGTCTATAGAAATGATAACAACAAATGCATGGAAGGGAAAATACTACCACCAAAGAAGGAAATTTGACAAAAAAAACGCGCACACACAACGTTGTGTGTTTATAACAACACTGCAGTTGAGACAAGCCAGCAAGTTACACCAGCACACATTGACCTTCTAGCACAGGGATCAGCAACCTTTGGCACGCGGCTCACCAGGGTAAGCACCCTGACGGGACGGTTTGTTTACCTGCCGCGTCCACAGGTTAGCAAACCGGCCTGGCCCACCAGGGTGCTTACCCTGGCGAGCCGCATGCCAAAGGTTGCCGATCCCTGTTCTAGCAGCTCTCTGAACAGCAAGCAATCTTTAATGAAATTATGTATTAAATGATAATTAAGCGCAACAGGATAGCGGTAGTCCTGGAACAGAATTTCCTTGCTTTTAGTGGGTGGTGTATTACTTCAACAAAATTTGTTCCTAATTATTCAGCCTACTAGGCCAACATTTTTTATCCTAAAGATAACATTGCCTCTTGTGCCTTGAAGCACCAAAGCCTAATAGGTCCTCCACAGCAGTCTATGTTGCATTAAAAAGTAGTTTAGTGCACTAGGAAGTGAGGTTTGAGATTCCAGCTCAGTCCCTCACCTTGGGGCCAGGAGCACTAAAGAGGGTGTGCAGACCACTTCAAATTGTTCTTCAGCAACTCCTCTGGCTGAGTTGGAGGACCCGTTGTTGAATAACTCCAGAGGAACAATAAGCAAGACACTGGGGCTTTTAAAGGTGGAGAAAACAGGAGAGGTCTTCTGCATTCCATAAAAGACTCAGAGGAGTACCAGGGGAAAAACAGAATAGAAATCTAAGTCAGGTGAAATTCCTTTTCTCCTTAATCACAACAAACCATCTTTCTGTTTTCCAACTACTTCAAATGCTCCTACTTACCAAGGTGTGCCGTTTCATGTGCTCCCTGCGTGTGAATTTTTTCCCACAGATTTCACAAGGATAGGGTCTTTCTCCTGTATGGGATCGCATGTGTCTCTTCAGGATACACTGATGCATGGCTGAGAAACTGCAGTATGGGCACTTGAATTTTTTTCTGATGACTGTGAATTCGTTTACTGAAAAAGAGCAACCCAAGAAAGCAGGTTACAACTTAAAACATTTCAAATAATCCATTTTCTTGCTTAATTTTCATTAATGTTTTTGCTGTCAGACCACATTCCCACTGTTTTACGCTCCGCATAAGGAAAACATTTAACAAGTTCAATTATGTTACACTGTCTTTCTAATGTCTGCCTTATTAAGCGGCAGATTTTAACTAGGGTACTTATAATGTGTCAACACAGCTGGGAACTTCAAGTATCTTCCCCAGAGAAACTTGTTGATAAGACAGTACACCAGGCTGTCAAATATTTAGCAACAGCAAAAGAATGACCCAATTTCCTTAATGTCTGTTAAAGTACAAAACAAAAGGGGATTATAATCTGCTATAATGCTAAATTATTTTCAGGAATTAGTTGGCCAACAGAGAGAGATCTGAAATTCAAGCATAGTTCTAGTTAGTGACAATGCTCTGATGTACTGAAACAGCTACATGCAGAATCAGGTCAGAAATAACTAGCTGTGAAGAGAGGATCACAAATGTGACATGTTGATAGCAGTATGTAGAATTTCTCCTTAAACCCCTAAGTAAAACGAATGAGTGAAATGCAGTTTATAGTAAACCAGGTACCATGGCAGTATTTCCATTAATGTTCAAAGATTGAAGGGCATCTTGAACAAATATAGAGTTCACCATGCAAGCATTTAACAGTAACCATCTTTAAAGTAGCATTACTCTCTATACTTGCAGCAATAGTAACAGAAAGCTGATACAAAATGTTGAATTAAAGCGCAGTTCTTGAAAGAGTGTTCACAGTCCAAACTGTATAATCTTTGCTAGATTAATTTTCTTATCACATTCTCCTGAATGATTTGGAAGAGAATGAATTTTTATAAGTTATTCCTGTGCTGTCAATATTTCTCCTTTTGCCATCCTTTTAGAGGTAAAGTGCACTCGACTGGACTCCAGGGATACATACATATTGACAGCCTAAGGGTCTAATTTGCCAGCAGAGCGCACATAGAAGCTGTGTTGATGTTTCCCCCTCCAAATAAAAATGAAAGTGGAACATGCAAAACAAAGCCGGGGAAAACAGAAGATCTGATATTCCTTAATGGAACCCACCCATTATACATTTGGAGGTCATTGTCCTTGTGCATGTAGTGTTTGATATCTTCCCACGAAAGCTCATGCTGCAAAACGTCTGTTAGTCTATAAGGTGCCACAGGATTCTTTGCTGCTTCCCACTAGTAATTCTCTTAGTTGCTGTTACTATATGTTAAATATTACCCACTTCAATGATCATCTTTGCCCAAAGCAGTTTTACTGCTAGTAAGGACCTGGATTCTTAATCTTAAGGATACTGGTTTGCAGTCAATAAAAGCAAATTTAGTTGACATCTTAAACCTTGGTGGGCTTAAATATGCTATTGTTCTAGGTAGATGGCAAACCAGCATTGTGTTTTCAAATGAAGCACTGCATGTAGGAGAGTGAAGGAAACAAGGGAAGTCTAGTGTCTATTATGGTCTTATGTCATTGAAGGTACCGAGTTAAATTATAAGCTGCTTACTCAAATATTACATCCTGCAAAGATCCCACTAGCTAAGTCAACGTTGAGAGCTCTCAGCATCTCAGACTCACGCCCTTCAAGTGCAATTGTACTCTGAAAAATGAACTATTTTAAAATGACATCTTTTTACTCAGCAGGCCTGTCTCATCGGCTTACTCTGGTGACCAGTTATTTTTAAAAATTTACTTTCATTTGCATTGCAGAGCAAACACAACGAGAGGGGGAACTAGGTTTGATTCCTCATGCAAACACAGTGCAGACAATCCTGTGAAACCCCATTGATTAGTATGGGGTTGCACAAGTGTAACTGAAGGCTTAATTTGAAGATTGTGGAGTTGCATAGGAACACATGGGAACAATTTTGGCAGAATTTTTATTACTGGAATTGATACACGAGAAGGATAGAATCTAACTTGACTGTCTCATTGTTAAATTTCTAGGGCTAGTAATTGGAGAACCAACCAGTCTTCTTAGTTGTAAAGTGTGAAATTCAAAGTAAAAATCAATTAAACAAACATGGAACCACAGTGGGTTGTGTTTTTTTTCCCCCAATAGAGAGACTTTTTAGACTAGAACCATACTCACATGCAGATGGTTACTTGTAGTCAATGTAACTTATTTCTAAGCATATAGATGGAAAATCCTTCACTTTTTTTGGTCCACATTTAACTATTTAAGTGCTGTGCCCTTGATGACAGAGGAAGAATCATATATCCAGCAGAACAGCAGTTGTTGTGCTATTCAACATAAAAAGATATGTCTTGATGTTCCATTAATTTCAATGGAATAATTGAAGAGTAATGCAATTTTCTCCTCTCTTTTTTTAAAAAACATACACAATAAGATTATAACTGGGCCATTTGTTGTATACTTGTAATCAAATCTGATACGTTATGGCTTCCTATACATTTAAATGTTACTCATTGGTTACATTCTTATCTCTAGGCCTGAAGGTTGTGGATTCAAATAAAACCCAAAGATGGAGGCGCCTACCCAGTGTTGCAATACACTGTAGGATTAGAGAAGGAAGTACTATTAGAAACATTACCCCTTAGGGGATCATTCAACAACCCTTTCTAGCTTTTGCTGACTGCCCAGGTAGAAGTTAGAACGCACAGCACTTTAAATAAAAGAGTAGGAAATGAACATATTTCATCAGATGCCACATGCTAAGCAAGGTCACATATGTTCAATATGTGAACAGGAGACTAAGCAAAATACTGAGTTCTGTAAATTTTGGTGATTCAAAACATTGAAATTTTTTTGAGATTAAATGAAAAATTTGGCATTTATTTTTTTGACAAAAAGGGATTTGGATGAAAAATTGTGTCCCACTCTAGTACTAACTGATTGAGAAACAATCTTCTCTGGGCCAGTACTGAAAAAAAATGCCCCAGAATTGTGCTAGGGGTGCTGGGCTGCCACATGCCATTTTCCAGATAATGCACAAAAGTGGTCCTAACAAGAACTGGTTGGAACATTTTTGACTAAATATATTTTCATTGAAATATGTTGTTAAATCGAAGAGTCAATGTTTCAGAGACCTATCAGTTTTCGAAGATTTCTAAGGTCCAGGGCTTCCTGGTAATTTCTGACGAGAGAGAGATGCCCAAATTGAAAATCTGATCTTTTCGATAAGAAAAATGGACATTTCAACAATTCCATTTTGTGGAAACATTTGGAAATTTTTGTTTTCGTTCTAACATGGAATGAAATCAAATTTCAACAACTCAAATATTGCCATGAAACAGAATTGTCATCCTCTGGCTGGCTCTAGTCCTGACCACTTAGAGAGAAGATCCAAAGTATAGTTTCCTGCTCCAGCAAATGGGGCAGTTATTTTTAAATCTACCTCTAAAACTCCTCAAATCAGCACTTTGAACTTAACAGTCTTCATATCTTGTCCCAAACTGTTGCTCTGTTGTGTTCTATAGCTTGTGTGTTCCACCCTCAAGTTATTTAAAGCAGCTCTGGAAAACTGTCATGAAAATTTACTAGTCCAAGCACAAAACCTATTCACCGGTGACTATAATGATAATAATGAAAAAACAGACTATTTTATTCACTTGTCAGAAAAGATTACCCACTCCAGTCAAGTAGAATTTCCTAAGGTTAGTTTAAAGGGATTACACACATGCATGCAAACTGCTTTGGGAACCGATGGGATGAAAGGTGCAAAATAAATGAAAGATATAAAACCAGAGTTCCCGGCACCATTCATTCTCAATAAAGCATGTTCTAATATCCATTGCTCTGCGCCAGCTATTGTTGATAAAATAATAGCAACAGCTTGCTTGCACAGTCACTGTGCTACCAGTATTTAACTTCTTACTTGTAAAGCACTGTTGAAATAAACTAGAGAATGGAAAGGTATTCGTCTATTTTATTTTTCCAATTTGCCTAGGAGAACTTAAAAGTAGATGAAAAATATTTTGCCTTTGTATCGTATCTAACACATTTCCCAGTCTATTTCTTTTATGAGCAATCTTTAGCACGTTTGAATATTGTGAAGGACGAAGATATTTATGATGTTACCAATTTGAACAGGGGATAAGATCTCTCAGCTGCTTGACCACTAACAATAGGTTATAAAAACAAAACATTTGCACACCACAGGATCACCATAACCCAAATACTACAGAATCTAGACAAGGTAAGCAAGCTATGAGCAGATCAGGTAAGATCAGCCAAGGTCATCTAAGCCTCCCACAGCTCCAAGGCTATTTTCAGTATTGTCTAACAATTTAAACATAACATACATAACTTAATAAAATCCTTATGTAGTTCTCAGCTATCCAGCTCTGTTGGATTCCTTCAGAGGCGGTTATTTACAGGAATTAAACTAGTCACAGGTGCAGTAAACAAGGCTCCTGCAGGGCCAACTTTGTGAACAGGAGATGTTCCTTCTCACGTACACTTAACCAAATCAGTTTAAAAAAATGCTGTCCTAGTATGCAGGGCCGGCTCCAGGCACCAGCCCAGCAAGCAGGTGCTTGGGGCGGCCCCTGGAAGGGGGCGGCACCTCCGGCTCTTCGGCGGCAATTCGGCGGCGGGTCCCTCAGTCCGTGTCGGAGGGAAGGACCTACAGCCAAATTGCCACCAAAAAATGAAGCGGCGGCGTAAGAGTTCCCGATCGCGATCGCGGCTTCTTTTTTTTTTGCTTGTGGCGGCAAAAACTATAGAGCCGGCCCTGCTAGTATGGCATACTAATTCAAAACAAATTGGGTCCTTTCAATGAAAATGCCTCAAATTAACAGCAAATTTGTGATATTTTGGATTAGCTTTCACCACCACCTAAAAAAATGTCATTAATAGTAATCTACTGGTGAAATACACTATAAATAAATGCAGGACTTGATCCTCTCACCAATGGGGTGTAGGAAATTTTCCCCAGTGGGTGTGTGAAGGAGTGCTGAAGCTATCCATTTCTGCAGAATTTAAGATGTTCTTAAGAAAAATCAAGTGTAATCCTTGAAGTTGCAAAGAGAACCTTCCAAATGAGAACTGATACAGTACTGCCTTCCTGAGGACTTGTCTACATTATCCGCTGGATCAACGGGCAGCGATTGATCAGATACGATAAATCGACCACTGAGCGCTCTCCTGTCGACTCCGGTACTCCACTGGAGCAAGAGGAGCAGGCGGAGTCAACGGGGGAGAGCCAGCAGTCTACTCACCGCAGTGAAGACATCGCAGTGAGTAGATCTAAGTACGTCGACTTCAGCTACATTATTCAAGTAGCTGAAGTTGTTCAACTTAGATCGATCCCCCCCCAGTGTAGACCAGACCTGAGTCTGCAAAGACAGACAGTTCTAAGCGTCTTTGCTGCTGCTGCTGGCATTCCCAATTTAAGTGGAGTCAAGCTGACAAGACTATGGTTAGTTTCACTGTTGCTATTCAGAATCCTGACAACAACAATGAAACCGTAAATCAGTTTCACACTGTCGACCAAGAAACCTCTTACCAGCAACAGAAATAGGTACTGGAGCTATTCAGAAGAGGTAACATAGAACAGAAATTGAAAGGCTGGAGTAAGTCACAACAACAGTACGTGGCTGTTTGGAACAGCAATTGAAGAAAAAAATTGCTGGTGTTTCAACTGCAGAACTTCACATAGGCAGAATGTAGTTAACAGAGTTACAATTAGCCAGGATGCCACCTATACTTAGTGCCATGGGAGTACTCACAGAAATTAAGTGCCCCCAACACCATTCTGCGATACGGTTTCAATTCTGATTTGTAGATTACAAAGACAAGAAAAGAAGGGATTACTGTGATCCTGTATAATTCAAACCATAGGACTTCCCTCAATTAATTCCCAAGTCAAATATTTTACCAAAATCTAAGTATATTCCACCAACACCATTATAATCTTTATCAACCAAACTTGTAACCTCATTTAAAATAAAGATATCAAGTTTGACTGGATTTGTTTTCTGTTAACCAAAGTTGACTGGCATTAATTATATTACTCTTCTTTAACTCTTTATTAATCAAGTCCCATAACAGCTATTCCCTTAGTTTCCTGGGATAGACATCAAGCTGACAGGCGGTCATCCTGCTTACCCTTGAAAATATTGGCATCACATACGTTTTCTTCCAGTGTTCCAGAACTTCCCCAGTGTTCCAAGAATTATTAAAAAAATCAATGTGAATGGTTCAGAAAACTCAGAGGTAAGAATGCCACTTATTGTACACATTACTTCCTACAATACTAAGGTGCCCCTTGGAGGTCTTCCCTCAACTTATTGTCCAGACAACATATGGTTTAAGCTTGTGAAGCTAAATAAATTACAGTGAAACGTTGCATGTGTTACTGCAGACATAAAAGTCCCCAATTTCAAAGCCAAGGTATACATTTGCAGGAGTTAACCAGGCACACCCATGTACAAATGTCCATTTACCCCACTTTGGGTGCACTATCATAGCAAATTCATGCAAATAATGCGTGTATTTGGATACCTAAACAGTATGAAAAAATCAGGCACAAAAGCTTTAAGAGAATGGTTAAAATAGATTAAACCATTTTAACTATTTCTGCTTACCAAGAGAAAGATATGAAAGTTTTATGTTAAATTCAGATACAAACTCTGTTTCAAATAACAGATCCAGAACATTTTATGATAAATGTCCCTCAAATTTACTGCTTTGGGTATTAAAATGAATCTCAGTGCAGACGACAAATTTTTCCAGCTAAGAAACTCTGTTTACTTAAGATTGAACAGACACAGGACAATATTTGTGCAGTTATAATTTTATTAAAAACTAAATATTTTGTCAAATATCCATATATTTTTATTTCTGCATCTATAAACTAAAATCTTGAAAAATAAAAGCATCATTAGAAAAACTTTAATACAGTTTCATTTTAGAGTTTCACAGCACTATCTGTTAAACACATATGCCTATAAGCACGTATATTTAGTCAACAATATATTAACCTTGGTATGGACAGACAATGCATTTTTTTGTCTAAACGACAAAGTTTAAATGTACAAACTATTTGCCTTAAATAAAAAGGCTAATATTAAATATTTACAACACGTAGAAATAGCAGCATCTGTAAACAAGGAAATGATCATTGACCAGATTACCAAGATCATTACCAGCAGCGATACATGGCAAATCTCTATATGAGGAATAGCACCAAGAAATGAAATATGCATTACGAACAGAGCTGTTTAAACAAAAACTGCAAAAATAAATAATTTTATAAATACATTTATATAAAATGAGCATTTTAAAAAAAGTTATCCAGCAACACTACAAAAACTTTGGCATTACTGTCTCAAGTTATCTATCTTGTTTCACTGAGGTAAATTTTCATTGTTTTACGTTTTTAGAATTCTCTCCTTGCTAATACATGTTAGCTCTCCTCCCGCTTCCCCACCTGAAAAAGTGATGTACAGGTTTAACACTATCCTGGTTTGTACATGCATTTCCTGCATACAATCTTCTAAAAAACCTGTTTGAAAATCTAAATAAACTCCAAACAAATTCCCAATGGCGAAAAGATTAAGACTTTTTCAAAAGTATAAATCTGGTCTGTCGACTGTCACTGCTAAACACTGACAAATACGTAGATGATATAGGAAAAAAACCTGTTGTGCAAAGTTAATATGCATTAGTCCTATCATGTAACATATTCACATCAATGATGTTATTTCCACTCTAGTTTAGAATATGCGCTCCAGTGATGCATAGTCAGTGATAAAGGGAACCCATTTCATTTAGCATCACATTGTCTACAGAAGAAATTTTATTGTGAGGTTTGTCGGCAGTTTGGAAGATTAGTAGACAACTCCCTCCCCCCAACAAAAAAAGCCACAGCTAAATTTATGCTTTCTTAATATCTTATCTCATTTGCAACAATTATTCATAATTATTTCTCTTTATTGCTGATTGCTACCATCAGGACCCCCAAATAGATATGTTCATAATTCAAAGCCCAAATTACGGAGACAGAATTTCTGGAATCCTAGATCAGTTCTGTGCCATATATTGTTTGGCATTCCCCTGCTTCAATTGTCCACCCAATGTCAGTCTCATTACCGTAAGACTGCAATATATTATTCCATTTGGTGTGTTAGTAGAATTGCCATCCTTAAGACAAGATGTTAAACAAAAAGCCATTTCTCCTGATTCTATGGAAATTAAATATTTTTTTAAATTAAAGGGAAAACTTGTTTCCTGACCAAAATTCTCCCCCTCACGGCCTGTCTACATTACCCGCTGGATTGATGGGCAGCGATCGATCCAGCGGGGGCCGATTTATCGCATCTAGTCTAGACGCGATAAATCGACTGCCGAGTGCTTTCCTGTCGACTACTCCACCAAGGCGAGAGGCGCAGGTGGAGTCAACGGGGGAGCGTCAGCTGTCGACTTACCACAATGAAGACACCGCGGTGAGTAGATCTAAGTACGTCAACTTCAGCTACATTATTCACATAGCTGAAGTTGCGTAACTTAGATTGACACCCCTCTCCAGGTGTAGACCAGGCCTCAGAAACAGCTGCTATATTTCCTACACAGTTACATCAATACCAGTAGCTGTTTTGTAAAACACCGCATAACTATTGGATAATTGTGCTATATAAAACTACATTTTATTCTATAAATCTGTAATTTATGCATATGCTGTGTTACTGCATGACAATGATTGGAATACTGAATCTTTTGGATGCCAAGAAGTTTTTTCCCTTTCATTTTACACATTCGACTGCATTTTATATTTTTAAGCTCAAACTGCAATTTTTGTTATTTACATGGTAAAACCAATAATCCCTATCACATCTTCTCCTACTTCCTAATTCTGAATTTAAAAATACAAGTTTAAGGAAGTTTTCTATTACAACTATATAAACATCTGTTATATTGTTCCCTGAAATTCTAATGTTTGTGGTGTTTTTAATTAATTTTCTCCTATCCGTGAAGACAAGAACTTGCAAGTCACTCAAGAAGTTTGATAAGTATTTGCACAGATGTCAGGAATCAATACCATCAGTATTAACTGTACATACACCTTTACCCCGATATAACGCGACCCGATATAACACGAATTCGGATATAACGCGGTAAAGCAGGTGCTCCAGGGGGGCGGGGCGGCGCACTCTGGTGGCTCAAAGCAAGTTCAATATGACGCGGTTTCACCTATAACACGGTAAGATTTTTTGGCTCCCGAGGACAGCGTTATATCGAGGTAGAGGTGTATTACAATAAAATGCCTACTTAACCTGTCTAATAGAAAATAATTTCTTCCACATCTATGTGATCTCATTTGGATGTTAAATTAATTCAATAAAGTCCCTTAAACATTAGGGAAAGGGGAGGGCTAATCAAAGAATAACACAAAATAATAAAGGACAAACTTAAAAACCTCAAAACAACAAACTCTGCAGAAAATGCTAACAGAAAACAGTAACAAAATCAGAGAACCAACAGGGGCATTGGTTAGAATGAGAGAAAAGAGGAGGAAATGATCAAGGGTCTTCTTTCATGATCCACCTACTCCTTCTATTTATAAGATGTATTCAGTGACTAACAGTTCCATATGTGTTTCACTACATTTATTACCATTGTGGCAATTTGAGTTCTAATGACTGAACTGTAGCATCACTGAAGAAATCAGATAGGAGCCAGATTTGTGACTGATGTTACACAGGTATTAATTCCCTAGTACAGGGGGAAACCCCCGCCCCCAATAAGTATTTAATATGGCCATTATATCTGCCTGTGGCACATAACAGTCTAACTTCCTATGGGTTGTAATACTTTGGGTTAGTTGGGATTAGTGTGAGGGTGTTGGTGGCCTGCGATAAAGAGGTAGACCCTTTAGTAGCCCCCCGTTGCCTTAAACTCTGTCATGCGACAACAGTCCTTTTAGGTATGCTGTGGTTACTCATGCTCCCTTTCTGATACGGTCTAGATAAGCCCTCATTTGCTGCTTCCATAATGCCACAGATATTTTTCATGGGGGCAGAGAGATTTTTCACAGTTCCCCCTCACTGCTCAGTTCCTTCCCACCTCCTCTCCCATCTGCCAAAGAGCACAGTAAATTTACTTAGCAATTGCCAAACATCAAATAGGCAGATTAGCCATGTGCATAACAGGAGGAGCAGGTTGATTCTAAGGCATATTTATACATATATTAATAATCAATAAGGGGAAAGCATTATATGGACAAAAGAGTGTTTAACATGACTTTTTTGCTATATCAATTAACATGATATGTGCCATAATAGTTACATAGGAACAGACTCTCAAACTGTCTGTGATCTGCTCAGACACGGTGGGGGTGGGGGTGAGGTTGAGTGGTGTTTGTGGCTTCCTGGCCCTAAGCCACCCAGCTCTGGTGCAAATTAGAGCTGCAGTGAAGCAGATATAATTTACACCCGAGGAAGACTGAGTGTAGTGGATCAGTGCTCCAGAAGGCGCCACTTCCCCTCCATGCTGGGGGTGGTGGAGTCACCTCTTCCAGCTTTCCACTGGTAGACAGTTCCTCTGCATGAGAAATTCTCCACTGGCCATCTCCAGCTGTTTTATGCCTACTTTGTACAGCTTACAAAGTGGATTTAGCAGGCTAAAGAATCTGGCCCTTAATGTTTAATCATCCTACAAGTATACAATATTGTTTGTGCAAAACTAAGCATTTCCCTGCCTTGTTTTCCTGAGGTATGGCCATGCTACAAGAGAACTACTTTGGAGAAATCACAGGACTACTACTTCTAAAAGTTTTGTTATTGTTTCCTAGTTATGTTGTCACACACATCAAAAGAACCAATATACAAATTAACCCCAACACATTACATAACACTTAAGCACCAGACCAAGTTGCTGACAACTTGTGCATTGTGCACAGAGTATTTGAAAAGCACTCTTACTGTGCCTTAAACTACAGAATTGTTAGAGTAATTAAACTAATATGTATTTGTATGAAAATAAATAGCAAGCTGTGAGTTAAACAGTTCACAGCTTTCAAATAATTGAACCAAAGTAATTAAATGGGAACTATAGTTAGACTTCAACCTTCCAGTAACAGTGTCTGATTGTCAAGTTCCACTGTCTCCACTATATAGTATTAGGCTTTTTGGAGCAAGAGGATCTATTTTTATGTACATTCAATTTGGCTAGCTCAACCACAATGTACAGACCAAATTGATGGAGTTAAAAGACTTGAAGAAACTTAGTTTTTGAATGCCACATTCTTACTCATAAATATAGAAAATAACTCCAGGTAACATTCAGCAGCATACTAAATAATCAAATGTTCTTAACCCTGTAGCAATTTAAAAAAAATCCTAGTATAGAACATATGCCCAAGTAGCACAGAGTTTCTAAATATGATACAGAAAACTGGACTTCTTTATAAATAGCTTGTGGCATTTGGTGATAGCAAAGTACTTCCATTAATTGGTATTTGGGCCAGAGATGGAACTAGCAGCTCAATCCCACAGTTGTGCAATTGCAAAGCTCAGGTCTTTTGTTGTTCTGTTTCTTTTATGATCTGTTTGATGCAATATAAATCTAATCTTTGTCCAATAGCATTCCAGAAGTTTTGTGTGGTTTTTAAAACTAGTATAAATGAAGACATCATTCAGCAAAGCAGAAATACTTGTCACAGTGGTTCGACAGAGTTTCTCACCTAATACAGGCAACAATCAGAGTGCTTTAGGGAAGAGGAGGTGGCTGAGTGCACATACATGATCTTTTGGCTCCCTGCCAATGTAAGTTTTAAAAAAAATCTCAAAATGCCATAGTCAAATTGTATTAAACAGCAGGTCAGCTTCACCTTTTCTGGTAGGACTATATTCCTCTTCCCATGCCTGACATCTGCTGGAATTTGTACTTCTCAGAACAGATTCACTTTAGCTGCAGTACAGAACAAGCTTATAGTTTAACTGTGTAATGCCTAACATCAGAGGGGGAAATCGCCTTAGATGACAAAGTTGATACAGAGACACGCCCTCTTCCACTCCCAAATGCAGTTATCCTGTGTACTTCTCAATAATCCCTTTGAGACTATTTTTAACAGAACCTATAAAGCAGAATTTTAAACCAAGGAAATGTTTACAATCACTGATCATTTCCATTCATACAGACCCTCACAGTACATAGGGACAGCAAATAACATATTGACATAAATTGCTATGTTTACAAAGGAATCTTTTAAAAACTGCTTTTAAAAATAAATAAATAATCTTTAAAAACCATTATCTCTGTATAACAAATTAAATCTTCTCTAAAGGCTTGAGCTTATATTAAAAAAATACACAAGCCAAAATTCTTAATCATGACATGTACAAATTTAAAAGGAATGCAACCTCTAATCATGAGTAATCCAAAATACCTTTGAGAAGGTAACAGATTTTTTAGACAAAGGAAACGCAGTGGATCTAATTTACCTCGATTTCAGTAAGGCATTTGATACGGTTCCACATGGGGAATTATTAGCTAAATTGGAAAAGATGGGGATCAATATGAAAATTGAAAGGTGGATAAGGAACTGGTTAAAGGGGAGACGACAACGGGTCATACTGAAAGGTGAACTGTCAGGCTGGAAGGAGGTTACTAGTGGAGTTCCTCAGGGATCGGTTTTGGGACCAATCTTATTTAATCTTTTTATTACTGACCTTGGCACAAAAAGTGGGAATGTGCTAATAAAGTTTGCGGATGACACAAAGCTGGGAGGTATTGCTAATACAGAGAAGGACCGGGATATCATACAGGAAGATCTGGATGACCTTGTAAACTGGAGTAATAGTAATAGGATGAAATTTAATAGTGAAAAGTGCAAGGTCATGCATTTAGGGATTAATAACAAGAATTTTGGTTATAAATTGGGGACACATCAGTTGGAAGTAACAGAGGAGGAGAAGGACCTCGGAGTATTGGTTGATCACAGGATGACTATGAGCCGCCAATGTGATATGGCCGTTAAAAAAGCTAATGCGGTCTTGGGATGCATCAGGCGAGGTATTTCCAGTAAAGATAAGGAGGTGTTAGTACCGTTATACAAGGCACTGGTGAGACCTCATCTGGAATATTGTGTGCAGTTCTGGTCTCCCATGTTTAAGAAGGATGAATTCAAACTGGAACAGGTACAGAGAAGGGCTACTAGGATGATCCGAGGAATGGAAAACCTGTCTTATGAAAGGAGACTCAAAGAGCTTGGCTTGTTTAGCCTAACCAAAAGAAGGCTGAGGGGAGATATGATTGCTCTTTATAAATATATCAGAGGGATAAATATCAGGGAGGGAGAGGAATTATTTAAGCTTAGTACCAATGTGGACACAAGAACAAATGGATATAAACTGGACATTAGGAAGTTTAGACTTGAAATTAGACGAAGGTTTCTAACCATTAGAGGAGTGAAGTTCTGGAACAGCCTTCCAAGGGGAGTAGTGGGGGCAAAAGACATATCTGGCTTCAAGACTAAGCTTGATAAGTTTATGGAGGGGATGGTATGATGGAATAGCCTAATTTTGGCAATTAATTGATCTTTGATTATTGGCAGGTAAATATGCCCAATGGTCTGTGATGGGATGTTAGATGGGGTGGGATCTGAGTTACTACAGAGAATTCTTTCCTGGGTGTCTGGCTGGTGAGTCTTGCCCACATGCTCAGGGTTTAACTGATTGCCATATTTGGGGTCGGGAAGGAATTTTCCTCCAGGGCAGATTGGCAGAGGCCCTGGAGGTTTTTCGCCTTCCTCTGCAGCATGGGGCACGGGTCACTTGCTGGAGGCTTCTCTGCACCTTGAGGTCTTTAAACCATGATTTGAGGACTTCAATAACTCGGGCATAGGTTAGGGGTTTGTTACAGGAGTGGGTGGGTGAGATTCTGTGGCCTGCGTTGTGCAGGAGGTCAGACTAGATGATCATAATGGTCCCTTCTGACCTTAAAGTCTATGAGTACGTCTACACTACGGGATTACTCCGAACTTACGGAATTCGATTTTGAGTCTATTATCTATCAAAAATATTCTTACACAAAATTGCATCTTGATTCTAATTAGAGTTTTTAGTTTACAAAATCTGGAACTGAAATAATGCCTGACGAATCTGTCCAATATCTGGGAATTATTATAGTGTTATAGCTTATCCAATGGTAAACCCATTTTCAGCAAGTAACAATGCAGCAATATACTCCTCTTAATTTATGGATTTAATAAAAAATAAATGCCTAAAACATGTGATCCCATCTCCCTCCAATCTCATGATTTTCTCATTTCCTTAATACAGCTTTGATAGACCTCCTCAGGTTTCTGATTTTGATCCACACTATCCAGAACTTCTTCACTGATTGGCTGTGCAGAGCCCAGGTAACACACTTTCATATGAGTAGTGAGATTCTTTTGTGTACCAAAACCTTTGCTGCAAAAGAGACACACAAAGGTACGTTCATCTGAGTGCACAGACATTAGATGCCGGTTCAGATCTGTCTTGTCTCGAAAGAGTTTTAAGCAGTCAGGACACTGCATCTTCTTGTGGTTAAAGTGGATTGTCTTTTCATGCCTATCCATATTTGATTTTAGTGTGAAGCTGGCAGGGCACTTAGAACATTGGAAACGGGCAAGCTGATCCTGGGACACATGATCAGTGAGGCCAATGAGCACAGGTCTGGCACAGTCAATTAAGTCAAAAGGAAGAATCATGGAAAAAGCATGCTCGTTTATGTGCTCCTTCAACTTTTCAGTGCACTCAAAAACCCTCCTGCAGAAACCACAAGTCAGTCTCTTGGTTAAGGTTGAATCCAAGAACAGGTCTTCATTCGTTAAGTCCATATCTTCAGATCTTGAAATGTTTATATCTAAAACAGAAACACACACACACACGTTAATGACTTTAAGTACAAAATAATTTTTTATTAAAGGTATTGTTCTCTCCATTTACCTGTGTCAGAGTTGTCAAACTGCCACAGTGCTAAAAATCCATCATAGGGGGCCTGCAAATGAAAAGTGCAATTAAGTTAAAATAAACACACAGAAAAATATCTCTCACCCACCCACCAACCCTCCACTTCTTTAACAGAGATCCAGCATTCTATTCAGCAATAATTAATTTCTCTTCTACAAACTTTTCATTATTAACAAAATTTAGAGATGGAGGTCATAATTTTCAAGTTTGGAGCACAAAGAAGGGAACCTAGATAGGAATTTAAATTCATATTTGGGCTCGTAAGTAAATGTGGTTCCATTTTCAGAGTTGCCTAGCACAGACAGCTCCCTTCAACTTAATGGGAACCACAGGTGCAGAGCAATTCTGAAAGTCAGGCTACTTTTATTTAGGAGCTGGCATATGGATCCAGGTACCTAACTTTGCCCTTAACCCTTTACTGCTATTTTTCTTTCCATAGAGAAATATCCATATCAAGCAAAAGCATGCTCTCCTCCATTTCTTTTATGTTAAGACTACATTATATTACTGATTTGAATTATAAATACAAGCTGATTTTCGCATAAGCAGTTGCCATTGCATGGCAGATGGTGACCCTGTCTATGGAACAGAGCGGATGTTGTAGTCTGGGCAGGTTTCTCAGAGATTGGGGACAGGGTGGGGTGGTTAATTAACCTTTCTTACCATGTGATTTTTTTCTAAGGTGACTGCAAAAGAAGAGCTGTATTTTCCTCCATTTGTTTAATAAGGAGGCAAATATCTCATTCAAAAATATTTAAAAATGTAACTCATTACTGAGAGCTACATATTTTAGTTCAGAAACTTTTCCATTATGGAAAGCAATCCCTGCTTCTATCCATGTTTAAGTAATGAGTAAAAAAGCACACTGGACACCTGTGTGTTCAAGCATCCTTATACTGTATTATAACTCTTAATGGTTTTTATAATAAAAAGCACACATGCCATTTTTGTAAAAAACTAATTACTTTTGGATGTACATTCCATTGCGGAAAGAAAGAAAAGGGAAAGGGAGCTGCAAAATTAGGGAAATATTAGCTCTTAACCCAGCCCAAGAACAAATCTGGATTTTTTTTTCTGAAGTTTTAAATTAACTATATTTTGAAAATGTAACTCTAGTGTGACATGGCAAAAGTATAAAATACGATGGTCACTGCACATTTTTCTACTAAGGAGAATGTGTGTTAAATCCCCCTAACATTTAAAATTTTTTGCAGCTATCTCTTGATCTTACCTGAGCCGAGGAAGACAGCTTTCCTTTTATCATGGTTTCTGGTGACATTTCACCAGAACAGGAGATCACAGGGGGGCTCTGAGTGGCAAGGTGTGATGAAGGCAGCAGGGGAGATGGTGCTTCCACTTTGCCATCAAATTCGCCCCTTGAACGATTCAAGTTGGCACCAGGCCCTGGGGAACACAGGAAACGAGTCTCACCCACGTGAACTAGCACCAGCTGGTGGTTTTAAAAAAGGCCCTGAAAAGGCAGTGAATGAGCACTTGCAGTTTATCTTCTGTCAGTGGGAGGGAACGCAGCAGTGTAGTGATGCCAGGCCTTTTGTGTTTTTAAAACCAGCCTCCCCACCCAAAATGCCAGTTGTCTGCATGTGATGTATGTGGTGGGGGTTATATCTCACAGCAGCAAAATGGTCACTAAAGAGAGTCACATGGGAGAAAGAAGCAAAAGGTAGCACAAATATTCTGAACAATTACATCTCTGAAATACACTGCTTTAACAAGTACTATTTCAAACACAGAGCTCTAAATTTTCCATGAACATATACAAAAATTATTTATCCACTATCCATATAATTGTCTTTAAAAATTCTGTCAAAGTCTTAAGCCCAACATTTAACCATAATAAATAAATAAAATAATTTGTTTTATATAGTATCCTTAATCCTAGATCTCAAAGTGCTTTACAAAGGTGAGAAAGTATTACCTACATTTTATGATTGGGAAAGCAGAGAGCTTAAGAGACTTGTACAAGGTTGCACAATTAAACCCTAAAAAGAGTTACATGCTAAACCTCTACTGAAGTTGAAGGGAAAAGAAAATGACTGGCCACTAAAAGGCCAATTTGTTTTTGCTGTGCCAGACAAAATAAAAATGTATCCCTTTGTTCATGTTGTGACAGCAGCTAAATGGTATACAGTACTCAGAAAGTATGTTGACAATCAATGGTGAAAATATATAATGATGTTTTGACTAAGACAAATTGCTATATAAGTTTAAAATTGTTAATTAAACCTTAACAGTCATCTTAATTGTTGCCTCATTTCAACCTCACAAACAAACGATTGCTTGTGAAAAGGAAGTGGGCAAAATCATCAGGAACAAATACTGCATATGCATTTTTAAATATGGTATTGTAAACTAAGCTGTAAAAAAAGCACAATTTAAAATACTTTACGTCCTTTCAAAGGCTTTTCATTCTTATTACAAGAGAGTACAATAATTTGCTCGCAAGATAGCAAACAAGGTGTATAAAAACAATTATTTCACAAAAGATACAATTTAATCAAAATTACAATGGAGCATTCCACCGAAACTGGGTAAGAGTCTCTTACTTAAACCACCCACCCCAAAACACAATCGCCTAACATTTTATTAAATACCAAAAAAGATTAAAGTGACTTTAAGATGCCTTGTAATAAGGATTCCCCATTACTTCCTCAGTTTATTTAATTTTTAGTTCATGTGAAACACCACTGCTACTCTTGCACTTCTTACTATCTTCTGGTTTGGCCTCCTCTGTTTTGGTCTTCTGTATTAAAGTTACTCTCACAGTTTAGTTAGTTACATTCAGGAGCGAAGAGAATATTTTCAAGCTTTTCTTCTATTTAACAATAAACATTGCAGGGCAGTGGAGAATGCCAAGAAAAACTAAATGTAGGCAGTAATGAGGCAAAATTAAATTATTAAGTTACTATCTCCAGTTATAAACAGGTGGATTTCTTGTCTTAATTTACCATTAGAACTTATGTGATTTCCTTGTGAATGGGCAATGGTCTGTGGCAGGTTCAAGAACACATGGAAAGTACATACGAATGTAAGAACGGCCACACTGGATCAGACCAATGGTCCATCCAGCCCAGTATCCTGTCTTCTGACAGCGGCCAATGCCAGATACTTCAGAGAGAATACACAGAACAGGCAATCGTCGAGTGATCCATCCCTGTTGTCCAGTCCCAGCTCTGGCACCCAGAGGCTAGGGACATCCAGAGCATGGGGTTGCATCCCTCACCTTCTTGGCTAATAGCCATTGATGGACCTACCCTCCATGAACTTATCTAATTCTTTTTTGAATCCTGTTATAGGTCTGGCCTTCACCACAGCCCCTGGCAATGAGTTCCACAGGTGACTGTGCATTGTGTGAAGAATTTCCTTATGTTTGTTTTAAACCTGTTGCCTATTAATTGCACTGGGTGACCCAATTCTTGTGGTACGTGAAGGAGTAAATAACACTTCCTTATTCACTTTATCCACACCATTCATTATTTTATAGACCTCTCTCATATCCCTTAGTCATCTCTTTTCCAAGCTGAAAAGTCCCAGTCTTTTTAATCTCTCGTCATGTGGAAGCTGTTCCATACTATTAATCATTTTTGTTGCCCTTCTCTGTACCTTTTCCAATTCTAATACATCTTCTTTGAGATACAGAGTAAAAAATATTTTCAACATTCAAATGAATCAGGGGAAAAAAAATCAGGCTTATAGTATTACACCACTTTAGGTAAATGCACAATCACTGTCCACCTACACAAATATGAGATTAACTGGTGTTCTGATTAAATCTACAATACTGATGCAGATTGCCCTGTTTACATTGCAGCTCTGCATTGTGACTCTAGAGAACTTACATACGGAGTCCAATTCAGGCTAAATGTAGTCTGAACTTTAGCAAAGAAAGAAACAGTGGTTTAGCTTTCGTAATTCCCTTGCTAGTTCCCTTAGGAAGCTATACTTGGTAACAAGTGTGAAGTAAACAGCTGCCCACTTATTAAAGCAACAGCGAAGGCTGAAGGAATGGGCAATTTTTTGGCGCATAAAGGGAAACAATATGCCACTCCTGAAAATGGAAAGGAAAGATATGCAGCATAAAATAGATACATAACAATTAATATCTACTTGTTTGTTTCCACCAATTGCAAGTATCAAATGAAGGTATATCATTGATGTTTTGTACTATGCATGTAAGTAAGTAAACAGTGTCTGAGTTTAGGTTTTAATCCATTCTGGTTAATATAGTAAGAAATGTTAAGATTATTTTTTTCTTTAAATTCTTTCATAGAAGCAAGACGATTTTCTTAAACAGAAATTAAAACTATCAATTGTCCTATAGTCAGCATTGTTCATGGAAAAAATATGCATAGAAGATCTCAGTGATAGCTACATGAAAATAGTATCCTCCATTGCCAAGAGCACTAACAGATTTAACAGTAAACTCCTGTAGAAAACTTAAATTGAAATGCCAAGATCATTATGACAGGCTTAAAATGACATCAACTTTCCTCTAAATCTTGTAAGAAAACGTCCCTGCCTACATGAATACCAGTTGGGAAAACTGACCACTGTGTAAATGTATTCCTTTAACTTTTAGTGAAAGTATAAATTATTGGCTTCAATGAATATCTAAAAATAAAATATTAATTGGTTAGCCCAAGAGAAAAGGGCCCTTTGTACCATGCAATCTGTTGTATAACACGCTTCATAGGAATTGCTTCTATAAACCAACAGAGAGAGTAAACAGGAAGAGCCAAACAGACATATGGAGAACTTTATAACAGACTAATCTGAAAACACGAAAGGAGTCTTTTTTTTTTTTTTTAAATGAGAGTTGACTTCAATCACCAGAAAACTGAAAACTTAACTGACTTTTTAACTATGGAAAATATGGATAAAGTAATCAGATCAATTTATTTCCTATAGCATTGCCTGAATGGCAAGAAATGAAAATAAATTTAAATTTTTTATTACTTTTATTTTTAAGCTGATTTGAATTGGTTAAGTTTAAAAGTACTGCATTACCTTCTGCTCAGTTGTTCTAAACACAATATATGAACCACCACTGAAACAAGAATCATCCTGTATTTCCATTGTCCATTAACTGAATATTAGGGATTTCATGCCTCTCTTTCAGTGTCATCATTACAAAAGGTACAATGCTTGTACATCCTTTAAAATTAATGTTCATTTACACAGAACTTTTTACTTTGTTTTGTTAGCTTAATGTTTACAATACAGCCTTTTAGTAATCAGCAGTTCCCTTTACTCACCAAGCACAAAGATTTCTCAGGTTTAAAATCCATTAGAAAAATCAGCAAAGGTATGATGAGCACCTTTATGTATTCTCAATTAGCTTCTTACAACAGTATAAACTATGACAGAGAAAAACTAAAAAAAACCTGTATTTCTACAGCAACCAGGGGTGCAATCAGAAATTTCCTAAGGAGGGAGCCCGAGAGGTGCATTTGTGTGTATGCATCCCCCCCCTGCACTGCCATGACCTCTTCCCGCTCTCCTCCCACAGGAGAAACACTGACTGACAAACACTTTTCCCCTCCCCGCATCACCCCTGAGAGTTGGGACTCCCTCCCCTCCCCATCTATGGCCAAGGAGGGGGGGAACCCTGGGCCCCCAGATTCCCTGCCCTCATTGCATCCCTAACAGTGACAGAGTTATACCCCCCTTAGAAAGCTCATGAGTATGTCAAACAAATAAAATACACTCTTACAACCTATTCCTCCTTACCTCAACCTTACTCAGAAAAAGGACAGCAAATATTACCAATACTAGTTAGGTAATCTTCTTACAATACTATTTTCTGGGTCAGGAAGACAACTGAATCAACAGATGGTTAAGATCCAACACACTTTCTTTTCTTTTTTTAAAGCTTCAGGTTGAAAACCATTTAGAAATGCTTGGTGTTAGTGCACGTCATTTTCAGATTTGGGAAAATAGAAAACAAAACTACAATTAATAATGTGTTTTTTTAAAAAGAACTTTGTTCACTGTCCTTTTTTTTTTTTTTTTTTAAGTTCCAAAGATTTAAATGACAAAATCCTCAACTCATGGGTTTGAGAAGGAAAGTAAAGAACTGAAATAATGGGAGGGGAAAAAAAATCCAAAGATCGACTACTAACCTAAATTGCATGTTCTGAATGTATTAGCAGTGCCCTAATCACTTGATATGTTATAACTTATGAGTTTAATCCTAAACACGGATTTAATAACAAGCTATCACTTATGGCTTTTTAACAAAAACAACGGGATATAAAGTTTAATGAGAAATTTTAGTGTATAGAGTTAAATATCACTAAAGAATTAACATTAGAAAGATACTCAGATTGAAGGGACCATTATAAAACAAGTACACTCAAAATTATGACAGCAGCTCCTAGTGATACATTAACAAACAGCAAGGAGCCTAATAAAATATAAAGAGGAGGTTCCCCTCCCCGCCAATTCCCTGATTCAATCAGCTGTAAAATGAGTCTCCCCAGGCTTTTGGGCATGGTTGTGGCAAGAACTATAGACCAGTTATCTTTTTCTCTTAACTCCAGAAGAAATGCATTTCACTTGCATAAAGACCAAGTAATTAGGGCCTATGTGGGTGAATTTCATGTGCTGGTAAAAGCGCAAGGATGTGAAATCAAATACCTGCCAATCTAGGGCCAAGATGAGGGGCTGCAGTGTGGCATCCTCCCAGAGCTGTTACTCTTGCCCATGAAGGCAGAAACTGCTTCATCATGCTATTACTCCTAGAAGCAGTGGCCATGACACATTGGGGGGAGGGATAGCTCAGTGGTTTGAGCATTGGCCTGCTAAACCCAGGGTTGTTAGTTCAATCCTTGAGGGGGCCACTTAGGGATCTGGGGCAAAAATTGGTCCTGCTAGTGAAGGCAGGGGGCTGGACTCGATGACCTTTCGAGGTCCCTTCCAGTTCTAGGAGATTGGTATATCTCCAATTATTATTATTATTGTCCATGTAACACTGATCCCAGGTCCCCTCCCTTGACCTGCCCTATTTCTAGCCTCCACCCACCTGTAGGCCTGGTGAGGAGACCCTTTCTACAGAATGCAAGGAGGGCAAAAACACCCCTGTGCAAACACTCTGCCTACAGGTTCCTCCATACAATTGCAACAAGAGTTTAGGTGGTACAAAGGGCCATGTGCTGCTTCATTGCAATGGGGCCATTTGCACTCTAGGAGTAGTCTGAACAACAGAATATTCTACTTATTTACTTAGAGAGATTACCAAAGTAAAGAAACTACCCTAGCAATTAAAAAAAAAAAAAAAGGCAAAACATCACCCCCAAAACAAAAACAAACAAAACACATAACCCCAAGTTGCAAAAAAAAAAAAAAAAAAAAATAGATTACAACCACCAAACCCCCTTAGTTTTTTCACTTTTAAAACCAGACTAACTTCAACAAAAAAATAAATTATTTTCATTTTGGGAATGAGAAGGAATATTAAGATTTGCCATTATGTTATTTTTAATTGCATTGCCACTGCACTGTAATTCATCATGCAATTCAGGTGATTGTTAGCTTAAAGGTGACCTAAACATTTTGGCCTTCAAAAATAAATAAAAATCAAATATGTGCTAAATGTTCTTTTCACTTTGTTTATTTGGGTCATTCACTGCCTTAATGATTTTTTTTTTTCTTTTCTGGAAGTCTGAAGTGCATATACTGCTAATGGTCATCTTTTGCTTTGTACGATGCCCCAGCCAGTGTTCTGCTCCCCCACTACTGAAAATACCATCTCAATACAGCATATATGGTTGTTATTTCTATTTTCTTCAGCCTACCAAAGTTTTATCTGAAACGCTTTACAAAAGACTTATGCATAGAAGAAACTACAGAACTACCTTACAACACAGGCAAGTACATATACTCAAGTTCTTATTAATGGTGTGTACACATAACCAGTAGAGCATAACCTGAAGGAACCAGGAAATCATCCTATGAACTATGATGTTTCCACATGCTTCAGACTTGAAGAAAGTATGTTTTAAGTTATGAATGCACAGAATGATCACTTTTATCCTGAAAAAGAGCTCAGTGTAAGCTCAAAAGCTTGTCTCTTTCACCAACAAAAGTTGGTCCTATAAAAGGTATTACCTCACCTACCTTGTCTCTCTACCATCCAGGGATCAACACGGCTACAGCAACACTGTAAATACTTTTACCCTGATTATTTGGGGATACTTAGCAAATGTGCAAGTGACTAGTTACAAGATGCTATCAAGAATTTTCCTTCCTTCCTCAATTCCAGTTTTTGTAATCATCAAATATTTAGTCTTAAAATAAAACCCCCAAACAAGAAGTATCACTCTTTGTGCATAAGCATAGTGGAAGTCAGTATGGCTATAGAAACTGTATTTGTTCATTACCAAATGCAGAGAATCCAAAGGAAGAAGCAAAAAAAGGATTAGGCTTGTTGGGTCTACAAACATGACTACAACTCTCATTTTATTTTTAAAATTTACTGGAGTGGCAGTTCCTTCCCACCTGGCTTTAAGATTGATTCATTTTTTATCCAAATCCTACACAGCATCCCTTCTTTAACTGAAAAAGTCAAATATTCCATATTCTCTAAATACGTAAAACCATGCTAGTGATTTGTCAATAAGCACAATGTCCAAATCAATATAATAAATATCTCCCTAATACCTTTTGTATTTCCGACAATTGGTACTAGAGCTATGCTGCATAACACTACAGACAACAGGATTCTAAACCCCGTGGGATGTGCATTTATACAGAAGTTTAACATAGATATAAATAGTAAAGGAGTAATAAATCTAGAGTGACCTGAATATCCTCCTTTTTCCCTAATTAGTTTTTAAATTAATCTTTAAGCAAAAATATAAAATTATAAACTTACAAGATAAAGAATGTGTGCCTTTGGGTAAGTACTCGAATAGCAGAGAACTGTCCTCTCCCAGCATGTCAGCTTTCAGAGATAACAAGCTGTTCTTACTCATGAGGGCTGCGCGCAGGTTAGCAACTGTCGCAGCCTGAAGTATGTCATCCTTCTCCGGGGTAAGAGGCTGAGATAGGTAGCTAGCATCACCTCCTATGAGTGCTTCATCAACATTTGCGTAAAGGTCTGATCTCTCCACTCGGCTATCTGAATTGCTGGGTTCTGTCACATCAGCACCTATGTAAATAAAAACACCATTAGAGAAACATACAAAGAATTCAAACTTTCAAGGTGATATCTACCACGTGCATTTCTAATCTTAGGACTAAACAGCTAGGCACCAATAGTACATAGGAAGAGGACCTATTGGTTTTACTTTCATAAGTAGATGGTACAGAGTTCTGGTTTGGGTCTCAACTTTTATTGTCCATTACATATTTTAATTTAAAACAGTTACACATTTTTACTCAACCCAAGACACGCAACTCACATGCTTCTAATGTCCAGACTACACAAAGATTAAAGCAAAAACTCTGTTAGCGTTTTCTGTTGCCAACCACTAAAGGACTTATTCTAATACATGGTGAGAAACAAATTTAGTGAGAGTAACTCTTCCATCCCTTGAGAAAGCCTGAAGGTGAACTGCAATATTATATGACCCATAATCTTGAAACAGAAAGTGCGTACACATTACAAATTACAAGAGATACATCAGAACCAATTCAATTAAGGTTCCACACCAGATCCTACCAACTTGGGTTGCAGTCTTCACTGTTGTTCTATGAAGCAGGTGGTTACATCACAGATATCACAAACAATGTAGATGGATGGGCAATATAAGATAATCAATGTAACTCACTGGATTATACTGAGCAATTAATATTTTGTACTACAGCAAGAGTTTCACTGACCATGACAGTTAAGTTTTTATCACAGCAGGCTAGTACAGAAACTGTTTTCAGCCACTTTAAATTGTGGCTTTCCAGCTGAAATTTTCCAGGCTTGGTCTTTTCCCCAAGATGAAGATTTTGGAAAATCTGAGCAACAGGTCTACTATAATTCCATGTGGTCCCTGAGGTCATTCATATTAAAAGTATACCATAAACTACAGTTGCACAACAGCTATTATACATGAAGTTTAACATGAGTACTTGTGAAAAAACTGACAATACAGACCACCCGACATAGTTAATTGCCTCAGAAGTCAAAAATATAATGACGATTACAACAATTAGTATAAGTGCAGAAGAATGAAAAGAATATTAGAAAATAATACACATCTGTAAAGTTGTAAATATTACATTTGCATGTTTTTTATTCTAATAAAAAAATGACATCCATACCTTTAGCCATCATGATAATTATTTAAAATATTCCACAAAGGAATAATCACCCAACAGAGCAACAGTGACCACACACACAACAAAGTTAACTAGCCATCAATTCAAAATAGCCAAACATACCCAGACAAACCTAAAACCCAATCACACACACACAGTTTAGCCATTGCCAAAATCCTGAGCAAATGGATGGACGGTGCAGCATGTCCTAAAAGTCAACAGATTACGGCTATTTTGGAAAGCCAGCAGGACATCACTGAGAATGCCCCATCAAGGGGGTTCTGTATCTCTGCAGAGTGCACGTGTGACTGTATCATATATGGAGAGAGGCAGTTTTTCCAGTAGACAGGTCCCAAATGATTTATTACTTTATAGGTCAAAACCAACTCTTTAAAATTCACTCAAACCAATAGGCAGCCAATGCAGATCAGAGTGCTGAAGCTGTGTGCTCCCCTACAAGATATATCATTTAACAAGCGAGTTGTAGCATTCTACACCAGCTTCAGTTTTCAAATGGATTTAATGTGTGGCCCCATAGAGAGCATATTATAATTTATATAGCAATTTCCATCACTACATCTCAAAGTGCTTTACAAAGGAGGTCAATCTTTATCCCCATTTTATAGATGGGGAAACTGAGCACAAAGGTGAAGTGGCTTGCCCAAGGTCACAGAGCAGGCTAATGGTAGAGCTAGGAATAGAATCCAGGTCTCGAGTCGCAATCTACTGCTCTATCCACTAGACCACACTGCTCTACATTACTGTAATGTAATTTTGAGGTGACAATGCCACGGATAACAGCAGCAAGGTCCAAATCGGAGAGAAAATGTTGCAATCTCCTGTCTGGGAGCAGACCAAAAAACAACATATTGGTCACTGCTGTAATATAGAGTGTCTAAAAGCCACTGTGTTTTAAATGATGGTTTAAGGCCATTCCAAAATTAAGAAACTAAGGACAGATGAATACTGTGACACTCTACACCCCAGGGGAGCACCCTGTAACCCCCATATTCATTTATGTGTAATTTTGATGTTGCATACAAGGTATGCCTTGTAAGGTATCATGGGAAAAGTTATGATCTGCTGAAACCCATTGTTACATCTAAATATATATCATTAATGCATATGAAGTTATGAGAGTTGTGCTGTATGATTGTCACTAAAATATGCTATGGGTTTGGGAAGTGCCCAGATACTAGCGCCCCCAAAGACAATAACCAGGGAGATAACCAACGCCCAGGCAAGTGTCGAACAACTATCAACAGCCATTGTCCAGCAAGGGAGCTACAATGCAATGACTCACTTGCACAAGGCCACACCAGGGGAATTGCTCAACCTTGCCTGGGGACTCAGCAGTGACCATGCAACATGCCTGGATTTGTGTTCTCCAAGCACATGGGACTAGGGGTATAAAACAGAACAGAGTGGCCCCATGCTGGGCCCTTTTTCCTCCCCCACCTACGCTGCAAGCAACAAGGACGTTGAGACAGAAGATTTCAACAGAGGAGACTGGCCCATGTTTAAGGGACAAACCTGTATATTAAGGACTGTAAGAGCCAGTGGAGTGAGAACATTGCTTGATCTAAATACTGCATAGTGTGATGAGGGTTAAGGTTTAGACTGCGTGTTTATATTTTATTTTGGTAACCACTCTGACTTTCTGCGTATCACTTATAATCACTTAAAATCTATCTTTTGTAATCAATAAACTTGTTTTACTGTTTATCTTTACCAGTGAGTTTGCCTGAAGTGCTTGGTAAATATGCTCAAGTTACGAAGACTCATGTATGTCCACTTTCCATTGATGAACTGGTGAACCAATTAATAAATTTGCATTGCTCAAGAAAGGGTCTTGAGCAGTGCAAGACGATATATGCCTGAGGTACAAGGCTGGGAGCTCGGGGGATTTGGCTCTGGTGCCTTCCTGTGTGTGATTCATGAGTGGCTCTGGGAGCATTCATACAATTTAGCTGGGTGTGGGGCTCCACATGCGGTTGTACTGAGTGGTAACAGCACCTGCAGGGGTTTGCTGCTTGCCACTACTAAGGCATTGTGAGAGACAACCCAGAATAGGGAGTAAAGAGGGCACAGCGGTTCCACAGTCCCAGGCTGCATCCCGGGGATCCCGTCACAAATACCTTCAACCAAAAGGGGCTTATGTTATTTCTCCATATCATCCTAAACTGGACATCCTACAATTTAGCACCACCTGAGGTTTGTCTAGTTTGAGCTTTAACTCACCTGCCCTCCTCCATGACCTAATCTCAACCTGACTAAAACTGGCTAAAAGTGTTCAACAGCATTGTCCAGAGAAGGGGTTCTCAGCCATTTTCTTTCCGAGGCGCCCCCCCCCCAACATGCTATAAAAAAACTCCATGCCCCACTTATGCCACAACAACTGTTTTTCTGCATATAAAAGCCAGGACCAGCCTTAGTGGGGTAGCAAGCAGGGCAACTGTTCGAGGCCCCATGTCACAGAGGGCCCTGTGAAGCTAAGTTGCTCAGGCTTCAACTTCAGCCCCGAGTGGCAGGGCTCGGGGCCCCAGGCTACAGCCCCATGCGGCGGGGCTTCGGCTTTCTGTCATGGGTCCCAGAAAGTCTAATGCCGTCCCTGCTTGGTGGACCCCTTGAAACCTGCTCACGGCCCCTCTGGGGGTCCCGGACCCCTGTTGAGACCCACTGGTCCAGAGCACACAAGACAAAGCTGGCTTTCACCCTCATAAAAAATACTTAGAATACTGTACTCTATGCCACCTTAGTGGCCTTCCTAATGGCCACATGAATAAGAGGGGTGAAAGAGGAAACTCTGCAATACCCTACACTTGAGAGTCCTATTTGAGAAACACTGTGATCATGAGACTAAAGACTATCCCAAAACATTTGCATAACAATAGCAGAATTAAGGTTAATCATATGGATATCTTGGCTTTTAAGTGCTTAACTATGCAACTTGAAGTTTCTCTTACCAGTTTTTTGAACAAAAGTGTATCTGAAGTTAGTTATTTGTGATATGCTCTGATCTTATATCTGCCTCTCAGGGCACTTTAGATTCCTTATCATACTTTGAGGTTTATTCTGTTAAACTGGATTGCATATATGAAGATAGAACAATAGCCTGCTGTTGTCCCATACCTACATCTTCCACTTCCTTCAAAAATGACAACTATTCACTACTATGTAGTACTCAATCAACACTGTTGGAGATTTAGGGGAAATTAAAGGATGGCAATGCAAGCTTTGCAACAAACATGACAGCAGTGTTTAGGTTCAGCTGGCAGACATTTTCTCTTACTCTCTCTGTAAAGCAGAACTATTTCTGACTATTCCCTCCCTCCCCATATTTTATTTCTGGAGAGTCAGCTCAACAGTCTTAGTTTCTTTTAGAAAAAAGTATTTTAAAAATTAGCTTTCCAAGTTCAAAATGTTAATACTTAGCCACATTTTTATTAGTGTTTATAATTAGAGGATAAGAGCATTTAAAAAAATATTTTTTTTGTCCCTTTAATCAAAATGATTCAAAAATCAAGTATCGCATGAAGAGCTAAAGAAATGAAGAGAATTATGGCTAATTAAAAAGGCAATTTAACAAACATCTTTAAAACCTGTTACTCCTATCAACATTGTTTGTAGTGCATTTTGCATGAGGTGGCAAAGAATTCAGGCCTGAAAGGATGTTTGACAACAATCACTGTTGCCAAATATTGGGCAGTAAAACATTTCCAGTTTTCTCACTTCTTTTCCATAGCCAATTACAGATGCTGACTGAGTTTCCAGAATGTGTTGCTGCATTCTGCACATAAACACTAATTGCTAAAACACAGGCAGATTAATTGTAACCACAACAAGATATTAAGTATTCATCAAAAGCCAAGATTACAGGTAGCCAATGAAATAGTGACTTTAGGGCTTTCAGTATTTATAGTTGAAATGACCTAATCAAATATACATTAAGGCAAAATAACTAATCACACTAATGTAATTACTAAAAAAAATACAAAACAAGAAACCCCAAACACACAAAGTCCCTCTTAATTGAGCTTGCAAAATCCCTCTCTCATCTGATGTAACAGCTCTTCTAATCTGCTAGCAAAGAATCACATGAACCTAAAGTATCCATCACTGCCCAATTAACTAAGGCAGGGGTGGGGAACTTACGGCAGGCAGGCCAGATCCAGCACGCTGCTGCATTTCATCTAGCCCGCGGCTAGTCTCCACGCTGCAGGCCGGAAGCCCTGGGCCTTGGCGCCCACCTGCGGGGCTGGAGCGACAAGCACCAGCTCACCCAGCTGCGTAGGGAAGCTGGGGTTGCCAGGCCATTAAAAGTACGGTCGGCTCTGCACAGCTCTCAGAATGTCCCTAGGAGCAGGGGCCATCAGGGAAGCTCCACACGCTGCCCCCGCCCACAGTGCCAGCTCTGCAGCTCCCATTGGCTGGGAACTGCGACCAATGGGAGCTGCGGGAGCTGCGCCTGCAGGCAGTATGCACAGCTCCCTAGCCCCTCCGCCTAGGGGCTGGACATGGCGGCCACTTCTGGGAGCAGCACGGAGGCAGGAAGCCTGCCTTAGCCCCGCTGCGCCGCCGTAAACACCTGCACCCCGAACCCCCCGCCCCAGGTCTGAACCCCCACCCACACCCTGACTCCCTCCCAGACCCTGCACCCCCACCCCCACCCCAACCCCCTGTCATGAGCTCCCTCCTGCACCCAAAGTCCCCCCTGGAGCCCACACCCCAACCCTCCTCCCGCACCCCAACCCCGAGCCTGCTCCCGCACTCCAAACCCCTTGACCCCAGCTCTACCCAAGCCCACATTCCCAGCCGGAGCCCTCACCCCCTCCCACAGCCCGTTGCCCCCTCCCACACCCTGAACTCCTCATTTCTGGGCCCACCNGCCCCCAGCCCCCCCCCCCCCCCCCCCCCCCCCGCGGGGCTGGAGCTGCAAGCACCAGCTCGCCCCGCTGCGGAGGAAAGCCCCGAGCCGCCATGACCCCTCCCCTTTCTTCCCCCCCCTCCCCCGCAGGGCTGTGTGTGGTCCGCAACTGATTTTTTTCTGTGAGTCAGTGGCCCTGATAGAAAAATGGTTCCCCACCCCTGAACTAAGGAGTTCATCAGGGCCCTTCAAATTCAAGTCAACCAAATTCCAGTAAATGTTTTTTTGTTTTTTTAATTATCCACGGAGAGGAGGAATCAGGGCCAGCTCCAGGCACCAGCTCAGCAAGCAGGTGCTTGGGGCGGCCATGGGGATGGGGCGGCACGTCGGGCTCTTCAGCGGCAATTCGGTGGCGGGTCCCTCTCGGAGGGAAGGACCTGCCACCGAATTGCCGCCGAAGAATAAAGCGGTGCGGTGGAGCTGCCGCCGATCGCGGCTTTTTTTTTTTCCCCCCCGATGCTTGGGGCAGCAAAAACCCTGGAGCTGGCCCTGGGAGGAATGTAATAAGCCTTAATTCACCTAATGTTTATGGTATGTGTATGCTGCAGGTGAAGGTGTGACTAAGCATACCACGCTAGCTTTTATCTAGCTAGTACTGTTGATAATAGTAACATAGATGTGGCAGCAAGGACTTCAGCATAGGCTAACAACCTGACTACAAGACATCAGGAAACCTGGGTACATACCTGGGTTAGTGGCTTGAATTGCCACGTCTTCACTATTATGGTTATCCATGCAAGCTAGATTAAATCTAGCACAGATATGCCTACTCATGCTACACTCACACCTTCACTTATAATGTAGACACCCTAAATGAGAGCTTAAATGACATTTGCTTGCCAAAGAGAGGCATTTCTCTGCATCTTTTTGTATCATTCACAGGAAATCCTGGTTAGCGCCAGCAAATTAAATATGGAATTAAAATGCTGTTCTGAAAAACTGAGTTCATTAGTATCTGCTACTAATTCTCCCACAATTATTCCATTGCCCCACCCTCATTTCCAGACACTGAAGCTTTCAGAAAATCTTTATTAGGAAATTCAGTCTGCTCTAAGATTTTTTTTTTTTAAAAGCATGAGGTTCCTTTTAACAGCTTCTGCTATACTGTAGGTCATATATTCCTGAAACTCTGAAAGCAGTGTTTAACTGGAAAAATCCTTATTTACACATGAAGCCCAATTACATGCATCTTGTTAGAGAGAGAGAGACACACACACACACCACACATCCTAGCTGAATAGTGCACAACACACACACTTCATCCCTAACTATGCTGACCACGGTAAGCATTAGCACAATTCTAGAAACAGTGTTTAAGCAGTTTGACAGAGTGGCTGGAGTAGCAGCTTCCTAAACCAACACAGACAAAGCCTCTGCACATAAATTTCTACTTGGATAGAAGTGAACTGGACGCTTTTTTTGCTGAGGAGTACAAGTGACAAGAAACCAGTTTTTTGTTCTTTGGTAGGTACATAAGATAGTTAACTTTTATGACTGCTGCTGCACACTGAGTGGATGTTTTTAGAGAACTATCCACAATGACTCCAAGATCTCTTTGAGTGTTAACAGCTAATTTAGACCCCATACTTTTATATGTATAGTTGGTATTACGTTTTCCAATATGCATTACTCTACATTTATCAACATTGAATTTCATCTACCATTTTGTTGCCCAGTCACCCAGTTTTGTAAGATCCCTTTGTAATTCTTCACAGTCATCTTTGGATTTAACTGTTTTGAGATACAGCGCCCTAGGGGTACAGGTCTGTCGCATCTTAGGCGCATTTAACATGTGTGATTTCAGCTTTAGGCGGTCGGGGGGGTGGGGGGGGGAGAAAAATAATTTAAATACTGTTTCTGTAGTGCGGGCGATTCCACCAGCCATTACACTCAATGGAATTTTGACTATAGGCGGTGTTCGCTTTAGGCGCTGACTGCGGAACGTAACCCCAGCGTAAGATGAGACAGACCTGTACTGTATCTCAGCAGCATGCCACTGCTGTAACAAGGGTTTTATTTGAAAATACTCCTAAACTGGAAATTTCTACAAAACTTAGGGAGGACAGAAAATTAAAACAAAAAAAGATGGAGAAGTTACAAATAAAAACAAATTAAATATTCAAAACAGAAAAACGTAAGGCAATCTTCTCTGTGCGGAAAATAATCCAAAATTCTTGTGAGTGACATACTTGGAAAGCATGAATGCAGCAAACTACATAAAACTATAATAAAAACATACCAGCCCTGGCAATATAACCATTTATCCACCCTTTACACCATGATGATTGATTATAATTTAAAAAAACCTGTATTTTATTCACCTGCCATAAAGCTTGCTTGCCTAAGTCAAGAAGAATTTTTCAAAGTTGGCTAAAACATACCTGGGGAGGAGGCAGAAGTTTGTAGGCAGCTAGATATTAATTTGTTCTCTGGTATGTGACAATTTTAGGTTGTATAACCAGAAACATCTTATACTAGGAAAATAATCCTTCTATATTGCATTGTTTACACTAGGAAATGTACCAGTCACTGACATTATGCGTCAGCAATGGGGGTAATTAAACTAGCGCTGAAAATAACAACTACAAATGTACACAGAACAAAAAAAACAAACCACATTCATCACTATTTCATAAACAGTGGTTGAGCACCACTTGGTGCAAAGTTCAGCTACTATTTCTGAAACTGTTATGACACATTTGGTTCTGTTGTTGGTCACTAATTTGGAAGTCCTTGTCTGAGGTCAGACTGTTTACCAACTCCAGGTAAATCACAGAATGATAGGAATGTTGGGCTGGAAACAATCTTAAGAGGTCACCTGTCCATCTCCCACACTGAGGCAGGATTACATATACCTAAGCAATCCCTGACAGATGATTGTCTAACTTGTTCTTTAAAACTTCCAATGACAGGATTCCACAGCCTCCACAGGTAACCTGTTCCAGTGGTTAACTATCCTTATAATTAGAAAGTTTTTTCTAATATCTAACCTAAACCTCCCTTGCTACAAACTAAGCCAATTACTTCTTGTCCTACCTTTGGTGGACATGGAGAACAATTGATCACTGTCCTCTTTATAACAATCTTTTCTGAAGAGTTGTGTCACATCCATGTGATTCAAGATGCCATATCACTGAGATCTCAGAATCTTTTGAGTGTATTATGCAAAAGGATACCACAAGAACCACAAATGCTGTAGTGACTATTAGGTTACAATTCTCAGTATGGTTGTTGCAAATATCTTCTAGCTCAGGGGTCCCCAACGTGGTGCCCGCCGGAGTGTCTAAGTGCGTTCGCGTACTGGCCGGTGGACAAGCTAACAAGCAGCGTCATCCAGAGGCGTTGCCACCAAAATGCCGCTGATTTCCGGCAGCGACGCCTCTGAATGACGCTGCTTGTCAGCGGCATTTTGGTGGCGACGCCTATTGACGTTGCCATTTGTCGGCGGCATTTCGGCGGACGCTCGTCTGCCGCCACGGTCCTCCGTGGCTGGTTGTCTGGCGCCTGCCAGACGAAAAAGGTTGGGGACCACTGTTCTAGCTGTTCTTTCAGCATTCCATCCAAGTAGACCTGAGCTCTTTGGACTGAGCTATGTCTAGAAGGGCTGTAATGTAACGTTTCAAAGGAGCAAGCTTATACTTCGAATAACTTCCCTAGTCTAGCTGGCAGCCGGTTTCAAGTGGAGTGCCCCAAGGGTCGGTCCTGGGGCCGGTTTTGTTCAATATCTTCATTAATGATCTGGAGGATGGCGTGGACTTCACTCTCAGCAAATTGCAGATGACACTAAACTGGGAGGAGTGGTAGATACGCTGGAGGATAGGGATAGGATACAGAGGGACCTAGACAAATTAGAGGATTGGGCCAAAAGAAACCTGATGAGGTTCAACAAGGACAAGTGCAGAGTCCTGCACTTAGAACGGAAGATTCCCATGCACTGTTACAGACTAGGGACTGAGTGGCTAGGCAGCAGTTCTGCAGAAAAGGACCTAGGGGTTACGGTGGACAAGAAGCTGGATATGAGTCAACAGTGTGCCCTTGTTGCCAAGAAGGCTAACGGCATTTTGGGCTGTATAAGTAGGGGCATTGCCAGCAGATCGAGGGACGTGATCGTTCCCCTCTATTCGACATTGGTGAGGCCTCACCTGGAGTACTGTGTCCAGTTTTGGGCCCCACACTACAAGAAGGATGTGGAAAAATTGGAAAGAGTCCAGCGGAGGGCAACAAAAATGATTAGGGGGCTGGAGCACATGAGTTATGAGGAGAGGCTGAGGGAACTGGGATTGTTTAGTCTGCAGAAGAGAAGAATGAGGGGGGATTTGATAGCTGCTTTCAACTACCTGAAAGGGGGTTCCAAAGAGGATGGATCTAGACTGTTCACAGTGGTACCAGATGACAGAACAAGGAGTAATGGTCTCAAGTTGCAGTGGGGGAGGTTTAGATTGGATATTAGGAAAAACTTTTTCACTAGGAGGGTGGTGAAGCACTGGAATGGGTTACCTAGGGAGGTGGTGGAATCTCCTTCCTTAGAGGTTTTTAAGGTCAGGCTTGACAAAGCCCTGGCTGGGATGATTTAGTTGGGATTAGGTCCTGCTTTGAGCAGGGGGTTGGACTAGATGATCTCCTGAGGTCCCTTCCAACCCTGATATTCTATGATTCTATGAAAACCTAGTGTTGCCATGGGGATATTTGATCAGCTAATCTCCAGATAGAACACACAATTCTCACTCTGTGCAGCTATATAGTTATCTTGAACACTTAGCACATGACATGTTCTTGATAACTGTAGCATGAAAGAAGCAAGAGCCACATGTCAGAACACATTACTCAGGTGTCACATCAGGTCAGACTGAGGACACTATTGGGATTTGGTACCTCAAGAAAATGTAGCTGATGCAAAATGGGGTATGGTCTTAATCACTAAGGCTGTGTCCACACTGCCACTTTCAGCGCTAAAACTTTAGTTGTTCAGGGGTGTGAAAAAGACACACCTCTGAGCGACAAAAGTTTTAGCGCTGACAAACGCCAGTATAGACATTCGGGGTGGTTATTTTTAATCGCTGGGAGAGCTCTCCCCCCCGGTGATAAAGCGTGACTACACTGCCCACGTGGACGGTGTAGACATACCCTAAACCTCTCTCTATGCTCTGCAGAAGTCCAGCCGCCAAACTGAGGGTTTAGAGCCATAATGGAATGGCACTGAAATGCAGCTGATCCCTTTGACTTGAAAGGCAAGGAGCTCAAGGACCACTTCAAAAAACTCAAGTTGCTAATTTGGGACCCAATGCAAAAGATTCTAGACTAAAAGAGGATGATTCCAATGGAGGAAGTCTAAATACAGTCACTAACCTTTTAAGAATTTCTTTGCAGACTTCCATGTTAACTTCAGAATCAGTCTAATGGGAAGCTATGGAGGATGACAGGTATAACTTAACATAAGCCTCCTGGGACCTGATAGCTTGAGTGACATCTGTGAGCAGACAGTAATGCATTTACGTCAATCATGCTACTCTGAAAGAAGACAGGTAGTGTTCATGTCTGTCCATGATTGACATCAAGATGACACTTGGGTTAGAGCATGTAGCTGTTGGGTTGCTTCAAGTCTTCGGACATCTTACAATAATTGCAATTAATAAAATATACAGGTTTAGAGACCCTTAAAAAAGCAAATACCAAAAATCACATCGATTTTTAAAGGATCAGAAACTTAGCATTAAACACTGCAGACCACACGCGAGATGCAAATTTATTTAAAACATTTTGCTCTAAAAAACAGAGCAACTTGACCTTGACATGCATTTCTCACTCAAGCCATATAAAAAGTCATTACTTCCTCCTCCCTCTTTATTTTATAATCACTGCCTCATATTTGGATTAGAAAAATGTATTACTATGCTCCATGCAAAAAAAAAGAAAAGGGGGAGGGAGGGGAGCGCTAATATTTCTGGACCATAAACAAAAGAATGCTATAGGAGAACAGAATATTTTTTAGTTTAGTTATCCTGTCTTAAACATCCACCAAACCTATGTCATGTAACCAATGAACCAAAAACTGTTCTGTCCTTGATTAAAATTTACTGCTGCAATAAGGAGAAGAGCAAGTCCATGAACTATGTTACAATGCTGATAGAAGTTGACACAGATAAATGAAAAATTTAATTAAACTGTGGGAGCGGTATCTGTGAGAGTGAGCATTTAAAACCCACCTCCATCAACTAAAACGTATTAGCATCATGGACAATTATTTGCAGGAGAAGTCAGATTTAATAAGCTTTTTAGATAAGGCTCTATTTATAAAAAGACTGTACTGTCCAGAAAAACATGAAGTGTTACCCCTTGAAGTTTCCAATGAAGAATTAAAACAAAAATAAGATGTGATAATGTGACCCTAAAAATATCAGAACAAAAAACAAGAGTGATACGTAATTCCAATCTTCAAGAGCTTGAAAAATGTACCTGACCCTTTTAAAATAACTAAACCTATTACCCTGGATGAAAAATACTTGTGCCACCACTCCTCAGACACAGATCATATGCCAAAAGAAACAGCTCCTGCAATTTAAAGGTTGAATACAAATTGTGTACTGTAATTAACTGTAACTTCTTATTCCATTTAAGACATTTTAAAAAATCCAATTCTTGCTTTTGTTATACATTTATCTTGTCATGGCTTCACTCCACTTTTTGTTTTTCTGGTTCATGGTATATCAATATCACATTATATTCAGCACCTGTTTCTTCTTTTTCTTCTCTCACTACACCAATTTCTCTCTTCCCTACACTGTGTTCTTTAACTCCTCCTAAACATTTTTCTATCACGCTTTTCTTTTTTCCCAGGCTCCCAGTACCATTCTTCTCTTTTTTTTAAATTTGTTCCATCAAGTTCTTCCCTTCTCCCTCCTGAATATTGGGTTTCTGGAAAAATGTCAAGCCTTGTGTGTGTGTGTGAGGGCAGGATATTGGTATACTAGTAACCAGCAAAAGGGAGTTTGATCCCTCTCCTGTAAGTCCCTCCTTGGCTGCCTGAATGAGAAAGAATAACTGTTTCCCCATCTCAGTCTTCAAAGACTCCTGGATGATGAGACTAAAGACAAAACTCCACTGGAAGCTGAAGCTAGACAAATTCAGGCTGGAAATAAGGTGTAAATTTTGAACAGGAGGGTAACTAACCATTGGAACAGCTGATCAAGGGCTGTGCTGAATTCTCAATCACCGACCATTTTAAAATCAATATTGGGTACTGTTCTAAAAGATATGTCTAAGGAATTATTTTGGGGAAGTTCTATGGCCTGTGTAATGCAGGTCAGACAAGATTATCACAATGGTCCCTTCTAGTCCTGGAAACTATAAATCTATGAATAAATTGCCTGATTTTTGGGTTCCTAAGTCAGTAACTGCAGTGCCTTGGCTTTTACACAAAAATTTAGGAGCCGCGGCAGAATGAAAGCACCCATCACCTTGGCAATTTTATTACTGCTCTTAGGGTTCTGATAAGTAACATAAAAACTGACATGACTTTGGTCACTTTCATTCTGCTGAGGCTTGGCAAAGCTATAAGCAACTCCAAAGACACTCGAACTGTCTGCAGACTCAATAAGATGGAACTGCATCACTTAATACTCTGTTCACGTTTAGAAGGTATTCTTCAGCATAAGAGCTAGAAACTACATTTCTTTTAAATTAAAGTTTCGATTCTCCAGAAGCTGGATGCTAATCACCCAAGTAAATGGATTTATCAACTCCTATCTATGTATCATATGCATTTGTAAAGCAGCCACTACCATAATATCTGGACATCTAATACAGATATTCAGAAGAACCTTTAATAACTGATTGTGAATGGATAACTAATCCCACTTCTCCTAATAAAGAAAGAGCATCTTATAAAATGTGTAATGCGTAGGTTGTGGTGGGAGGGAGACAAGGAATTTTGATTTTGTGGGACTGGGTGTGCCTCTGAACCATACAAAACAAATGGTGAAAATAGCTTTTTGTTTAGAAGTTGCTGGAGTCAATATTTCTGTGGTATTGTATTTTCTTCAAATGTCTTTTTTCTAGGTCCAATAATGTTTTAGAAAAGTATAAGAAAGTCTAAAGTACAAGATGACAGGAGTGTATGATCTAATCTGTGGAAACTAGTTGTAATTATATGTGCAGCTTTATATAAAGAGACTAGATGAGTACCTAGCACACAGTGGGTACTACTGGAAATAAATATTTGACACAGCAACAAAACAGGCATCTGATTTGTACTTTACAGTTAATTTCTAATGTAGCTATTTATCATTTAAAATCCATTTTTACATTTAAGAGTTAACTGAGTTATTCATAAATGTTGCTGTGCGCTGTAACAGTGAATAATTTATAGAGTACCTTTCTTACATCTGTATGTGATCCACAGATAACATATTAAGTAGCATATTATATCCCGATGGGGGGGGGGGGAACCCAGAGGTGGGTAGCTATTTAAAAAAAAATATTCTAGAAACACTATCAATAATATTTAACTTTGCATTTTAAATGCAAGTCACATTTATAAATTACTGTTGTGTTGTGTTGTGTTGTGTGTGTGTGTGTGTGTGTGTGTGTGTGTGTGTGTGTGTGTGTGTGTGTAACACAAAACTGAGTCCACCTCTACCTCGATATAACGCTGTGCTCGGGAGACAAAAAATCTTACCGCGATATAGGTGAAACTGCGTTATATCGAACTTGCTTTGATCCACCGGAGTGCGCAGCCCCGCCCCACCCGGAGTACTGCTTTACCGTGTTATATCCAAATCTGTGTTATATCGGGTGGCGTTATATTGAGGTAGCGGTATATGTAACCATCCAGTGCTAAGGGGACATTAACTTCACAAGCATGCATTGCAGCTGCCACAATTGCCTGCATCCACCCACCTTCAGAACAAAATAAACCAAAGCTTTTATATTTATTGTGTTCTAGTGGACCCTGGCCTTCTACTTCGTCCCCCACTCACAGTGCAGGAGCTCAGGTTTGCACACCGGGGAAACAAGTATTAGAAATTCTGCCAGTGCCACATCAAAGATATAAACACAAACCCTCCTCTAATGAACATTTTAAAACATAAGATAGAAGGAAATTATTGTTTAAAATGGGGCTGCTAAAAGCACATTACCTCCAGACAAGTTTAAATGGTCAGAGTAGACATGGAATATTTTAGTTACCAGCATATATATTCTCCGGTGCTTTATATCTGGTAGACTAAGAGACCTATAGACAACTTTAGACAAATAAGCCTACAGAAACTTTAAAGAAAAAGGGGGAAAAGATAAAGGTGGGAACTTTAAATAAACAGAAGGTACTGAAACACTAAGTTATAATTCCCCGGGGAAAAAAAAAAGTAATGTATTTATATAGCACTCCCCCCCCGAAAGACCGAAGCTACTTTAGAGCTATAGAGCATTATTAAGATAGGGTCCATATGCACATTCTAGAGTAAATAAATAAGAGTTAAATATAAACTTAACTTTTGTGTCAACCTCTGTTTTAACACTTATGTAAAAAAATAACTTGGACAGTCTACAACTCTGCTTTATCTTCAATAAAAAAAGAATATCTAAAGCCCACAGCTGAATAATAAAAAAAAAAAAAAAAGGATTCCATAATAAAACAGTTCCAATATCCAAAAGACATTTTCTTTCAAATACTTTCCCTAATAAGATGTACCATTATCATAGTATTATATTAAGTTCCATACCTAGTATTTATGGCCAGCCTATTGTTGCTGGAAAGTCAAGCAAGTTCTAAAATATTTAGGCCCCAAGTCTGTGAACACATACATGCTTAACATTATGAAAGTGAAGTCAATCAATGGGATTGATGTCAGGGGGTCTACGAATGCGCATAAAACTCTACCACATGCACAAATATTTGCAGGATTGAGGCCTTCTGATTGTATGGTTCATTATTTGTAATATAACATTTTTTACACTGTTACAACGTTATTTATAAAACGTATTCTTACCATTTTATTGCATGTTCTTTAAAATAGACAAGTCTAGAAGAACTACGAGAGAACTTAGATTGTAAATGCTAGTTTAAAGATAGGCGACATTAACAGATGACAGTTTAACAGATGACATCGGATTGATACTTAGAGTACAAGCCTTACTGTATCTTGATAAATTAATCTCATTTTGGGGTTTTCTGATATGTAAGCCAATTTACAGAAAGGGACATGTCCTTTTCATCCACTCCCAGCTCTCTCTCTATAATTATCTGAAGGCAATTTACAAACTTGTGTGGGAGTGGGAAGTGAAAATATGCTGGGAGGAAGGGGGGACATATTTGGACTGCCAAAGTCAGACTTTCAGTGTATGAATAAATCAAAAAGATTAAAAATGACCTCTGCATAATCCTACTTGCAAGATGCTAGCAAGCAGCACCCAGGAAGTTGGACTGAGGAATTCTAACACCACAAGGATTGTAAAACTGCCCTCAAAGGGTCAGATTCTGATATCCTTAACCATGTTGAACAGTAATTTATTCTAAAGGTAGCCCTACTGGAGTTAATGGTACTTTTTGTGGAGTAAGGCATTACTCAACATAACCGGGGGGGGGGGGGGGGGGGGGG